>CM062574.1:2500-602500 GCA_031468815.1 Morus bassanus | reverse complement strand
GCTAATATTCTGTGTTCCTTCAAAATATTTCTCCTTCATTTTACACAACTTCTTAAAAAAATACTGTAAATTGGGACTTTTTATCTGCTTTACCATTAAATTCCCATAATTTAGCTGAATCTAGTAATACAAGACTGGAAGCTATCTTGTTTGTAATGCTGATGACTTTCCTTGTGGTGGCTGGGAGGGAAACCCAGGGATATAGAACTGCATACTTCTCCGGTCCTTCTTGCTCGAGCATCTGCTATAGGCCATCGTTAGTCAGGATTATCATGCTAGATGAATCTCTAGTGTGATGCAATGTAGCTTTTCTGAAGTTCTTACAGGTAGCTGGATTGATATTTGCATTTGATATTTGGACTTTTTCAGTCTCTGGAACAGGACAATCCAAGCTGAAGACAATGGTTATAACTGAGGATATGCTGTTTTTTGAAACATAATGCTTTCTTATTTTTAATGCATTTAATAATCTCTTCTATAGTGCACGGAGTGAGCAGCTATCTTTACAGTAGTATTGGTGACTTAGTTTGCCTTTCAAAGGATCTTACTGAGGGACAGCCTTGTATGGTCCAAAGTTCAGACTTCTTATCAGTGTATTTTTTTTAATATGACGGTGAAACAGTTTGGTGTGATGTTGCCTCATGATGTAACGTGTCCCAGTTGTAAAACACATGATTTCATAGGTGTACAAACACAAACTGTGCCTTTTCAGTTTTAAGTGCACATTAGCTTTCCATGCAGCTTTTCCTTGAGGGTGTAGAGCTAGCGTTCAGTATAATTAATCTTGTCCAGTATGCTGGAAGTGGAACTAGTGACATTGAGTGACATGGTGCTAATGTCTGACTTGATTTCCGTTTTGCTTTTTTTATTTCCAAGCGTGTATTAGGAGATGCAGTGATTGTGCCTCTTAACCTGGCCAACATCAAGATCATGTCTTCATCTAGATGAAAGAATATGTGGCTGCTAAACTTTCCACAATATAGGATTTACATATAGGTTTGTGTGTTCTCTTCAAACAGAATGGTGACTTATGTGTGCAGATTTACTTGGGTAGGGGACATTCAGCATCTCCCCCAAGTAAGTTATCATTTATAATGATACAACTACAGCTGTGTAGACTTTTTTTCTGTGCTACTCATTTTGGATTGGTTAGAGCACCTATGGCCTTGACCACCTTGACTAGCTCTAAACTGAACAGACAGGATCAGATCCCCATTTAATCCCAGGTGAACTTAAACCAAAATACGAAGCCTTACCATAAAACTAGCAGATGGAGATGCAGTGGCTTGAACTAATTGTTTTCACATGCCAGTTTGTACCCTTAATCATGGTGGAACCTGAATGCTTGATTCTAAAAATACTGTGGATGTCCAGATGTACTTGGCGTGGTTAGAATGCTATGGGTGGATGCTAAGAGTAGTGATAGCTTTGATTATTAATAAAAGGTCAACTACTGTATGAAGATATTTGCGTATATTTTATTCAAGAGCCCTAATTGAAATGGCCCTACCACAGGAGACAAGCAAGCAAATCACCTTGATTTGACCTTAACGTTTTCCAGCTGCAAAGAAGCCAGCAGGATATGAATCAAAACAATACTGACTGTAAACACATCCCAGAGGAGCTGGCTACTTCTGCTGTTTCAACTGTGTGATTGAAGTAGTTTGACTTTCCTTATGATAGATATGATTCTGTTTGTATACCAACATGCTCTTTTGCCATCAGAAAAAATAAATTGGGTATACCAATATGATAGGAATCCACTGTAAGGATCCTAACAGTGCAATTACAACAGTGAAGAAAATAGCCACCAATAATTCTATTCTCAAGTAATATATTCAGTATATTTTTTCACTTTTCCAAGATGTTACACTGAGAAATATCCTGATTTATAGGTATACAGATAAATTTCTTTATTGTCATTTGAGACCTATTTGGTCTTCTCTCAAAGGTCTCCTTCTCCTCATTTTTATCCCCAGGTATTCATAGAAAACAGTATTTCCTCAGTCTCTATTTTGTAAGGTTTCTGCCTGTCAAAAAGGAGGATTTGGTCCCTTTGTCATCATGGCAGCCTTTGAACTTGAAGTCAGACCAGCAGAACTAGCTGCAAATGTGAGAAACAAGACCTGTGCTAGGCGCTGAGTTAACTTTTATTTCATTATAATGGAAGCAACATTTCAGAATCTCTGCTGGAAGTCTATTTTTGATGTATTCTACAATGGCATGTGCCATGTCACAGGAACAGCTGGTGAGTCCATATTCTTCTCACCAGTCACTTCTTTGTGATGACCTTATTGTCTGTTACAGAAACTTTCATTAGCCACTGTCTGTGGCATGGCTAAAGAGCAGCAGGAAGATTAATTCCTCGAGATCTTCCATAACAACATGCTTGCTTAATGTCCCATGCCCTTCTTGCCTACCAAAGCCCCCACAGATTTGGAAGACATGTGAAGGCCGGTTGTTTTGACAGTGTTAAACATGATCAATCACAAAGGAGTTCCTAGGAGAGAAACTTCTTTCCAGATGGAGCTTCTCATTAACGCTACTTTTTTGTCTTCCTTCCCATAAACAGGATGAATACATAATCACAATCATTTGAAAACAGAGACCACGTGTAGCTTATTCTGTCTTGGGTACCTGGTAGGGTATTACCTGACCATGTTTTCTGTATAGACAAATGGTTTTGTTACTCTTGGAATTTCTTTGCTGCTTTAGCAAGTCTTGTTTGGCTTGGTTATGTGTAACTTTCACATAATTCCATTATTATTTGACTTGGAAAACAACAGCTCTCGAAATTCATGGGTGTGTGGATTTCTTCTCTCCCCTTAGGGTGCTCTACTTTTTCACTTGTATCTCTTTTAAAGTAGGTATGCTTCCCAGATCAGTAATTCTTTGTTGGCTTAGATGTACGTTGGATGCTTCTGTGTGTCCTTCCTTTCACTGCTTTGGAGAGATACAGGTCCGTTCGGTAGCACTAGTGTCAGACAGCTCTAATGAGCTCAGCTGGTTGATTTCACCACGTTGTTTTCTGTTTCGTAAGATTTGTTCTTCTCAAATCAATTACTTTAGTTACACTTCTGCCTACTTAAATTATCCTTCCATTTTAAATTTCAATCAGTCCATAACAATATGGTCCATGGCTATTTTGGCAACTGTTCTTTTAGGCTCGAGATTGTTGACTAAGTAATCTTTTATGTTGGTTTAATTGTTCTTTCGTCACCATATTTGTTAAATGAACATCTGTGCCCCACCATTATGATGATTATTCGTGCATCAATCAATTGCTAGGAAAGCTAGGTCTTACAGGACCAAGTTTCCAGTGGTATTTGTCTCCAATAGAGCTCCCACCCAAAGTTTGAGTGCCCACTGCTAGCAGCTTTCTCTTCTGCTGTTGGAGATTCACTAAAAAGCATTAGTAGTTATGCTGTGAACTCTGTCCTTTTTCAAATGAAGGAAGACCAATTACAGAAATGAACAGTCTCCAGAGAGGTGACTTCTCTCTGAAGTTGAAAGCTGGTAACATGACTATTCCTATCTTTTGAATTTTGCTTTGGCAGTGGGTCATACAATTCACTGGTGGATTACGTTTATAACTAATAAATTGGAAATATCACAAAACAGTCTGTTGGGAAGACACTGAATCAATAGTTTATTAAGGAAGACTTTTTTGTTGTTGGAAGTTTGTAGCTTTGAGTGTGCTATACTTGGCATGGACACAAGTCTTTCCGTCTTTCGCAAATAGGTCGTCAGTGAGGTTAGATCATCAGTTCTTCAGAATTCAGTGTGAAACCTGAAGTTCATATTGCCATTCCAGTAAATAAAGTGTTTCACTTTCATGAAGAGTTGTTTAGGGATAATGAGGTCTAAAGACTCAGCCTACTCCTGTGACATGTTAGTTGGTGACAAGTATGGAACAAGTAACCAACCTTGTGTTGGAGCTTTGTCCTGTGCCAGTTCTACTACAATTTCCTTCATTTAAATGCTTTATATTTCTAATTCCTATTGAGGATAGGGGTAGTGATGGTGATGACCTTGGTTTCGAAAGAATTTCAAACTGGCTTCTCCGAGATGAGGGCTGGCTTCCTGGCATAGGCCTCCGCTTTGGAGACTGGCCAGACCGCTGTAGCACTGGCATGCCCAGCAGCGTGGTGCAGCACCGTGCAGAGGCCCTCCCGCTGTCGCCGGCGCTGGGAGCACTGCAGCAGCAGCAGTTTGCGGGCAGGATAATCCTCCTGGCAGGAAGCCTAGGCTGTCCTGGGCTGGGTTATCAACGTCGCATGATTCTTCTGTGTCTGCATTTCACTGCACCAGACACGTGTGCTTTGTTCAGCGGCGGCTGGCCCGTGTCGAATGCCAGCGCTGCTCAGACCCCTGTGTGCCGCTTTGCTGGTCTGAGGGCAGAAACTCTCCAGAACACCATGGGCATGTTACTCTTTCAGTTCAGTTGCAAGTAAATGCTACCTTTTAAGGTGACCATAAATGGCAAGTTAAGGGACTTCTGGCTTATTCTGTGTATGTGACAAAATTGTTGGGCGTACATGGCTCAACAAGAGGATGTTGACAAGCAGCAACAGCATCAGTATTAAAACCGGATAAAAACGGGACAAGGTGGTATGTGAGTGGGTGTGTGTTTACCTTGCCATATTTGGACGTGTTGATCTGAAGTCTGCATTAATAGCCTCGCTGAAGTCTATTTTTAAAACATATAAAAAAAGATTTTAACAGTGTTCATCAGAAGGTGAGTTGAGAGTTACTTGGAGTTAACCTGCAGCATTACTGTAGAGAAACAAATTACAGACTGTGTTTGCCATTGTAAGGAAGCAACTCCTTTAAAAATGTTATATGAAGAAATAATTCTATGCAGACTATATAATGCAGACATTTTTCGTTAAGTTTTTATTGTGCTTTTGTTTGACAAAACAAGTGGAGTGTTATACACTTCCCTTAAACAAGAGAAGTGTGGGACAGATTTTTTGAGCTGATTTTTGCCCCTCCTTCGCTGGGCATGTTAACATTTGCTCTGGCATTTGCAGCTTTACCTGTCTGGTCATATGAGTACTGAACTAACAGAGAATGTACTAGGTGAGCTTTAAAAGAAGCAAAAAGAGGTTAAACCCTCTGTAGAACCTCTTCTGTGCCTTTGCTGAAAAGCTCCATTTTACAATTTTTGGATTTGAAGTGGTCTCTCTCACAAATAGAAAGGCAAAAAATGCAATGAGGTAAATACATGTCCTGTTAACACCTGTAATTTATCCTGCCTGTGATATTGAAAAGATAACTAGCAACTGACTTAAAGCACCTTGCTGAAATGTTTCATTTTTAGATAGCATAAATGATATGTGTAACATACTCAATTCCTGTGGTATAGTAATACGGGTGTTTCTTGATTCCTCCCTTTCAAACAGGACTGGTTTTAGTACTTCATTCTGCTGAAGGGTGTTGGGGCTTTGGCTTGGGCTGCTTTCCTGCCTGGTGCTCAGCTGCTTCCTCCTTACTTTACAGTGCTCAGAAAGTTCAGTTCCATATTGGTGATCTGAAATTGTATATATTTTTATGAAGCTTAAGTAAGACATTCTAAAAATGGAAAGATATGCCTCTAACTACAATTACGATTTAAGCGTTCTATGAAATAGCAATCTTGCGAGTTCTGGAAGTGCATTCTTTTCTGCTGTTGTCATCCATGAGTGTATTTCCTGAGTTGTTATATTGACGTTTTCCTGGGCTTGCACAGTGCAAGCAAGAGCAAGCTTTCTCTATTTTGAAAGTGGAAATCCCCTAAAACAGTAATTAATTGTTGTGGTTTTTTAAGACTTAAAATTGTGCAATTTTTCAACTACTTCATGTTATTGAGAGGATTTGCTTTTGATAGCTGTGTTTTAAACCCCTCATTTTGAGCTTTATGTTAAAGCACAGTGAAAATAACTGAGTTTGTAACTTTCTGGTGTAGAGTTGCTTATTTAAATATATCAGTATTAATTGTCAGGTGTATCTAAATCATAACTGTGAGCATTTAATTTTTCTCTATTATCTGTAGTTAAGAAAAGGTCAAAAAAATAAAGTTTGTTTGAATTTGGAACGGGGCGGGGAAGAGCACCCCAGTATCCCATTTAGAACAGACAGTAACACTTAAATAATTAATGTCACTGATACTGTCTGCTACCTGGCAAAAAGATAGCAGTAGCTTTTAAATATTATCCTTGATTATTGTTTTGTCTTTCCTGCAATTACTTCAGTATTTCAGCTGTTATCACTTTTCTCCATAGTCTCTGGCTTGTATCCAAACACAGGCAACTCCTACATAAAATCTGCATAGCTTTGGTTGCTCTCTTCTGACTTTTCAGTTGATCTAACTTGAAATTGGGTGCACAAACCTGGATATACTTTAGCTAAGCAGACTGGGAAGATTGTGCATTTCAGTGCAGTGGGAAATGGAAAATAAGCGGGAGTGATAAATCAGGTATCTTTTTTTTTTTCTTTTCCCCTCCTTTTTCTTTGTCACAGGAAAGTGTGCTTTGATTACAGGCATCCCAGCTTCATGTTGTTTTCCACAGAGCTGCTGTCTTGCTGGTTGTCTTCTGTACTGCATTTGTTCCTGCTTCAGTGCAGGACTTTGATTGTCTTTGTAGCCTGGGCAAATGTGAATATAGGCAAGGCAGAATTATGCATGTAGAGGTAATGTGAAAGCAGCGGGTACCACTGGGAGGGGATAAACAAGCCTCAACGTTCAGTCTGAGTTGGGATCGGCTGCTTTTGAGCTTGGCATTTGTTTTTAGAGACATTTTCCTATAGTTTGCGATCTCTGAATGATGGCCCTACCACTCAAGGGTAAGCGCGTTCCCCTCTCCTGCCCCCAGCCATCATCTACAAAGTGCTAGCTTTCGTTTGTCATCCCAGATAACCGTGTCCGGGCAGTACCTCTGACAGAACCCCACTTCAAGCCTTCTTTCGATGCAAGTGAACTATTAACTACTGCTTTGATTACAACCTTCTAACAAGTTACACTGGTTACCTCTTTCCCCCCATGGTATTTCCACCTATGCTATCTAGGCTGCTTGTCAGAAGGCCACACGGCTGTGTCAGAAGCTTTACATTCAAGATGTATTTCTTCTAGTACTGTTGTCACAGGACAAAATTAGGTAGATTTGATATAATCTGCTCTTGACAAATCCATGCTATTTCTTAACACTTGAAGTTCTAGTGCCTATGAGACAGCCTGTTACTGGTTTTGGTGTGCTTAATTTTCCCTGCTCAAAAATTAGAATTAGACTAGAATACGGGGCAGGGAATTAAAAGGTAGAAATAAGAATGATGTTGTTGTGGCCAATATTTGAGATGACTTTGGAACTTTGGATTTGAGCTTTTAAAATACATTTGAGTCATATTTTCAGGAACTGAGACAGGAAAGCTATCTAAATTGTGTCTCCAACAGGTAAACTTTGCAAAATATTGCCGTCTCATGACAAAATTGTATGCCTGTAGGAGATTTTACAGGAAGAAATGTTTTTCAGGAAGAAAATCACATCTTAGCATCATCATAGTGTGTTGCATAAAAATGCAGTACTTCCACACAACAGGAAGCCTGTGACTACTGGTCTGAGAGTTTCTTCTTGTTTTAACTGAACATCAGTAAAAAAACCTGAACTGTTTGCCATCATTCAGTATTTGTTTCCCTTCCTGACTATTTCCACATTTAATTTTCATTTCTTCGGTATATGGTTTTCTCTCTCTCTGAATTTTCTTGCTGCTGTATACTGAATTGTCTACACTTTGTACTGTGGGCATCTATTTCAGAGTGTGGTTAAAATTATTGACATTATTTAATGGACCATTGACCTGACTTTTTTCCCTTACGGCACTTCTGCAAAAAGCCTTTATGACTAGCCAAACATTTTAACCTGAGTGTGTCTAACATCATAGTTAGGCTTCTATCATCCACTCCCTACTACGGGAAGGCATATGGTTCACTTTGATAGGAATAGTTCACGTAATTTTGTGTTTATCAACATTAGCTCATTCACCTTGCTTTATGGTTTTCCTTGTTACTCAGTTGTCTTTGATGTCCTCTAATTGTAATGTCACTTGTAAATTTTGATGTTTCACAGTTGTTCATCTCTTTTTATAAGGTATTAGTAGAAATACTAAATTCTCTCTAGAGTAGAGTTACGTGTAATCTTACTACAAGTAATTAAAGTTTTTAAGGGTGAACAAAGTCAAATGTACTGTAGAAAAATAATACTGATTATACCTCTTTTATTGGGGATTGGAGAACTGACTGAAGTATTGGTAATTTTGGCCTTAAAAGCCAGATGCTTGTTGTCTAATTCATGTAGTGTTTGCTACTACATGCAACTTTTTTTAGCTTCTAGCTTGGAGAACAGAAGAGGAGAAAGCTTCATTTGCTTAAATATAGAAGTTTGCACATAGAGCATTCTTAGCAGCAAACTGAGTTTTGCTGTGCAGTTCTGTTTTAGAGTGAAATGAAGAGTGAACTGCAGTTTAGCAATTGACAAAAGTTCATTTTAGTAAAACCTTTTGCTAATCCATAGCCATGTTTATTAGAGAACAGTGGTATTCCCCAGTCTATCCTTATGGTATGCAAGAATTTGACATTTTCTGTAGTAGCCATTTGAGCAGGAACAACCATAGGTTGCATTAAAGACCTTAGAAATATATCCTGAGTAAAAGCAGAAATTTTAACATCATCAGTTTCTAAATTTTGCAAGGGCATAGTTGGATTTTTCTCCCTGCTAAAGCCAATTTAAGCTGCTGCTCGTTGGTCACTCATTCCTGAACCGTGGTTCTCAAAGCAGAGATGGAGATGGCAGTGTCAGTAAAAATATGCGAGTCTGTGTTACAAGTGAAATCACACCACTGATCTAGTCTGGTTGTTTTTCAAAGGCAGGATGCACCAGGAGGTTGGTAGTGTCTAGTTGCAGACCATCTCAGTGATACACCTACACATCCTTCAACTGGCATTGGCAAAGCAGGGGGAGCTGTGGAAGTCTCTAACTCGTCAGCTGTCTTCTAAAATTGTGGTTGTAACTGTTAATTTTTAGCATTGGGAAAATTGTTTATACAATATTTTTTTTCCAATATACTGTATGACAAAATTGAGAAGCATACTTTTATAAATGCATACAAAATAAGGTTAGTTTTATAATGCTTCCAGTTGAAACATATCTGCCTATAGTTATCTAGCAATAATGTATAGAGTAATACTTCAGTAATAATTTTACAGGAGAAAATATAAGTGGAAATTGAGTAATACCTGCAGCTACTGTTCTGCTTGGTAGTGTTTACATCTTTACTTAGAATTACTCTCAGTTTAACTCGGGTTTGCTTGTTTATAGGAGTTTTCAGGTGGGAGACTGAAGAGAGTCAATTTGGAGCTCCCACGCTTTGCAAGCATTTGGTAGCAGTGCTGCACAGCATACCTGCACCGCAGTTACTCAGCCGTTATGGGTTTTAAGTTATGTTGTTCTGCGACATTCATTCTGAATGACTTCATACCCTAAATTAATTGAGACTATTCCAACACCAAACTAAGATTTTATCCTTCTATGAACGGTTGAATGAATAATTGATGAATGTCACCTGACAAGTCTGTGTGAAAAATCTGAAATCCTTCTGTGATACTACATATCCCTCCTCCCGCTCAGTCTGCACGAGGAAAAGACTGAACTTTATCCCTCGAGATAAATCTGCTGTTTGTTTGCTAGTCTGCAGAACTGGTTTTGAGCACTGTGCTCTGGTGAGGTGGTCCTACGTGGTGGTGGGTTCAGATACATCGTGAACAGAGCAAAACAGATTTGGGATGGTCCAAAGGAAAGGTTCAGGCTTGGGGTCTGTCGTTTGTATTTTCTTTAAGGCGCACAGAGCCTTGTTGACTTATGCTACTGAAAACTCTGTTTATGTTTATTGCCAATTAGCTTGTGGTACTTCATATATTTGTGAAGCGTGAACACTCTCCAGACATCCTTCAGATGACATTCGTCGTCTTTTAAGGTGAGCTACAAATGGTGCCTCAGGCCTTGAAAGATATGATTGTAAATATGCCTTTATTCAAAATGGTCGTCTTCCATACCTGTCTGATCTCTTCTGTTGAATGGTTAGTTTGAAAGCTATAAAAATATTAATCTTGTGAGCATGTTACAACTGGATATTTGCGGATGTAGAATCTTGCCTGCTCACTAGAGTGGAGTTCAAGTATGTGGCCATCGGCCAACAAAAGGGGGGGGGGGGTGTCTCTTACTAGGAGCTGTAACAAAAATATATTTATCCAAAAGCTAGAGTAATAAGTTTTAACATTTTAAAAAGGACATAGCACCAGGCAACTTTTGAACCTGCATGTATTTAAAAAAAAAAAAAAAGGAAAAAATATATCCTGAAAAGAAAAAAGGATGAGGAAGATGGTACATTTAACAGTAAGATAGTTGAATGCATCTCCCACATTTCTCGGGCAGCTTATGAGTTGCACGTTGGTTTCTTTTGTTACTGAGGGACTCAGTTTGCATGATTATGCAGGTGTATTTTTTTTTATCCTGTCATTACAGAAGTCAATTTCTTCTGTGTTTTCATCAGATAATATATTTACTTCCCTGGTTTCATCCTTAAGTCCATGTGAACAAACTTCCGCACTACTGATGTCCATAAAGAAAAGTGGTATCTTAACAGGATGTTTTCAGCCTATAGTGTGATATTTGAAGTATCCTGACTTACTGCATCTGGAAATTTTAAAACCTATTTTTCATGTAAACACTTAAGCCATCTTTCACATAATGCATTTTTAATTGCTTACATCATCTTTGCAAGTGGATAAGTTGTCATCTGCTGTCTTTTCATCCAAACACATGACTATATAGACAGAATACTGAGTTTGCCTTAGTTCACTCACTTGGTTGCAGCAAGCTTGAGAATGTAAATCACCACCTAGTTTGTAGGAAAGCAACACTCCATCCTTGTAGCAGGATGGAGCTAATAGGAGCCTCTCATACCTAGAAGTGTACTGACATGTCTGTGAAGTAACTCAAAAAATCAGATAAATTTTAATCATGTCTTCATTTAAAAACTGTAGAAATGTAGTAAGTCTTGTTTTGGTTTTGACTTTCACATATACTGTAGAGGATGAAAAAACAAGAATTGTTGACTGAGAGCTGAGATGTGCCTTGTTGCTTAAGTATAGATCTGTAAGAATAACTTAGTTGTATAATAAATAACATGTCAGTGTCCCAGCAAGTTGATTTTAGCATATTGGAGCTTTTTTCTTCTGTACTAATGAGTATTTCCCTGATGTTCTAGGTGATTTACTCCTGCTGCTCGAGTTAATCTTGTAGCTACATAAGTATGAGGGTTTTTAGTGATGAGATGTTGCTCGTTGTTTTTCTCAAGTTTCCCTCATGAAATACATAGATACAGTCTATCCTGTCCTAGTTGATGGTGCTCAAAGAATTATATTACCTCTTCAGTGCAAATTACTCTGACTTCTGTTACTGGCTTAAAATTAAAGCATGGTTTCCTACACTCAGTTTAGTGATTTCTCATATTCCTTCTCTCTTCTGTGACTCTCTGTTCTTGTTCCTTCCTTGCATCAGTGACTGGCTGCAAGATCGGCTGGTTCAGAAACATACCCCCCCAACCCTACCCCCCCCAACCTCCCCCAAAAAACGCATAGGTTTGTGTCAGATGAACTCACTGAACCTATTTGCTTTGCAGCTGTCTGACCATTTGATCAGACACAAAAGAAAGCGTTACCCATTTTGGCAACCTACAACCTCACTGCATGCTTAGAGGACCAGTGTGAAAGCCAGGATTGGCAAGCTACTAAAGAAAACTGGTGAATCTGCCCCATCATCAGTGCCGGGGTGCCAAGAAGTCTGCTGCATTTGTACAAAAGGAGAACATCTGGGAGGCTTTTAGGAGTTGGTGCTTTTGTGTGCTAGATGTAAACAAGCTAATTGTGCGTGGTGGAGGCAATAGGTACCCTCTAAAGAGACAGTAAAGTGGCTGTTTAAATGTGGTTTCCTCAAGCAAATCCCTGCAGTTGCCTGAAGAGATGTTCTTGGCCATACACTTGCTGGATTGAAAGCTAACTCTTTTTGATGGCTCGGTTTGCTCTGATCTGACTTACTGCATGGTTTCATGAAACCGTTTCAGTGAGCCTCCATGGTAGCGAGGATGGAAAAGCCACTATTTTCAGAATTATTGTAGGGTATTTCAGACTAGAGGCTTCAAATTGAACAGCTTTATTTTCCTTGCACGCTTGCATCTATTTGAAAGTATAAGTGCAAGCCAGCCTAGAGCTAGATTGTCACTGCTTCTGTTCTTTTGTCTTTCACTTTTAAATAGAATTTCAGAATAGGTGTTAAGAATTTTCTCAGGTGTATGCTACAAGATGAAGCATTTAACGGTTTTTCTGAAAAATTATTTAAATGACTGAAAATACATTATTTTGATCAGAGACTGAAATCTACAGAAAATAGTAGCAAATTCTTAATGTTTTCCTCAAGTCTGCTGTTAATGTCCCCCAAAAGTTTCAAAGGATCTCCCATTACACTTGAGCTATACTAGAACCATTTACACCATTCACAGATCTGTAGTTCTGCAACATCCACCAAAAGATCATCTGAAGTCTCTCAATTCTTATGCATTCTTTGCTATAGCAGAGAATTTAAATCTGTAAACTTTTCTTTTGTATTCAGGAATTTTAAGAAGTTATGTGAATAAGAGTGCTGAAATGCATGGCACAAAGTAGTAGAACAGTAAAATATGTTTTCTGAGTTTTCGTTACAGCTACATAGATCTCTTGTTTTTAATGTGCAGGAGCAATTTGAGAATTAAAAGAGCTGGGATACAGGGAAGCTTTAAGGTGCATTTATAAATGGTACCTGTGTATATTGTCCGATTCATCCACCTATAAGATTTGTAGAAAGCAGCCCCGCACCCATCCTGATTGCAGTTTGGTAGTTGTGATACTGCAGTGAAGGGTTGTAGGGGATGGGGATTTGGACAGACCCATTCTGGGTCTAACTGCTGGGCCATGACACAAGAGGCAGACAATATAACTATGAACCTAATTTTTTGAGGGATGAAGTCTGGTTGGTTGTTTTCCAATAATTAACAGTTATCCATACCCAAAGGAGTGGGTAACACAACTCAGAAAGTATCTTCAGCCCTAAATCCCAGTCTTGTGTAAGGAAGAAAGAGATTTTCTTATTAGCTCCTCCCAAGTTTTACTCTTACCTGATTTTAAGGCTTGCAGGAATCCTGCATTTGGTATTTCCTATTCCCGTAAGGTGAATATGAGAATAAAAATTGACTTCCCGAGTGCCTTTCCTCAAACAGCGTGCCTAGGCGGAGGCACGGTGGTGGGGATGGGGTCCTCTGTGGGGCTGGGCTTCAGAGAGCATCTCCCCATTCCTTCCTTTTCTGCACCTCATCACCTGAGCTCATGTGCCTGGCAGCTGCCCGGCCACGCAGGAGGTCGGAGTGAATGAGCATACTCATACTCGTCTGCCTGCCTGCGATAGCTTAAGTATGCATGCAAGTGTTTGTAGGATCAAAGCCAACAGTTGTCTAATCTTGAAATCAAGATTAGAAAATCAGCAACTTTGCCAAGAAATGTGTTAATTGAGGGAACAGCAGTTAAAACAACTGCCTGTGTGGAGGGGTACAGCGCTTTAATTACACCTCAACACTGAGATAGATGTACATTTAACACTGACATCCTCATTAATTAATTTGATTGGTTTTCATCTGAGCGTTATTATTAGAGACTCCAATATTGGATACATTTTCTGTTCAGAGAAATTACCATACTTTGCAACTATTTCAGATAGATGTTTTCTTGCCTGGTTACAGAAGTTTACTACAGATGGGTTGAAGAGTTATTTCACAGTGTTGGGGTGAAAAGAGAGTGACAGATAAAATTATGGAAAAGACAAATTGAGATCATAT
Source organism: Morus bassanus (assembly GCA_031468815.1). Classification (NCBI taxonomy): domain Eukaryota; kingdom Metazoa; phylum Chordata; class Aves; order Suliformes; family Sulidae; genus Morus; species Morus bassanus. The sequence continues at coordinate 588,547 of CM062574.1, read as the reverse complement.
CACATCCGTGCTCATATCATATTTCTGCAGAGGTTTTTAGTCGGCCCAGCTTTAAGCATTCTTTTAGACAATATACTTTGAAAGTGATCACTTGCAAGGAATTGGCACTACATTTTTTTATAGTACTTTTGTGGCACATCATAGAAGCTTCAAAAAGTCAAGTTTTTGTTTTTAAGTAAAGAAAAAGAAAAAAGCTGTGCTTTTCTTCTCCATATGTCTTAAAATCAAGAAGTCTCTTTTGTTTGATGGAATAAATATTGCATTGATTTCAGTGTTTTAAGGTATCTATAACTTATCTGTTGTAAATCATAGCTAAACCTTTGGAAAGAACTGGAAACTTGAAAGTATGACCATGATAGCATGTTGTACTGATTTCGGCTGGGATAGGGTTTTATTTTTTTCATAGTAGCCCCTATGGGGCTATGTTTTGGATAGCGACCAAAACAAGTGTTGATAACCCAGGGATGTTTTTGTTCCTGGTGAACAAACACAGAGCCAAGGCCTTTTCTGCCCCTCACCCCACCCCACCAGCGAGGGGCCGGGGGGCACAAGGGGTTGGGAGGGGACACGGCCGGGACAGCTGACCCCGACTGACCCCAGGGATGTCTCACACCTTATGGCATCGTGCTCAGCAATAAAAGTTGGGGGGAAGAAGGGAGGATGTTTAGAGTTAAGGCATTTGTCTTCTCAAGCTGCTGTTATGTGTGATGGAGCCCTGCTTTCCTGGGGATGGCTGAACACCTGCCTGCCCGTGGGAAGGGGTGAAGGAATTCCTTGTTTCTCTGTGCTTGCAAATGCAGCTTTTGCTTTACCTATTAAACTGTCTTTATCTTAACCCACGAGTTTTTGCACTTTTACCCTTCAGTTCTCTCCCCATCCCACCAGGGAGGAGTGAGTGAGCGAGCGGCTGTGTGGGGCTGAGCTGCCGGCTGGGATTAAACCATGACACATCTAAATTGTCAGTTGATTTAAAGCAACAGACTTGCATAACTCTGCATAATTCAGAAATCAGTGATGCTTCTTTAATTTATTATTTATTTAAAAGATTGGCTTTATTATTGTACTGCATTTTGTGTTTTTCACCCTGGAAGTCCCAAAACACAGCGGACACTGCCCTGGTTACCAGGCAAGTGAAGACATGTTGGGATGTATGGGCAAGAAAGCAGCCCATTTCTGAAAGAAACTCGTGTGTAACTTGTGAGTTTTTGAGATTTGGCCTTTTGGTTATTTAGCAAATATTCCTAAATGAAGGAGAGCTTGACAGGGTAGTTTTATTACTTCACGATATTCTTGCAAATTTAACAGTCCATTTAGAAACCTGAAACTGTTTCTAGTCATAAAAGAACTCTGGAAAGCGATTTTAAAAAAATCAGGTACAACCCAGGGAAGTGTACCCATGTATTCTAGGATTCTTTGGGTTACTACAGCTTGATGGAAGAATGGATTTTTACAAGTAAAACCTTAAAAGAATTCAGTTTTAATTTTTAAAACCTTAAAGTTAGAACCTCTGCTTTGACTTTTCAAAGTCCTGTTATATAACTATTAAAGCATGTTTTTTATTCTGCTTTCTTAAATGCTGTTTAACTTGTTCTTGTAGCAACAAGGGTCCTTGAAGCTTGGGGTGTATGCCAGGCTTACGGTTGCCTTATAAAAACCTCAGTGTGGCAGCCTTTGTATTCGCAAGCTTGAATTGAAATGAATAAAAATGTTGTTTCAAAAATAGCCAGACGTGGCTGGTTATTCATTTGGTGGTACTTTGCGAGCCAAGCAGCGTGTAATACCGCTTCGTACCTGTTCTGCCAGAGTAAGTGCCGTTCCGGTTGAGAAGGACCCACCTTGGTCTCCTTCAGACACACCCGCAGGCGGTTCAGCGGAGGCGGAGATCAGGTGACTCTGGTAAAGTGGCCGTGGAAGAACAGTTGTTATCCTTTTTTTTTTTTTTCCTTCTTTTTTTGTTCTTAAAAAAATCGACTATATTCTAGCTTCTCCGGCAGGGGTAGGGCTCCGGTAGCTGGAGGACGCGGCCGCGCTGCCGTTCGCTCCCTCTCCAGTCACGAAGGCAGAGGGCTCCTCGCCCCCGCGCTGCGCGGACGGGCCGCCCGCCCCGCCGGCCCCGTCAGGAGCGGCGCGGCCCGGTCCCGCCGGCCCCGTCAGGAGCGGCGCGGCCCCGTCAGGAGCGGCGCGGCCCGGTCCCGCCGGTCCCGTCAGGAGCGGCGCGGCCCCGTCAGGAGCGGCGCGGCCCGGTCCCGCCGGTCCCGTCAGGAGCGGCGCGGCCCCGTCAGGAGCGGCGCGGCCCGGTCCCGTCCGGAGCGGCCCCGCCAGTGCCTGCCCTTCTCGGGCTCTCGTCCCTGCCCTCCCCGTTTCTCTCACCGCACCTCTGGCACCTAAGCGACGAGTGCATTACCCGGAGCCAGCCAGGACGGGGTGGGCGGCCGCAGGCCGCGGCCCAGGTGGGGCCGCCGCCTCCCGCCCCCGGGGCCTGGCCGCCCGGCGGGGGAGGGCCGCGCTCCCCGCGGCCGGGGCCCCGGCACCCCCGCGGCGGCCGGGGGCGAGGAGCGGTGCCGGGGCCGCCTCGTCCTCAGGGAGTGGGGGTGGGCGAGGCGGGACTGGCCGGGCGGGAAGGGCTTTGCGGGGTCTCAGGTGCTGTGACCGTGGTGGGAGAGGAGGAAACACGTACTCTGGACTTAATTTTTGTTCGACTGGGAGAAGGACAGAGCGTGGCGTAGTCTTTAAGTTGCCGTGACGGTGGTTCGGCTGGCCAGGTGAGGGAAGAAGGAAGAGGAGTTGCTCTTTGTGTCGCTAAACGAGCGTGCTTGGATTTCCCGCGGCAGTCTTGATGCCAGAAACCTGGCAGCGCGGTATTTGTGCAATTAATTTTTCTTTGTTCCGGAAGATAAATACAATATGGACAAAAGGTGAGAATGGGCTACTTATACAGATTCTTTTCGGACAGTCTTGCTGTATGGCACATGTGGTCACTGAGGCGGGGAGAGGCCCTTCTCCAGAAAGTAACCGAGCCCGAGCGTGGCTCTCGCTCTAATGTGCTTTTGGAAGCAGCTTTTGTTTTTCCAGTGGTAGGTAGAACCTGATGGGTTACCAGGCTCCTGCACCACGTTACCCCCATGACTGGTCCACTGCTGCTCATCACTCATCTTGCTTTAGTTTCTCTGAGGTTGTTGTTTGATTCCCTCAGTGGCTGATGTGAAACTGCACAGTAACCCTGTTACCAGTTCTTTCAGCAGACTAGAATAGTGTGGTTAATAAAGACCACCTGCTAACGCACTTGGAAGTGGCTCATAAGCCTGAACAGAAGTCATCCCTCTCATGGTGCGTGTGCTGCTGAAAGTACTTTTCCTTACATCATCTCTCTTCTGGTTTCCATTAATCTTTTCTGCCCAAGGCTGTCTGTAGTAGCATAGAAGTCCTCTGACAACATAGTGCTTTGCCTGTACTCGGCCTCTTTGTATAGGCACCAATGCAGAAGTAGTCCTGAGAGGGCGAGCGATGCCGTAGGGTGATTCCATGAGGGTCAGCTCAACTTCTCTTCCAACCAAATCAGAAATGCGCAGCTTTATAGCACAGCCACTGATCTTGTAGATTGTCCTGTGTCTTTTTAGGGTAGTGTGTGCCCAGCTTTACACCGATTCAGCATTTAGAGGGCAGGTGGTGGAGAAGGGATGATCATGGTTAAAAAGGGTCAGGACTGAGAAGTCTTAGGGGTCCATTCCCTGCCTTGGAGCCTGTTCACAGTGTAAGCTGCTCCTTGTGAAATGAAGGGAAGGAAGCTGCTGTTCATATATGTCTCCTCTAGGAATACTGAGTTTGTTCTGAAAATCTAAAATGAAATATTGACTACTTTTAACATCAGACCTCATGAGCTTTATTTTCTTTTTTCTGAAGGAAATTAAAGCGTGATATATGTGCAGAAACTACATCGATACCATCTCCTTGCTATTTTCAAAGTATTAACCACACTTCATAACTGTCTCTATAATATTAGTTAATGGTGACTTCTATAGTTAAACAAATGAATTGCCTTTTTTACATGTACTGGAATTGTTAGCGTGCTGCCTCTGTGATAATAAGGCTTGGGATTCTTGAATTTTAATCCTGTCTGTCCTTTCCACTACCCATGGCCCAGGGCAATTGGTTTAAGTTCAGTGTTTTAGTTTCCTCTTTTGCAAAAAGAACACTAGAAGCATTATTCCCATTAACTTTTTATTACCGTAATTAGTCTCTTCCATGGTTTGTTCCTGACAGCAAAGCACTCTGCTGTGACATGTCATTCTTCTATGCTAAAAACTGCACATGTGGTAAACTTTTACCGATCCTGGGTGTTCTTAACATTTAACACTAGTATTTTTCACGCATCTTGGATTTTGCCACTTTCAGTAACTACCACAACATAGTATTTTAAAAATAATCTTTAAATGTCACGCTGCCTGCTTGCTTCTGCCCAACCGTTACGTTCTGTATGTAATCCTGATTTGAATTTGTGAAGGTGAAGCACAGTAATAGCAACATACGTTGATATTAATAATACAAAGTTCTCTGTTGGTTTGGTTGAGTTTGGAAAGATTTTAGAAGAAAAGAGAATTTATAATCCTGAAAACCTGAATTTTCTTAAACATCACTGGTTCAAAATGTAAACTTTTTTAAACTATTGTTATTGCAGGCAAAATGCCAGCCCCTGAGCAGACCCAAATGGTGGAGGAGGGGCTGCCGCAGACAACACAGGAAACTTCCACAGGCCCAGGCATGGAACCAGAGACTACTGCCACTACCATTTTAGCTTCTGTAAAGGAACAGGTATATGCTTTGTTTTCAGCAGTTCAGAAATTCGGTATGCATTGTGGAGTTAACCATTGTCTTTTATTGCGTTGCTGGGAAAAACCAGCATTGTTACTAAAATGTGTGGCCTAGTATTGGTATAGTATATTTTGTAGGTCAGAATGTTAGACTCTGAATAGAAAGGGTTCTTTTAATTGGATTGAACAGAAGCATCATTATGGTATTCTGTAACCCTTGGAATGTATGCACTGTTGTTGTAAATCAGACTTGAAATGCAGGTTTATTGCTAAGAGAAAAGCTACTGTAGAATTGGTGCAACATTGAGAACCAGTCCTTTTTGTAGATTCTGCAAAGCTGTGTACAATGTTACAGAAATTTGCACGTAAAGGTTTCAATATGATTAATTGTATTTTGTTAAAGAATGGGTTTTAAACTTTGAGTTTGGTTTCAGTTATCAATACCAAGCTAGTAATGTATTTTAAATCTGCAGCACATTTATGGACATATATCTTAGTGATAGTCTTTATAGGGTAGATAAAATTGTGTTTGAAATCAAGTTCAGCCTTAATTTGTGAAAATCATTCAAGGGGAAAAAATTGCAGTTTTACAAAGAAACATTCTAACTAAAGTTTTTGGGTTTGTTTTAAAAAAAAAACAAACAAAACCAAAACCAAACAAACCACGAAGTAGTAAGAATTCGGCTTTCATTGTCAGAACTAGAAATAATGATCTTTCTTGGCTTAATACGTAAATTGTAACATCCAAATTTCAGAATAAATCTGCTTTGCTGTCTCTGTTTCAGAACTTCTTTTAAGATAAATCAGTACGCGATGCAAGATATTAAGTCTGAATGCAAACACTTGATGTATTAGTTCTTATATGTTATCCCATACTAAAACTGAAAAGAAAAGGTGAGGATTAGATTATATGGTGCTGACATCAACAGATTTCGTACCCATAAAACCTTCAGTCTTGAAGAAAATGAAAATTTTCTGCAGGATGATGAAATTTGGATCTTTATTTTCATGCCTAAATTAATAGTTTCAAAAGTATTTTAAGATGACAGTAGCAACCCTAGTTACTTCTTAGTGATACTAAAACTAATATTAAATCTTCCAGTGCAGAGGATGTTAATGCTGGAGGCTATCAAGATACAAGTAATTGCAGTCGTCTGAGTTACAGTGGTCTTGAGTCTCCTCTCATCATCTAAGACAGTAGCTTGCCTTGTGCCATCTTAGCTTATCACAAATGTCAATCAGAACTCATTTACTTAAAGTACATTTGTGGTAATTTTAAGTTGGTCCATTTTATTTTGCAGTTCACAAAGAACATGCTCGTAATGGTAGCTTAGTTGATGAGCAGCGCTGCGATAAGTGGCAGTATTGTAATTGCTAGTGATCACCAGCCAATAATCTTACTGCTGTGATTACAGTCCAGAACTGCTTTTGTGCGGTTTTGATGCAATAGTGATTGCTTAAAGTGAACACACAATTATGACAGCATTGTCTGCATCGGGTTCATACATGATAAGTACACAGTAAAAAGGCATTTGTTAACATCCCCTTTCCTACCCAAGAAATGTTTTTATCTTTTTCTTGTTCTTAGAGAAAAAATGATAATGGAATGTTTCTTCATTTTATAAAGGACATTAAAACCTCTTCCCCTTTCCATTCTTAACAAGACTATTAAATATGTGGACTGTTAAGTAACTCAATTCTGATGAAAGGAAAAAATAAAATTGTGTTTAATAGTTAGTGAAACACAAACTTCAGAACAGTAGCCTAACTTTAAAATGTATAGACACGTTAGAATGAATACAAGGGGGAGGAAGATGTAAATTGTACTTCACTCTTGAAAATGATAATGTGAAACAATTAAGAGCTGAACTGTTGCTTTCTGATATTTTTTCTTGTTGACAATAATTATGGACACTGACATATTCAACACCCTTCCTGTATGGCAGAAAGCCCAGAACATTTTCCAGTGCAGTTATTTACTTTATTAAGCTTGAACAGAAACTACTCTGCTGTTTGCTGTGGCCTAACTTCCTTTCATGCAGGAATCTCTCTTTATTTGCAGTAGGTCTGTATTTGTAAAATAGAGTTGCCACACCTTAACTTCATTACTTCAGAAACACTTATTACAGTGGAAAGACAATTCAGAAAAGCCTTTATTGTTACTTGTCAAATTGTGCAAGATTTTAACTTAGTAAAAACTTCTAAAATTACTACAGTAGTTCTGAAATAGGTAGATAAATTTATTGAATGACTTTGTTAAGCTTTCTACCATAGCGGCATAGATACAATTATATAAAAAGTTGCACTGATTAGTCTATGAACCCTATGAGCCACTTTAAATAAACTCTCCATTTGTTTCTTTTTCCTATGACCCCAAATCAGTTTAAAGCAGTTTTTTTTACCAAACTAGAGGGACTGTTCAGGGGACATGTTCATTGAGACAAAATTGTCAGACAGCTCTGTAAATCTCCCTTGATTGTATTTAGGAAAGAGACATTTCAATTCACTTTTAGTGTTAAAAAAAACGTGCAGAACAAGTGTAATCTGTGAAGAAATTTAGATTACTACAGCTTTGTGCCTTTCTGAGAAAGCTCAAATTTGTTTTAATGTGAAATCACATCCCTAAGTAATATAAATTATAACACTACCACTACAACCACCACTGGCTTTGATTGGGGTAGGGGGAATAGTTCTTTTACCAGGTTAAGTTACTCAGTTTGCGGATACACTAGTGGATATACTTCTGGATGAAAATCAAGGGTAGGACTGACTCTTACTAATGGTGTAAGTTCCATCCCTACTAGAGGAGTTCCCTTTTGAGTGCAGGGAAATCTTAAGGCTAACTGTAATGAAGCTGAAACATATTTTGGCCTTTTTTTCTTTTAGTGGATTTGATGATGGGTTATAGGTTTTTTGGTTTTGGTTTGGGGAGGGGGTTGTTTTCTGTGGGTTTGTTTTGGAGGTGGGTTTTGGGAGGTTTTGTTGGTGGGGTTTTTTATGTTTGGGGTTTTTTTTAAAAGTGTATTTCACTTCTAAAATGTTACAAAGTTTCCATGCTATAATGGATAGAAGTATCTTAGGAAATGCTGAAACAAGTTTGAAGTAAAACTAAAGCATTAAAATGCACATGTCTATATTTCTGAATCCTGGGGAATACTTGGATAAAAGCTTAGTTGAGTTCTGTAGGGAGTCTCTTATCCATAATAAAAGTAAATTGACTATTTTCATACTAAAATAACAAGTTGTTACAAATTAGAGAGGCAGCATCATAGCAGTAACTTGGTGGGGGGAGAGGTAGGGACAGCTAGTTGCCAACTACTCCAGATAGATTTGTGGAATCACTACTACTTTACATGTGCAAGCCGTATGCTGCTGAATTTGGAATGAGTTGCTGCTGAACTGGCAAGATTAAATAGGATCATTTGGGATTGAATTTCCTGCTTAGCATGTTAGTTTTCCTTTTCAGTGATTGGGCTGAGAGAAAAGGTCTCACAGGAAAAAAGTACCCATCGATCCAGTTTTGAAAAGTAATGTGAATATGCTGTTTTTAATCTCTTTGCTAAGAGAGAGGCACTTGCAGCAGTGGCAGGGTTTTTTTTTAGTTTCTTTGTTCTTTGGTCTAGTTGGTTTTGACACCTAAAGATGGACAACTCTTCACCTTTTCTTTTGCAAACAGGTGACAATTAAGTATGGTTAGGTATGCTTTTTGGATGAATAATCGTAAAGCTCTTGGGTTTTCCTAAGTGTTTTCCTAGAAGTGTCCACTTCTGTTCAACACTTCAGCAAAACCTTTTCCTTTTGTTATAACAGTATTGAACCATATCATTTTCTTAGAAAGTGTGCACTTTACTTTTCTCCTTTCTTTATTGTTTAAGTACAACATTCTTTACATAGTTCTTGAGATGTTTTTGTTGGGTTTGCAGGAGGAACGGGGGGGAGGCAAAAACCTTAAGTTTTTCAGATGAAAGTGGAGGAAAGAATGCATTCTTCATACAGCAAAGAATTTGTTATTGCATCTTTACTAGAATGACAGTATTTTGATATTAAATTTGGGAGATTTCTTTACCAATTCACATATGTAGTGCTTTACATCAGTTACGCTGTATTCTGACTGTAGGCATGTCATTTCAACAAGATACCTGAAAAAAAGACTTTCTAAATGCATTTTCAGTAATTAGGCACAAACATTGAACAGTCTCACTTTGAAATTCTGATTTGCATGCATCTAGTGATGAGTTAGGTGGATAAATGCATATCAGTTCTGAAATGAAGGCAGTACTTTTTATTAAATGAGCTTCCAAGCTTTGTGTGAGTGAAACAAAAATCTTTGTCAGCATTTTCTGAATGACTGGAAGAACTGGGTTTTTTCCAACTCTCTTAATATTGTGTCAATTGCATAGGTCATTCTTCCCTATTTAATCCCAGAACTTTGAAGTTTACTGTTTCTGCTGTTTACAAGCATTTCTAGTTGTGGTGAATCAAGTCTGAGAAGTCTACTTCCCAAGGTTCTTATTGTAGGACAAAATATATGCCACTCCTCTCTTAGATGAAACAATTAACTCATTTCCTTAATCAAAATTCTGTATAGTCCTTTATTCATATCAAGGTCTAGAAATTAACTTTTCTTTCTAGCGTTGTACTGTTAGGCTTCTGAGGAGAAACTCCCCTTGAAAAAGAGCCTGTCTAGAACTGTGGGTACCCCTGAAATATACTGGAGTATTTATACCTTTTGTAACACTTTCATGTTTAGATTACCAGCCTATCCACTCAGCAGCAACTGAACTCTAATCACCAGCTGGCAGAACAGTATACTTAGCTTCAGCACCAATTTAAAACAACCTAGCATTGTAACAGTTTCCAAAGAGGGTGCTGCTCAAATGTAGTCTGTGAATACCTCAAGTGGCATTGTTCCTTTCTACCACTGACTAAGAGTAAGCTTTCTATGAATTGCTTAAATTTTGATCCCTCATCAGCTAGAGCAGCATTAAACTGTTTTACCAGACTAGTGAACGATGCAGGCATAAACGTATTAAGGGCTTTAATGGTCTGCTGCTGTTGAATACAGAGTAAGTGTGATCAGCCAATAATTGTAGCTGTGTCATTTCACATCCTGTAATCTGTGATTCTCTTTACCCTGTCCAATTTTTTATCTTTTGTCTTCTATTTTGGAAGATAGTGAGATACTGAAAGCATGCAAATGCAGTTGTGTGCGTGAGTAAACTTTTTTTTTACAGAAAACGTTAAGGTTGATCTAATATGGTTAGGTAAAAGTACAAGGTTTTTTCCTCAACAGATTCTGGTAGAGAATTTAAATATTATGCCACTACAGTATGATGTTCGTTTTGGAAAAATACAGTATTCAGTGTGTTTTTAGGTAGACAGTTGCTTGATCTAGCTCCAAATTACAGCAAGTGGAAACGTAGAACTCTGCATAGATTGGTGCAGGAGATTAATGTGAAGAAGGTGTAAATTAACTTAATTTTGTTTGTCCTCTTCTTTGTTGCACTTTTGTAACATAAAAATGTCCAAAATGTAATTGCCTTTTCTTTAGCACCGTTTGAACTTTCATAGGCAATGGGAGTTGTGTGCGTCTGCGCTGTATGTTGCAGTTGAATGAGAAATAGTAAATGCAAGGTAGAAGTATTCCTCTCAAATGTAGGCTGCGCTTTCTTAGATCATCAACTCAAACTACTGGAAGATGCTCAACTGAATTGTTCAACAGGCAATATTTTTATGATTAGGAAAATATTTCGTAGTTCAGCTTGCAATTACCTTCTTAGTATTTCACAGACGGCGACATTTGGGAACTGAAGGAACTTAGCATATCCCAGTGTTACTAGACCTTGAAATAACATCCCATCCTAGCCCTGTCTTCTACCACAGCAACCACTGAGAACTGGTAGAAGCCAAGACGTTGCAAGAGGTGCATCTCTCTGTCAATGGTATCATCTCTCTCAGATGTCCCAACTTGCCTGATCGTGATCTGACTAGCCAGACATGTACCAGTCAAAAACAGTTTGTGAGTTGTCTTCACTGCTTGTGCCATTGCTGCTGATTCTTGCATAGTTGTCACCAGAAAACCTTCAGTTAGCCAATTGGATCACCGTTTGTTTAAAGTTTTAAGTTATCTGTGTTTTCAAATCACAACAGGGCAGGAAGAAAGTTATTTTTCAACGTTGTGAAGGTAGACTCCTCATTCTCATCCATGTTACTGAGGGATAAAAGTTCCTTGTTAACAAAAATGAAAATCTTTGGATCTTTGTGATGTGGCATCATAATGGGATGCAGACAGAAAGCACAAAATTGCATCTAAACCTTCTTTTATTATCTAAAGCCTGCAACAGGAGAATGACAGTCTTCATGGTCAGTCATGCAAATTACATTCCCATTACTTACCTGTTTTCAAATACTTGCTGTTAATAGCCCAGCATAGTGTATTGGCAATTATTTTCACTTGTCAGGGAGCCACAAGCCTGTAAGAGGTACTCACCTTTCAAGTGAAAAGTATGTTGTTTTCAGGATTGGTATAACTTGTCTCACCTGTATCTTGTGGCAGTGAAGACCTTGAAATATCTTCCTGAGTGAGATCTCAACATCACTGCAGACATATTACCACTTGGCTCGCAGAGCTTGCCAGGTAAGAGCTGGTGTTGGTCACCTGGGGTATGCACTACAACATCGACACCCCGTGCAAGGTTTGTCGCTCCTCCAGAAACTTCAGCCTCCAAAAGGAAATTACACAGCTCTAAAATTTGATGAGTTTTGTTTTTCAGTCATGGAAGATTGTCTGCCTGCGGTCTCAATGATTGCCTTTCCAAAGCAAGTTGCTTTCTTCTCTTTCTTGAACCATGCCTATGCTTCCTGTTCCTTATATGTCATTGTATTTAAAGCCAGCATTTTTTGTAGCTTCGTGTTAAGAAATATGGTCTGTGGTCTTGCAGTGGAATTTAGGTTATGAATACAAAAACTGTAGATTTGTAAGGTGATTAAGTAGTTACTGCTAAACAGGTGAATAGAATTACAGAGCTTTTTTTTTCCCCTCTATATATTGGATAATTTTGAAAAAAAGTAGCTCTGGCCAAGGCATTGTAGAGTGTATGTTTCAGAAGATTTGGTTGGTCCTTTTGATGCAGTATGGCGGTGTATTCTGTAACCTAATTCTAATAATTTTATTATGTTCTTGCCACATAGATGATCTTCTGCAAATGAAAACAGCTTATTAATTGTTTTATTTGACTCCTGTCGTGTCATTTGGTCACAAGCCAGTACTATAAAAAAATCTGTTAATTGTGGTTTTTGCCTAGGGCAGCAGCTTCTCCGTGTTGCTAACAGCCAGCATTGTATGGGAGCATCCTGTTCGAGGAGCATGCCCTCCCACTGCATTCAGAGAAGCTGGGTAGAGAAACAAATTCAAATAGATTCCTGCAATAAATAGTATACTGTCTGATAGATAAACATGGTGGTGGTAGGAATCCATCCAGAGTGGTATAAAATGTCATTGTAAGGAAGCATAAGCTATAAAGGTGATCAATGCACTTATTTAGAATTGATTAGTACTTAGTCTTCTATAATAATATGATGATTTAAGCTAAAAGAAAAAAAGGCTTAAAACATGAGGTGTTCCAGCTGTAAAGAAGATGGTACCTCTAAAATTATTCCTTTTATGTATTTATGCAGGTATTTAAGACATATCAACTACAGCTGCAAATACTAAATTTAAGAAGAGACATACAAAAGTCAGCACTCATTGTTTCAAAAAGTATGTAAACTTTGCTACTTCATTGAAACCATAGGCTGCACACATATGATTCTATGATTACTCAGACTAGAAAAATAGAGGTGAATTTTTTGCTGCTTTGCTTGCACTTGCAAAAATACATTAGATCTTCCTAAGCATCAAAAAGATTTAAAAATAGCAAATTAGTTGCATGCCTTTTACACCTTTGCAGTTCAGTGCACTGTGATTTTTTTTTTTTGTCAGCACCAAAACATAAAGTTATGAAGAATATTGGAAATAGACAACTGATGGCATTGGTCCAAAATCAACAGTGCAAGTACCTCAGAAGAAGTGGCCAAACATGGCTTGGTGGTTTTTTCCACTTAGCTCTACTTAGCACAGTTTTTCTGATAGAATATTAGCGAGTTTTGCTTTTTAAACATAGTATAAATAAATTAAGTAGAATTTGTTGCTACACTGTCCGTTTGTTGCATTCATCTCTTCCACCCACAAGAGAAATAGAAGTACAGTTCTTTTGTTTTAACTGGCTTTGGATTTTTTGCAGTGTGGGGAAAAAACGGCGTTTTTTACTTAAATGGGCAATTTGTTACTTCGGATGTTGTGCAACTACCTATACCCATTTTATATCACAATGTTGGGTTTTTTTAAGAGAAAAATTGTCTGTATTAAGAACTCTGGGCAGGCCACACAACAGTCCAATACTGAATGTGTATCTCTTTGCATCATTCTGCCAGTCAAAACCAAATTGTATAATTTTCTAGATAGAAACTAGTCACACCAGTTCACACTCTCACAGTGGACACCAAACTGCATATGTTTAAGACATTATATATCAAGTTAGAACATGAATTATCAGCAGAAAAAGAAAAGAGTTCTTCCCTTTTCCTACCGTGTTGCTTTCAATTGAAGTAACTGAAATTAATTTAGTTTTAAAAAGTTAAAGTTTTTTGCCTCAGTTTTCCATGGTAATCTCTTCCCACATCTCTCAAGTCCCTGCACCTCAAGGCAGGTATGACATCCCTCCCACTCTAAGTGAAGATCAGGTTTGAGACCACTTGAGGAACCTGAGCACACATATCCATGGGACCTGATGAGATGCATCCCAGGGTCCTGAGGGAAATGGCTGATGTAGTTGCCAAGCTACTCTCCGTCATATTTGAAAAGTCATGGCAGTCAGGAGAAGACCCCAGTGACTGGCAAAAGGGGAACATCACAGCCATTGTTAAGAAGAGTAGAAAGGAGGACCCTGTGAACTACTGACCAGTCAGCCTTAGCTCAACGCCTAGTAAGATCATGGAGCAGATTCTCCTGGAAGACATCGAAAGATACGGATGACATGGAGGTGATTAGAGACAGCCAACATGGCTTCACCAAGGGCAAATCATGCCTGACTAATCTGGTGGCCTTCTACGATGGAGTGACTGCATCAGTAGACAACGGAAGAGCTCCTGATGTCATCTACCTGGACTTCTGTAAGGCCTTTGATATGGTCCCACACAACATTCTTGCCACTAAATTGTAGAAAGACAGGTTTGTTGGATGGACTGTTAGATGGATAAGTAATTGGCTGGATGGCCATGTCCAAAGAGTTACGGTATGGCTCAGTGTCTCAGTGGAAACCAGTAACAAGTGGTGTCTGTGGGACCAATACGATTTACTGTCTTCGTTGGTGACATAGACAGTGGGGTTGAGTGCACCCTCAGCGGGTTTGCAGGTGACACCAAGCTGAGTGATGCAGTTGATTCACTTTGCTAGAGGGAAGGGATGCTATCCAGAGGTACCCTGACAGGCTTGAGGAGTGGACGAACATGAGCCTCCTGAAGTTTGAAAAGGCCAAGTGCAAGGTCCTGCACCTGGGTCAGGACAATCCCCAGTATCAGTACAGACTGCGCATTGAATAGATCGAGGGCAGCCCTGCAGGGAAGGACTTGGGGATCCTGGTGGATGAAAAATTGGACACGAGTCGGCAATGTGTGCTTGCAACCCAGAAATCCAGTCATATCCTGGGCTGCATCAAAAGAAGCATGGCCAGCAGGTCGAGGGAGGTGATTCCACCCCTCTACTGTACTCTCATCAGACTCCCCCTGGAGTACTGCAGCCAGCTCTGGGGTCCCCAGTACAAGAAAGACTTGGACCTGTTTGAGCAGGTCCAGGGGAGGCCACAACAATGGTCTGAGGGCTGGAACACCTCTCCTGTGAGGAAAGGCTGAGGCAGTTGGGGTTGTTCAGCCTGGAGAAGAGAAGGCTCTGGGGACACCTTATTGCAGCCTTTCAATATATAAAGGGGGCTTATAAGAAAGATGGTGAAAGACTTTTTACCAGGGCCTGCAGTGACAGGACAAGGGGCAACGGTTTTAAACTGAAAGAGGGCAGATTTAGATTAGATATAAGGAAGAAATTTTTTTATGATGACTGGCACAGGTTGCCCAGAGAAGTTGTGGATGCCCCATCCCTGGGGTGTTCAAGGTCAGGTTGGATGGGGCTTTGAGCAACCTGGTGTAGAGAAAGATGTCCCTGCCCATGGCAGGGGGTTGGAACTAGATGATCTTTAAGGTCCCTTCCAACCCAAACCATTCTACGATTTGAAATCTCACTAATCCTGTTTTTTTTAATTGCCTGAAATCCTCAGAAACCTGAGTGGATTATTGGAATTGGGTGGACCTTAATTTTCCAGATGAAGAATTTGAATATATTCTGAGGAGTTCTCAGGGAGGATGGGAAGGAAACTGTATACCTATTAATACTGTATGAAGAAACTACACTGTGAAATGAGAAAAATATAGCATAGCTTCCACTTTCTGCATTTTATCTTTATCCCTTTTCTGTGCTGCAAAAAAGTAGTACTTTCTGTAGCTGTTAAACGTTAGTGTTTTAGAGAAGACTTCTCTTGGTCATTCTTTTAGTTTTGGTGGGGCTTTTTTGGCTTTTAAACCTGTAATTGTTTTACACTTGTAAAATGTAAATCATTATTGATTTTTCTGATGTTCTCAATTATCTGGTTCATCTATTAAGCACCTTTAGGACAGAATCGTGTGACAAATTAGTTTAAAAACCTCTGATTGTGTCCATGTAAGCTTGGTTGACAAGCCCAGATTTTATTTTCCCTCTTGTGTATCTGATTTCTGCCATTGTAAGTGCTAGAACTGGAGCTTTTCCCTGTTTCCTTTCTTACATGCTCCTTTTTAATTGATTCACTTTATGTAAAAAGGCTTTCTAGACAATGTCAACTTTTTTGTAGGATTTGTTAATTTACTGTAATTTTTTACCTTCTGGAAAGCAAAATGGTGAAAGTTGCCTAGTGATAACATTTGCCTTATAAAATGCCTTCCTGCAGAAATACATGTGAGTGGGTGTAAAGGCCTGTGTTGGAGCACAGGAGAAGATAACGAAGGGAGGAGAGAGCGCAGATGAATGTTCATAGCATGTATTAAGAGTACGTTTTCTGGAATAATGTTATTTTCATTAATGCCTCTGCTTGTAATGAAAAGGCAAATTAATAGAGACTGGTTGAGTGGAAGCAAATAATGCCTAGAGTATGTTTTGTTTTATTCATCTCATTAAAATATCAGACAATAACAGTAGGCAACTTGAGTCTTGTGTTCAAATTCATAGTTTGTATCAAAGACATTGCTATTTAAATATTGATTTAAAAGTAAGGAACAGGAAATAGCTTTAAACATAGGGTAAATGTTTTATATTCTGCAAACAAGCAGTGCAATACTGTTTACTTTTAAGATGTTTGTTACATGCTGTATAATACATCATGTTTTACTTGGGGAAAAGCTTGTCTTGCTGACATTTGCTTCAAAACTTACAGAGCTTCAGCATCTGAATGTTGTTTGGAAATCATGGCATTCTCCATTAGCATGTTAATGACTGGCTGGTGAATCAGCTTTTAGATGGGTGTATTATCTATATTCAGACTTACAACTGGAAAATAAATTCTCATTTATAAATGTCTTTGACTTTTTTGTCTTAATACATTTTTTAATATTTTCTCTCCAAAACACAAACTGTCTGAACGAACTGACTGGGTGCATGTGTACCTCTTTGGTATATAACATGAAGCTGAATCATGCTAAGACCTACTATCAGACTTTGACGACTGGGTCTCTGCTACTGGATGCAGTTACATGTTGTACAAACCTTCTGATATTATCCATACTTTCTAGTCCATATATAGTCCCATAAGATTTGCTGTGGTCTGCAGGTTATCATGTTCATGAGGCTTTTCATATCAGGTTTCAGGATTAAAAGGTTTTAACTTTAGAATTCTGTCTAGAAGCAGATTTTAATAAAATCCAAGTTTAGGACAGATGCCCTAAAATGCTCTTTCATGTCTGAGCACTGACTGTCCTAAGCTTTTCTAATGTTGAAGCTTGACAGTAAATGCCAGCCTAATGGGGGGGGTGGCCAGAAGGAAGTTGAGAACCACATCTCCCTCCCACTGCTCCTGTGGTTTGCATATTTATTTTTAACAGAACTAGAGAGTATTCTGTTCCGTTGAACTGTTCTTAGTAGAGCAATAGTAGAAAAATGGAGTCTTGTTCTGTGGATGCTTGTGTCCTATGGCAGTAGTGGGCAAGTTCCACGTCCTGGAGGCAAACAGTTTTGCTGGCCAATATTTGGAATATTAGGGTCAGTTTATTCAGTTTGGTTAGTGAGCTCTGAGAAATGTTTGAAAGTGTCTACAGTTCCTTATATTGTCTGGGAGGGGCAGTAGCTTGTGTGGCATATCTTTAACAGGCCAGTGTGTTCTATGGAGCTCAAATCAGACTTTGATGTTGTTGTTGTTGTTTGTTTGTTTGTTTGTTTTGGTCATCTATTATATAGAGTAGTTTCAGCAGTGTGGCAGCTGCTGTTTGACTTAGCCCTCAGCTGGCTTCCTAATGAAATCAGTGCTAATGAGCCTTCTGTTTGGAGGTTCTTGAAGGTAATCTCATTGTGTTGCCTGTAGAAAAATCTTTATCCCTACTTCTGCAAGGTAAATCTTGGTTTTAGAGTACCTTTTAGTACGCTGTTACTCTGACCTCTCTTTTGCCCTGCCATGAAGCCCTCCAGGACTGGAGCTGAGAGGTAGAGAGGTACTTGCAGGCTGCTGATAGCCATAGGGTGCATTGCTGAATCACGCTTTACCGTACTGAAAAGGTGTACAAACTGCAAGAAGTAGAGAGCTCTTTCAGGGACCATTAATTGAAGTATTTAAGCCTCATTCCATGTAATGTAAGGTGTGAAAGAATAGTTTACATTAACTACAATCTATGAGTGAAGGTGACTTGTAATATGGCAAGGTGTGCAACTACTGTGTGATACAATTACATGATTTACATTCAGGAAAAAAACCCTTATTAGTAATTTGCACTTTAAAATTAAAAGAATGCTTCTGGGCTGTATTTGACTCGTAGAAAAAACTTGCTTCATCAGGTTTTTAAATATTGATCTATTTTTAAACAATATTGAACAGTTTAAGTAAACTTCAGGGGATGTAGAATATCAGTTTGAAAAATAATACAATTGCTCTGAGACAATCCTTTTCTATCATTAACAAAAGCTAACTGTAGACGAAAACATCACTAAAATCCCTTGATGACATAGTATAGATTTCAAAGTATAACATTTATAGAAAATGTTTCCAGATTTTAATAACACACAAACATTCTGTGCAGTGTATGATTTTCCCATGTCTTCCTCTGAGCATTATGTTCCAAAAGCCTTTTACAAAGGTTGAGGTTTGGTACTTTTGACCAAGAAATATAAAAAAGCTGAAATCAGGAAAGGTGAAGTAGCACATCTCTACCCTCAGCCAGTACAAAATAATAAATTTTAAGGTTTTGAATACCGAAGTCAGAACATAGTGTAGCTTAGGATTTGAAGTTTTGCAGTTGGAAAGGTTAGGATACAGTATTTTCCAGTATAATTCTGTTATAGATGAAATTGAAGACTGACTTTATAGGCACCAATTTTGTTAGGCTGTGGCAACAGAAGGAGATACAAAAATTTTAATTGCAGGAGGAATAAAATCCACAAATGCTTGAACACATTTTTCCTTTTGTAACAGGTGATAAATCAATATTTGCATGAATCACTGACTTAAAGAAACATTAAATTCCCACTTTAATCTTTTAATAGTTTATTCCACTAAGGAGGAGTCAAAACAAGAAACATGATTGTGATGAAACAATGATTGTTTCAGAATAAATCCACACCCATTTTTAACATCAAGAATGCTTTTCTTTCTATTTTGAAATTTCAGGAGCTCCAATTTCAAAGACTTACCAGAGAACTGGAAGTGGAAAGGCAAATTGTGGCTAATCAGCTAGAAAGATGTAGGCTTGGAGCAGAATCACCAAGTATCGCCAGCACAAGGTACAAGTCCTGATGACTTTACTTTCATGTGTCCCATAAATTAAAGCGCTTTTTAGTGGTGCCTATGTCCTACATACATATATTTTCACTGATAGCTGTTCACCTTCCATTAATATCTGAAGTATAAAAAAAAATGCAGATTTGCTGTAAAGAGTTATGGGACAGTTTAAAGAGGCCTCTCTAATCACCGATTACATTTTCAATAGACTGTATATAAAGCTTTAATTTCTCTTTAAATATGTTGAAGTTTGTTTTTAAGATTCAGCCAAAGACAACTACAGTAGACTTATTCATATCAAAGTAACAGTTCTAGTTAAATGCAGTAGTCCAATGAAATTTTTTTTTCCTGAATTAACTGTCTGGTTTCATCCAGCTTTTCTGAAATACTTTCTGTTGTTACATTTGTTTTCAGGGAACATCTTGCTATAAGTGTATTATTAGCATATATTTAAATAGTGTGAAACATTAATATATTTTACATAGAATGACAATAACTGTAGCAAAGCATTTTGTTACTATTTCAGTGAAAACTAGTATTCTGATTTTTATTCCTTAGCAAACTTTTTAACTCTAAATGTGTTCAGGCACTCATTCATCTCAACCATATTAAATGTTTGGTAGCTTTTGATTCTGAAAGCCTTGATAACAGTGTGTTCTCTTATGAAGTGTTTATACCTGCATTTCCGATTACAGAATAATTTCTTGCCTTAAATATTATTTGTTTCTATATTCTTTCAGCAATAAACTCGGGTATAATTCTGAAATGTTTCCTCCTGTGGCCATAATAAATATTTCTGCAAGTTAAATGGAAAGGTTTTCCTACAAAAACTTAAGAAACAGGAGGCAATTATTTAAAAATAAATTTAAAAAATCCAGTGTACCAGCTAACACAGCTGGTTTTTATACATCACACTATTTGACCTGAGTTGTCATTTGGCATTATTGTTACTGGCACGAGAACTTTTGTTTAACTATTTTATACCCTTCATGCTTGCCTGTCTTCCCTCTAGAACGACATATTTCTCCAGCTGTTGCTCAGATTTTGTTTTGAAAGCTAAAAAAGTTAAATTAGTATGGAAGAATAAGTAAAAAGCCTAAGTTATTTTATGCTTCCAGCCACCTTTCATTCAGTCTTGAATGATCATTTTGAGTGAATTTGACTGAGTGATACGAAGGAGAAGGTTTTTCTACATCCCAGATCCAAAGCATTTCACATACAAAGAACACCAGAGTTAGCTTATCCCACAAATAATATTGTGTAGTTTTTGAAATAATGTACAATTACCAGTATCTACACAATAAGATAGATCCTATCATTCTATCAAGTGCTGTCATTTACCAAGGTGGAAGACATAATTTATAGCATCATGGAGTCATTTCTTCTTTTGGTTGCTTCCTTATGGCTAAATGATGTTTATTTGTATAAAAAAATATGATGAAAGTTTAGGGGGAGAAAATACCAGCACACAAATTGGTTTGTAGTATGCTTTGATACGGGTACTTTTGTTAATCTACATAAACTCTTCAAGCTCCTGTTTTCTAGGCCATAAATTTTCTGTAGTTATTAATAAAATATTTTACACATTGAAAATTAAAGCCTAATTATATTCTTAGTTCTTACAGACACCTCTGTATTCTGACAACTGTTCCTGTTCTTCTAAATTTTCTTATCGCAGCTGAGTCTGGTCCTGTATAGATAAGAATGCTATGCTACATTACTTTTTTTCTGAGGGGCACAGGATTAAAACTTGGTTTGGAGAATATGTTCTGAGATGTGTGTGTCCTTGGTTAATTTTTTTGACTTATTCTTTAATGTGGCTATTCCTTTTAAGAGATGTGTGAGAAGCTGGGGGTAAAAGAAAATCTGTATTTGAATTAGATGCTTTCATTGCTTCACAACTAGCTGCTTCCAGCGTAGTTAGAAGAGTAGTTCAAAGAATCAAGGTAAAACAAACTCTTAAAGCAATATCACAGCAGACACAAATATAGCAGCAAGATTTATAGCCATAAAAAGGTACATGTGTTTCCCCAAACTAGGCGATGTAAATGTTTTGCTAAGGCTGACAAGAAATTAAATAAACATGAAAAGGGCACTGAGAAAAAGCTTAGAAACTAAATGCTGTGTTGAGAGATTGGTCACAGACAGCTAACAGCCTGCTCCCAGAAACAGAGAAGTTAAGCATTTAGAGAGCAAGACGATGTTTCTCCTAGCCAGATACAAGAATTGTCTGATAGTCTTAAATAAAAAAAAGAACCAAACCAAAACAATGACAAAACTAAAAAAGCAAGCAAAACTAAACCATAAGATGCGTACGCCTTTTTATTTTTATCCTTTGTTCAAGTTTTCTGTCCCTGAGGAAATCAGCAGTGCTTTGTTTCAAAGATAGTGCTTTAATCTCCTTTAATGTGGTTAAAACATTTGGGAGCATTTTGTTTCGGAGGTCCAACTGAAGGTTTTGTTGGCCTTG
This sequence comes from Morus bassanus, assembly GCA_031468815.1. Taxonomy (NCBI): domain Eukaryota; kingdom Metazoa; phylum Chordata; class Aves; order Suliformes; family Sulidae; genus Morus; species Morus bassanus. The sequence goes on along the minus strand of CM062574.1, from coordinate 567,167 downwards.
GTGGTTGTAGCAATGCCTCTGATTTTACCCACTTCTGAAGTGGTTTCCTGCAAGCCGGCATTGGCCTGGAGGTGGTGCTGCTTTGCAAAACAGATGCTGACATGAAGTCACAGGTACTCTGGCGGCAGCATACGCCTGTCTTGGGAGTTGCAGCTTGGGCTTCAAGCTGTTCTGGGTGTCGGTCAAGTCATCCCTCTGAGCCAGCTCATCACCCAGTTGCGCAATTGCCAGCTCTAGGGAGGTCGTGGTAACAGCTGGCGAGGGAAGGGGGAAATGCAACATTAGTACCTTAAACCAGCTTAAACTTCTCTGCAGCTAGTACAGGTAGCTTCTCAGCCAGTCTTCATGGCCGTGAGCCCAAACACTAGCACAGTATGGGGTGCAGGCTGTGCAGATGTACACCTGGATAAATCCATCTTGAGGTAGGCTCCAGTGATCAGACTGTCACCTGCTTGAGCGTGCCTCAGAAGGACTCTCACTTCAGAAGCATGGTTCATTCTGTTACTGCTAGTTCTTAAGACATTCGTATTTTGCTTTGTGCACATGAACAAAGGAAAATAAACAGAAGGTAATTGTAGTTTAGGTTTGTTAGTCTGTTGCCCACCCTGCATTACAACTATATTGTAAGTGCAAGCAACACACAGGAGTAGTTGGCTGTTTTGCTCTCTTAAGAGGAGTGTGAAAGATGAGAACAATGGCAGGTCTGCAGATCCTAAGCAATTGTAATGTAATGGGTAGAGAAGGAAGCACTAGGTCAGCTGCAGCCCTGGATTCCAATACAGCTTTATTTTTATGTACCTGTAGATTACTTGCATGTTAAAATTATTTCTTCTCGTAATTATTTTTATAAATGGGTGCTCAGCACTTCTAAGATTTTTCTTGGCATCCCATACACTTTCAAACCTCTTAAGAGCCTGAAATGATACATGATTAGTGTTACATGTAAGTATTAAATATTTGTACCCATGTTATACGCTACAAGACGGGAGATAATAGAGTGGGAGAAACAATGTGAGGTTTCAGTTGTATCTTCTTACTTCCGTTTCATGCTATAACATGCACAGGTTTCTATGAAGAAGCCACTGGGCTGTTCAGCCTCCCATACAAGCAGATACAGCATTGCAGCAACTTTCCATCTGTAGTGTTACTGATTCAGTTGGATTCAGTCCTGGGCTGCCAGGTGTGTTGGAGTAGGTGCTGATGCAGGTAGATATCAATATGTATCAAGGGTCAATAGTCAGACTCACTTTCTGAAACGCATTGCTTAACAGTCAACTGATTATTTTCATGAGTTACCTGTTGTGTGTAACTTGGGGACCAAAAGGCTCATACTAATTTAATTGTAAAATACTGCACTCATAGTAGCAGCTTGTCACAAGCACTTTAACAAAAGAAAAGTAGATAAATGGCACACTAAACTTCATCAGAACGCAAGCCCTTTTGGTGGTACAGTAAATAATTCAAAAAATTTTAACACTTCAAGTACTGAACGGTCAGTTTGAGTAGTAATGTGCCTACCTGAAGTCTTCTGAGTTTTGTAAAATTAACTGTATTTCATAGCTACTAGTATGGTTTATTTTCTCTGCCTTACGTAGCAGATAATCTTCCCAGTGCCAACTGAAATACAACATGCACTTTCTGTAATAGAAAATATTCCAAAGTGATTCAGTAAAATACTGCACTGTGTGATTGAACACTGTAAACTCTCTATGAGATGGCCATGTATTGTGTTTCGTGGTCACACATTTTTTTCTCATAAAATGGGAGAATGCTTATAAAGAGTGTAAACAGAGCACAGTTTTGCTTAAAAGCCATTACACCATTGTGTTAAGCTGTATAACTTCCGTTCCACTTGAGGAGCAGTAACATGCAAGACACTTCCAAACTGTGTGCCGCCCCCACGCTTGGGGCATTCCGTGGCATGCAGCAGCAAGTTTATCCTGACAAGACTGTTCACAGTGAGCTGATCTGGGTGTAATTATCCTTACAGAAACTAGCTTCATTTTGTTCAAATGACGTATCAAATATTTCAGCATTTCCAAATGGTATATTTGAAATTGCTTGCATATATTGCAATATATGATACCACCAAACTTTCATGGCAAATTGTAAGCTCTGTAAAAATTACCTTTAGAATCGGTATGTGCTTTCAGGGCAGGAAGAGGGAAGGAATCACAGTAATTTAAATTATTTGTTTGTTTGTTTGTTTACACTAATATTACACTTACTGAAATTTGAAAACATCAACTAAAGGGCTACATAAAATTTAAAAGTAAGTAAGAAAAGATATACTTAATTTTCTTTGCAGAGTTTCAGTCTAAAATAAAAGCAGGGCTAAAATGTATTCAACAGAATTTAGCTAAATAATGAATAATTTTAAATCAAGATCTCCTAGTTGATCATCATAGAGCTATTGGAAGAATATTTTGAGCACAGATATTAATAGTCCATTTATCCTAACAATTTAGAAGAAATGATGATTAATTCTGTCATTAGTAGCTAGCTAGGAACTACTTGCCGTGTTAGATAAAATATCCAGTCATCAGGTCACCTGACAGTTGCTGATGCTGAACATTCAGGGGAAGTGTACCCATCTCTGTTGTAAAATGAAGACATCTCCTTTAGTTAGAAATTGGTCCATGCTATGGTTGATTTAGGTGTTACAGTTCTTACTGTATTATAAATCTTTAATCTAGCTGTAGAGTTTCTATTCTCTGTACTACAAATAATTACATATAAAGATTTGGTCTTTATTTTATTATGTTTTAGACTGTAATGATATCTTGTGACCTTAATTTCAGAACTTGAGAATGGACTGGTTAGGTTTGTTCTCCTGTTTTTAAAACAGTCTCATTGAGTGTCTCTTCTTCTGTCTTTAATATTTGATGGAACTTTGAAATGCCCTTACTTTAGAATTGTCTTAGGAAATGAACTTATTTTTTCTTATCTTTCATTTCTGCTAATGCCCTAGTGTCGGGGCGGGGGAAGGAAGGGGAAAAAAAGAAGAAAAAAACAAGAATGGAACCATTGGTCTGTAACATTAGCAAATTTTCAGGATTTTTTCATGTTTTCTTCACAGCCTGGTACGGATTTGCTTTTTTGACTGTACCTACACGTTAGGCAGAAGTTTCCTTTGACCTGTTCCCTTCTGGTTTGTACAGTTTCTTACTTGCTTACTTCAGGTCTTCAGGCAGTCCTGGGAATGTAAATACAGTAAGAATCATTCTTATAAGTAGTTTCATTAGTGGTTAAGGTGGACATACTACCTTTGATGTGTATGCAATGTGTTGTGTATTTTCTAGGTTGCAGTTTTACCAAGTGACTTCAGGAATCATTATAGGGGCCCCTACTCTAACCCCTAAAGAGTCCCAATATTTCCAGTCAGTCTATCGTTTAATAAGGTTAATTAAGATGTTTACCTTCGTGAGTGGATGATCAAAAGTACTTATCTTGAGATACATAAGACTTCATTGCAAGTCTCTAATGCTGAATACTATATATTTCCTGTGGCACTTCAGCTGTGGCACTCAGGCAGCATCAACTGTTCATTTAAAATTACAGCATGTGTTGTCATTTGTCTTGAGTCCACAGAAATTTAGAAATGCTTATTTTTTGCATGTCTGTGTCAAAAATGAGTGAAACTTTCTAACTTTCTTGTTATAGCTCCAGTATTTGTATTTTAGTTTTCTGTTTACCCAGACTGTAAGCCTTTCTGAAATTCCATCAAAGCTTTTGAATGCCAGTAGCATTAAGGAATTTTTATGCAAATTGCTGTTGTTCAAATATGAAAAAAAAAATGTAGCTTACTGATGAGTTGCTCTGGTGATAAATTGGAGAGTGATGATTTAATATTGACTTCAGCTGCTTATAGAAATACTTATTATCTCACCCAATAGTAGACTGGGCTACAAAATAGGATTGTTGTTTTTACTGTGAATGTACATCTACCGTACTCTACAGATTGAGATGCAGTAAGTGACTGTGTGTCAGCTGAATTACGGTAACTGCTCATACAAATGCTTGTGCAAGATGACCTAAAGTCTCCAGTGGACAGCTGTGGTGGATCAGGTGGTACGTGTTAACCTGTTGCCCTCTGAAAATGCCTGAAGTACTGAAAGGGCAGTGAGTGTTATGGTAGGTACTGTAGTGCATCATTTAGCTAAAATAATACTTGAAGGACTGTTAATTCTTTCTGAAGGTAGTCAAACATGTCAGAGACCTGCAGTTTGAATTACTGAGTTGTGGTACCGGTAGGAAGACGTTGGAGATGGGTGGTGTGCTGTTACTACTGTCACAGTGCCAACTGTGCGTGGTGTCAGGCGGCGTAGGACTGGAGGGTGGCAGCAGTGTTCTGCTGTCCGTAGGGCTGCTGTTTCCTGTGCCCAGCTGTTCTGCGTGGCTGCTTGCTGTGGGAGCTTGGGAGTCTCAGTCGCTTCTCAGCATTGGGTTTCAAACTGAACTGGCATCCGTCAGTATGGGTGACCACATTTGGGTGTAGTATTCCAGTCACAGCTTTCTAGATTCATACTCAGAGCATTAGTGCTTGCCTGTGTCAGCTGAAAATATCTGGTGAGTCGTAGGACCACTTGCTCTTGGTGGCAGAGCTGTTTAATTTTTGTATGTGGGACATAAGGTGGCTATGGTACTTTGTACAGTGTCTAGCAGAGTGGGTATGGGAATTAGATGTATTAGTGAAATCAAGAAGATAGCTATTAGAAAAGTTGAAGACTGAAAATTACCTCGTTTAGTTAAAATATTTGTGAAAACTTCTGCTAATCTGTGTTATCAAGAAAAGCAAAAATAGGAAATCTCGTTATACTGATTTTGATGGTTGACAGTTGCTTGTAATGTGTATTACAAGTTTATGGAGTTTAATATATGCTATTTTATTAGAAAAATCGCCCTATACCAAGAATTTACAGTTATACAAAGCTTTAAGCCTTTATACTGCATGTAATTTTAAACATGTTCTTGCTGTAGATATTTAAAATGGAACATAAAGGACAAGTAGAACAATACATTCAATCTTAGCAGGCACTTAAGTTTTGGCTGGCAGCTCCGCCTAAGCAGCAAGCACGAATCCCTGTGAGTAAACCATTTGCTACTGGGTGCCTGACAGAACAGATGTATTCCAATGATGAAAGCTTAGCCAAGTAGTAAACTAAAATAAGAAATATGTGTGAAGTACATACGTTTTCAATAGAATTCTGTATTTAGCTTTTTACAGCTTTTCACCCTTTTAGAAATATTTAATAAATAATTCTTTATTTTTTCAGCTGTTGCCTTTTTTTGATGACAACAGTGGTATATTTAAGCAGTTAAGATAGGCAATGGATATCACTACTTTTCTCTCAAGCGGTACTGATATACATTTCATCTTATGGAATACTTTCTAAGATAATAGGCTTAAACTGTTTCTTGTCATATAATAAGTGCAAAAGATGTATGTAGCACCGAGAATTTAAATTAACTGTCCAGTCTAGGAACTGAATATCATAGTTGACATTAACTTATGTCAATTATGATAATAGTTTACATAATTTTTTAAAAATAGCATACTGCTTAAGACATCTTAACAAAAATTAGAAATCTGCAATTTTCTTAAATTTTGGTATTGCTCCTGTAGCCTTGCTATCCCATACACATCTACTGTCAGAGACCTGGCTGTGACCTCGACTGGCCAGTTCTGCCTCTGAAGTGTGGCTGAGTCCTTAAGCTGTCATAGCCATTTGACTGAGACGAATGCTGACTTCCTTTTGTACTTTGGAAATCCAAAGCTGGAGAGTGTTTATCTGAGATCTGTCCCTTGAAGAATATAAAATGGTACTAGTGATACTTAGTACATTTTTTTTTCTCTAAAGGACTTCATATGAAACCTTTTCCATTTCTCAGATTATTATTTTTTTGCTAGATTGGCAGCTGGTTCAATTTTATCTCTAAGATATCAGCTTTGAACTAAAGCTGTAAGATGGTGAAGAAAAGGTGTGAAGTTAAGAAGGCGGGCGGCGCAGGGGGCGATGGAAACCCAACCCAACCAAAAAAATCCAGATACTTAGGAATTACAAGTGAGGGTGAAAAATGGAAAGGATCAAAAAACCAAAAGTGACTAGATTGATTTCAGCAGAGTTTGTATGCATGCTCCATCTTCAGTTAGCAAATATTTGTGTTACTGGCTAAAAAATTAGTGCTTCAGTGCATGTATTTCATATGCACTTAGTGTAGGGCTATGTTTTTATGTCACTTATTCTTTGTACTCTTGCAAAGCAGATTGAGAAGGGAAGAGAAAATTCTTTTCATGGACATGACCATATGTCTGATATTTTATCTATGCTTTACTTCCATAGCATTTAAAAATAGCTGCTATACTGTAATAATATTTATCTGTAACTTCTTTAATTGAAAACTATATATGTCATACCAAACTGTTCTGAAAGAAAAATATAATTTCTGCATGTCTGCCCTACTAACCTAATTCTTTTTCAAGGATAATAGTGGGCTAAAATTAAGTATTTTTAGAAGTGCAGTGCACCACATATGGGATCTTTTTAGATATATTACATGTTAATATCAGGAAGAGACAGCGTAATGACTAGTTAATGGCAGCAGCTTCTCATTGGTGATGCAGTATTTAACCACACTGTTTTTTGAACAGTGGAATAAAATGCATTATAGAATCATTAAGATTGGAAAAGACCTCTAAGGTCGTCAAGTCCAACCATCAACCCAACACCCCCAGGCCTCCTAAACCATGCCCTGAAGTGCGACGGCTACACGTTTTTTGAACTCCTCCAGAAATGGTGACTCCACCACCTCTCTGGGCAGCCTGTCCCAGTGCTTGACAACCCTTTCAGTGAAGAAATTGTTCCTAATACCCAATCTAAACCTCCCCTGACACAGCTTGAGGCCATTTCCTCTCCTCCTATCACTAGTGACTTGGGAGAAGAGACCGACCCCCACCTCACCACAACCTCCTTTCAGGCAGTTGCAGAGAGCGATAAGGTCTCCCCTCAGCCTCCTCTTCTCCAGACCAAACCCCCCCAGCTCTGTTGCCCTTCTCTGGACACGCTCCAGCACCTCCATGTCCTTCTTGTCCCGAGGGACCCAAAACTGAACACAGCATTCGAGGTGCGGCCTCACCAGTGCCAAGCACAGGGTCACCATCCCTGCCCTGCTCCTGCTGGCCACACTATTGCTGATACAAGCCAGGATGCCGTTGGCCTCCTTGGCCACCTGGGCACACTGCTGGCTCGTGTCCAGCCGGCTGTCAGCCAGTACCCCCAGGTCCTTCTCCACCAGGCAGCTCTCCAGCCACTCTTCCCCAAGCCTGTGTCATTGCCTGGGGTTGTTGTGACCCAGGTGCAGGACCCAGCACTTGGCCTTGTTAAACCTCATGCAATTGACCTCAGCCCATGGATCCAGCCTGTCCAGATCTCTCTGCAGAGCCTTCCTACCCTCCAGCAGATCAACACTCCTGCCCAATCTGGTGTCGTCTGCAAAATTACTGAGGGTGCACTCGATCCCCTCATCCAGATCACTGATAAAGATATTAAACGAGACTGGCCCCAACACTGAGCCCTGGGGAACACCACTCGTGACCGGCTGCCAACTGGATTTAGCTCCGTTCACCACAACTCTCTGGGCTCAGCCATCCAGCCAGTTTTTTACCCAGCGAAGAGTCTACCTGTCTAAGCCATGAGCCTCCAGCTTCTCTAGGAGGATGCTGAGGGAGACAGTGTTAAAAGCTTTGCTAAAGCCCAGATAGACAACTTCCACAGCCTTTCCCTCACCCACCAGGCAGGTCACTTGGTCATAGAAGGAGATCAGGTTGGTCAGGCAGGACCTGCCTTTCATGCAGCCATGCTGGCTGGGCCTGATCCCCTGGTTGTCCTGCACTTGCCCGGTGAGCTCACTCAAGATGAACTGCTCCATAATCTTCCCTGGCACCGAGGTCAGGCTGACAGGCCTGTAGTTCTCTGGATCCTCCTTATGGCCCTTCTTGTAGATGGGTGTCACATCAGCAAGCCTTCAGTCATCTGGGACCTCCCCTATTACCCAGGACTGCTGATAAATGATTAGACTTACTTATCAAAGCTGAAAGATTTGTTAACTTCAAAAGATTTCATCTGTAAGGTGACAAAATTCGATGATGAAGTCAGTAGGTGCTAGATGCTGGACTTTTTCAAAAATAATAAGAATCAAGTTAAATTCTTAACCAGTTTAATTGTTCACGTAGTAGCATTTTACTTACGAGCCATAGTCTGAGCAACCGTTATGGTTCATAAGTCCTGTACATGAAAGAAAGTTCAATTAGCCAGATGTGTTGGGTAGAGATACGCTTGGGGTTCTTTATAATCTTGTGTATGTAAGAGTAAAGTATTTCTGTATGCTTAGCACTTTTTACCTTTGCTAGCACCACAGAATGATGTAATCTCATTATATAAGGAATTGAGTTTCCAGAAGGTGTGAGGAATAAAGTAAAAGGTGAAGGGTGTAAAACAGGTAGCAGGAGAATTCTGGTGCTAGTGTTCACAGTGTCTGTCAAATAGTCTTCATATTTCTTCATTTCAGTGGAGCAAAGTATTAATGAGTAGGCTAACAGTAATTGATTAAAGAACCCATTACATCCAAGTGTGCTCAGTGAAGAGTAAAGAATATACTCTGTAAAGAATTCATGTAGATTAATTAACATTCAGAACTCAGCTTTCAATAATTAAAATCCATTCAGTTTTATACAAATTCTTTTGAATTCAATACCAGTTGTGGTACAAATTTCCTCATGAATTTTTAACAATAGAAATATTTTTAAAGATTTCATCAAAATAGTTACAAGGTTCAGTCTGTAAGAAGAAAAATGGTAAAATTGCATAGAATTTACTTTGGCATGTAGTTACAGTCCCCAGAATATGCCAAAGAAACATTCTGGAGTTAATGCATTAGTTAGATTCAATGGTAGTGTAGTAGAAATGAGAAATATTTTTAAGTTTTTATTTAAATTTTTATTTAAATTTTTATGTAAATTGAATGAACTTTAGCCCAAGGCTGTGCAAAAATTGAGATTTGCTGGTCTTGGCTCAGCTTACTGCTCTAGAACAGCCAGGTGATGGTAGTACAGTTCCTTTAGTGCAGAGTTCCAGGTGTCTCTAGATTCTTTTGGTTTTTCACGGAGCTGTATAGCTTACGTACCATGTTCAATTAGTCTGTTCTTCTGCAGGCAGAGTTGTAATAGCTTAAGAAATAACCTTGTGTAGCCGTTTATTACCTCCTGTTAGCTCGAGGCTATGACCTTCTTTCCTGAAATGCCTTAGCAGGTTCTGTCATGCAAAATCTGGGTTTGTTTAAATCCTAATTTAAACTATACCACTAAAGGTGGTTTAAACTAATGCACCTGACTTTGCACTCAGGTGGAATGATGGAACTCACTTGGTCACAGTAGCTGAGTTTTGGGGAAGGTATCTGCTGGTTGTTGTAGGGTAAGTTCTTACACTTATCCTAGTTAAATCCATAGGATGACATTCAATTGAACTACTTGCTTATCCTGTTTTGGCATGTAGTTTGATTTTGTTTATGTACTTACTTAGTGTTTTTGACACTGGACATGTGTTCCAGTATGCTAAGTGATTTCGTTGTTGTCTAAACTTAAGATATTTGTGCTTTTTGGCTTGGACAGGGTGGTCCTTCAGGAAAGAGAAAATATCTGTGAAAGTTCAGGCATGCGTCTGAATTTGATGGAGTCTGTGTTTCAGCACCCTTCTTTCCACAAGCATCTCAGAAATACGGTAGAACACAAAGAAACTTTTGAAGGGAGATGAGCCTGGAAAGTGTCAGTCTGAAGTTCAGCTCTTCACCTGTAATTCTATACACCAAGTTTCAGTCTATGTAACTGGTCCATTTTATGTACGTTCTTTAGAAAAAACTAGTGTAGCACCCCAAAAGACACTGAAGTTGTAGACTGAGGGAAAGAATAGCCAATACGTAGTAAAACAACTGTTACTACCTAGATATGAAGTTGGCTTTCAGACACTTGAAGCCTGTACTCGAATTCTCCTTTTTCTTTAAATTTCATTGTGATTGTAGTTTAGTTTGTGCTGGTATGCAAGTTTAGCACTCTTTTATACACAAATACTTTGTTTCCAAAAAAGGCTCCTAAATGATTGTTTTTCATTTTAGAAAATAAATACCTAGTATTGTTCGTGTTGCTGTGCTAAAGTTTTTTGTGATTGGTAACTGTGGTAGAAAGAAGTAAAATAAATATTACTAATTTAGAAATAGATACATCTTGCCCAAAATCACAGTTTCATGCTGATATTTAGACATCATAAAATCTGATGGACTTGCCTATTTTTCCTTTAAATAGCTTTTTGTTTGGAAAATAGCTTATAATAATTGCAAAAATTATTTAATATTCAAAGTTTGATCATTCATATATAGAGTGAGGAAATACTGTACATATTTTTAGGGAAAATTAGATATATTTTAATAATATGTGGGTGAATTTTGCATTTGTCTGCAAAGGTAGTTGTGCATCAATACTATTACCAGCACATGACAGAAGATCGCTTTGTAGAAGAAACAAAATGGTTGAGATAGTTTGATATGAAATAGTTACTGGAAAAATACAAGAGAAGTAGAGGTTTACACTGATATTAAACACCTGCTTGATCTTGTTAAAGAGTTGTTTCTTAAGGCATCTCTTCAACCTTGACAGTGTAAAAATGTATTATCTGTTTACACTTAGAGGTGTACATGTTTTGGTATGTCCAATGGTTTGACTTCTCATCATACACAAAGGACCAGAATTCTCTCTGGAAAACTGGAAAATGAAATAACAGTAAAAACTGTAGGTCTGTTTCTGTTAATTTTTTTCTAACTGCTTTACATGTAGAAGGAAAATGCTCTAGAACTGTGATTCCCAAACTCGTTTGCTAGACCCTACCATGAGCAGCGAATGCTCCTGTCTTTGAAGTGGTTTGTTTACTGCTAATCGTACACATATGACTGTGAACACTTGCTCTATACTATTTTATTTACATCATTACAGCTTAAATAGGAAGTGCATATCATAAATCATGGTGTTACCTGTCCTCTTGCAGATAGGTTATGCTGCTTGATAATTTGCCATACAGTAAGCTATAGGGCATTCCCACTGAATATTACAAAATTAAAATCAATAACCAACAGTTTAGCTGTCAGGCGTAAAGTGCTGCAGTGTTATTTACATGGGCTATTGAAACTTTATCTGCTGGGGTTTCTTGTACAATTCTGTATGCTTTGATTAAAAAAAAAAAATAAATCCAAACTAGCCACATGGTTCAATTTGTTAATAATTGGTTTTTTTTCTTTGTGCAGCTCTACTGAGAAGTCATTTCCTTGGAGATCATCAGGTATTATTTTTTATGTGTACATTTTGCTTTAAGCCCAAAATCCTTTATTTTCTTGGCATTCATTGCTTGTTTTGAAGTGAACTGAACATTAGCAACAATGCTAGGTATCTTTTTTGAGTATCTTTTCTAAAGTATAACGTTAATATCCTTTCTCACACATGAAGAGATGTGTGTGTTCCTGTGTTATTGTAAAAGGTTGTTTTGGTGTAGAGGTAGTTGCAGGTACTTTTCTTGTACCTTTGCATTTTTTGTGTGAGATGTGACGGTAACAAAAGTCTTGTGTATTGGGTCTCCTTTGCAATTAATTCAAAAATGCTTTTGAGTCTTCCCCTTGGCAGGTTAAGGATCATGACAAAATACTGTATGTTTTAAGCCTGAAAACTGATCTGCTTTTTACAGATATTCTGACTTAACTGAGAAAATCTTCAAGAAGCGAAGGTTTTGCTGAGAGTGCTTTTTCTATTTTTGTATCTCAGGATAGCTTGAACTTTCTTTCCAAAACAAGAAACATTTGTCATTTAGTATTTGTACATCTACTCTTGAGTATATTAAGTGGAATGGGTAGGACTGTACCTTAAAAGTGACATTCAAGTGTCTGCTGAAATAATCTAATCTGTCCTTCACAGATCAGAGCATTTAACTAGTTAGGATTTTTGCATCAGTTAGAATGTTTAATACTGAAGAGTCAAGCTTCTGAACAGTGGTTGTCTCTTTAGAGTGATGAAGTGTATGTGCAGAAGTCAACATGTCAAAACCACACAGCAGGACCAGAAATAGGGCCTTGACTCCCTGTGAATTGCTTTTTGCACTGGGTCGTGTTTCTCTAATTCAATCATGTACTCCTGACAGAATGTCATGTTAAGCAAAACCGGTCTAATGCAATCAAAATGCAATTACCATTTTAGGTAACTTGTTAAAAGTTTTATTAACCAAGTTTGCATAGTGTTAATATCCTATCTTTACGTAAGGATGCATGCAGTTTTAAGAGCTATCCAGTTTCTACTGTACAAAGAATGACACATTGTGATTATCTGCTTGTTCATTCAACCATATTCATAATTATGATAATTGTGACTATTTTAGGTAAATAAATCTCTCAAACTATCTACTCTCCCTTCCCCTTCCTGTTTTTTGTTTTATTTAGAGACTAAGCTCTTAAACTTGTGTGTAATTGTATTTACATGGTTTCAGTTGCCATCGTGGTATCACCTCAGCTGAGGTGAGGCACACATTAGCTTTTTTCCTTTCTTTTAAATTTAATATTCTCAACAGCCTCCTTGTCCTGGCATTTAAATTTTGCTGGTCATGGTTGTGCTTTTCAGGTATTCTTTTAGCAATGTTTTTAAACAGAAGTCAAATTTGTTTTTTCAAATAAATGAGAAATTAGTTTTACTTATTCTTTCAATGTGAAAATTATTTTGGGGTTTGGGGTTTTTTTCATCACATTATTTCCCCTGGTTCTATAATGTTCCAGTGACAGTTCACAACTGGTAAAGATACCTTCCTAGAGATCTCAGTCATTGTTTTACTGATTTATCTCATCCAATTGTATTCCACTTCTTTATTTCCTCCTCATTTTTTCCTGTAACTTATTCTTTGTCTATTGTTTGATTTTTCTCCTTAACTTCCTATTAATTCCTCTCTTTCTTTCATCTATCCAGCTCATATATTTTTTATCCTTTAATTCTCTCCTGCCGTTTGTGTGTTTCTTTTCTCTAGAAATCTCCTGTGCACATCCCTGCTAAGAAGTCACTTAACATATGGCAAAAAATCATATTTCTATTTAAATACTGTATGCATTCATATAAATCTTAGATGTATATTTCTCACATCTCTATGTATCTAAAGTAAGGCTTTTCTGGAGTAATTGCTCAGAAGTGGGCATGTTTGAAAAAAATATTTTTTGCTTAGAATTTTCTGGTATACATTTCATTTGATGTATACATTTATGTTGTGATTATAGAATGATTGTAGGTTTTACTTGCAGATTCACTCTTGAGCTTTGTTTTGAAGTGTCACTAGATGATGCTTTACCAACTGCAGTCTGAAGAATACTGAAGATGAATGAAAACATTCCCTTAAATCACCTTTTTTTTCTGACTGCAGATAGTTTATATCAAAAAACATCAGCAGATGACATGACAAGATGTCACTGTAGCTGTAATTGCTTTATGCACTAGTAGAATTATACAGAATTTTTAAAAGAAATATAAAATGATGTTGTTTTGCAGATGCTTATAAATAGAATATTAGATCAGCAGCCATTTATAAAAAGGCTATTATTTTATTCAGGGCACTCTCCTCATGATTTATCGTAGCAGAGAGAGAGAGAGAGAAAGACAACAATTCATTTTATTGTGCATTCTTGCCTTTGTTAGAGAGCCTAAACAATATTTTTTTTTTTTTAGCATTGTGAAAGCATTTGCTTGGTGGCAAATGTGTGATGGAAGCGAGGTTTTGGTTCAGACCTCTGTCTTAGGAACAGCTGTACGGCACTGCACAATTGAACTTTATTCTTCCCATGTGTTTCTCCCAAAATTGATTATTTGTCAGTTTAACATTGATTTAGTATCATGTAACATCAAGTAAGTAAAATAACAGGGCCTTGTATTATTTAAACAAAAAGGACTGAAGATGAAAGTATTGAAGTTGAATATAATTGTAATTTAAATCTCCCAGTCCCCGCAAGTATTTTATTCTAAAGAACATGTAATACCCACTGATGTCTGTTACAATCTGTTATCAAGTTAGTGTAACAGGAACTGTGGAAGTGAGTTATTTCAGTGTTGGTTCCCTCTATCATTTCTGGGCATACTGATGATTACATTAATGGAAGTGTAGTAATACTTTTTACTAAATCTTAATTAAATTTGGTCATAATATTCCTATTATAGTAAATTAATTAGCGTCAAATTTTACTAGATGGTTTTGACCTAACAATGTAGTACTGATAAATAACAGTGCTGACTGCCTGTAATTTCTAAGATGTATTGATTTTTTCCTAAAAATTTTTTTTAATCTGGTGTTTGAATAGTGTTCAAATATTCCTCATAATAGCAATTAATGAGTAACATTTTTAGTATGTATGTTCCCTTATGGCTAATTGTGCAAATAGTGAGAGACCAGCATTTTGTGTACACCTATTGGTAAAAATCAGAATATTTCTTTACAGCTTGAAAGGTACAAATACTCTTGGTTTTTTATTTCTCTTCTGAAGTATACTGTACTAGTATACTAGTATACTTCAACTGTTATGAAGAATTTCCAATAGTTCGTCTGTCGGGGGAGTTTCTTTTGTGTTTTGTTGGTTTTGTGTGGGATTTTTTTCCATGAGTGTCACTAGATTTTATATCGGGGTATTCTTTGTCAGTTTGAGAGAGTTTTTGTTAGCTATTGCATAGAATTTATTTCAGCCCTTTTTTCCATCTTCCTCCTAGCATCAAATTTCTGCAAACTCCTAACAGTTTTGCCTCTTTCTGTAATGTGCTGTTGTATTCATTTTCAGAGAGCACTTAGGAGGCTTCACTGTCCACAGCTCTCAACTTTTGACATGAAGCAATCACAGAAGTTTTTACTAGGCTGTTGTGTCTTAGCATGTTTCTTTTGGTTTCCACTATAGGCTTATTCATATATTTCTTCAGCAAGAATTTACGTATCTGGTGTTACCTTTCAACATAACCCACATTTCCTACTCCCCTTCCTCAGGGGAGGTTTAGATTGGATATTAGGAACAATTTCTTCACCGAAAGGGTTGTCAAGCATTGGAACAGGCTGCCCAGGGAAGTGATTGAGTTACCTCCCCTGGAGGTATTTAAAAGACATGTGATGTGGTGCTGAGGAACAGGGTTTAGTGGTGGACTTGGCAGTGCTGGGTTAACGGTTGGACTCGATGATCTTACAGGTCTTTCTAAACTAAACAATTCTATGATTCTGTGATTCTATACTGCATCTCTGATGCCTGTTCTTCATCAATAAGTGTAACGTGACGGCTATTGAATGCTTACTATTTCTGTGAAAATAGTTTTGATTCAGTTTTTCTTGTTTAATGTCCTCATCTTTTTTCCAGACTATGTTGTAACTTTTTCCTTTCTTCATAATAGTGTTGTGATGTCTCCTTTGCTTTCTCTTTATGTATGATGACACTTTGCTGCCTGTGAAGTTCAGCTAATATTCTTTGAACTGAAGTTAGCTTAAGAGTTGTTAAAAAGTAAACATTTGGATAGTAGCGTATGAAGTAAAAATGTATAGAATTTGCAGCAACTTCTGTTGATGGTACACAACAGGGATGAAATTTGACTCAGCCTTTTACTTATGAAGCTCTTGAGATTACAGGACTTTAAGACAAGTGATAGCTATCCTCTGTGCACTGCAACACAGTTGCACAATGTTTCTACTCTGCAAAGTATGCTTACTAGGTAATCAATTACATTTTTCATTAAAATAGGTTGGAACGTACATTTGAAAAACTGGAATTGTAGAACTACATCAAAACTACAGGAAACAAGATTCTCAGACATTAGTATTAACATTCTATTCATTTAGTTTGGTAGATGATACCTGTCTACCAGTAGACTCTGTTTATGTTGGAAGTAAGTTCTTCATTAGTATGTGTGAGAAAATTATTGTGATTGAGTTTGCAGGAAATTTACATATGAACATTGGATTTATCTGAATAATTTATTCTTTCAGATCCTCCAACCACCAGTGTAAACAAACCCCAAGTGTCAGAGAGTGTTCATACCAATGCCTATGACATTAAGACAGAACCAGAACAAGGGAACCTCTACTCACCAGAACAGACATCTCTCCATGAAAGTGAGGGTCTGTTGTGTGCATTTTAAATATTGAAATACATTTCTGTATTGACTTTATAAAAATGTAATAAAATTATGAACGTAACAAATAACAAAGTTATATAATATTTTATTTTTGTCAAGTTGTTCAATGCTTTTATTCTTATCCTGGCTTCTTATCTACAGGGTCTGTAGGTAACTCAAGAAGTTCAACACAAATGAATTCTTATTCTGACAGTGGTTACCAAGAAGTGAGCAGTTTCCATAACAGCCAAAACTTGAGCAAATCAGAAAACAGACAGCAGCATTCCCTTATTGGAACCACTAATAACAATTTGGTGAGAAGCTCGCGAGCTGAAGGGCAGACATCAGTCCAGGTATGCTCAGAATAGTATGCTTTGTCTCTGTACGCTGTCTGTAACACAGTTTTAAAGACAGTAATTGTATAGCTGGACCTACCTTTTATAGGCTGGAATTAATGTTATTAAATTACACTTTATTTGACACCTTCACCGGTTAAAAAGCAGAAGTGGCTTGCAGCAGATACAGACTTGTTTGCTGAAATCAGCATGCAGGTGTTCTGGTTCATTCACTGCAGCTGGAATTAAGTAAAACTTCTGAGGACTTCTGACTGCAGAGTACACTGTTAATATAATATCAAGAAAGTATCTCTCGCTTAAAATTCAGTTGTGATATTGGGGAAAACCTCCTAGAATTTAGCCTGTATGTAGACATAGTGCTTAAAGGAAGATGGTATTTGTGTTCCTGGACCTTCTACTCTTTCTGGCTTTTTTCCCTTCCTTTTTCGTTAATCAGAATGATAGTAAGACAATAATTGACGAAACTTTATTAACTTATACTAGAACTCTTTGCATTACTGTTCCTGAATTTCCAAAGTGGTAGAGTAGAGAGGAAAGAAAGCGTAGGTGCATATTAACATAGAAAGCCAAATAAGAATGAGGACTGGATGGTTTTTTTAATGTTAAAATGCCAGTTTCTATCTCAAGAAATACTGGTTAGAAAGAAAGTTATTTTATAGGAAAACTTGAAGGAATTACATTTAGGGTAAAAGCTACTCTTCAGCTGCTTTTGCATGTTGTTAAATTGTGTGCATTTCTTGTTGACTTCTCTGTCTTATGGGAAAAAAGCATCCATTACGTGGCCTAAATGATAAAACTAATAAATGTTTTCATTTTTAAACAGCCTTCAGTAAATATTGCTACCAACCGAGTCATGAGACGTGTCAGTTCAGTCCCATCCAGAGCACAGTCTCCCTCTTACATGGTCAGCACAGGTGTTTCCCCTTCAAGGGGGTCGCTGCGAACGTCTCTGGGTAGCGGGTATGGTTCTCCATCAGTTACTGAGCAAAGATCCCTTACTTCTCATGCGTACTCATCCACTACTCTGCCAGTACAGCGGGCAGCATCCCCATATGCTGCACAGAGACCTGCCTCCCCAACGGCTGTGCGGCGTATTGGCTCAGTTACATCCAGACAGACGGCAAATCCCAATGGTGGGGCTTCCCAATACCAAACATCGGTCAGAGTTGGCTCTCCTCTTGCCCTTACTGATGTACAAACCAGAGTAGCTTCTCCATCCCAAACTCAGCTGGGATCTTCTTCCCCGAAGCGTTCTGGCATGACAGCAGTTCCACAGCATTTGGGAACAACACTGCAAAGAACAATTCATGATATTGAACAGTACGGACAGCACTATGATATATATGAGAGAATGGTCCCTCCACGTCCAGATAGCCTTACAGGTTAGTAAAAAGGTAAAGACACAGCTTAAAACTTGGTACAAACCTACAACTGTAGAAAACCCATAATGCAATAGTCGTTTTATGGATGAAACGTTGTAGCACTAGGACATAATTGTGGTGTATGTATCAAATCAGTTGTAAATACTGATGTCAGTTATACATCAATCATACCATAAGCTCCCTGTGTATAATATCTTTCTCTGTAATTACTAGATTGCTAGCCATGCATTAAATTAAATCCTGTGTTTTAAGTAGCTAAGTGAAATTCTGAGTCTTCCAAACAGAGGCATTTCAGTATTTTCAAAGAGGAAGTACGTTTAAATGTATGTGCAGGTTATACACAAAGTAAAAGATACTAGGCTGGAGCTCGTTTTATGTCTAGTTCTTTCTTAAAATATGTAGCTTAGTATCAATGAGTTTCAGTCTTTTTTTCCCTACTATTTCTAGGCTATCTCAAAGTGCTTCAACTTAAATATAGGGTAACCATTGTAATATTAGCTAAAAATAAAGCCCTAAAAGGTAGAATCTATTCATCTGAGAGGCAGTTCTTATTAAGATGCAGTTACTTTGCGTTTTAAGTTCTGTGTGCGTTACTGGTTTTGTTCTGACCTTCATCTAGATAAGCACAGACAAGGTGATTTTGCAGTTAGACCATATGCTCTTTTGAACAGACTGCAATGTCTGTTCTTCCTTTTAAACTATTATACTCCAGGAAATCCCAAAATATTCTCATTCCTCAGCAAAAGGCGTAAGGTGTCTTCTCCCTCACCTGTTTGCAAGACACAGTAATCTACCAGTTTGATAAGGGGGCAGGGAAAAAAACCAGTTTGACATGAAAGGCTATTCAGTAGTTTAAATGAGTGCAGTCCAGTGGGCTGCATAATTTGTGATGTAACAGCAATCTTGTACTCTTAAAATATTACTAAGCTGGTTTATAGATACCGCTGCTGGAGAATATCACCTTGTCTAAACAAGTGAGCTGATAAATCTTTAGAAAAAAGGAGTTATTAGGATAGTGAATCAGTAATTCAGAAGCAGATGCTTTAAATTTAATGCTTTTAGTGTTAAGGAAGTAATCAGCAACTGTGGTAGTCAAGCTTAGAGAGCATTTTATTTTATAGCCATCTCCACTGTAATCATTCCGGGAAACTTGAAATGGTATGACTTTCCTGTGCTCTGTGTTACAAACTATGAGTAAGAATCCCTCAGTATTATAAAAAAAACCCTCTTATATTTTGTAGTATAAATTAGTTTTCATCTCTCTTTAGCAGGAACAGTTCAATATAACACCTGAAATCTTAAAACTCACATTTTTATATGATCAGTTCTCTGAGAGGAAATTTGGATGCAGGGGAAAGTTAGTACCGTACCAGTCTTTAGTATAATCTAGAACTCTCCCCTGCTATGCAAGCTGAAGGAGAGGATGGATATATGATCAGGTCCTCTCTTCCTTCTGTGCTTACAGTCTCTAAGAAGGGTATCCGTGTGGTGCATGTTCTGGGAAACCTGTAACGTTAATGAGTGTCTTCCCAGGAGATAGCATCATCATCTGGGAGGTATAGGTCCAACTGCCTGCTTTGCATTCAACACAGGTCCAGTTGCCCGCTTTGCTTTGGTGAAGTCCCTCTGTTTTCACCACCTATAGATGTGTTTTCTTCGTGATGACCTGTGAGACCCTCAGAGGTTTCCTTGCAGATACTGTGATAGAGCAGGTCTGTGATTTTTTTGGGGGGAAAATATTCAAATGCAGGATACATTTGGTTACACATCACTACTTAATTGTATTTTGAAGTTGTTCCGTAATCTCCATCATTTCATTACCTTTGCATAGCTCACTTAGCATATTCTATTGCTTTGACAGCTGCTAAAGCTTTAGTGCCTACAATGGTAATGCCAAAGTGGACAAAAAGGTATTAATTTTATAAAATAGTTTAAAAAAAGTCTTTTAAAACTAAAAATTATGCTGTGTTTATGCCCTACTTGAATTTCTGAATAACTAAACATTTAAAAAAGTGTTTGTCTTGGCTCTACCACCCATATGTTACATACTTATTTGCTAACTTTTTTCTAACTCTGTTAACAATTTATGATTTGATGTAGTGAGTAAATGTTATAGATAAACTCTGCATATAATTTTAGGCAAGAAAGATGACAAATTATGTTGTAAGATTGAAAAAATTAGGTTAGCAGTCTGGAAAGAGGAGCATGAAGAACGCTGGTCTGAGACCAAGTGGGATGTATGTGATTGTCACACTTATTTACTGTAGTACAATGGGAAGTACATTTGGTCATCTTTACTCTGAAGAATTTAATTAAAAGAACAAAACTGGTGAAATCACAGAATAAACGAAGAATGCCAAGAGCAGAAGGGACTGGAGTGAGTTTGAAAGGAGTGAAGGGGAGATTAGGCCATTGCAAGATGCAGTAACAAAGAGTCAGAGAGTGGAAGAGGACCCCATGGCAAGGTAAATCTCAGAGACAAAAGAAATATTGTGTAATTGTTTCAAAGGAAGTAAAAATTCAAGAGACTGGAATACAGATGTTAAGAGCTTTTCAAAATTAAAGAGAATTTTCCTGGTAGCGTAATATTCAAAAACTAAGTTGGTGTAGGTGGCCAAAGTGTTATGTAGCAATTATATATATAAGTAAACCTAAGTTTGAAAGTAAATATGGATTTGGCTTATATTTTATTAAATATGAGCATCTGAGGCTTATTTAGCACTTAGCTTGCTAAAGGTTCAGCCGATGAGACTGTCCGTTAGGAGTGTGTAAGGCAAGTGAAACAGATGACACAGAAGTGTGGGAGATTAGAGAGGAGTATTGAAATACAGCAATTCTGAAATGCTTCTGAAATAATTTTTTTAAGAGTAGGGGTAGCAGAGAAACTGATGAGTGCAGGAGAGCTTTTCCTTTTACTGATGCATCCTGTTAGTTGCAAAAGCTCTGTACCCTCAGTTCTAAGAGCAGCACAGAAGCTGACAAAGCTCAAGTAGGAAGTGGTGAAGAACTCTCAGAATTAACTAAATTCTAACTATTTTTCCCCTACCTAGTTTAGTATATTAGTGCTTCTCTGTAGACTCTGGAGGTATAACTTATAAAATAGGGGAACTAGGATGCTTTAAATGAAAGCATTAAAAATAGATGAGAAAGTTGGTGGAGGGTAGTTAGTTAATACAACACCAATACCAGGAAGCAAAGTATATACAATGCATGCATTAGATAGTCAATGGGAGGGGTGGTGCTATGTGTCAAAAAGTGTTCCAGTGCTGAAAAAGAAGAAATACAGGATTAAGACTGTACCACTAATCTCCTAATCAGGATGGCAACAGTGAACTTAATAGGAGATCAGTTGCTAATTCAGTTAGCAAAATAGTAAGGGGAAAGGTATATCAGTGCTGGTTACAGAAATACAGTAACACACTGGAATGCACAGAAGGAAATTCGAGGCAACATGAATGAAGTTTTCACGGAGCAGGTAGAGGGGGAACCTTCACAAGGAGAAGCAAATCTGAACTTGTGCAGTGCTATTCAAAATGCTGTTATTGAAAAGCTGTTCTGCACCTCCGACAATAACGTACTTGGATCTAGCACTGCAAAAGTGGTAGCAGGAGGTCCACTGCTGAGGAATTCAAGTTAAATGAGAGAGATTTAAGTTAAAAGGAA
Source organism: Morus bassanus (assembly GCA_031468815.1). Taxonomy (NCBI): domain Eukaryota; kingdom Metazoa; phylum Chordata; class Aves; order Suliformes; family Sulidae; genus Morus; species Morus bassanus. The sequence goes on along the minus strand of CM062574.1, from coordinate 545,568 downwards.
CTCAAGAGGGACAGCTGAAAGGCAAGGTGAAAAAAGAGATTCTCAGATAGCTGCAGCATAGCAAAAAAGACATATATACACATCACGGGCTATTTAAACCTTTGTAAAGGCTTTTCTCCACATGCTTAAATCTCTGCTGCCACTACCAGGAAGACTTTTGCTCTTACTGCTCGATATTGTTTCATTTTCAGGATTATGACCCCCTTTAGGCTGTGCCCTGTTTTACAACTGGATTTCTGTCAGGTTCACAACTTACCTTGTCATTGCTGAATCTGTGAACTGCATGTGCTGACTTAGCTTTTACTCTGTATGTTTTAGACTTTCAACTATAAATGCTACCAAAAAGATTGAGTTGAAAAATTTAAAGTTGTCAGTGTTTGGACAAAACTTTTCATCCAAGAAATGCTGTTTTGTCAATGAATCTTTCAGTATGGATCATTTCATAATGGAAAGAAGTTTAATGAATAAATCTTTATAACTGTAGATACAACTAACACCTTTTCTTGGCTGAAGGAAGAAAGATTCATGCATGAAAGCTTTATTATTTTTAATTGATATGGGCCATGTACATATTTCCCTCTTCTTGGTTTTAGGCCTGAGGAGTTCATATGCTAGTCAACACAGTCAATTAGGACAAGAATTACGATCAACTGTATCTCCTGACTTGCACATCACCCCTATCTATGAAGGCAGAACTTACTACAGTCCTGTGTACCGTAGTCCAAATCATGGAACAATTGAGCTCCACCAGGGATCCCAGTCAGCATTATATCGAACAGGGTCAGGTGGGTAAAGGGCTTCCAAAGCTCGTCCATTGACTGTGTCCCAAAGTCATGATTAATTTACTTACTGGAGTTTTTCTGGAACCTGTGGCATATCGGAGAACATATATGAGCTATGTAATGCCAATTTAAAAGGAAAAACTAGATGTTATAAATTAACGGAGATAGAAACTAGATTTGAAGGACTTAAAATAACCAGCAGGAATTAAAAAGATTTTGTGATGTTTGCAAGAAGTACTTGGGTCTATATATCAGTGTCAGCTTAGGGTCAGAATATTTTCTGTTTGATATCACACACTCAGGTACATCCAAGCAAAGCGTATTTCAGAAAATGTATTGCTTCCTCTTGTGTTCTCTGTGCATCATTCTCTTACAAATTCAGTTTGTTCATATTTTTTTATTCATCAGTACAGTAAAATGATAGCTTCACACTTAAATTACCTACTGCATTTTTCACATTAAAAATACTGTTTTTACCCAACTTCTTAGCAAAGGATAATGTTAAAAGACTGTATCTGAAGATTGTGTATTGGAACTGAAATATTTCTATAGCATTTTATAGAATTGCTACTCGTATATTATGAAGTGCATAGGCATTAGATTAGTATTAGAACTGATTTTCTGTAAAGAGAAATGTAATACATGTTGCAGTGCAGTTTGTTCTTTAAGTTTGTATAGTGGAGTAGTTTCAAAAAATTCTCAAAATATTAGAGTGATTTAACTAAGCAACTTTCTAAAAATATTTATAGAGAAGTGTCCAATTCATATATGATGTTTTCACACATTTACAAATTGCTTTTTAATGTTTTTTTTTAATGTAACTGAAATACTAAGAGTACGGAATGTTGAAGGAGGCAGCAGATTTTGCAATTCTCCTGTCTTCTACAACCTAGAGTAAACATAGGAAGTTTGTCAGATGTGCCAATGATGAAGTAGAACTAGAAACTGGGATTCTCTGTTTACTTGTCTACTTACATCACTTACCTTGGAAGAACAAAATCTACCACAACAGCTCTGTTAAGTCAGGGAGATACATGTTCCTGTTTCTGAAACAGTCAGCTTAATCTTTGAAATCATCCTCTCATTAGCTTTTTGTCAGGGAAAATGTATGTGTAGTTGGGAAAAGGAAAACATCTTGTAAACTATATAAATTTTTGGTTTTGTTTACTTATTTTTCCTTTTTCTTTTTAGTACAGTTGGCAAATTGATGTTACTGTTAGTAATTGAATTTTATTATAAACCTTGAAAACATTTTGCTCCTGATTCCTGCTTGACGGCACAAGATGCATTTCTTACTTTAAATACTTGTTGAAGCAAGCTGAGGCGTAAGCCTGATTCTACCAAACCTTTAGTTCTGTAACTAACCTCTCTATCTTCCCTGGGACATTGAGTAATTGCTCCCTTAAATCTGGCAATAGCTTTCAACATTGAGCATGTTACATGTTTTTAAGACTGGTTTGTTTTTTGGTTGTTTGGGGTTTTTTTGTCCTTACACTTTTAAGCATGTATTGCCTCTTCTCTTCAATAGACATTTATTACCTCGTTTGTTTTCATACTGATTTTATACTAGGGGTCGGAAACCTGCAAAGATCATCCAGTCAGCGTAGCACACTCACATACCAAAGAAATAATTATGCTCTGAACACAACAGCTACCTATGCGGAACCCTACAGGTCAATGCAGTATCGACTGTCAGAGTCCAGTTACAACAGGCTGCAGCATGCAACGCCTGCCGATGATGGGACCACACGATCTCCATCCATAGACAGCATTCAGAAGGACCCCAGGCAAGTCCATTTGTGCTTTCAAGAACGATACATATTTGCTGTAATAAGATTTTTAATACAGTCCTTGAATATATATGGCACTTTGTTGTGCATATTCCAGTTTTACATTGTTTAAACAATCATGACTATTTTAGATATTAAGATCTATACCTCTATAGCCAAAGTAATAAATGCAGTCTGCTTGTTACGGTAAGAAAGAGCAACTTTTATGCATTTAGTTGTTATTACATTTTTCTTCCATGCTTATTTTCATGTAGAAGTTATTACGGGAAATACATACAAATTTGATGAGAATTGACTGTATTATTCCAGATATTTTTCAGTAACTCTACAGAGCAACCTGTAATACTGTAGTAAGTTTTCTCTCTATGGGAATGGGAATCAGGGTTTGAAAATTAGAAAGTACATACCTAATTTATTTGAATTAATTTTTCATGACCAGCCTGTTTAAATTTAAAAACAACGTAAGTTTAAAAATCATATATAAATGTACCATTTTGAAAGCAGATACACATTCATATTTTTAAAATAGTTGCTAGTTTGATTTTGTAAATGTATGTACACAGTATGGGCATGTGACAAGTGTAGTACTGTCATTACTGTTTATTAGAGACACTATTTATTAAAACCTTGTATTTTAAAATGGGAGTATCAAAACCCAGTCCATGCAAAGCTTGGAGGAATTTATGGTACTATTTGTCTTCAGTACGGGTATGTATGATTGCTAGAAATTCCAGTCTGTCCTCAGATTGCCAGTTCACTGACGCAGCTTCTAGACACTCCGTGGTCATGAAAGGACGTTACACGTTCTGCTGGTTTAGAAAGAACTGAAAGCAGAGCACCTCATTCTGGAGGATATGGACTCCAGTGATGCCTCAGGAGTCTTTCATATGGAAACATCAGGGCACCAAATAAACTTTGAAAAAAGATAGCTAATAGCTATGGTCAGACTGGAGTCTTACACTGAAATCTTTTGGGCTTCCTGCATTATGGAAGGCTCATAGCATGATTCAGTTATTTTCTAGTTGGCCCTATCCTTCAGTCTCAAAAATAAACAGTGTTTTTAATAGATTTTGTTGTTCTCTTTATTAGTAGAAATTAATATATTTCTTTTTTTTTTTTTTTTTTTTTAATAGCTATTGAGAGACTGGTTAATTTCATTTAACTGAATGGTACATTCATTGAAATGATGTTGATAGGATCATCTTACCTCTAAGTAGTAATGCTTGATAGCTGAATGCTACTGCTGGCCTATTCTGGCATGGCTTACAAGGACAGTTACTTATAATAGGGATGCTTCACATTCATAACAAGGAACTTTAAAGAAATTCTGTCTCAGTTTTCATTGCTGATGCACCTTCTTATCTGGTAATTTCACAGTGGAATAGCTTTTACCTTACATTTTAATCTGTTTCAGTTTCTGATTTGCATATCATGCTATTGCAGAGGTTAGGGTAGTGTGTTACAATAGCCTCAGACTGAGCTGTTGGAAAGCATCACTCTACAATAAGAGTGAGGGAGCATTCAGAAAGCTACTGGTTTTACTAGAAAGGCAGTTTACCCTAAGGTCATTTTATCATTAGTACGGAGAAATAAACCTCGAAGTTGTTGCGCAGTTCAAAGGAGGCACATAACTCAACTTTCCCTTTTTGGTGACTAGGAATGCTGGGGAGACCCAACTGGCCAGGCTAGCATTAGCCTTTGACTAGCTCCCCAAATACTATTCTTGGAACATCCTTTCTTTTTTAAATTTACTTGGATTTTTGAGCATGGGGAGACTTAGATACTATTTTTTTTTTCTTTCTCAATCTTCCTTTACAGAAGGGAGACAGCCCAGCAAATATTAATGAATGTATTTCTAAATCTGTGAATTGGGCATGGATATGTTTAATGACATTTCCAGGATTTGTCAGTGCAAAGTCATTTTGTTTAATGAAGGAGATTTGATTTTAATGATTTTAAGTTTACAATCCCTGAAAAACTCAAATTATGCAAGCTTCCTGCATCTGATCATGATGATGAAATACCAGGCTGCACAGCTTTTGTTGAAGTATAATTGACTTCAGACTAGGAAGAATGACGAGCACTGGGAAAAAAATGTTGCGTGGAAGAGATGCCCCTGAGCAGCATTGTTAAGTGGGTATCTGTTGCATTCTATATTTAAGCTTTGGGAGATTTATGTAGGCTGCAGTGTTTGAGTTGGTATAATTTTAGTGTACATATATATTTGTGATCAACAACCAAGCTAACTGAAGAACATAGGATACAAAGCACCCTTTTCCAGCTGGAGGACTAAAAGATGGTGTGACTCATAGTTATTCTAACACACCTGTTTTTCCTCCTAGCCCTGATACTCCAGAACAAAAACAGAATTGTTGAAAAACACTTAAGATGCTCTAGTAATTCTACTTAGTAAATAAACGTACATTTATAACTAATGCCTTCTCTTGAATTCGTTCATCTAATGAAGGGAGTTTGCTTGGCGAGATCCAGAACTGCCTGAAGTCATTCACATGCTTCAACACCAATTCCCATCGGTTCAGGCGAATGCAGCTGCCTACCTTCAGCACCTGTGCTTCGGAGATAACAAAGTAAAAACAGAGGTACTGTACTGAGTGCATTTCTGTTCCTGGGGGAACTGTAAAAGAAAAACTAGATCTCTTGCCTCTTTTTAGGTTTTCTCATCATAACACAATATTTTGGACCCTTTTGTGTTTCTGTTAGTACCTGATGTGTGATAATATTGAAGTTCTTAGGTGTGTGTAATTGCACACACAGAGATTTTTCCTGTCATAAGAGGCTGCTTGGAAATTATATGAAAATATTTTACATTCAAGTTGTGTAATCTAGCAGAACTATAAAGTATGTTTACCAGAGCCTGGTTTTGTGTAACCTGTTGATGACTGGAGACTAAGAAAAACAAGAATTCTAGAGGGCTTTCCACTGGTTTTTATCAAGATATTTTAAGGCCTTGTAGGGAATGAGTGAGCTGTCAAGCAAAGGAAAGAAATCCAACCCTAGAAATATATAGAGGATAGCATTTATGTCAATATGATGTGGAGGAAGAATACATCTGAGTGAAAATTCACATTATTATTGAAACTTCTAGAAACTGTTTGCATTTGAAGACCTGCTCTTTTTACAGAGCAGCTCTGAGCTATTGATCTGAAGGAATTTGCTTTTTCATTCATATCATATGTGTGTGTTATCTGTTATTTTCAGTGTAAGTATTATTTATGTTAATAAAATGTTGGTGCAACTTTTATAAGATAGCCCAACATAATTCACTGTTGCCAGAAGGCAAATGAAAAGATGGTGTTGGTTTTGATGTCCTGGTAAAGATCGCAGTGATAATCAGATGTAGACAGATTTATAAGGTAGCCTTGCTATTTTATAAGGGATATGACAGCTTATTTAGGAATTCTTGGAATATTTATTTGTCTGCACATGTTCATCTATAGGAGATCTTGTGTTTCTTCCCTGTCTCCGTTTTCATTATTACAGAATTTGTTTCAGAAATTGTGGAATGTCTGCTTTAATTTTTTCAAAAGTACACAAAACTAAAAGAAATATGCCGAAGTTTAAGCAGAATTTGAATGCAGTGTTAACTTGTATGTCATGTATGAAGTGGCATCTCAGTTGTTTACCCTACTTAGCATTAGAAATATTTGATATGTTTTTAAATCAATTCAGGTATAAAGGATTATAGCCATATTATACCATATAATCAAGCTCATAAAACCTTATCCAAAGAAAAAGGTCTTCTTTTTGATTTAGAAGACAAAATGAGTTTCAGTAGTCAGAGACACAACTGTAAATGAAGCCTGCCTTCCACTTAGCATGGGGAATTTTGGAACAGAAAATTTCTCCTTTTCAAACAGAGAAGATTTATGTACTGGCAGTTATTTCTTTTGAATGGAAATAATCGGCGGTTAGAAATTCTTAGAATACTATGACAGAGCAAATGTGATTATCTGGCTTCTAGGATAAAAGAATATTCCGGTGCTTTTGGGAAGCGAGCCTTACGTCACTGTTTCCTGATGAGGCTTTCAGTCACTTAAGAAGAAGCTGTCCCTTGAGTTGGGCTGATGGGTTGGGATCAGCGTGTTTTGAAAACATGACGGTACCTGTGGCAATAGGAAAGTTGCAGTTCATGTTTACTTCAAAGCAGAGGCCAGCACAAGAAACTCTTTGGAATCAGAAAGGATCATAATTACTTTAGTGCCAAATTCAGTAAAGCCTTATTTGAGGACTGCTTTTGTATTTTGATTCATTATTTCAATTTATTATTTTATTGCTGTGGTAAAGACCAGATTAATTTGCTAGACTATTAAGGATATTAAAAACCTAGCAAAATGACCTAGAATGCTTGCATTGCTAAAACCTGAAGGTAAGCATAAGAAACTGCTTATTGTTGGGGGGGAATCTTTACCATTTAAATGAGCTATGAAATTACACAGAATGAAAAAATTACACTTCCATATAATGAATATCTATTTGTGAATACATACAATACTGATAGATTAGTTCATTATTGTGTCATTTTACAAGAATTCTGATTTTTTTAAATTTAGAAATTGAAATGCCTGTTCAAACTAGCAACAGCTGCGAAGTTTTAAAATACTTAATGACTCAGCAAAATACAAATCTTAAGAATAGATTTCTAGTCCGGTTTTATTTTGAATTATATACACAAAAACTGTATCTCATGAAGTTTTGAGAACAGATTTCAAAAACGATAAAGCTATTTTGTCAGTCATAACTTGTATCTGTACTATGGATGTGTAGTGTAGATGTAGTGTTTGATGTGCTGTATGGGCATACAAGAGGGAGATATAACTGAAAAGCATGAGTAGTTATTTGTTGCTTCATTATTTAGAAACAGAACAGAACAGGAATAGAAACAGAAATTAGAACAGAAATAAGAATTACTTGCCTTGAAAAAGAACAACTCTCTAAATTTTATTTTTTTAATAGCATCCTGCAGTATATGCTTTCAAATGTAGTCTGTATCAAATAAATAATCCGTAAAGTTATACTCATTTCCTAGCTACAGAAATCTTGCCAGGTGAATAGCTTTAAGCTTAAAGTTCACTGAATGCCTTTAGATACAGATTCCTGGTGGCTTTTGGCATAGCAGAGGCTTGTCTAATTGATCAGTGCCAAACTTTCTATCCCCTGGATTTATAACTTACATTGTAGATATATCTAGGTGTGTAGATATAGGTTTCTTTTTGAAAAATACACATTTTAAACGGATGTCTAAAAAATTTCCAAGTCAACAGTCTTTCATTATTTCTTCTACTTAAGAGGTGATTTGACAGGTAAAAATCACATACAGTGTTGGTCATAGACCTTGCATTTCAATTGGGTTTTTTTCCAAGGCTCTTCAATTTGGCTGTTTTAAGGTGTAGATAAAGATATTAACCATTTGGATACCCAATGCAATTTTCATGAATAGAATAGAGAGAAGATTCTGTTTTTCAAAGTATCAACTTAAAGTGGTTTGGCTAAATCTCAGTTATGTTTTCATTGAGAATAAAATTATTCTCCTCGTGTTACAGCCAATAAAAGGTGCTGAACTTTTAAAGCCAAAAATCCATGAAAACTTGTACACATTAATGTATTTCAAATAGCCCTGTGGCTTGCCAAGCTAATTATTATAGAGCTTAGAATAGAAGAGGGGCCTCTAAAAGTGCTTTTAATGCTGAACTAGAGAATCCTTAGGGCTGTTATGTTTTACATATCTTCTAAATGTTTGGCCCAGAGTCACATCCTGTATAAGCAAAGTACTCAGGAATGATGGTGTATTTCTTTCTGTCACCATGGGATCTCCTCCTTAGGGCAGCAGCAGTTTAGCTGCTGGAGGTGTGGAGTTTTTAAAGAAATCCTATGCCAACTTCTTTAGGCACATTCTACAGATAGTGTGGCACAAGAGTTATTGTGCTGTGCTAAAATAATACCAGGTTATAATAGATCAATCTTATATTGCAAAATAGCTCAGATTTTTTAAAACAGTTCATAGAAAATATTTTGGTAGCTTTTTGGTGGTGATTTTTAATTTAAAATTTATCTTTTATCATTTCTGTAAGTTATTTTGAACAAAGAAAAGTACTACATGGAAATGAAATCTCAAAACAACGTTAAATTTTTTTTAAAATATATGACAAAGAATAAATGCAACTAACCTGCTTAAAGCAAACAATATAAAAACTTTTTTGTTTTATGAAATTTCTGCAGAGTAGACCTTCCTTTTAAAAAGAACTTCAGATATGCCAGTAATTCTGGTTATATGCTAATTTGAACTGATTTGTGTGTGTGTGTGTAGCTAAATGTAAAAGTTGGCAGTTAAATCTTTGCAACTTCTTATTTCTAATATTCCCTAAAAAATATTCTGAGGTATAGGAAATTACTTTAAAAACTGCATTACTGGAAAACAAAACTTTAGCAGTAACAATTCTTCTCTGAACACAGCATATGACTGAAAATGTCCATCGGCCTTTTCAACAAGGATGTGAGTGGTTCACATGAATTTTCAGTACAGTGTAACAATCCAGTTATTAAGATTTACCAACAATATATCTTCGTGAAGTGGAATGGAATGTACTGTTTTTATAAAAACAAAAGCCTTTTAAATCTGTAGAGTGAAATGGGTGAAGTCAATGGGTGCTGATGTTCCCAACATTCTGTTTTCTAGGTATGTAGGCTAGGAGGAATCAAGCACCTGGTTGACCTCTTGGATCACAGAGTCCTGGAAGTTCAGAAGAATGCTTGTGGCGCGCTGAGAAACCTCGTTTATGGGAAGTCTACTGATGAAAACAAAATAGCAATGAAGAATGTTGGTGGGATACCTGCCCTTTTACGATTGTTGAGAAAATCTGTTGATGCCGAAGTAAAAGAGCTTGTAACAGGTAAGTTTTGAATAGAAACAAGCAGAGAACTATAATACAGATTACTTTTCTGAAGTGGGCAAGACTGGAATTGAGTATATCGACTGGATTTTTGTTCGTGCGTTGGTATTTTTTGTGAATACAAAATCACTTATTTTGATTAATGACAGTTAAACCATTAGCATAGAAGTATAGATTCACTGGCAGAAGTGAATCTTGAGGTAGTTACACTAAAGCTTCACTTAGGGTAAATTTTCCCCTGGCATGATTCTCCTACATACACAGCTAGGTCTTGGATAGGTATTTCTTTATTGACTCCTAACATTTGTTTTATTACTGGCTTTTTTTATCATCTGCTGACAACAGTTGTAAATAAGATCTTGCAGAATTTGTAAGATGGACCCAAACTATGTAAATGTCTGTTAAAGTACAGACAGAAAATTGCAAGTATGCAAATTATAGAAGCATCTCGGTGCCCAGCCTGCTAGTAGAGTCGTGGCAAGTGTCTGTGTACACACTCCTAGTCTCTTTGAGTATGAGGTAGCAGATTTAGCTTATAACCCGTGAACCTACTTGGCACTTGGTGCAGACAGAAAGTGCAGAAATAATAAATTATTTGCAGTTCTAAAACATGAACGAACTCCATTTCCATCAAAACAAGGTGGATTTGTTGGGTACTGCATACACATCTGCCATCTCTCTTTCTTAATATGGGAGTGATTTGTTTATGAAGGTTTTAGGAGGTTGAAAAATATGAGAGGATAGTAAAAAGCAGAGTGTTCACTTTCTTAAAGCAGTTCCTCTTGCAAGTTTTACTAGCTCCCTCTTTTGATTTTGTTAAGCTACAAAGCGTAACTACTTACCTGCTAAGCAAAGCTGCACAACAATGCTCAAGTTAGAAGCAACAGAGGTGTCATACTGGGAGCCTCTCCAAGTTATTTCCTTGTTTAGAAAAGCTATTAAGTAGAGGAAGGACTCTACAAAATGTATCTAAAGCATTTAAGTTTAAGTTCATATGCAGGCTATTTTCCTTAAGTATTTTCCACGTAAGCAAGCATTAAGATAACCCGCAGCTTTCGTGTTCTCTGTAGAAGGATACAGTTTTTTCTTTAAGAAGTTATATAAATGGAATACTTAAAACTAGAATTACACATTAGTTTGTCTTGTCTGCTCTACAAAGTTCATGTTTTATGCATCTGAATTGCCTGTGCTTTTAACATGTTAGAGATGGTTCCACAGATGAAGGCAAAGTCAAATTCTTAATTATAGAAGGTATTTAGTCACTATTTAAAAAAAAAAAAAAACACCAAACCTACACTGTTACCTTTCAAAAAAGATATAACACATCATCTCTAGGTAAAAAGATTTTTCAACTAATATGGTATTTAATTTGAATTATAATAAAGATTACTACTTCCGAAAAAGTGACTCTTACTTTTGACACACATATTTTCAATTTTTTTAACCAGCTACAACAAAATGGAAGGTTTTGACTTTTGACTTAATTGTCTTCTGGTTAAGTTGGTGGCACTGAGTTCTGTTAGAGTTAGACGAATGCTTGAGAAGAATCCACAGCAGACTTTCAGAGCTTAGGGATTTTTAAATGCTTTCTGTAAATAGCAATATAAAGCAAAGAAGTGGAAAAGATCCAATGATTATTTGTTTAATAATTAAAAAACTCCACCTATGTCAGAACTAAAACTAGCAAACCACACCCAGTTTACTGTGTTCCCAGATTAAGGTAATGTAAATACAGAGAAATTGGAATCAGTGTACACCACTAGAAACATTATATGTCTGATTTCTAGTTTAAAATTAGCACTATTTGTTACTGCTTCACACAAAATGGATTTTCCAGTGTAACATTTCTTAATGAAGTACGATACTTTTTCCTGAGGATGGTCTTTCTTCCTTACTAAATGAATTATACTTTTATTATTAGCATTATCAATTGCCTTTGAAAGATAACAGGTATATCTGGTGTCATGGCAAGTGAAAGTCATCCAGTTTACTTTAATATGCAGCTAGATAGCTGAAAACTTTATTATCCCAGATAAGTAAAATTAGAATAACAAACTTCTTGCAATCTGTATAGATATTTTTCGCATTAATTCATTTATATAAAACTTGTGAGGAATTATTTAGTCAAAAGCAATCTTTTAACCTCAGAAATTATGTGGGACCATGCCCTAAAGATTAACTATGGTAAGTTTGAAAAGCTAGCGTACTGGGGGAGGGTTTAATTGCACAAACATGTTTTAGAGGAGTTACAAAATTGTAGGAATACTGTTTAATAATAATTAATTAACAGTAACTGAACTGCCAAGATTGAAATGCAGAGAAATAAAGACATGGATACTGAATAGAAAGTTACGTTAAAAAATACAGAAAGCGTAATTGCAAAACCCCAAGAACGTTTTAAGAGGGAAGCAAGGTATCTTTTTAATGGCTGTAGATTAGTTGGAAAATAAAATGTGCTAAATCACTTTTCATAATCATTATATGAAAATGAAGTCATACTTTTTTTTTTTAAAAAGTCTTTAAAATGGAATGCACTGCAAGAGGATAACTCTTCACTGAGCTTGCTCCAGCTGCATGCAGTTTCCATCACTGCTGACCCACGGCAGCCTTGCTGTCCTGTGCTCTGCAGTCAAAGAGCCCTTAGAAGGGAAACGGCTCTGGGGTTTTGGGGGGCTGGGGGGGTGGTGGGTTTTTTTTGGTAACTGCAACACATTTCATTGGTTTTCAGCACCAGTGCTTTCTGGAGGCACCTGTTTTTCACATTGCAGAACAGCTTCAGCACTAGGCAGCAGAAGTATTGTTGGGGCCTTCCTGACTGTGTACAAGAGCTCCATTCCCTAGCAAGTGACAAGAAGGATGTGCACTGGTTGATGCTGTCTGGTTATGTTTTTACGTTGCAGTCAGCACAGCCTGGAATCTCTTGCTGCCTAAGCCTTGAGATCTTTTTTTGTTTCTACATAATTTTTTGGTACATTGTCTGAGTTAGTTCAAGCACATGTCATCTTCACAAGTTCGCCCAAGTTGGCTTCTCGGTATACAGCTAGATCAGCAGTTTAGTGTCTGCTGGTGTTACAGGGAGTGTCATAGCAGGCATGTGGAGTTTAATCTCTGGACCTAACTGGCAGACATTTCCTCATCACAGATCTTTGAAGCTCCAGATGCGTCCCAAGTAAAGTGATAGAAAAACATGAAGACTGAAAAGAGGACTGTATTACTGCAGAGTCTTGTCCTTTTTCCTTTTAATAGTAATTTCCTTCTTGGGAAGAATCCTTTTCTCCATTATTCTCTAAATACTTTTGAATCCTTGGTGGGGGGGACCAAACCAAAAACAGAAAACAAGCTGCAAAAACCTCAGTCACTGAAACTTGGTGGTTTAGATTTGTCTCTCTGTTTCTGCTCTGTTACAGTTTGTAGAAATTTCAAGTGCTTTTAAAGTGTCTTCTACATGAGGAAGGAACATCATCACTTAAAATCCATGTCTGTTATTAAAGGCATACTGCAACAGTTTGGCCAGCATCTTAAAGCCAGAGACCCTGGACCTTCAGAACAAAAAAAAAAAGCTGATTTTTTCAAATTTTCAGGAGAAAACTTTTAAACCAAACTCTCTGCTACACTGTTATGTATATGTGTTTCTTCAGTTTGGTTCTGCTCCTTTTAAGCGCTCACTTCTATAGTTGGTTCCTCAGAAGAGTCTTCCAGATGATCCTATTTCCTCTTTTTTTTTTTTCTGGAACAGAGTTTATGTTAGATAGTCAAGATCACTTGGCTTTAACCAAAGCTTGTCAGGTTCAAGGATGGGATCTAAGTTATTTAAGATTTCTTCTCTCTTTATTTTCTAAGTAGTAGCGTTTTCAGTCTAGAAAACCAGAAGTTTATGGGCAAGGCTTTTCTTTTTTTTTATTCATTTGCAAGTGTTAATGCATGTCCCAAATCTACATGGAAAATATCCTCAAAACACCTACCAGTACTATTTCTAGTTGCCATCATTTTTAGAGAGTAGAGTACCTTGGATTTCCTCACCTTATCTGCACCCATTAACTTCAAACATGAGATCTATTGTGAAGCTGATGGTGTTAAAACAGAACTCTGTTCTGCACCCATAAGGCAAATCTCAAATACCTATGTCCTTGTATCAGTAGTCCTCAATTTCATTCATGGTGTTGTGTTTGGAGGGTTACGTTTTGTTGTTGCCTCCCATTTAGAAGGTTATTGTTACCTCCACATACTTTTATCAGCTACCACTAGCTGGTCCTGTCCCTTGTTGCATCTTTTATTTATTTATCCAAGGTCCAAACCAACTTCAAAGCCCTATAAATACCAATCGCTAGATCTGCTGTCAGCAAGCATTGTTATGCCAGGGAAGGTGATGGATGGGGTCAAAGAACAATCCCTCTGATCTGCTCTAGGAGGCTGTATAATTCAATATTTTTTACTGTTTTAAGTGTTTCTTCTTTGAGGGTCTTCTTATGCAGGACTTCGGGCTTCTGTTTTCACAGAATCATAGTTTAGGTTGGAGAGGACCTCTGGAGGTCACCTTGTCCACACACACCCTCTCCCTCCCAGCACGAGCAGGGTCGCGTAGAGCAGATTGCCCAGGACCACGTCCACGTTTTACCTGTGTGAGAAATGTTTGCCTAACACCCTGATTTGTGATGTTGCATCAATTCTAAAAAATTGTTTCAGGATAGGAAAAACATGAGAGGGGGCTCTAAAATACCCTCAGTGAATAACTTCTGTCTGTTAGCTAACTTAAAGGACTCATCTGACTCTGTCAGTACTCCAATGTATAGTAATAGAAAATTACTATAAAACTATAAAATATAAATTTTGCCAATTTTAAGATCTAGGGTATGAACCTATAAACTTCCCATCAAGATGCTTTTATTAAAGCTATTAGGATTTTTATATTGACTTTGTTGGGACCCAATCTTATAGAAGATGTAGATCTACATCTTTAAACTTAAATTATACCTCTGAATAACGTGTTGAGCATTTTTGTTCTGCTTTCATCTTCCCACAGGATCTTGAACTATTTTTTTTTTCTCTCCCATTCAGCTTCTCTAGAGGAAGACATATTCTGGCTCATCAAAGTAGCTTACATAGCTTGATATGAGTGCTTGTATTTTATTATATCTTCTACGTACATCTCAGCTATTTAAAAGCATTTTATCTACAGTTAAATCAGGGTTACATGTTTTTATGATTTTTTAATACTTATGCTAGAATATTTCATTCAAGAGCCAGAAATCTACTTTTTTTCTATACTAGATAATATTAAACATGACATGGAAGGTTTCTTTGTTTTTGAGGAGGCAGACACATTCCTTAAACGTTGTTTTCATTTTTATTCTTATGATCTAATCAATTTAAGTGACTGGCTAAAACTTTGGAGATGGGTATTTGTGTTTGTTAAAGATTTGTGTTCCTTGTCGCTTTAGATGCAAATGTCAAGGTAAATTCTCTGTCTTGTCTAAAATACATTTTATGACAAAAATGTCCAACCATTGCTAATACCAAAGCAGTTTTGTCAACGATAGCAACTGCAAATTTTCATGTAGGTGAGGCTCTCTCAACTTTATCATGCTACTTATTTTAATTTCCTGAGTAGAATTGTTTTGAACAACGTTCACAGAAATGTTATTTTACCATGGTCATCTCTGAGAGCTGTAAGGGTCAGAATTTCAGCCAAAAATAGGGCAGCCAATCCCTGATCAAAAAAGAAAACAAGATGACCCACTTTTTATTAGAACTACAGAAGCTTTTTATATGGCATTTTAAACTCTCCTGCAAAGCTTACTGGTTATTCCCCCCCGCCCCGGTGCTGTTACTGCTGATTTCCTTCCTCCGTTAAGAATTATCCATGCTTGGTAATGCATGGATATCTGATATCTTTTGAACTTCAGCCTTGCCTTCTCAGGTTTTCTTCACCTCTAGGCAATGTCAAGCACTAATAGTGGTTTGTGATTTTTCTGCTGTATTTTATAGTACATTCACAGACTAAGCAAGAAGCATGAGGCCAGCTGAAGCAATCAGTTGAATTATACACAAGCTAAAGTGTAACCTGAGTAGCAAGCGCAAGTTCCTCTCCTTCCAAACCCAGAGATACTAGGGAGAATAGAGATCTGCTTAGGTGGGTAAATGGACTTAGCACTCCCCTTGCTAGACAGAGTTGTTTGTGAATGCGGTGTTCACCAATCTTCCAGAATGATGGAAGTTGCAGCTAATAGCTGTTGAAAAACAAGTTTTGGAAATTCATCCCCTACCTGTGGTTTCAGACTATCTTTTTGGACTTCGGCAGATGATTCTGTAACAGTAAATACTTATTTTTAAGTGTACCTCCACAACAATGAGGAATAAAAAGACACTGTATTTAAATGACATAGAAAATTATACTGTAGTCCCAGAATTCTCTTAGACCTTACTTTAACACAGCATTGTACCAGCCCCTACCACCATTTTCCTTATCTTTGAATGGAAACTTCCCAAATTAGTACTGCCTTTGCCTTCAGGATTCCTTTCTAATAAGCACTAAATTTGGTTCTAATTATCTTAAAATAAGCACTGTACAAATAATCAGATTCTATTCTCATTTTTAACACAAAGACTAAAGGGCTGTGTAATACACAGTTCTACTTTGTAAAATAAATAGCTGAAGACTTCTCCCGAATTAAGAAATGGAGTGTGCTGGTGAGAGCTTTTGCCTTCACATAATTGTCGGAGTCGGGGCGGCGGTCCGGAGTTACTGATGTCAATCTCAATATGAGTACAAGCATCAGCCTCACTTTATTAACCGTCGTTACAGAATATATAGAGCTACAAACGATCACGCGCTTAAACAAACAATCTGATTGGTGGTGAGCTTCTGTTCACGCGCCCCTTAGGACATTCCGATTCGTTCGATGTTGCCGACCACGCGCCTCGGACCGCCCAGACCCACGCCTCAAGTTCCTGCTCGCCAGCCCGCCAAAACCCAGAGCCTCCTCCCACCTGCTCTCAAGGTTGCCTCAAGGACGGCGGGCGCTCAATACTCCTTGAGACAGCTTGGGTTGCTCATATACATGTCGTGGCCTCTGTTAGCTAGCCACTCCTCCACAATTCCCTTCTCTTCTTCTTGAGCAAGCCAAGCGTGGGTCAAAAGGCGGTTTACAAGTGATTTTACACATCCAAAAACACAGCTTAACACGAGCAAAATTAATACTCCAACTAAGATTAACATGAAAAGAGCTTTTACAACATCCATTAACCATCCCGTTACGCCTAACCCTTTTAGCCATGCATCAAGCCCTGATTCAGTTATGGTGATCTCATTGAAGTTGTCTTGTAACCGTTTTAGTTTTTCGTGTATGGAACTGGAGTGATCAGAGAGGTTAAAACAACACATTCCCTCAAAGTCCTCACATCCATGTCCGTGTGCCAGAAGCAGAAAGTCAATGGCGGCGCGGTCTTGTAAAACCGCGTGTCGGACACTGTCTAAATCAGTCAGGAGACCAGATATCATCTCTGATGTTAAATTAAATTGTTTTTCTGCCCAACAGGCCAGATTCTTTATATTTTGTGCATTTCGCTTAGAAGCTAGTTGAGGAAATAATAGCGAAACTAGGGCCTGAGTACCTGTGCCCCATATTTTAACTTCATCCTGACAGTTTTCACCAAACCACGATACAGACCTTTTTTGTCGTTTCGAAAAGGTTCTGTTTAGGTGCCCGATAAGGTCTCTGGCGCTTGGGGTAAACATAGTGAGCTTTCCTATATAACAAGGTCCACCCACTGGATTCAGGGGAATGCCGGGCCAGGCACGTTCCCCACAAATTAGAAACAAACCAGGGGGAAGTAAGTGGCCTCCACTCGTATTGACCAATTCATGACAAGTGAGATCGTCTTTTTGCCAGACTTGGTCGTAACCACTGACGTTTTGCCACAGAATTAACTTCGCGTTATGCGGGTTATTATACCCTGGCTCCCCAAAGGAAATAACTCCAGATCCATTAAAAGGAAGTGTCCTATTGTCACTCCAAGTAACCTCAGCAAACCATGGTTGAACACTAGCCATTAGATCTATTTCTTGCAAGGGAATTGGGGAGGTATGGTTTAGACCTTTTATAAACCCCTTTTGAATGGCTGAATTGTTACACACAGGTCGTGTATTTGATTCCCCGGACTGAGTGTAGGGACCGGTGTATTTTATGGTTCCGTTCCACCAATTCGCATACTCGTTAATTACATCCTCTATTACAACGGGTATCCCAATCAGACACGTCTGAAAAGGGTTTTCTGGCCGACTCATGGATAAGCAAAACGCACTTTGCCCTGAGTAATTTGCCCATGCAACCCACATATTCTCTCTAGGGTCAATTCTATGTATTCCTTCGCTTACGGTAATTAACATAATAGTCAAGAATGTGAGCGTCATCACTTCTTTTGTTTCATTTTCCAGGCAAACCTCTTTTGACATTTTCTCTTAGTTTGTTCCCACCGTTCAGGGGCTACTTTCCAGTTTATAGGACTAAACAGTCTCTTTGGCACTCTATTTTTAGTACTGTTGGGTTGTTGAATTGTTCCCTTAACACAAGTCGTCGCCACGCTATTCCCCAAAGTACTTCTGCCTCGGAGTCAGGGGCTACGTGGCCAGTGACCCGTAAAAGTCTTACCGTCTGCCCCTGTTGTCTAACACACAGTTCACACCACTTACATACACAGATAGATGAATTTATCCAAGAACGTTGATCACAACCTTGACATTCAACAAGAACCCAGGGATGACATTGCTTACAATCTGGACACTCTGTGTTCACGCCGGTTGATTCCGACATCACCTTCCCAGCGCTGGTCTCACTGCACGACTAGGTACCCATATTGGTCCCTCACCTGTGGAGACACACATATATCCTCTCCCATTAAATATGACCGACACAGGTCCCTTCCATTCCCCGGTACGCAGGTCACGATAATTTACTCTTAGCCTTGGCAGAGTTGTGTGATCGCTCAGTGCAAGTTGACGGTTGTGAATAACTATTGCGGGCTCTCCCCTATCTCCCATAATACTGAGATAATTTAAAGTAAACAAAACCTTCAACAATCTCATTTGGGGATCTTTTTCCACATCCTTTTGTTTTGCCAGATAATCTTTGATCACCTGATGGGCTCTTTCTATAACCCCTTGTCCTGTAGGAGAATATGGGATTCCAGTCACGTGTTTAATACCCCACATTTGCATAAATTTTCGAACTTTCTCACTAGTATATGAAGGGCCATTATCCGTCTTTACTTGTTCAGGTACACCCATAACAGCAAAACAGGCCAAAAGATGCTTACACACATGTTGAGCTTTCTCCCCAGGCAGTGCCGTGGCCCAGAGACATTTAGAGAAAGTATCAATTGACACGTGGACATATTTAAGCTTCCCAAATTCGGGCACATGTGTAACATCCATTTGCCAGACTTCTAGGGCCTTGAGGCCCCGGGGATTTACCCCCATGCCAATCCCTGGCCCTTGTCCTCCACATCGCGGGCATGCCTGTACAATAGAACGCGCTTCAGCTTCGGAGATTTCATACTGGCACCTTAAACTCCTCGCATTCGTATGGAATGTCTCATGTCCCTGCCGAGCCTGAGCAAATTTATCCAACGGAGGCAAAGGACAGGCAGCGCTCACCAGGGAATCAGCTAACTGATTTCCTTTTCCTAACCCTACTTCAAACTTGTGACTCCTTATGTGAATGATACAACACAGTTCGGTTCGCTGCGTCAACAGACCCCGAATCGCTAAGAAGAGCTTTCCTAATTGTGGATTCTGTATCTCTTTTACCAGCGCGTCTTGTAGTCTTGGCACTAATCCTGCTACATATAATGAGTCTGTGACCACATTTAACGGCACCGTTAGCCAATTCGACAGCGCCCAGGCTACTGCTTTTAGTTCGAGTGTCTGTAAACTGTCTCCTGTTTCGCATTGTACAAAATGCTTGTTCCAGCACGTTCCCTCCTGCCAGACGCACACCGCACGCTTATTTTTCTTTCCCGCATCTGTAAAGACTGTTATTCCGTTCGCAATAGGCTTTTCTACCACCTTAGGCCGTTCCATCCAGGTGTTGTTTTTTAGTACCTGCAGTAATCGGCCTGCTGGTTTCCTGGAATGCACCGTCCCTTCATAACCTAGCAATGCTTCCTGCAATGCTATGACATGGCGCAACCACCATTCCAGGTCCGCTGCAGTGACAGGTATGCTTATATCATGTGGTTCACGTCCCGTTATCTCCATTATTCTTGTTCTCCCCTTTTGAATTAACTCAGCCACTGCTTCTGGTCGTGTTAGTACGCTTTTTCGTGGCTGTATTTTTGAAAAGACCCATTCTAATATGATAAACTCTGGTGCCTTATTTGTTGCCTTTTTATTTTTCTGTTCCCTGCTTTCCTCTTTGCTGTGCTTGTCAGTGGCATTGCTAGATAAGGAAGGGGAATCTTCCCCCATTTCTTTTTGCCATTGACAAATCACAGCGAAAGGGGAATCAGTGGCATTGCAAATTAGCAATGACACTGGCATTTCTAAAATACGCCGACTAGTCCAAGCCCTTGTTAGCTTGTCACATATTTTGGAGATGGCTTGGCGCTGTTCTGGCCCTATATCGACGCGGTTTGCAGGGTGGGTACCCCGTAAACTACGTACTAACGGTTGAAGGTCCGTATTTGTAATTCCAACGCAATTTCTAATCCATTGAATCTCTCCGAGAAGGGTCTGCAAATCTTTCAGATTCGCCAGTTCAGTAGTTAGTTGTATTTTTTGGGGCCGAATTTTTGCTTGATCAATAATCCACCCAAGATATTTCCAAGGTGCGGCCCTTTGAATTTTTTCAGGGGCAATTTGTAAACCTTTAATGCCCAGTGCCTTAGACAATTCTTCGATATGGGGGTCGGACCATGGGGCTTGCTGTGCACAGAGAATATCATCCATGTAATGATAAATTATCGTTTTTGGCCACGCCAATCTTATTGGCTGTAGAGCCCAGGCAACAAATAACTGGCACAAAGTAGGAGAGTTTTTCATGCCTTGCGGCAAGACAACCCATTCGTATCTCTTTGCTGGCTCTGCCTTATTGATAGCGGGCACTGAAAATGCAAATCGGCAGCAATCTTGCTCATGCAAAGGGATGGTGAAAAAACAATCTTTTAAATCTACTATAAGGATATGCCACCCCTGTGGTATCATATTTGGTGATGGGATACCTGGTTGCAGAGCTCCCATGGGTTGCATAGTTTCATTTTGACGCTGCGCTCCCGCCCTTTCTACTCGGGATAGCATTTCATCCACCCCCGCACCCTTAGGTAAGCTTGCCAAGATACTTTTAGTGGCCTTATTGGCATTATCAAAGGCCAAAATCCGAAACATCTGCTGTTTACTCTCGTCCCCCAGATCTGGGTGATTCATTACTGCATCCCAAAGCCTATCAACAAAATGATTGTATTTTTCTGTTGCTCCTTGAGTTAGAGTGCTAAAGGAAGGGGCTGACGACCCTGGCAGGCTTAAAAAGGCTTCTAAAGCAATTTTTGCGGAGAGCTGCAATATATTGGTTGGAAAGGTCGTTTGAACATGGTGATCAGCAAATTGACCTCCTCCCACCAACATCTCAACCGTTATCCCATAGAGAGGGTCTCCCAGTTGTTGGTGTTGGGCAACGGCGGCAGCCGCTTGTTGGGACCAAGAGGATCCCCACAACAAAAATTGGGTAGGAGTTAACAATAATCGCATTAACGCTTGGCAGTCATAAGGACAGAGTACATCTGCATTGAAAAGCCAAATTACAATTTGCCGTGCGGCTTCGGATTTTACCCCATACTGAGAAATAGTATTTTTTGCCTGCTGTAAAATTTTCCAATCATGGGGTTCCCATTTTTGCCCTCCCTGTGTTGGTACAACGGGGCAAGCCAACGGACCAAGACCCGAGGCCACCTCCCACTGCCCATCTAAGAGGGCGTCTCTAACAATACCACTCCAACGGCCAGATCGAGTTACCGCTGGAGGCCCAGAAAGACGGGGGGGGGTACAGTCCTCCGTCCCAGCTCGCTTCTTAACCGGAGTCTCTTGCTGAAGCGTCGTCGTCAAATTCTTTAGCTCTCGAACCACCTCCTTGAGGAGTTTTTTCGTCTCTCCGGTAGATCTCTTCTCTGCCTCTCCAGCTGGGGGTGTTGACGACACAGAGGAGGTGTCGGATGGCAGTAGGGGAGGGTAGAGAGCCGATGCGAAGGGCGCCGCTTTTTCTTCCTCTGGCTTTACCGGCGGAGAACAGGGAGGCGCTGACCGGCAGCCCTCCTCCTTTTCACCCGCCCGAGTCATTTCCGCCCTTACCACTTCTGCCCCTCCCTGCAAGGGAGCTGGAGCTGGAACATTCGGGGGAGAGACCCCGCCAGCTTCCCTTGAAAATGTCTCTCCTTCCACTCTTCCCCTCAGTTCGATGGCATCTTTACAGGGGGTCACCACCACCCCTCGACAAGTGAGAGGAGGGGGTCCAAACAACCGAGCAACTAACCCATGCTTCGGTTCCGCACTCTTCGTTTTCTCCGGCGTAGGCACGAGCATCTGCGCAGCTGCGCACGCGACCTCTCTTTCTGCTTTCATAGCTTTTAGCGTCTCTAGAACATCTTTCCAGAGCTCACGCACCGATTTTACTTCCTTTTCTACCTTCTCATCGCCTTCAATGGTCTTTCGCCACATCGTATCGCCTAACTCTCGCCATTCAAGCACGGAAAACAACGTGTGAGTGTCCTTAAAATGTCCCATCCGCTGTCCCAACTTTATTAACTTGGTCAGCTGTTTCACCGTTGTCTCGATCCCTCTCTTAGAGAGTATGCTTACGAGCAACATAGCGGCTGCTGCCCCTTCCATGATAGCAGCCGCTCCCTCTGGGAGGCGCTGGCCAGGCGCTCTGTATCTACCCCGTATCGGTAGTACTCTCCCAGCCGCCTTTTCTCCCGACTCCCCCTCTCTCGCTGCTCTTACCGCAGTCTCGAGGTTTGGAAATCAACCATCCTCTGGTTCGGAAATCAACCATCCTCTGCTTTGGAAATCAACCATCCTCTGCTACCAGATGTCGGAGTCGGGGCGGCGGTCTGGAGTTACTGATGTCAATCTCAATATGAGTACAAGCATCAGCCTCACTTTATTAACCGTCGTTACAGAATATATAGAGCTACAAACGATCACGCGCTTAAACAAACAATCTGATTGGTGGTGAGCTTCTGTTCACGCGCCCCTTAGGACATTCCGATTCGTTCGACGTTGCCGACCACGCGCCTCGGACCGCCCAGACCCACCCCTCAAGTTCCTGCTCGCCAGCCCGCCAAAACCCAGAGCCTCCTCCCACCTGCTCTCAAGGTTGCCTCAAGGACGGCGGGCGCTCAATACTCCCTGAGACAGCTTGGGTTGCTCATATACATGTCGTGGCCTCTGTTAGCTAGCCACTCCTCCACACATAATGAACGCAGGGGTAATAAATCATTCATCATTTCATCAAGCTACCTCCTTGAGAGTCCAGCTTCTGGGCAAGTTTTGACATACTTGCTGAGTGGAACTCTAGTGATTTGCTCTTTGAACGCTCCCAGGCTGATCCTCATGGACAAGTTAATATTTGTGAAAGTTTAACAGGCTTCTCGGAGGGATCGAGTTTAGGGAGGTCCTCTAGCTCATCTTTTCAGTCTGTGCCATTGTGCCCACATACGAAAAAGAGATGCTGCTGGCTATTCTCTTACAATTTTTTAGCAAGCATCTGAGTTAGTGCTCCTCTGAAGGCAAGGGAGGGTGGTACATGCCACGTCCCTTATGGGTCTAGCGAGTGCTGCTGTGGCTAACTGCATTGGTCCAACAATGCCTGGGTATGTAGTATATCATTTTTTGTTGCCTTGGCATTTCAAACAGCATCCAGCTGCTCCAGCTTTTTCACAAGCTATAGGTCAGCCAGTAAATATTTAGAGGCAGCCATACTTAGCAAGGCTAAGAGATTCACCTCTATGTGAATAACCATACGGTAATATTTTCAAAGCTAGGTCACATAGAATCGAGCATGCTATTTTCCTGTATGTGTTAGGTAACTGATGGTAGTCTGAGGCTCAAAAGAGAATATTTTCTCTTGCATAATGTGCTTTAACAACAAACGTTTGGGGGTTGGGGAGGAGGTTTATGTGAGGTCTAATTTCTAGTTTGCATCACAAATTGCATAAAATACGGTTTCAAGAACTTAAAGCTATAGGCCAATGAAGCATTTAGGTTTCTCACTGTTAGTTACCCATGAAGTACTTTTCTCTAGTGAGGACATACAGTCACAGAAGAGATTTATGGTATGAAATCAGATATGTATTCAAAATAGCTTGCTTTATGTGATTGACGGTTGGACTTGATGATCTTAGAGGTCTTCTCCAACTTTAATGATTCTATGATCAAACTGTTAAACCTGAAGAATAAGTAAACTTCAGCTTATTTTGAGTGTGTAAATGTAATGCAAGACAAAGGTTGGTGAAGCCATAAACAATTTTGAGAATCACTCTAAACTTCTATGAAAAAATCTTACACAACAACTCTAAAGAGTACTTTTTTTAAATTTTTGTTTTTATTTCCCAGTTTTTGAGCAATTCTCTTTTGTTACTGGAAGTCTTGCTGTACAGGAGCTGGAGTTAAAAGTCATAAATAATACTTCTAACGTGGCTCTAAAATGGGTCTGTGATGGTATTAAAAGTATCGAGAACCTCTGAACACTTTAACGTGTGAAGTATCTGTTGTAGATTTTTCCTCTTTAGTTCCTCAGGATTATCAGACTCTGAATGAGATAGAACAAAATAATAAATGAATTTGTCAACAGCAAAAAGCAGACTATGTCAAACTACTGGAAGGAATTGCATAATTTTCACAGAGGTAATATTTCTGTGAAATAGCAGGTGATTTAAAAAGTAACCAGACAGTGGGTACAAGTAAGAAGTCTAGCTGTAAGCAAAAAAATTAAGCAGGTGTTCTGTCACACAGGAAGTCTAAAAATATCAGGGACACTGAACAGGTGAGGTACGGTTCCAGAAGAATAAAGCTTGTGTGGTCAGAAGGGCTGTGCTCTGCTGCAGCAGAGCTCTGCCTGTATGCACCTATTCCTGTCTGCTGCCTCGTGACTCTTCACGGGGAGGTTCAAGTGCTGTGTCCTTCAGAGGTGCCAGAAACCCATTCAGTTTTGTAAGGGGGTAAACTCTTACTGGTAAAAGCAGGTGCTTCTTGTGTTGGAGAAGACTGGCTTGCTCCTGTACATTAGCTATTGAGAGCACAGAACGGGGAGGAGAGCAGGAGAAACAAATCTAACAAGTAAGAGTTGGAGGTTTACCATCTTGTGCCAGGCTGGAAAAAATTAGATTTAAGAGCCTGGAGTTGGGAAGGGGAAGAGAGCAACTCTAAGATTGGCTATCAGATTTCTGTCACCATTTGGTGAGGATCAGAAACTGTGGGAAGAGGATACCTGAACACCAAGATAAGTATAATAAACAGGTGGTGTGAAGAATAAGAAAAAAGGAAGCATCTGGGCATGTATTCTTTGAAATCTTCAAAAGTTTCTGTTGAAACAGACAGTAGGTTTGGTTTACTTGTTCTTGGTTGCATATCCAGTCCCTTTTCCGAAGACTGGATCAGGTGTGAAGAGGTTGTTGATGGCAAGATGTAGCAGGCAGAGGAAGGAGCGACAGCCACAGCAGGCTGCTGCTCACGCAGTGTCAGTGGGACAGCTAAGAGGAATAAGAAGCAAACAGCACAGGCATGATGCAACGTTTGCTTCCTATATGGACATTCACAGACAGTGTGTTTTTAAAAAAAAAAAAAATAAAAACCTAGCTTTTGGGGGTCTTGGCATATAGTAACAGCCGGGAGAGCAGATTACTTGAACACAATGGTTTGTCACTTCCAGATGGTGACAGGAGTCTCTATTGTAAGAGTCCTTGCAATGGTGTCTTTAGCTGCATCAGCTGACACTCCCCAAACTGCTGTTCTACTGAATTCTTATATCCCACTGTCGCATGGTCCTATGAGATCTCTCCAGTGTATGCATGATCTATTGCTATCGATCATTGTAAGATAGCTAGGAGATGTTTTGTATGTAGTTTAATCTTATTCAGAAAACTGTCTTACATGACTGTTTTTGCAGATGCCATTTCTATGAACCATTTACAAGTGTCTTTATATATACTATTTAGCCAGCTCTGTAACAGGACCAGCATAGGGCAGTCCCTGGAATAACCAGATTCTTCACCCGTGATGTTAATCGATACATTAAAACACAAAAAAAGGTCTAGCCACAGCAGGAGCTGTCTGGGGGAGATCTTCAGGACAGTCCAAAAATTACCATCTGGAGAGCTTCTGCACCAGTTAGGTAAAAGCTCTGTTGTAGGGTGGCTAGGAGTTCAGCTAATACAAGTCAGTGCATTGCCGCATCCACGGAATCAATGAATTAAGTGTATACCACACACAGGCACGTCCCTGATAGAACAGAATAGAATATCTCAGTTGGAAGAGACCTGCAACGATCATCTAGTCCAACTGCTTGACCACTTCAGGGCTGACCAAAAGTTAAAGGATCTTACTAAGGGCATTGTCCAAATGCCTCTTAAACACTGACAGGCTTGGGGCATCAACCACCTCTCCAGGAAGCCTGTTCCAGGGTTTGACCACCCTCTCGGCAAAGAAATGCTTCTGACTGTCAAGTCTCAACCTCCCCTGGCGCAGCTTTGAGCCATTCCCAGGCATCCTGTCCTTGGATCCTGGGGAGAAGAGATCAGCACCTCCCTCTCTGCGTCCCCTCCTCAGGAAGCTGCAGAGCAATGAGGCCGCCCCTCAGCCTCCTTTTCTCCCAACGAGACAAACCCAGAGCCCTCAGCCTCTTCTTACAGCACATGCCTTCCAGCCCCGCCACCCGCTTTGTTGCCCTCCTTTGGATGCATATGAGGACCTTCACATCCTTCTCAAAAGGTGGGGCCCAGAACTGCACACAGTACTCCAGGTGAGGCCGCACCAAAGCTGAACACAGCAGGATAATCCCGTCTGTTGACCGGCTGGTTCTGCTGTGTTTGATGCCGTGTTCGATGCAGGATGCGGTTTGCCCTCTGGGCTGCCAGGGCACACTGCTGGCTCCCATTGAGCCTGCTGCCAGCCAGCACTCCTAGATCCCTTGCTGCAGGGCTGCTCTCCAGCTGTTTTCCGGCTAATGCCGCAGTTACAACCATATGACAAACTTGAAAGTTGTCCTTAGATCTCTCATGTGTAACTTAGGTTCCATAGCTCAAAAGCCATTTCGTTGAGTGAAACCACACCTGGATTCTTCAGCAATGATGCAGCCAGGAGAATTGTCTGTAAACTGTTTCTAACTCCATCATTATGTGGTTTCTTTGCATTTAAAAAGATAGATATCCTAGTTTAGATTCCAGTAAAATAAGACTTTTGAGTTTTAAAGTTTTTTAGCTATTTGTGGGGAAGTCAGTGTGAGGAGATGATCAAAACAGTCCCATCTCAAAGCTTGGGCTCGTTCTGCTTTCCATTGAAGCAACCGCAGTCAAATAAATACACCTTGGCTTTAGAAAAGGCAGCTGAAAGGTTTGTGAGGGTGTTTTGGCTCTTGGGAGAGTTCATTGTACAATCTTCGCCTAATTGCCAAAATGTCTGTTTCCTAGGTAGGTGAGCTGCTGAAGAATGTTGCATTATTCAAGGAGAGCCAAGTTAGCAACCGTAATCTTCATCCAAACATTCAAGTTATCTTTGTGTGTGAGCTAATCCACAGAGATAAGAATCTCCAGGAACCACTGTATGACACATTAAGTACTTCGGCTGCCTATGTCATAACTAGAAATGCCATCCCCCATGGAACCCCCCTTAATTGTTTTACTGGAGAGAAAAAAACAGGATGTTTCATGCAAAGATTTTTCTTTCCTATTTTTGTGTGGCTATATTAGAAACTTTTGCCGTCATAAATTTTTGCTTTTGTTGACTCTTGTAATATTTAGTGTCTTGTCGCCCCATAATTTATTTCTGAAGAAACTAAATGTTCAAGATCTAGTCAAACTGATAACCGTGTGGTTTATAGTAGCCATTTTATTGGGCTATTGTAGAAAGGCTGTTTAATGTTTTTTCTGGGTGTACACAGCTATACTACTTTACAATTAGTAAAATACTGTATATGAGGAAAATATTTAGAGTAAGATGAGTACCTGGTGAGAATTTAGATGAACTTTAAGCTGTGTTTCATGATTTAAATGCTATGTTTAGCATTTGACTTCTATATACAGTTCTGCTGATAATTTATGTCACATCTCATACTTCTGGATCTGAATGTCATGTAAGAAGACTCTGCAGGGTAGGGAACTATAGAGTTCTGCCCGAGGATAAAAGATGGATAGCAATTTCATTCGGCTAATAGGTGAATGTAAAATACTCTAGACTTCTTGCTATAGTTTCCAGGAAGAACATTTCAGTAGGATTTTTGCATTAGCTTTCGTATGTTCGGTTCTGCACTTCAGTATCTAATATCCCAGGCATACAGTGCAAGAAAGCAGTAAAATCAGTGCTGGCCATTCTTCCCGTGTTTATCACTGGGGAAAAAAAAAACCAAACCCAAAACCAAATACCCCCCCACATGGTTCATCTTGCATTCCTCCTTTTTGGGTACTGGCTTACCAGGTTCTGCCTGATCTAGAATCATGTCACATCACACACTTGGGACCTTTACTGAAAACTCTTTAATGGCTCCCACCTATCTGCCAATCTACCTTCTTTGTCGTTTTTTCAGAAATTTTTTCCCAAGGCCTCATGTTTGCAAAACACTGATGATCTTTCAGCCATGACATCCATAGATTTGGGTTCTTCTCACTTCGTTTTTGCTCTTGTATTCTTATGGCCTTTCTTTTAGCTGTTAACTTCTGCCTGCAAAGTTGTAGAGATTTCCAATGTAAACAATCTCTCTCTTAAGAATATTGCCAAATCTCTTCCATGTTCCTTTTTAAGAAGTAGTTTATAACTTTAATCTCCAAGTTTCATATAAATCAGGATAATGATCTGTTTCTTCCCTCTCCCAAACCTCTTTCTTACAGGGTTGTTGAAGACACACCCTTTGGAGGTCAGATGTTCATGCCTTTTTTTGACTAGGATGAAGAGTTCAGAAAAATGCCTTATCTCTTCTGATAAATATGCCTTCTCATCCCAGACTGCCAACTGGCTAGAACTAATGAGGCAACAAATGAAAATACCACTAGGGATCAATCAGGTTACACACTCACAGAGGGCATGCAGTTTCAATGGCACCTGTAAGGAGCATTTTTATTTCTGAGATTTAGCTGCCTGGTTTTAGCTGCCCCTCCACTGAAGACTGTGCCGTTGTCTGAAGTACAAAGCATGACACATTTCTCTTAAACAGAGCAGTGACAGTTCCAGTAGTGACCTCCTCCACATAACCTCTGTAAGTCGGGGGCTTACTGCTGATGGTCACCCATGGCTGTAATGCCCATATGAACAGGTATTAGAAGGAGGTTACCAACAGCTGCTTTCTTCAGAGATATTTTTTCTGTTCATGTAAATTTTCGCACCTTTCCTTCTACATGGGAATTCTCCGCTGGGAGAGGAACCACCTAGTAGTGTCGGGTGCCATTCCTGCCAGGCACACTCAGGAAGCAGTGTCACTGGTATCCCACTCCATTCCAGCTGCAGCGACTGTGCCTGCACACCTACAAATATGCGTGTAGACGACAGACATCAGTGAAACTCTAGTTAATAGTGAATGACTAAATTACTTTCTTTTTTTTTTTTTTTTGTTTGTTTGTTTGTTTGTTTTTGTTTTGTTTTGTTTTTAATGAAGTTTTGTGCTGAATTCATCTGGCAAATCCATTAGCGACCTCTTTGGAAACAGAAGTGTCTGCTATGGCATGTTTATACCAGCTTGCACTGATTTGGCCTGTTGCCTGGCATACTACGAAAAAAGACAGATTTTTCTTCCCATTACAGGTAGTCAGAATGGGATCGATCTTTAGATATCTAAGAATTTTATTAGCATGAGAGAGATGTAGTGAGCTCAAGGCACATGTTTCAGAAAGATTGAAAGGTGTTTTGCAAATGAGGTGAGTTTGTGTGCTTGTAGGGAATAGTCCTCTAGGCTCCTGTGGCACAGTGGGGACTTCCCCCTCTCCTCTCAAGTAGCAGAATGAGCTGTATCTCAGGAAAGAAAGAAGGAACATCTGTCAGTCTGCATGTGTTTCTGCTGAGTATTTTTCCTTAGGAAAAGAGAAGAGTGTTACTCACTGACATGCATGTTTTCCTTCTCAGTATTGTGGGAGACCTAGCTGCTGATCTGTTAGGGTTATTCTGATTATCATCTCGCATTCCAGCTCTTTCATCCGAGAGCTTACGCAGCAGCCAGACAGCTAGAGTGAAGGCTGCTGAATACACTATAACCTGAAGTTTAGAAATATTTATTTCAGTCTGTAAAGTGAATCTTTTAATGGCTCCTTTGACCACTTATTGACCAATGATGTTGGAATAATATTAAAGTTACATTGCAGACTAATTATATTTCTTTTGGCTTTGCATAGGTAAATTGTCTTTCTCCAGTTCAAAGTGATGTCTTTTAAGTTGTTAATGTTGCTTTATATTTGTTTGCCGAGTCTTTTCTGACTTTACTGCAATGGGAATCTTTTCTCAAGGGGTTCTCTGGAACTTGTCTTCATGCGACGCAGTGAAGATGACAATCATTAGAGATGCTCTGTCAACACTAACAAACACTGTGATAGTGCCACACTCTGGATGGAACAGTTCTTCCTTTGATGATGATCATAAAATTAAATTTCAGACTTCCCTAGTTCTACGCAATACTACGGGATGCCTGAGGTAATTTTCTGTTCTAGAAGACTTCCTTTTACAGAGTAATCATGTTATCCAACAGGTCCTTTTTATACTGTAATTTTTAAGACAAACGAGTTGTTGCATTCTATAAATTACATATAGTTCTATCATGTAGGCAGCTTTTGCATTTGGGGTTTTTTTCCATATTAGAAAAATATTGAAAGTACAAAGTTAGTCACTAAGAGATGCTAACTATAATGGCTAGTGGTTAAATTTTGGTTGGTGGTTTTTTTATATAAATTACGATCATCGCATTGTTCCCCTACTAATTACTGCAATTTTTGTATTGTGTGTAGACCTTATGAATATTATTTAGGAAAAAAATTGTGCATTTGGTGATTCTTTGTTGTTGTATACATTTAAATAATTATGTTTTTATACACATACATATCGGTAAAGAAGTGTTTGACTATTCCCTTTGTGGATTTCTCAAACAGCAGTAAGAAGAAAAAAAAGTATTCAGAATAATAAAAAGCAAAACTAAAACATCTGAAAGGAGAATTCAAGGGCCAGGGGTAATATATGAGCTATTTCTGTTCATTTGTAGGCTTTTTTATACTTGTAATTTATTAGATTTCAAATTGTGTTTCATTAAACATCAGAGTAGGGCCGTTGTGTTTAAACAGAACTGGAATTGCTTCTTATTTGCTGGTAACCCTTCTAAACTTCAGAATATTTTCATAAACAACTTTGTTGATGTTCATTGGGTTGTTTTTCCAGATGACGAGTTTTAGACTGTTTTTGAACGTAGGGTTGTACTAGCATGGCAGTGCAAACATGACGTCTAGAGAAAAAGCACCTCTGGACAGACACGGTGGCATTTTTGTAGCAGCAGTACCATTTTCAATGTGCATCCAGTCCCAGTGTAAGCTTCAGGTTTTACAGTATGTTGGCCTTGAAAGCAAATATTTGTCTGCATCCTTTGCTGCTTATTCTAAAGCACAGTGCAGCCTTTTCCTTTCCCTACACCCTAATTTATACATTTATACTTCTGTCTGTGTAGCACCATTACAAACGTTAATGAGGCTGCACCACAGAACAGATCATGGAATGGATCCAGTTTCAAAAAGAAGCAACAGGGTATCTCTAACACAGATGAGCTCAGCAATCTATTCTAGAGCACATACAAACCACAGACTTGGGCTTGTGCAACAGAGATGACTTGGAATGGAAAAGCCTGTGAGAAAGGGCTTCTACTTACGCCGCTTTTGTCAATGAGTCAATGCTACCTTGAAATTGCAGTTTTGAATCATATTTGTCTTTTATAAGAATTGGGGGTGGGTTGCTACACAAAATGGTGTGTTTGCTCAGTTATCAATCAGCTGTATAAAAAACTTCCGCAAACAATCTAATAAAATGACTGTATGTATGTCTGTCTATGCATACACCGTGTTCCTTTATCATTCCAACCCTTCAGGAATCTAAGCTCTGCAGGTGAAGAAGCCCGGAAGCAGATGAGGTCTTGCGAAGGGCTGGTTGATTCACTGCTATACGTGATCCACACATGTGTGAACACATCAGATTATGACAGCAAGGTGTGTGCATGTTTCATCTAAGTGATTTTTAGTGCTAAGCTATATGTCTGATAGGATCTTTCGGGATTTGTACAGTATAATTTAGCACTGTGATGTGCTTAGCTCCACCGGTCTTCTCTCCCAATCCCAGTTTACTGATGCACAATCAAATTCTGTTGCATAATACAGTGTAACTTGTTCTGTGCTTTTAATTTTCATCGGTGTTGAAGTACTCATTCTTTAATAAAATAATAATAAACTCTTGTGCTTTTCATTTTCAGAATACTAAAAAATAAGCCACTGTAGTAGAGATTACCGTTATAAATATTTTCATAGTTGAGGATATCAGGAGAGAGATTGCAGTTTTCCCAGAGAAACAGACAAAGCAAAGCCCAAGCCCCAGAATTCTAATTTAGTGCTTGTGCTCCAAACACCTTTTCACTTCTACTTAATTTGTTTGGTTTGCTTTATCACTATGTAAGAAAGTAACTAATTACATGACATCTTTCTGGTTTGGCTTCAGACAGTGGAAAACTGTGTGTGTACCTTGAGAAACCTTTCTTACCGTTTGGAACTGGAGGTACCTCAGGCACGTCTGCTAGGAATCAATGAATTGGATGACTTGTTAGGAAAAGAATCGCCTAGCAAAGATTCAGAGCCAAGTTGCTGGGGGAAGAAAAAGAAGAAGAAAAAAAAAACTTCACAGGAAGATCAGGTCCGCTGTTTTCCTTGTATTACAAGTTTAGCTAATGATGGGGGGGAGTACATAGCTTGAAGAAAAACTGTCATATGTTGAACGAAAATATAGAGGTTTCATGTCATTACAAATACATGGTCATTTCTCAGTGGGATGGAGTCGGCCCTATACCAGGATTTTCCAAGTCTCCTAAAGGGGTGGAAATGCTGTGGCACCCATCCGTGGTAAAGCCATACCTGACGCTTCTAGCAGAAAGCTCCAATCCAGCTACTCTAGAAGGCTCTGCAGGTTCTCTCCAGAATCTTTCTGCGGGCAACTGGAAGGTATGTGAACTGCTGCCCTTCCTCCTATCATTGTATTTTAGCTGTTTGGGATTCGTTGGGTTTTTTTTCAGTAATAAGATATTGTAATATGTTTGGAAAGAACATGTCTTTTCTAGTATGCATCTGAGCACTTCTCTCTAGCGTGTGTCATTAGTCCTATGTGCTGCAGTAATGTTATTTCCCCAGTGAAAAGCAGTGACAAAGATGGTAGACAGGAAGAGCAATACAGAAGCTGGCCTTGAAATTGGTACCATTTCTTTTAAATAAACAGAAAAAGCTTTCTTCCAGTACATATGAGGTCAAAATAATCTTCTGGCACCTTCTAGCTGTGAGTTCTGGTGGGAAGGTACTGTCAAAATAAGACCAGCATAAATAAATTGTTTGTGTTTTCTTTATTATTTGTATTATTGATTTCCATATGTTCTTGCTTGTGGCCCTTGCATACAATATGTTACAAAAGCACAACATGAGAACACTTTATTAATGTTATCTGTTTGTTATGGAGAGACTAAAAAGAAACGTTAATTGCTTCCTTTGCTTGTAGAAAAACAGCTGAGACTTTCATTTTATGACCATTATAAAATCGGTCTTTTTTTTTAAAAAAAAAAGCAACCCAAACCTGTTCCCTGTTCAATAATTTGTCACCTATTATGATATTTGGTCTGTTAGACCACCTTTTTTTAAACATTGCTTTGTAAGAGGAATGAGTGAAGAACAAAAAGAACCAACCCTTCATAATAATAGAAAAGGTATGCATTTAAGATGTCATCTTTTCTTTGGAAACTGTCCCCTAACGTACTTAAGAATTACAATCTAGTAAGAGTATTTCAATCCAGATGTTGTAGAAGATTTGTGAGTAACTGGGGTTTTACTATAGTTCGCAGCATACATTCGAGCTGCTGTAAGAAAAGAAAAAGGACTACCAATCCTTGTGGAGCTGCTGAGAATGGATAATGATAGAGTTGTTTCATCTGTGGCAACTGCCTTGAGGAATATGGCATTAGATGTTCGTAATAAGGAGCTTATTGGTGAGTACAGAACCTTGCTGAAGAAAGCATGCTTACCAACATGTCAGACCTTGTATTGAAAAAATACTAGGATGAGATTCTACTAATAGAAATAGCATACTTGATTTTACTATATCATGTCAGTTGTGTCACAGAAATTAATCTTCGTGACAGCAGTAGCTTTTCAGAGTAATATTGACATTTTAGCTTGCCTTCAGCCGTCTTGCATGGCAATCTCTTTACAATGGATGGAAGTCACCTCAGCTAAACTAAACCAGACAGGAAACTGTCAGTACAAAAATATGATGGAAAACACAACTCTGCTTCCTTGGAGCTAAATAGTAACCTTCTCAGAGGGTTTCAGGGTCCCTTGTATATTCTAAGAGGATAGGACAGCTCTGCTGCCTGTACATCGGTAAATATTTAATAGTATTGGATAGGGAGAGAGGGAAGAAATCCTCTCCTAGTAAAATATTTCCACAAAACCCCAGATACAGAGCGATATATATGTCTTTGCTGAATTAAGTAATCAACGAGGGTGCTTACTAGAAAAACTTACTGTTTCCCTTTTGTCAATTTTAATATTTAATGCTTTAAGCATTCCTCTGTGCCTTTCTCATCTAGCATTTAAAAAAAACCCAAACAACATTTTTCCTGCCTTGATCAGGAATCTCAGTCTATTATGGCAAGCGTTTGAACATGCCTCACCCTCAGCTTCAGACTGCTGTGGCCTAAATGAACCCTGCTGACATATGTCATGACCTAAAAAAGTTTCATTTTTGTTACAGAAGCATTTTCTGTGTTGTAGGCTAGTGGGATAAGTATATAACAACTATGTATACAGTTAAGAGTATCATTATTCTCGAAAAGATAAATGCAGGTGAACAGTATTATATATTTCTGAAGCTTCTCCATCTTGGATGTTCAGAATGTGTTTTCTTGCAGTGTAGGTATTACAGATGTAAGAAATCAGTAAAAAGAAAATTCTGTTCTATAACACCAGCCATATATATGTCATACTCAGGTGATATTCTCTTTTCAGGATTCTTTTTTCCCTTTCTGGCAGAACTTTCAGTTCAGGAATGCACCTCCACCTGTTCCCTCTCCCTGTCAAAGCCTTAACTGTGAAAGAATTATTGGCTTTCCAGATACACTCTGAAACTAATCTTTGTATAAAATATTTTGAGACATGAAGTGAGTCAGAAATTACCCCATGCTAGTCATCTGTTTTATGCAACTTTATTGCTGTTGGTAGGAGCAGGAATAATGATGGGTTTACATAGTCTAAACTGAAGAAAGTAAGAGATTGGGGTCTCCAACAAATAACAATATAAATCGGTGTATGCAGACGTGTTGGTGATCTTGCTAAAGATTGGCACTGACAGGGTACCACTGTATACAGCATTTGTTGGTGATAGTTTTCCAGTGTATTTGAAAAGTTGTTCCTTTTGTGTGCATAATTCCTTTTTGGATATTTGTTTCCCTCAGGCATGTTATGCAAATAGATAGCTAATGGCTTTGTGTAAAGCTTATTCGTTATTCACTGTTACGTACAAATGCATGTCTTCAATAAAATCAATTAATCATTCAATTAACAACACAGCATATACAGGAAAAAAATTACCTTAGCTTTAGTTAATTTCCTTTATCTGGAGTGTGATTATTCCTGTGCATCAGTCAGTAATTGAAATCTGAAAGAGCTGGTATCTGATCTCTTGTGGGTAACAAATAAGGTGAACAGAATGTCTGAAAGATAAAAATTCCAAGTTACTATAAGGATTTTTTTTTAACTCTCCCATAAATGAAGCCCGGGAGTGTGTACCACTCCTTCAGTCATAATAAAGAGTGTAATGTTTTCCCTTGAATGATTCTGCTTTCTCTGAATAATTCCTGTTTACAAATGCACCTGTTC
The DNA here is from genome assembly GCA_031468815.1 of Morus bassanus. Classification (NCBI taxonomy): domain Eukaryota; kingdom Metazoa; phylum Chordata; class Aves; order Suliformes; family Sulidae; genus Morus; species Morus bassanus. Next base: position 509,748 of record CM062574.1, on the reverse strand, counting down.
TAATGCAGAAATGCAACTTCTCACATTTTTAAGCTAAAAGGAAAAAAAAATTGATCTCTAGTCTCTCTTGACTCTGTAAAATGTGAATTCTTGGAAGGTTTCCATGGATTTGATCCTGTGTTTCTTTTTATTGCTTTCAGATGCAGTTTTGTGATGAGTCCTGTAATTCCAAATCTTAAGTACCAAAATGTATTTTTTTTACTTGCTTCTGTTCATGGGTTTTTATAGGTAAATATGCTATGCGAGATCTGGTTAATCGACTTCCGGGAGGCAATGGGCCAAGCATATTGTCTGATGAGACGGTAGCAGCAATCTGCTGTGCTTTGCATGAGGTCACTAGTAAAAACATGGAAAATGCCAAAGCCCTCGCTGATACTGGAGGAATAGAAAAGCTGGTGAACATAACAAAAGGAAGAGGTGACAGGCAAGTAGGCAACAAAGTTCATACCTAAACTGTTTCTCTTTCCATTTAAAGTGCTTATGAATGCGGGAAATGGGTTTTTGAGTTAAAAAAAAAAAAAAAAGGATCTGCTTTTGCAGTCCTGATCTGAGTAGCTAACAAAGTGTGAATCACACTGGGAAGGCAGAGGCAGCTGGTACCACCGTTCTCTTGCAGTGTATTCGCTATCTAAAGCTTCTGGAGCCTTTTACAGCGGCATGCAGTAATCACATTAATGGGGCCTATTCAGGTTAAATGGTACTACAAAAAAAATTGTTCCCCCTTAAACATCTACAAGATTAATAGAATATTTAGAGCTTTTCAAAGTCAGAACACGTTAGCACATTTGTCACGATGTGTCACAACAGCTATTAATTATATCTAGTGTGGCCATTTGGTAGGTTGTAAGGAAAACTTGGCCTACCAAGCAGTTTACCTAGCCAGTGGGATTTTCTTGAAAAGGATTGCAAAGCAAGTGTCAATTGAGAAGACTTGGCTCTCTGCAGACTCACTCAGCTATGGCTGTGCCAACCCCTGTGTTAGGGGTTTTGTCAGCGCTGGGCTTGATCAGGCATTGTGTTTATTTAGTAGTAATAGAACCCCTCAGAACTGGACAGCTGAGCATCAAGGAACAAGAACATGTAATGGCTCCCAAGCCATGCAGGGTCAGCTCTAAGTCAGACTCGTGGACCCCATCAGGCTTCGATCAGCATTGCTGCTCTGTACCCCTTAGCAGTATGACTGATGCAAATCATATTAGCAGGACTCTTGTGTAAACCAGGAAATCACAGATCTCTTCTTTATAGGTAACAGAAAGCTGATTATATATCAGCCCTGTGTACTGTTCCCAGTGTTTGGTCAGATGGTAAAGGAGAGAAAAGGATCTCTTCTCTGAGAAGTTGGTCAGTGTGAATTAAACATACCATGTTTCTAACAAAGTCTTTGTCTCAGAAGGAAGTGGCTATATTCTGAGTATCCGCAATTTATAGTACTTTGTATGTTCAAGGGGCACAGACTCATTTCCACTGCAGGTGTGAATGCAGTGATCGTTTATATGACTTCATTGGTGGAGACAACGCATCAAGGTGCATCTGCACTTACATTTATGAGACAACAGAGTACACTAAACAAATTTAAAATCTTGTGAACATATTAAGAGTGTGTACTCATTGATTAACACTATGAACTGCAATTTTTTTCAGTTTTCTCTTTCAAAACCTGTATTTGGATGAATCTTCACAGTGACAGAAAAAGGCATATGTTTAACACAGATGTCATGCTGCGGCATTTAATGTCAAATCACTACTTCAGGACCACTACCAGCTTACTACCATTTCTCTTTGAAAAGATGGCATGATTTTATGATTAAATGATGCGTGATTGTGATTCATTTTATTTTTTACAATTTTCCTACCCTTGCTCTTGAGAGTGGAAAAGTGTTTTCCCAATCAATAGAAGTTTTCAGTAGTGCAACACAGAACTGAGAACAAAGGCTCACTATGAGGATGTCTGGAGACTTTTAATACCAGCTCTCTTTTATTTGTTTGTTCTTTTTTCTACAGTTAGGAATTTTGTACAATGATTTAAAATATGTAGTCTCAGTTTTTATAAAATGCACTAAACAGAATGTTTCTTTTCATGATTTTTAATTCTTGCAGGCAATGACAGTAGCTATTTCAACTCTTCTATCTGTAATCCTCACGTGGGTGACCTGAAGAGAAGATTTCTAGGCTGGAGAGGGGAATGATTGTCATGCATAATCAGGTTCTGCACCAGCCTTTTGGTGAGGCTGCTGGTGCAGCTGTGTTCACACTGTGGTAACGCAGGCATGCATTAGTGACACCTGCCGAGATGACCTGACTTGCTTCACAGCATCAAGGTTTAGGCTATTATGTAGCTCAGGAACATTGTTCTTTCTAAGTGGAATTAAGTGGCCTTCTAATAACGTAATATTCTTTACTTCCTTAGATCGTCACTGAAAGTTGTCAAGGCAGCTGCCCAGGTACTGAATACATTATGGCAATATCGAGATCTCCGTAGCATTTATAAAAAGGTAAATTACAAAATTAGCCTACAATGGAAAATAGTTCTACAAAATCTCCTGATTTAATGAAAAGTGATTTATTTTTATGTTCTTTTCTTTTTGCCACTCCACAGGATGGATGGAATCAAAGTCATTTTATTACACCAGTGTCAACACTAGAGCGAGAGAGATTCAAATCACATCCTTCTTTATCAACAACAAATCAACAGATGTCACCTGTCATACAGTCAGGTCAGTCAAGAAATGTAAAGAGATTTACTGAAGGGGTACCTGGTATCTGATTTTTTTAATTCAAATAGCCTCCCAGTTTACTACTAATTATATCTAAAACACAGAGGTCATGCTGTCTCTCCTCTGTATTTACACATAAGTACTTCAGGTACCCTGAATGTTACTGTAGCTGTTACTTTTAGCAGGCTTCAGATTTCACAAGATTAGTGGATGTCTCTGCATTAGCGTTTTAGTTTGGATAAGGAGCGCTTTGAAGCAAATCTCCTCACTTGCTCCTTAAGGCAAATCAAACTGCAGTCTCAAGAGCGTGTGAATTGTATTCCTTTTGGATGAAACTAAATCAGATGGTGTGCTTCCAGACTGCTAATATGCTCCAGCTGCTAATGGGCATTCGGCTCATGGGACCAGGTTAGACTTGGTGCTAAGTAAAATCCTCAGAGTACACACTTGGACTTTCTTACCAACTATGTCCCCCTACAAAGCCATTCCTCCTCTGCTGTATGACTTGGCATTGTAGATGTAGCCTCACAGAACATGGGTACTTGATAGCACAGAAAGCAACAGACCAATAACGAGGAATCTATTTTCATTCCCAATTAGGTAATACAAAAATCATACTTTTCTGACTCCTCCTCATTTATTTCTCGCCTCTGTTCCTTTAACACCTTCAGTGCTAGGATGTAGATCTTCATGAGGGGGCTGATACAAAACCTACTTGAAGCCTTGTACGTTGTCTTCATTTGGCATTTTATTTTATCCAGTTTACTCTTCTGTGTTTACATGAATGGATCTCTGTTAATACCAAGAAATATCTATCTACCATGACTGCTAAAATAAGTGACCAATTCCTACAATACTCTCGTCTAATTACTTCTTTACATAAAAGTAACAGCCCTCACACATTCCTTCATTACATGATTGACGTGAAAAGCAAAGACTCAACCAGGGTTTTATCTTCCTATGAGAAGTACGCCTATAGTGCCTTAAGAAGGGAAGGAAAGCGTATCTTTCATGCCCAGAGTTCCTCTCAACCACCACAGTACAACGTGCAGGACTGATTCCTTTGTCTAGTGCCATACAACAGCAGACTGCAGTTACCATTCTACAGGATTTTGTTATTCCTATTTTACTGTGTTCCACATTTGGTTTTCTCCCAGCCTTTTGGGATTCCAAATGAATGTCCTGACCAAGTATCTTTGTCACTCTCAAACCACATGATACTGAAGGCAGTTTTGACTTTTACACCTAGTTGCCAAGTTGCACATGCTGGAATCAAAACACCGCCTTGAATTCACAGACTATTTAAGCTATGTATCTACTGCCAGAGCCAAAAGTATCTTCTCAAAATAAGCAATGACAAGGAAGCAAGCATGGCTTAGGCTCAGGGAACTGACCAGATTCTACCAAAGTATAAAAGCATATTCCAATACCTACTGTCAAATTCTTACCTTGGCGCTTTGTCTCCCAAGACACGCTAGCAGAACAACTATGTTACTCCAGTTCTGTGAACTACAAGTAGGAAGTAGGATGGGCAGCTCTAACATAATATTCAGAGGCTGTTGTACTTCAGAGAATGCTTAGTAAAGAATCCTAATAGGAAGCATCTGCTTTTCTGTTCCAGAGCATGAACAAGCTTAAACTAGTAAGGTGGAAGTTTGGTGCAAAGAACATGTGCACAGAGGGGACCGTGGTAGCAGCCTTGCTGATTACAGCATGCACAGTAGATGCATGGTAGAACAGTTACACTTGGCCTATAACAGATGTTCTTGCTTCAGTCACTCAGTTATTAACACACTGTCCTGGTTCTGGCTGGGAGAGAGTTAATTTTCTCCCTAGTAGCTGGTCCAGTGCTGCGTTTTGGATTTACTATGACAATAATGTGATAACACATTATTTTAGTTTTAGTTGTTGCTAAGCAGTGCTTACACTAGTCAAGGACTTTTCAGCTTCTCATGCTCTGCCAACTGAGCAGGCTGGGGGGCACAAGGAGCTGGGAGGGGACACGGCCGGGACAGCTGACCCCGACTGACCATAGCGATGTCCCACACCGTATGGCGTCGTGCTCAGCACAGGAAAGCTGGCCAGGGGGCCGCTGCTCAGGGACTGGCTGGGCATCAGTCGGCAGGTGGTGAGCAGTTGCATCGTGCATCACTTGCTTTGTATACTTTTTAATTATTTTTATTTTATTTTATTTTATTTCAATTTTTAAACTGTCTTTATCTCAGCCCATGATTTTTCTCACTTTTACCCTTCCGATTCTCTCCCCATCCCACTCGGGGGGGAGTGAGTGAGCAAATGCGTGGTGCTCAGTTGCCAGCTGGGGTTAAACCACAACACACACATATTATGTTGACCTGTGTCAGAATTTTAATGACACCCCCAAATTTAGCTTTTTTAGCCATGAATATGCCAGGATAATATCAGTAATTAAACTATCCATAACAACACAAAATTGTGAGATATGATGTAATGGACACAGCTAATGGAAGAAGATATCCATTGATATTTTGAAGCAAAACTTCTAGAAATTATTTTTAAGTATTTTTCTCCTGTGTTACCGGAGTCTTTCTAAGCCAACAAAACCTGAGTGATCTGTAAAACAAAGAAGACGTAGCAGAACAAACTTTTTACAGCTACAGTAGAGATTCAGCTGTTCATTGTAAGCATACAAAGTAAGTAGTCCATTGGTATGATCTTACCATGGTTGTCAGCCAGCTGGACCACAGAACGTCCAGGACACACTTCTGCACGCTGATCAAAGAACAGTGATACAAGGGTGTACATGGATTGCTTCAGCCAGGCAGACTGTAAATTCTTCTGTCCCAAGTGATAGGATGGATTTAAGTTTCTATTTAAGTATAATTTACATAAAATCATAAACATTAGCAGGAGTATTGTCTTCTAAATGCAAACAAATTATGTCATATGCAAACTGAAATGGGTGAGGTCTCTTATTTCAGTTGTAAGCATTATAGAGCAGTGACTCACCATTAAAGTACAAAATCATAATCTCATGGTACGTTGTTGATAGCTTTTGTCATTGGGGTCCTTCATCCAGGAAAAATACCTGTCCTAGTTTTGTCCATTACCCACATCTCCCTCATTTGTTAATCCTTGAGGAAGGGAGGGGTGAGGAGACAATAAAGAGAAGGTTAGCTACGGGAAAGCCTTTTGTTGTAAATACTGATAATCTTTCTCTTTTCATCAGTTGGCAGCACATCCTCATCACCGGCTTTATTAGGAATTAGAGAACCCCGCTCTGAATATGATAGAACGCAACCTTCTATGCAGTATTATAATAACCAAGGCGATGTCATTACACATAAAGACATATATAGTGGTAAGATACCAGTTAGGTGAACTTTTAACTGGAATACATAAATATTCCTTATATGAGGAGTTTATAAAACCATAATATGGACAGTTGCATTAGCAGGCTTGTTACTACTTAGTGTTCTTTTCCATTTTTATTCATTGTATTCATTGCATGTGGAACAGGAGGTTTTTCATCTGTCTGCTATTTTCTTTAAAATTGCACACATTTTCAGCATAAGAGAAGATCTGTTTATGTATTGGGAGATGAGAGGTGTTTGGAATTTTTATTTAAAATCCTATTACAGAAAATTGGTTTTTTGTGCATATTATCATTATTATTATTATTCTGTTGTTGTTGTATGATATAATAATATAATATTATTACATTGTTAAATTATACAAAGATTTCATCTTTTCCCTGATGTCCCTTTTCCTTCTTACTATTTGACACAAGTCACAAAGCAATAGAGATGACAGTGAATAAAGACAAGGAAATTCCTTGTTTTAAAGGTTATTGGTCTGGAAAACAGAAAACAGCAACACAAAAAAGCCTCTTGGTTTCAATTTAACTACTGCTGAGGGACAGAATTTGCTTGTATTGTGTTATTATATTATTAGTAGGTACTAAAATCTGCAGACTTAATTGTTTAGGTGCTACGTAATTTCTTCTAGGTAAAATAGAAGCATATAGACTTAGAGACTAAAGACTGAAGTTTATGCCATAAACTATTTTCCTGCAGGTTCCAGCAAGCCTTCACCAATTTACATCAGCTCCTATTCCTCACCAGCAAGAGAACAAAACAGACGACTACAGGTGACTCTCAAATTTTATTTTGAAATGACACTGATAACAAGACTTGGCATACAGTGTTTAATGGAACTTAAGGGAGTTTGAGTATACTTTGCAATATCAGACTGCTTTTGTTATAGGGTGTATCTATAGCGTAGTTAATGTGTTACTGGGCATTAGTGTACTTAAAGTGGTAATTGCTTATGTACTTCTATTACCTTTGTGTTTTCTTTTTATAGTCACATAGTTTAGCATGTTCTTATGGTGGGATCTGAGACCACTTTTCTGATTTGACTGTTTTTTTGGTAGGTATGGTCAGGTTCTGTTCTTTCTACTTATGCTCAAAAAGTACTGGTACTTTTTGGATAGGTACTGGCTTTCCAGTGAATGCAGGAGGAGACATGCAGGCAGGCTTAGAGGTTTTTCCTCCATTTAGTTTCATTTAAAAATACATTTCATGGAGGTTTGGGACCTATGTTACTCTCCTCATTGGTAGAGCTGCACTTAACTTTTTAGGGAAGGGTTCTGTATAATGTGTGTAAGTTTGAGAAACAAGTATTTTCTCTGCTCATTGTATTTTGAAAGCTTATTTTTCTATCATTTTGTCAACAGCATCAGCAATTGTACTACAGTCAAGAAGATACCAACAGAAAAAACTATGATGCGTACAGATTATACTTGCAGTCCCCACATAGCTACGAAGACCCATATTTTGATGATCGAGTTCACTTTCCTGCTACTTCAGATTACACAACACAATATGGACTGAAATCAACCACAAATTACGTAGACTTTTATTCCACCAGACGATCTTCTTATAGAGCAGAACAGTACCCAGGTTCACCTGACTCCTGGGTGTAGCATCAAAGAGAAAAAACAAGAGTGTATTTCTCATCTTGCTTGAGAAGACATGGAATGGCCTCATTTGTTGTTTTGGTTATGACGTCTGAAAGTGAAATAAAAGAAGGAACAAGGAAGATTTTTTCTTTTTTTTTTCTTTTTTTTTTTTCTTTTTTTTTTTCTTTTTTTTTTTTTTTTGGAGTGAGGAACTGTCAGGAAGAAAAACTGGAGGGGATGGTTTTTTTGCTCTGTTTAGATGTTAGGTATAGTTACTTGTAGCTCCTGTAGTCTGGTGAGGGTGTGGGCGATGTGATGAAAGGTCTGAGAATTGCGTAAAATGAATTTGGAAAGTGTGTAGGTCAGAGCAAATTAAAGCTGATTTTTTTATGTGAATAAAAGTCTTGTTCTGATAGTTTGTACAGAAAAAATAAAATGGATGCCCTTGTTTTATTGCTATTACTAAATGTCAAGATTGTATGCTATTACGTCTTGTAAATTTCTTTCGTTGGTGTAAATATGGAAATGCCACATTGGTTTAAAGTGCCATCCATTTGTAATGCGGTGTGTCATTTTAAAAGGAATTTGAAACATCATGCACAAAAAAAAAAAAAAGCCAAGAAAATGTTATAAATTTTAAAAGGAAAAAAAAAAACTTTAAAAAATGAACAGTGTAATTTTGAAGCACAAAGTCCAGTCCAGTATATCCACACCTCTCCCATTCCCTGCCTATTTCATAAGAAACTTCACTGCCATTTTCTATGCACATGGAATAACAATAAATATGGAAGTCTCATCCATGGAAAGCTGTTCCCTGCTCATTTTTTTTTTTTATTTTCTGTGTGTGATATTTGGAAACAAATACCATGAATATGAAGTCAAATTGCATGTTTTTAAGCAGGTTAGCTATATCAAAACATTTGAGCCATTTTCCAGCTTTCTTCAGTGCATATATTCTGAGTTTGTCAGGCCGGCAGACCAAAGTGTGAAATGATGCACTTTCCTCCTGTTATTCCTTAGACTAGTATTTTTACTTTTGATGTGAGCAATCCAAGATATTTCAGAACTCTATCCTGTTTTCTTCCCATCACTCCTCTGCTCCTCCTGCTCCTCCCCTTCCTCTCCCCAAGAAAATTAAGGTAATCTTACTTTCATAGAAATTATAGTCTCCATTTTGACTACGTTCTGCTTGGATTTATTTACAATAAAAATCTGATTATTTTAGTAGCTAAATCACGTGCTTTCCTCATGCCATACAGCCTGTTAACTTTATACTGTCTGTAATCATAATTATTGTTCCCCATCATTGCACTTTTCTGTGGTTTTCTATGTTTCCAAATATCCTGATTGCATCAGTGAAACAAGAAAAGGTAAGCAGGACTGCTCCAAGTTTAGCTTGCAAGGCAAGTTCACTTTTCCTTCATTGGCTGGGCTACTTCAGCCCCCTGCCTGCAAAAGGGAAAAGAAATGAAGGGGTAAACAGCACAGTAAAAGTAGCAAGTTAGGTCTTAACTTTGACATGCGGCCGTGCAATCCCCCGCTGGCTGCAGTGTCATGTGTGCTGCTGAGGGCCAGTACCGTGCAGATGGTGCCTTTTCTTTCCTAGAAGACTTTATTTTTTCTTTTAAGATAGAAAATAGTTTCCATCTACTTGACCCTGAGTTTGTTTCTTGTGACAATAATTTCACCACTGATCTTTCACCATTGTTCTAACTACCTTCAGAGTCACGTGCAAGCTTTGGTACACAGACTAATGCCGATGGATGTTGATTATCTGGTATGCCTATAACCTACGAAAGGTGGTAAGCTCTCTGAGCCAAATACACTTCTTTGGCATTTCATTGTCCCAGGAAGATTTAAATTAGCTTCAGATAACATAGACTGAAAGGGTCACAGTCTTATTGTTCGCTGCTTTGAATTTGCTAACAACTCTCAAAGAAAGAGGGAGGTAGTCATTTCAACAAAAGAGCTGTATGATGGAATGATTTTCGCTTCTCAACTGAGGCAGTTTCATCAAGATCAAAACCAGCAAGATTTGAGACAGCATTCCCGATTTGGATCTTTCATGCTGTGGAATATATATATATATATATATATATACACACACACACAAACATATAGAGTTCATTATGCCAGTTTTCTTTTGGTTTTCTTGGTCTTGGTTATTTATGTGTTTTTGCACATTATGTCTTGGTGCTATACTGATTAAAATTCTCTGTACAGTATATTTGTTGGTTAATTTCCCTTTATGTGTAGTTTCAGACTGTGTGGAAGTGGGGAAGAAATAGCGCACAACTTCCTTTCATTGTTCACTTTCATAGTGCAGTCTCGCTTTTGGGCCTGTTGCAAAATGTCAGGAGCTTGAATTTAAGCTAAATGCTTTTAAAATGCGTTGTATTCACAATTTTGTATTCAGATTGATACTCCACTGAGATAAAAATTGTTAACTTTTGGAAAAAGTGGATGTCCTTAGGAGAAGGTGATGCTAATTTGGAAGTTAAATAGTAATAGCGCCCTGGGAAATCCACTACTTTGTTTCCACCTTTCTAATAATTGCAAGTATGGTGAAAGAAAAGGAGGAATTAAACTTCAAAAGCAGGGAGTTAAATATGATTTGGATTAGAACGGATAGAGAAGGTGCACAGTGAGACTCAACAGCAGACTTGGACGTGTCCTTTTGTGTCAGTAGCTCCCACGGAGGACAACCGAAAGTAGCATTGACCTCAGTGAGACAGTTATGCTCACTAAACGCCGGAGAACAATGGGAAACAAGTGCTTAAACTAACATGTGTCCATGATTCTCTATCTTGTAAAAAGCCTAGATACAATATGCTTAAAAAGGAGATGAACCCTCAGCTGAATTACGATTATTATTTAAATAGGCTCAAAAGAATCCTGGCCCCCAGAAAGACACCTTTTTATTTGTGTGTGCGTGATCTTTACTCCAGCCTGAAAGAGAAGTGTCCATTATGAACCAGTTAGGCAGTGTAAGTCGTACATGAATGTTTGTAACTCGCAACAGTCTGACCTGAAATTTTGGTGAATTTATATAGTTACGTACAAGAAGCCTATATGAAAGGACAGAGGAGAAATTTTTTTCAGGACAGCATTCATGATTTGACTTCTATTAGTTGTCTTGAAGGGTATGCTTGAACTGTAGTCAGTTTGTCCCATTCCTCAGATACTGTATCTCACATTCTTAACCACCATGCACTTAATTTGTTCAACTAGGGATTTAGGTGAGTCAGCAGATCGCCTCTGCACAACCTTGGTATTGCTACTTCATATCGAGTCCCCTGGAACTGAAGTTAAATATAACTGCTGCAGTCTTGCACTGCCTTATAAAATTTCTCCTGTGTGCTCAAAGGGAGAGAAATGGAGTGACTCCTTGGTGTAGCAAAGATCTAGGACATATCCTAAAATACTAATTCTAGAGACGTACTCAGAGGCATACAACTCCAGTGAGAACACTAAGCTGTGGCATGGCAACACAACTACGTGAAGTCAGAACAGGCCTAACGAATATGGGTGAATTGCCAAGTGAAACGAAACCTTTGTGGCCAAACCCAGCTTTACAGAGTAGCAAAAGAAGAGCGATGTGGATGAGCCTTGCAGGAGCAGAGGTGAGTTATGCAGAAAAACAAGATTCAGCTACAGGAAGGAGGATTGTGAACACTGGAAAAAGTCAAACTCTTTAGCCTGTTAGAGCTAACAGACACTGGCTTAACTGAAAACATCTCAGCCAAGACCACTAATCATGTGTGAATTCTGTGTTTGAGTTACTGTAAGAAAGACAGTAACTCAAGTAACTGTAAGTAAGAAATGCTCATAAAAGTAACAACATAAACATTAATCAACTTTTAAAACAAAACGTGACTTTGTGGCCATGGGTAAATTATTGCAGCTGTCAGCAACGGTAGATAAAGGACTTGGAAGGAAAGTTGTCATTTTGAGACCAACTATGAAATTTCTTGTAGGCTGGAGAGAGGAGAGACTGGAGGAATCTTCACATGCTGTGGCATAAAGGTGCAAGGATTCATTTCTGACTATGAGGCAAGGGCTCAATTCTGGCTGCACCACTTGCTTCACTCCATCGGTCCTTGCAACTGGACAATTATTAGTGAAGCTTAAGAATGTCTAATGCTATTGTGCATAACGTTGCCTCCTAACAGTGATCAGCATCTAGGGAGAGGTCAGTCCAGTAGATTTGTAAAGCTCCACTGGTCTTCATCAAAAACAAAAGAGCCCCTTTTCAACAAAACGGAACTTCAGAATAACTAGCCCACAGACACTGTGACGCTCCTCTCTGCCAAGCAAACCTTGGTTCTCTGCAGGCTATGATCAAGCTGAATATCAGCATAAACACAACAGCATTAGGCTTCTAAAAGCCTAAAGTATACAGGTCTAAAAACACTTTAAGGGGAGAAATTACTATGCATCCTATAAAATGGAAAGAGCAACAAAATTATTTAGATACTTAAAATGCACAGTTGTCACACTGTGTCATAGCCTGTAGCACTTAATTCAACAGCTTAGGAATTAAAACATGGTTAGGCTAACTGTACTAACATTACACAGAAGAAAAATCCTCAGAATAGGTTTTCAGAAACTTTTGCATTGTAATGTGATCTCTATTACAGAATCATCCCTGAGGGAAAAAAGATGAAAGTCAGGTAATTTTTAAGCTGACTCACAGTAGACTAAGCGAAGGTACTACACCTTTTGTAATCCATGCAAACTCCTGACGAGAAGAGGGTTATTTTTGCTGTGCCTTTTTTCAGAACCAAGTCTCCAGCTGACATGTGAATCTTATGCAAGAGCCCCAAACACTGTGCATTGCTATGTATGAAATTAACAGTTCTTCAGAAAGAAATCATGGCCTTTATTAATTTTCTGCCATCTGATGTTTTTCACTGAATTTACATCTGATGGCAGCTCATGTTTATATAAAGTCAATGAAATATCACTGGTAATTGATGAGGTAGTAACATGATAACAGTGATAGGAATAACAACAGCATTTATAAGCTCTAAAAAGAAATGCTGAGTTGATTTTTTTAATTGCCAATTTCTGTGACTAAATTTTGAGCCTTGTATTGCACCTCTTCTGGTATATCCGATATTTGTATCTCTTCTCAAAACCTCGGCCAGGTCAGAGTAAGTGTAATATGATGCAGTCGTATTAGATCCAAAGAACTAAATGAGAAATTTTAGGTGATTCTTGTAGGTTTACAAGGTCTTGTAGCTTTGTTTCCAAAGATGAGCTAAAGACCCCTGAAGAACACCATTGGCCTCTAGTTTGACATATTTACTTTTAAAACTGTTTTTTTATAAATTGAAGTCTAGGGGCGTACCACAGGCTTAAAAGAGTACACAACTTGGAATGAGGCAGTCTTTGGAGCAAAGCAGTAAAGTTTGGTATTCTCAAAAAAAAAAAAAGAAGAAAAGTTGGGAAGACCTCAGATAGGAAATGGTGAGGAACAGTCTGAAGAAGGAGAGAAAAACTCATTCCCAGTTTAAAGCATTACCAAAAAACTGAAAACAAGACTACAGACATACATAATTCTAAGAAGCCTGGCTGGATTAGAATGCTCATTTCTCTCTTAAACAGGATCTCTGGGCCTAAGCAGGAAATACATCTTGCAGCTGTATCGCTGACTGCCAAACAAGAATGGCAAAGAGTGATTTAACAGGCTGAGGCAGGACCTTGAGGCTGCAAGTTCAGTAAATGCAATAATAATGATGGATGATCTTGATTACCTTCATGTAGGCTGGGAAAATGCCACATTATGGTGTGATGCACAAACTAATATTTACATACCATGACGGAATGCCACTTTGGGGGGGGGGGGGGGGGGGGGCAACCTCTCCCTTAAAAAAAAAAAAAAAAAATTCTCTATAATTTCTCCATTGGAGGGGAAGCGACTCTTGACTTGCTCCTAAACACCCAGATCCTGCTCCAAAATGATGACATTGAAATGGCACAAGCAGTGACTGCAGTGTATCAGAACCAGTACTCAAAAACTGTCCTTTTCACTATCCCATTTTAATTTTTTTAAACAAGGTTAAGGAACAGCCAGATAGCTATTATTATGATGTTTAAATTCAAAATGGTGATTACATAAAAACTGAAAGTTTGCAAAAAAAAATAAATTAAAAAGCACTGCAAAAGGACTGTTTGAGAATTGAAGGAAGAGTACTTCATGATGCTGTATTAAAGGCTCAAAGCAAATGCATAGTATCTATCAAGACATTTCAAAGAGATTAAAAAAATAAAAAAGCTAGTATGATTAAACAGCAAGATAACAGAATAAGAGAGAAGTAGACACCAGTCCTTCAAAAGACTGCAGTTATGTACAAATGAGGAAAAGAAAAAGAGTAAACGCTGCCAAAAAAAAAAAAATCTTTGCTTGGGAAGGGATTTTAAAACCAAATTACTTTTTCAAATACTGAAGAAACAGTAAGTTTGACAGTGGTATACTTGAAGGTGCTAAAGGGGAAAAAGGAAAGAGAAAGAAATGCCAAACATCTAACACATATATAACCCTTGCCCCAGGATAATATGATAATATGGATATTAAAAAGTAATGTACACTGAAAAATTACTAGGTGAAGCCTTCTTGTCTTTATTAATGCAGTCACTGAAGGTAGTAAGAGTTTAATACATCTGCCCTATTCTATTCCCTAGCCAAGTCCAACAGGTCACTGTCAGAGCAAAGCGCTCAGGTCTCTTGTCTGACAGGGTAAAGCTGTTGCTAGGTTTAGGGTAGACAATAGCATTTCTGAAGATCAAAAATGCATAAAAGATTATTTTAATGACTTACTGGGGGGAAATAAGCTGCTGAATTGCACTTTTGACTTCTACAAGTCTGGGTTGTTAGACTGCATTTACATGGATTTCGCTCAACTTGCAATATAGGCAACACCAATTAACAGTCTCACCAAATCCTATACAGCCAGAGCTTGTAACACTAAATAATTGTTACCAGCGCGATCTCAAAAATACCTGGACTTAGCCATGTGTATACAAATCATCTGGGGCCTGTTGCCAATAGAACTTTTCAAACATTCTGGAAAAATACAAACCTGCTCCAGTGTCATAGAATAGCTGTGTAATTTGGAATAAACTTTTTTCCCTAATATTCTCAGATTTTGGGGCTTGTTATCAAGTAATTTTTTTAATTAGAAAATCACCTTGTGTAACAAAGTTCAACTCCAAATCTGACTGTTGTATGGATTCAACTAAGGCTATTCTAGATTTACTTCCACACCAAGGAATTTAGACTCCCTAGATGTAATATTTCATCAACTTATACCTTTATACAGAGCCAGAATGAAGCATTTTAACACCTTGTTTGCAGAGATTATTGCTACCACTGACACATAGTACCTTCCTCCAGACAAAAAGGACATTTCTTCCCCAGACTCCTTCAAGCTGCTGCCAAAAGGACAGCAGCAAGCAGGGACTGAGCATTTTTTTTTACATATTCTTCAGACTGGTCTACAGGAGACCCTTCCTTCATCTGTGCTTGTGCAATCATTTACTGCCATGCTAAGGGCCCATAAGACACCTAGCCATGCAACTCATCCCTTCAACTATTTAAAAAAAAACAAAAACCAAAAAACAAAACAACAACACTTAGCAGAGTTCCAAAAAAAACCACCAAGTATATAGGAAGGTCTTAAAGTACCTGTCTGCAGAGGGCACTGTTGAGAACATGGTCTGAATTACACTGTGCGCTTGCACGGTGAGCATGATCATAGTTAGGTTTTATTGATTATGACTATTAACAAGCTCATTAGTGTAGCTCCTGAACTGTTTCTTCTGTTACAGTTATGTGTCAGCAGCTTATCTGTGTTACCAAGGCTCACCAGCGGGAGGGGAAAAGAAAAGGCACCACAGCTGGTCTTTGAATTGCTTGAATTGTGCTTGTGCAAAGTAACTTAGTGCAAACGACCACAACCATGTCTGTTATGTATTCTTCCTGGATTGTTACACTAGGTCCCGAGATGTACTGCTTTAATGATAGAGCTTAGATATTTTATCTGCCCATGTGTTACTATACTACATTTTAAAAAAAAAAAAATCTATTAAAATATGCATCTGACGTCTGCTTCTCTCTTCAAAAGCTTTGTGCGTTCTGTCACTAACCTTCAGGAGTGAAGATGATAAGGAGGACAAACTGAGTTTATTAGTGCCTAGGTTAATGCACTAAAGTGAAAATGTAGAGTGAGTAGAAAGCAGAAAAGCCTAAAAGCATCAAGAGAAGGAAAAACAAGTCTTTTGAGATTCTTAGTGAGATTTATTTTTTTATGTAAAACAAGTTAAGTTTACAGTCATTTAGCAGAGTAAGAATAATTATTAAAATTCCCAGTAGTAGCCATGATGATGATAAGTATCTGGAACTTTGAAGTAAATCACTTTCTCATTTTTTCATTACTATTCACAAAGCTCTTTGATTTCCAGAAAACTTCAGAACAGCAGCTGGAAGACAGGGACAGGGAGCAGACTGAAGCCCCCATAATCCAAGGGGAAATCATTAGCGATCTGCTACACCATGTAGACACACATAACTCTATGGGGCCGGGTAGGATCCACCCAAGAGTACTGAGGGAACTGGTGGAAATGCTCACCAAGACATTTTCCATCATTTATCACCAGTTCTGGCTAACTGGGGATATCCCAGCTGACTGGAGATTAGCAAATGTGACACCCATCTACAAGAAGGGCCAGAAGGAGGATCCAGAGAACTACAGGCCTGTCAGCCTGACCTCAGTGCCGGGAAGGTTACGGAGCAGATCATCTTGAGTGCCATTATGTGACACATACAAGATAACCAAGTGATCAGGCCCAGCCAGCATGGGTTTAGGAAACAAAGGTCCTGCTTAACTAACCTGATCTCCTTCTATGACAAAGTGACCTGCTTAGTAGATGAGGAAAGGCTGTGGATGTTGTCTGCCTGGGCTTTAGCAAAGCTTTTAACACTGTCTCCCTCAGCATCCTCCTAGAGAAGCTGGAGGCTCATGGCTTAGACAAGTGTACTCTTCGATGGGTAAAAAAACTGGCTGGGTGGCCAAGCCCAGAGAGTTGTGGTGAAAGGAGCTAAATCCAGTTGGCACCCGGTCACGAGCAATGTTCCCCAGGGCTCAGCATTGGGGCCGGTCTCATTTAATATCTTTATCGGTGATCTGGATGAGGGGATCGAGTGCACCCTCAGTAAGTTTGCAGACGACACCAGATTGGGCAGGAGTGTTGATCTGCTGGAGGGTAGGAAGGCTCTGCAGAGGGATCTGGACAGGCTGGATCGATGGGCCCAGGTCAATTGCATGAGGTTTAACAAGGCCAAGTGCCAGGTCCTGCACCTGGGTCACAACAACCCCAGGCAATGACACAGGCTTGGGGAAGAGTGGCTGGAAAGCTGCCTGGCGGAAAAGGCCCTGGGGATGCTGGCTGACAGCGGCTGGACACGAGCCAGCAGTGTGCCCAAGGAGGCCAACGGCATCCTGGCTTGCATCAGCAATAGTGTGGCCAGCAGGAGCAGGGCAGGGATGGTGACCCTGTGCTCGGCACTGGTGAGGCCGCACCTCGAATGCTGTGTTCAGTTTTGGGTCCCTCGGGACAAGAAGGACATGGAGGTGCTGGAGCGTGTCCAGAGAAGGGCAACGGAGCTGGGGAAGGGTCTGGAGCACAAGTGTGATGGGGAGCGGCTGAGGGAGCTGGGGGGGTTTAGCCTGGAGAAGAGGAGGCTGAGGGGAGACCTTATTGCTCTCTACAACTACCTGAAAGGAGGTTGTGGTGAGGTGGGGGTCAGTCTCTTCTCCTAAGTGACAAGAGATAGGACGAAAGGAAATGGCCTCAAGCTGCACCAGGGGAGGTTTAGATTGGATATTAGGAAATATTACTTCACTGAAAGGGTTGTCAAGCACTGGAACAGGCTGCCCAGGGAAGTGGTTAAGTCACCATCCCTGGGGGGTATTTAAAAGACTTGTAGATGTGGTGCTTGGGGACATGGTTTAGTGTTGAACTGGCAGTGTTACATTTACAGTTGGACTCACTGATCTTAAAGGTCTTTTCCAACCTATATGATTCTGTGTATCTGTGTATCTTTATGAAAGAACTGGAATGTAAATACAAGTCAAGGATCTCTATAGAAGGAGACCTGTCTAGCTCCCGAGGCATGTGTGCTTTACACACTTTATGTGCATGTTAATGCACATAAACATTTAATGCACTTCTCCCCTATTTTTTTTTTTTTAGTTTGATGACCAGACAATATATTTTTAAATGTTTTTCCTCTGATTAATAAACAGAACAGGGATGGTTTTCAACACAGGTGTATCAAATGGGATGTGAACTTCCAGACCTGACCACATAAAAAGTATCTCCTGTGGGACAAGGTCAAATTAAGGGAAGAAACTGAGCTGAGTCTACTGGCTTTGTACTGTTGGACATAAAAAAGACTGTCAAAACATATATTTCAGGGTTGGTCTATCTATTCCAGAGTAACAGCTAAACTAGTGTTTACCTATGCATTTGCATAGCATTCACATACTTCTAGGAAGCTCTCTTTCCATTGGAACCAGCCCTTTTGGGTTGTTTTTGAGCAACAGTTGCAGGCTTCAAATCAAGGCTGATTCATCCAAAATGCCTATTTTCATTATAAAAGGTCCTTTCTAAATACAGGCAGTGAACAGAAGAATATACAAACACATACAGCTCACTACTTTTCCCATATCTGTTTTCTCCTAGAGTCAGAGTCACCTCTTGCCAGGGAGAAGTCATGCCTTTTTAGCATCAGCACCTTGGCCTGTGAGACTGAGAATTCCCTCATCAGTCTGGCACCATATGTTCTTGATATCCCATTTGTTGATTACCTTCTGGTCCTACATTTTCCTTTATCCCTGGGCTTATGAATTCCTAATATATCCCATTAAAAAAAAAAAAAGAACAATTTAACACAAAACCCCACCACAACTTGGCAAATCACTACCGCACAACATACTAGGCAGTCAACTTCTGCATGCTCCACTCCACTCATATAGCCAGGATTATGATTTAAGACACAGAATTGAAGAACTGTACAGAAACACCACAATCTGTAATTTTCCTAATTCAGTAAGTGATCTTCCCTCAAAGATAACTCATTGTTAATTAAAGCACTTGGAGATTAATCCTCTTAATGTATGCATCTTTTCCTACTCTCAAAAAATCAGAAAATGTACACTCTATTGCCCATTTTGGCACAAAAGAGGCAGGGTCACAGCATAGGTATAATTTCACAATAAATATGATTTTTCCCCTTTAAAAAATGTACATGTGTCAAGTCAGTGAAAGAACTTGTCTGGTCTGAAATTCCTTCCAGATGATCTATAAACCATCTCGCATTTACACTACAGAAGAGTAATGAGAGAATTAAACAGGATTTACAAGCTGTGGCTTTGACATACTAACTCTTACCTGAGCTTGTATCTGAGATGCCACACTAGCCATATTTTCACTAAAGCTGAGATATCCAATTTCTTGTTTGTACAGTGTAAATGCTTTTTATTATTAACTTACATTCTTCTCAGTTCTAAGCATCATCCTTTTCCTCCTGCTAAAAGGGAGAGTAAATCAGTAGACTTTAACACTCTGCTGATTTGCCATTCACTGCTTATGGAAATTTTGACAAAAGACAAACTGTATTCGAAGTACAACCATTCCAAAGAGAAGTGCCCAAACTCAGCTGAATTCCAAAACTTATGTATGCCCTAAAGTGCAGGGGAGTTATGATGACTTCTGTAAGGTTGACGTTTCCTTTGTATGACCAGCAGCATCTCCAGCAATTCAGTTAGCAGATTCATATGAACACTCACTCTACCCATGTGCAATTCTCTACAGACAGCCATACCATACTTCCTCTTCTCCAAGAAGAGCTTCAATAATCTCAAAACCTGTGCTATGCTGTTCTGTATGAGAGAATATTTTCAACATGATCTGCTAGTGACGCAAATGCCATGCTTTACTCATAAGAACTATGCCAAATGAGATAGCTGTGGCAACACAACCATAAGTTTTGGCTGGCTAAACCTCCTCACCTTGGCAAAGTTTATTCAGCTAAACTTGTCACGCACATGGCAATAGTTTTTAGTATCAAGAAATCACTCTCAAAGCTGAGTTTCTGCAAATCTCTTCACAAAGAACTAACAGCTATACACCCCTCCTGCACTACTGGTTTGAATGGGAAGCCTGACAGGAAATATGTCGGTACAATTGTCATCATATTATTGAATGCCAGTCGAGGAGACTGCCAAAAGGCAAGTCACAGGGGATACACTGCCTCCCATCTTGCCAAGCAACACACAAGCATGGCAACTGGACTGCAGAAAGGGAGACCTGAAAAGGCTGACTTTTGTCAGTTTAGACCTACAGCAAAAGGTCTGATGCTTTTTAGACCAACTTTTTCAGAGGAATCAGTTGCAGAGGCCTCAGGCCCTGCTGTGAGTACTGAGCAACACTCACTGTCTATGACAACCGTTTTCTATGAAGCACATAACAGCAGTTTCCAAAGCTAAAACATGCCTTCAACACAATATGAATGCAACATATATACTGCATCGTGGATCTTGTAAGCTCTGACTGTAAAATTATTCCTTTTTTTCCCCATAAAATTCTCATGAGAAGATGTGTCTGCTTTCTATTGGGTGGTCACTGGGTGAGTGGTCTTGAATAAACACAGCCATGAACTTGCAGGACATTCTGATCTGAAGTATGCTGCTGGATGTATTCTCTGAGCACCCCACCATTAGCTTAGGATTTGAATACTGTCAGAGCCTGGATGCAAAACTCAAGTTCTTAAAATATTAGCCCTTCTAATCATCAGGACAGATTTGAGATAAATGGTCAGTCACTGAGTCTGGCAAATGTAGGACAGGAAAACAGCCAGCAGTCCAATTTCTTTCCCAGCCAAGCCCTTGAAGTATGAGAACATGATATAAGACTGGTGTATATAAAGCACTGTTTGTAGTATGTAATTACTTCTTGTTAAGGAGAAGGCCTTGACGTTTAGCCCAGAGAAGCCTAAATCAGGAGCAGGGTAATGTTCAGAGCATTCTGTCAGGGGATATGGAGAGATACATCTCTCCAAACACATAACATAGGTAGGAGAAGTCACAGTCTGCAAAGGAAGGCAGAAATCAGCAGTAAGGTTCTTCATTTGCTCACAGTTAGCATCAAAGTGGTATTTTGTGAGTTCCTTCATCCAAAGACATCATTACTTTATTAGAGAGTCTAGATATTTCATAGTTAGATGCATACAACTTACAGGGCATTCATCAGTTTGAAATGCATGTGTTTTCAAAATATACAGAGTTTTCTCTTTGCTCTTATTAGGTTTCTCAGGCTATCAAAAATTTTTTTAATATTTACTTAGCTTTCTTTATGGCATTTTAATTAACAGTAGAGTTGATAATTACATCATAATTAGACATGCTAGTGTAATCATCCTAGATGTGCTATTTTCATAAAACCTAATCAGGTATGCTTAAAACATGTAACTGGAACATTCTAGAGGACTTTTAGATTAACCCCAGAAAAACAGTTCTCATTCAGTTTTGTGAACATGATGGAGGACAATCAAATCCATCATCAGCTATATAGCTTTCCACACCAGACATCTATTCTGAAACCATACTGCTAAAAACAAAGAAACAAATAAATAAAACTGAAGTAACACACAGGCTTGGAGCATGTACCAACCACTCAACTACTGCACTGGCAGTTTGCTTCATTAAGCCCCTCTTCAAGGCCATGTGGGTCTGTGTTTGTGTCTCCACAAATCTGGTACAAGTTTCAGTAGAATATCTGGAATAGATTATTTCCCAGAGTAAACATTAACTGCCAAAAGCCTGTGTTCTCAATTTTGAGAAGAAAACATGGAGACTTCTCTGAGATTTGTGTACTTTAATTTCAATCTGCCATGAGCACAATTTCATTTATGGCAGCATTTTAAAATGGGCAGTGCCAAAACAAAGCAAGCAAGCACCCATAGCACTACATCTCAAAGACTTTCTATCAGCTATTTCAGCAGCTAGGGCATATATGATAGGCGAAAAGCAAAAGGATGCATTTTTCCAATGAAAGAAGCCAGATCTTTAAGTCTTTAGAAAGTAAACCACCTACAGATGAAGAGGTGAAATACAGAAAACCAGTCATACTTTTTTTTTCCCTTAACCTTGCATGTTGTCAAGGAGGGTGTTTGAAGGGAAAGGATTCATTAAATTTTTCTAAGTTCTGCATATGTTTAATAAGTTTACTCAAAAAGTAACTTAATGCTTTGTGAGATTTTAGCATAATTTCATTTTACACCCTCTTATGGAACAGTTACATTCTCTGTATAACTTTCTGGTGAAAAGAGAAAAAAAAGCTGGAAAAGTATATTTTTTCATTCTTCCATGGCTTAGAGCACACTGAATGCTCACATTTCCCATGCAATGACTCACACCTGAACTGAGACCAAATGCAGAGTTCCATATGGATGCATCACTTTCTGAAAAAATAATGGACAGAGGAAATAAGAAATTTGTACTGTATCAGCAAACTCAGCTAGAATGCATTATTTATTCTATAAAAAGCATTGACTGATATCAATCAGTCTCATATGTAACAGTGGGGTGCCCCCTTCTGCTTTAAATTGACTTGCTACTTCTGCACTGCACCCTCTACCAAATGCAAATTCTGCAATAGAGTTTATTACAGTAAATAAGCCTCTTGTGCTCATCATATGATATCAAGTTCTAATATCAATTGTTTTGCTATTAAAATGAAGGTTAGGAAAGGTATATTAATGCTAATATACCATCCATCCTACACATACAAATGTACATCGTGTAGACAATGGACTATATATCCAAGTATCCCTCTACAACAGAGAACAGCAGGCTCTGCTGAACCATTTTAATCTAAAACTAAATTTAAATAAATGAAGTAAAGAAATAAAAGCTATGAAAGAAGGTCCTATGTGTCACATACTGCAACCTAACACAACCCATTTAGAATTTGTCTACATTTTACTTTGTTGGACGAAATTCGGCGTCGATTATACTAGTCATCCTTCAAAAGCAAAAAGGTAAAATGAAAGTAACTGAAGTATAAACACTGGAAAATAAGCAAGAGTCAGAAACATAATATGCAAGACTGAGAATCTGCACCTGAGAAACAAAACACTGTCCTAATGAGAGCAGGTCAGACGACTTACTTTGATGCAGCCTTCACGACCTATTATTGTTTTGGCATTCTGCTTTGCTCCACCTTGTCATTTATATGTACAACTGCCCACCACAGTGGAAAATGTGTGAGGAAGAGTGGACTTGTTTCCTGACAAAGGTCAAAACTTGGCAAAGGTCAGTGGAGAACTGCAAAATGGGGGAATTACTCATATATTCCACACAAAAGAATAATTACAGTTCATGAGAGAAGGAAAAAGCATATTGGACAACAACATTCAGTTCAGACTAACCCTTAATTTACATTGATTTCATTTATCTAATGAAAGTAGTATGTTTCAACTTGCACCCAGGAAAGTAATCGTCTGGCCAGAGATGCTTAGAGAATACAAAGGAGATTTGAAAACAACAGACTGATAACACAGTGGCATTGGATTTTTGTATGTGTGTCTTAGACTAAAGGAGGGAGCAGGAAAATGGGTTACAGTTATGAGTTGGTAACTTGTATTGCATGTCAATCTGTCTCTTCATATGTGTAACTGGAGACAGTGTAATGATAACACACTTCTCTAAAACACTTAATATGAATTCAATAACCCCAAAGGCCCAAGTGGCATGGGTTGGGAACTAAAGCTTTAGTCTACTTTGATTATCGTTAAATGTGTAGCTTCAGTAGTATGGAAGTCAGTTGGAGGCTGCAAAATCTATCCAAGCAGCCGGGTAAATAGTCAAGTTGTTAACTGAGCTTCTTGTTTTTCTTACATGTGCTCACACTAGCACATTTAAAGGCAACTTCTGTATATTCTAGATAGGACATATATGTCCTCAGACTGTAACATGAGTTTATACAAAACTTCACACAAATGTTAGAAAACAATTAAAAAGTAAAATCGTGGACAAAAAGATCAACATTTTTTTATCCCTACTTCTATTGAAATGAGTCTTGCAGTACTTTCACACAAGGGACCTTTTTTTTTCATTAGTTACTGAAGATAAGCTGGGAAAGAGTCAGTGTGCCACATGAAATCTTTACATGTCATAGCTAATACGCAGGCTGGCTGAAATTTCTAGGGTAGACTTCCATCAGTTCACACAAGCTGATCACTAACACAGTGGATGTTTTTGGATTCAGAGATCCATCAGTGTGTTAACAGAAGGCCTTATGAAGAACAATGAAAACCTGCCCGTCACCAGCAGCAGTGCCACCCTACGAAATTAAACAGCAGACACTCATAGCTCCATCAATGGAACTACTAGGAGGAGGGTTAAGCCTACACACAGAGCAGAAAACTAAACATTTGCTCTTCCACAGTGCAGTCTGTTGCTGTAAATATTTTAAAGTAGGCTCTTTTCCCATAGCAAAAGGATTTAGTAATTCAAAGAATGATGATGATGATGATGATGATCTGTGCTAAAATACTTTGCCAGTTAGAATACTATGAATCTGCACATTAAATCTTCAGTGACATGTTGGCTCATGCATGCAATTAAGACAACAGTTTCCCTTGTCTGTGGAACCTAGCGAGTTTAAAAAAAAAAAAAAAAGATGGAGAGTGGAGTTGAAAAAGAGAATTGAGGAATTAATCACATCTATCGGCAAGCTCTGGAGGGGATGTAAAGACAAGGAAAAGTATCAGAACAGGAATACTTTACGGAGTTTTAAAAAGAGAATGCAACAGCTTCTTCAGAGATACCATCATATGCAACTGCCCATTCCATTGTTGAACATGGGCATTCATACATAATATTAAGGTTTTGGATCTCTTTGTACATTCAAAGCATTTCTTTCTGCTCAAACCACATGAAAAGTTGATTTGACTCCTACACAGTGTTTAAAGATATGGGGAGTGCTACCACAGAGTGAGGGCAGACTAGTTAACATGGACAGATGACATTTCAGGTGTTGATCACACCCCTTCTGAACACAGGCCAGGAAAAGTACACAGTAAGGCAGTGTTCACTGGGAAGGTATGCTATTAAATTGCAAAAATAGAAAGTTCTTGCTCCTGTGGTTAGTCTAGGGAATAAAAGTGGTTATAAAAGAATGTAATGGGTGTGGCAGCGGCTAATAACAAGCAAGGTCACAACAGCCATCTGGTCCAACTGCCTGCAGGCGGTCTGTGCAAAGAGCGCTATCCTGCCACAGGAAGAAACAAAGTTCAACTTCTGTTTTTTGTCATGCAAATAGAGATTGATGGTCTGTAAAATGCAAAGAAGGCATTCCCTTTGAGAGACTACAGCAGTAGCATTTCCACAGACATCAGAATGGCTGGATCACCTTGTCAGGGTCAGCTGGTTCACTGACCTTAGCCATGAAGTTGACCAGTCTGAGTCCTAGAGCAGGCCAATAATTTCAGGCACCGTATCTCCCTACTACTGCAGGGTATCCTAAATATTAATAAATATCTTTACACATACCATTTTTTATACTAAATATCACCTTCTAGTCTGTTCTACCTTATATTAATTACGTACAAAAGAATAACACAAGCAGCAGGATATTTAATGGGGTAATTTCCAGGTAGTTCTTAAAGTTATATGTGGGTTCATTCTTCTTGGCTAGGAAGAGCGTGAAATGCGTTATCTACCTGTCCATTGGCACAAAGTAATCACACACTATGAGAAGAGATTGATCTCCATTAGGACTAAATACAAGAGACACCCAGCTCATTATAAAAGTCTTATAATCAAGTCACTGCATTGTAGCACAGTTCATTTGACTACATCCTAAAATTAGGCAAATAGTTAAGTAAATCCAGAATCTGCCAGTGCATCCCCAGAATGGCCAGAGAGATACAGGAAACTGAGATCATCATATCACATGGAGTGCTGAATTACTACTGTTGACAATCTCCCCTCTGCTCAAAAATCAATCCTTGTATATAAGTGCTTAATAAGGGAACAAAATATATTCCTTCAGTTTGGC
Organism: Morus bassanus; assembly: GCA_031468815.1. NCBI lineage: Eukaryota > Metazoa > Chordata > Aves > Suliformes > Sulidae > Morus > Morus bassanus. The sequence goes on along the minus strand of CM062574.1, from coordinate 483,963 downwards.
TGTAAATTCTCCAGCACTCTTATTGATCCAGATCCTATTTAAAGCTGTCATTCATTCAGAGAGGTTACTACGTTGTTTTAGAAGAGGATTTATCTAATTTCAAATATTGCATACAATTATAAATCCATACAATGAAACAGGGATAAGACCATTCATGAATTGTCAAAAAGGCATTCTGTTTGAATTTGCCTAGCTTGCTGATATTATTAAACATTCAAACACTGGAAACAAAACAATCTTTTAAATTTTATAGGTATGTTAAACCCTGCTCGTGCCTGACATACTAAAGGGCTACAAAGGAAATTCTGTTATAACCCTACTCCCTTCATACGACTGTAAATCTGCAATACCCATCCTGTTTGACTGTTTACCAGTTATGAGTTCTGACAATGAAGCTTGTAAAAAAGACTAAGCAAAACCATTCTCAGCTGGTTTTGTAAACTTTTCCCATATAGCACTAGTAAACTTCTAAGTCCATTTGTTTGAATAAGGTTGAGAATAACCCATATTTGAAACCAAACTTGAAACCTAAGAATATAGACTTCAACAGGGCCTACTGACTTAACGAACTGCACAAAAAATCAAGTTGCTCTGAAAATGCTCACTAGGTGTCTCCATATATGTTTTGCAGATCTAGCTGCCATGCAATTTTCTTTGCCTCAGTGATTATCTTCCCTAATTTAAGTGGTTTTAAAATAACGTGCTGGATATGATGGCAGTTAACAAGTAAAACCATAAAGCCTGTTTGGTCCAATGGCACAGAAGGTGTTGTGTAAGTAGCACTATCCTATCCTGCCATAATGCTAGGGGGACAAACTGTCTGGCTGTAAATTATAGGGCTATTGGGACAAACTGTCCTTATAGCACTATAGCTGCTATCCTGCTATGGGGACAAACATACTAAGATGAAGATTTCTCTTCAAAGAGCATAAAACTGTCCTAGTGATGCACAGGGGTATAAGTCGTGTACTTACAAAGCCTGTGTGTTAAGAGGAGATGGGAAGAGCTGGGAAAGCTCATTTCACCTTGCCAGCTCTGTGGGTCCTACAAATGCTAAAATCCTCTGCTTCATGACCACCATCTAGTGGCAGTTTATCTATCGTTACATTTATGAGACTGAAATACTTTTGTTTCCCTGCCAACACAGTACAGACAAATCACATCCTGCACTTTCCAAGCAGCCCGTAAACAAGATCACAGGGATGCACTTCCCCAAGAGTTCTATTTCCACAGCCTGCAACATGTATTATTTATATAGCACAATATGTATTACTGCCCCATACAAGCTGATCCTATTCTGTAGTCTGATGGGGGTGAGAGAGTAATCCTGATGTCTGTTTCCTCCTCATTTTCTTCTGAGTGATTGGCACCTCACAAGACAGAAGGACTCACCCACTCTGTCTGCACAACATTGCCTTTGAAAAAGCTAATCGGGTAGCAATGAGAGAGGAGACTTGCAGTTTGCTTATCCTCAACCTTGACCCATACACTCAAACAACAAAAGACTGTAATCTAGCTCGCAAGATGAATCTCCCCATAACTATCATAACAACACAAACAGAAGAAGAATGGGTATACTAAAACTAATTCTGATTATTCGATTTTAGCACCTTTGTGTAATTTTTATGACATTCTGCAAAGACTATAATTATAACATCTTCCTCTTGTTTAATTTTCATTTGTATTCCTCTATGTAAATAGAGCAACTACATTTTAGCTCAGTACTTCTACAATGTTATCCCAGCCCTGCTATAAATGATAACCAGCCAAACAAGAGCAGGGCAATTCACAGTTCTCTCCCTCCATTTTCCAAGGAGTATCCCGTAATCACTACTGTTTCAGAAAGCTGCTATTCCAATGGCAATTACTGGAGAATTTTAATCAGTTTCTACCCACCATGAAAAAGGTAAATTTCTTGTTTACAACTGGGTCCAGTATGTAGTTATGTATGGTAAAGAATGACCATTCAATTACTGACTAGCACGTGCCCTCTAGTGGCTAGTCACTCCAATACAGAAAGTTGCTTTGGTACGCTTGTTCAGAAAGAGATACAAGGACAAGTAATTTGCAGTTGGCTAGCTCCAAGGAGTTCAGTATCACATGACATGTAAAACCTGCAAGATACTAAAAAATATTTTGCTTTCCTTTGCCTCCCACCATTAAGCTGTTTTCTGAGGGTGAAGGTCCAAAGCCATGATCAACAGCAACAAAATACAGTGAATTCTCAAGTTAAACCTTTAAGGAAAGAAGTGTTGCTGTTACGATATGACAGAAAAAGTGAAATCTGTGTAAGGGCTTCCATACAGCTGAGTGTGTTGCAATTTAATTCTTTAGAATTGATTCACTTATTCCACTACCCAGTAGTATTTTTTTTTTTAACAAGGACACTTAGGTGGATAAAACATGTGATGACAAAGGTATATCTTTCTCGTCGTTCTGTCAAAAAAGTTTGATTCTGTGACCAAAAATTGGCCAGTAAGGTATATCTTCTCCATAATGATGTTAGCCTTTACCTTCCATCACTATCATACAGTGCCTGGACACTTCTTTTACTCTTGTAGTCTGTGAAATAACTGGCATCCAGATCAGAACCAGTACTGGAACTTCTCAGATTTCCTAGAAGAAACAGGTAAGCTTTACCGACGTGAAGCCAGACATTCTACAGATTTTGTCAGATGCATAATATATGCACTAGTGAACAATTATATCAATATAAAAATCACTGAACATATGGCTGCCTTCACTAATTGGTCTTCTCTATGCTTTAGATACTTAATGATAATGTTCTTTGCAACATTATTAACTTTATGCTGAACTACTGTAAACAGACAATAAAAATCCAGTACAGAGGAAAAAAAAATAAAGCATGTATTAATAAAAAATGTCATATACCTGCACCAGAATATTCGTTGTCTCCATCATGCACCTGCAGCATCTCAAAATAGCTATATTGACTCAATTGAAAAACATATTGCCTATCTGTAACTGAGCTTAAGAAAACAGCAATAGTATTTCACCATTCAATTATCAGACGTAAAAACAGTCTCAGTTTATACCAGTAGCCACAAATTAGTAATTCTGACATCTGAAAATGAGCAATACTGGAGATAAGGTCAATAGGAAATAGTAATGAGCAATAGATTTAACAACACAGAGATATGAATTAAAACATGATACATGAGGAAGATATTCCATATGCCTGTGTGCTGAAGTGCTTGTTTTAGATGTGGACTGTGCCTGGTGTATAATTACGCTAATAGCTATTAGCTAGATTAAATCAAGTAATCAGACAGTCTGCTTGGAAACATGTTGATTCTTGATTCTGCCAAGTGACTTTTCAAACTTTGCAATCAGGTAATAACTTGCCTGTAGAATGTAGATTCTAAAGAAGGAATTGTCACAAAAGGTCCTGCCCCTGGGGAGGAACAACCCCACGCACCAGCACAGGTTGGGGGCTGACCTGCTGGAAAGCGGCTCTGCTGAGAAGGCCCTGGCAGTGCTGGTGGGCAGCAGGGTGACCATGAGACAGCAACGTGCCCTTGTGGGCAAGGCCAGCGGTGTCCTGGGGTGCATGAAAAGGAGTGTGGCCAGCAGGCCAAGGGAGGTTATCCTCCCCCTCTGCTCCGCCCTGGTGAGGCCACATCTGGAGTGCTGCGTCCAGTTCTGGGCTCCCCAGTTCAAGAAGGACAGGGAACTGCTGGAGAGAGTCCAGCGGAGAGCTACGGAGATGGTCAGGGGACTGGAGCATCTCTCTTACGAGGAAAGGCTGACAGACCTGGGTTTGTTCAGCCTGGAGAAGAGAAGACTGAGGGGGAACCTTGTCAATGCTTATAAATATCTGAAGGGAGGGTGTCAAGAAGATGGGGCCGGGCTCTTTTCAGTGGTGCCCAATGACAGGCCAAGGAGCAATGGGCACAAGTTGGAACACGGGAAGTTCCACCTGAATATGAGGGAGAACTTCTTCACTTTGAGGGTGCCAGAGCAGTGGGACAGGCTGCCCAGAGAGGCTGTGGAGTCTCCTTCCCTGGAGACATTCCAACCCCGCCTGGACGCGGTGCTGTGCCCCCTGCTCTGGGTGTGCCTGCTCAAGCAGGGGGATTAGATGAGATGATCTCCAGAGGTCCCTTCCAACTCCAACCATTTTGTGATTCTGTGAAAGGTGAAAGAGTTCCAGAGCACTAAGAGCACCACTCAAAAAATTTTCCTATGACTATTGTGTCTATCACAGTTAAAATTCTCTGTCTGCCCCTAGGCTTTCTGACATCTGCCTCTATTACGAAAAAAAACCCACACTCTAAAAATACATAGAACCATTACAATATAAATTCCACTCCTAATTCAGTCACTCACAAACTACTACCATTAAAAGAAATCTATCCCCAGCATATGAACATCTCTGAAGTCTGACATTTATGTGATCGGGGCTTCAGCAGAAATAGGACTGAAATGGCAGGAAAAGGAAGAGATTTCAACTGCATTATCCCAAGGTCACAGAAGAATGATTCTCTCATTCATTCCTCCCATGCAGACAAACCAGTCTAATAATTTCCAATAGAAAAAAATGTAAATAAATTAAAACATTAAATAAAATCAGATTTACAAATCTATGCTGATGTTGTGGTATTTTAATAGTGCCATGGGCTACCCATCAAGAACAAGATACTCTGATAAGTACTATGCAGATATGATTTCCATTCACAACAGCATCTGGTTTAAATATATAACAAGTGACAGAGATACTGAAGTAAAGAGAAAGAGGGTGGAAGAAAAACAAAAAAGAAATGGCAAATTATATTTAATATCCTAAGAAATCCACATGAACTTACTGTTTGTTGTTTAAACCAAGTTCCCATGATTTTCACAAGAATTTCTGGAACAGACGTACAATGGCACTAAACTTTTTTATTATTAATCCTTTAGGCAGCACCCCAAATCTGTATTACATGGCTGCCTCATGTGGTAAGTTATGAGCCATCACCTCTCCAATCTGTATAGTAAAAATCAGTTTCTTTTATGTTCCATATATTTCATGATTCACACTCATTATCAGATTGCACAAAGTGGTTTTCATTTTTGCACTTACATTTCCATACTATGGGACTAATTTAGCATGGGTCAATGGCTTGATCTGCCTCTATGGTTTTAGCATTTAAAGCATAGACTCTTACTAGATGACCTAAAGTCTGGATTTTAAAGGCAGTGAAGGAGTTGCCTTTTAGCAAACTCTCTGAAAATCCAAGCTTAAATATTCAAACCAACAGATACAAATTTAAACCTGTTCAGAATTGCCTTCTTTCAATCGGTTTTATAGAAGTTGTGGAAGATATTGCAGATAAGCATGGATGAGAACTGCTATGGCTTTTATGACTTAGTAGGAATATTGTTTTCTTTTTAACTAAAACCAAGAAGGACCAGGTTTTGATACTGAAGCATGCTTGTAGACAATGGGTAGAGATGGTTACCTCACTAACACAGCTAGTATTTTAAGCAGAAACATGAAGCCAATATATATAAATATTAGTTGTCACGGTATCAAGGGTCCCAACAGTTCAACTGCCAAACTCCAAGTTTGAATTGAGGGTAGTGAGGGAACAAGAGTAATGGAGAAGAGTTTGACACTGAACCTGCATGCAGGAGATGCAAGCTGCAGCAAGGTAAGCAGACTCACATGGGTTTTCCAGAGTATTCGGCTCTCCGTGCTTTATTTATTTTAATTTTCCCACTCTCGCTTTTCTTCACATCTATTTCCTCCTTACGCTGCTAGTAGATTCAACAGCATTTCCAAGGCACGTCATTTTCCTATGTGAATTCTAGGTCCACTCCCAAAAAAGTAAAGTAGACTGTGTCAGCACATTAAAATAAGAGCTGTTTACAAAAAGTATCCACTGGTGAGGGTTATGTCTGACCTGAGTAAATAAGCTCTAATGGGGCCTTAAACTTGAAATGAAAGCACCATGGATGGGAATCACCACCACAACTTTCCAAAACATGTCAATAATGAAATACGTAAGTTTGTAGCTCTTTCACAATGGCTGCCTGAGAACTAGGCTGCTGCTGGGAGAAGGAATGATATAACGATTTAATAGGCTTGCTATTGCATGCTTCAACTTCTAGGACTGAAACCTGTGGACAATATCTAATAGTGACTAGCATGCAAATAGAAAAAAGAAACTTCTGATACCTAACCCGGGTAAAGAGATACGGACTTTGGTTCATTTGTCATTGCTATTAGCAGTTGCAGAGAAAATAAATGCTGTATTATCTTAAGGAAAAGCTCCCAAATCATTCAGCTCTGATATGAGGAGGGTACCATATGCAAGTTCATGTAAGTAAACTGAAAAATCAATACTTATCTGCTGAGGCAGAGTAACATTAATATGAAAAACCCTTACTACTGAACAAAGATAACAAACTTCTTTTGTTACCTGTGCTGGTTTTGGCTGGGATAGAGTTAATTTTCTTCACAGTAACTAGTATGAGGCTGTGTTTTCGATTTGTGCTGGAACAGCGTTGATAACCCAGGGATGTTTTCGTTCCTGCTGAGCAGGGCTTGCACAGAGCCAAGGCCTTTTCTGCCCCTCACCCCACCCCACCAGCGAGGGGCCGGGGGGCACAAGGGGTTGGGAGGGGACACGGCCGGGACAGCTGACCGCGACTGACCCCAGGGATGTCCCACACCGTATGGCATCGTGATCAGCATAGAGAGCTGGGGGAAGCAGAAAGAAGGGGGGGACGTTGGGAGTGATGGTGTTTGCCTTCCCAAGTCACCATTATGCGTGATGGAGCCCTGCTTTCCTGGGGATGGCTGAGCACCTGCCTGCCCGTGGGAAGCGGTGAGTGAACTCCTTGGTTTGCTTTGCTCATGTGCACGGCTTTTGCTTTACCTGTTAAACTGTCTTTATCTCAGCCCACAAGTTTTCTCACTTTTACTCTCCCAATTCTCTCCCCCATCCCAACCAGGGGGAAGTGAGAGAGTGGCTGAGGTTAAACCACAACATTTTCTCTCCTTCAGATCATTTTATCTGAAAGAATTTCTTTCCCCAATCAAAATTGTCATCACCCATTTCAAGCTAAATACTTACTGGCAGAGACATGCAGTACTATTGACTTTAATAGTTGCAAAGTAAGTTGCTTTTCTAGGGAGGAAATTGCTGCATTTCAAAGCTATTTCCTGCCTCATATGTACAGAACTAAAATATCAAATAGAATGGGTTTAGACTGGATGTCCTTTAACTTTTTCTGCTCAAAACTCCAAGCCAACAGTAGTCATCCATAAGGTAGCTGTACTGCTGTAAAACCCAACTGGTTTCTTATTCCATGTTCTCTTCTACTTTTTCAACTTCATTTCCTCCATCTTCTGATCCCACTTAATCACATCCTATTTTTACATTCTCTCTCTCCTTTTGTTTTTAACTGTTGAGATCCAAGAATAAGACAATCCCAAATAAATCTTGAGACTTACAATTTTTTCTTCTTTCATGTGTTGCTTTCAGAATCTCTGAAAGAGCTGATTTTTGTGATGAAATGCTTTGGCACAGCAAAGCAGAACATGTTTACAGCATTCTAGAAAAATCTCTTTGGCATTATGTGTTATGGTTTCAGCCAACTGCTTGCACATAACACAGTCTCATCACAATATATGCAGATTTTGCTCTCTGACTCAGACAGGGGTTATTCTTGCATGAGTCAGGGAACTGCGAGCAATGCTTTTGTAGCTGTCTTTTTAAGCCACCGAGTATTGCCACACAATAAAATAACAAGTGTTGGTAGCACTCTAGTATTGCTTTCTATTCTCCCTCCCCAGCACACATGCATACATCATACATAGGCACACAAATGCACACCCACACATGCCTTTTTTGGCTTGTCTGGTTAGGGACAGAGTACGAATGGAGTAGGAATGACCTTCTACTCTACCTGCTCACCATCTTACACAACACCTAGGGACCTGAAGGTACCATTATCTTAATACAAAAGATTATAATCGCTGACAGATTCAAGAAAATGCCAAAATTTGTCATGAAGATTTCTTCATCCACAACGTGGTTTACAACATAGATGGTAAATGTTAAAAGATAATTCCTTAATGGAATTTTTCATTTTAAGTACTGAAAATGAAACTGTGAAGGATTTTATCAAATAAATAATTCCAGATTAGCCATATCTACTGCCAGTTCTTATATTTCATTGTAAGATTATTATAATCAGACATTTATCTTGGGTGATGCTATTCCTACATAGGACATTTATTTTGGACAATGCTATTTCCAAACAGGATGAAACAGGATTAACTACCAGAAATCTGGGATAACAAAAATCACAGACAGGATTCAGAAAATCCTACTGAGTAATAGTTCACAGTAGAGTTATTTTAGAATTAGGTATTAATCACACAAAAAGCTTCATACGCAGTAAGAAAAAACATTAATGAACACTACCTTTGAAACCAGCTTTCCAGCAAGTACTTCTCTTCAACTTTTGCAGGGCATTCCAGTAGCCGTACTACCTTGATATTGATCTGAGGCAATAAAAACAGTTTAAGAAAACATGCTAGCTGTTTAGATGTCTTCATTGTCAATGACAGTATTTAAACAGAATGCACCATATTTCATTAATACAATGTCACTAAGTTGTTCATTTCTTATTTCAGAAGGAAAATAATTACAGGGAACTATACATGGGTAATTATGTAAAATCACACAGGAAAAATCTGCTTGTGCCATCCAGTGCTGGAAATTTTTTTTAACTGAAGCCTACTACAACTAATTATACATATTTAATATATTAAGCAACAGAGAAAAATAATGAATGCTTCTAGTTCACTGCAGTTTTGAATGTTATTTTCATTGGTATAAAATTTTATCACTGATGCTACTGCTTTGAAAATATATCTGTTGAACACAAACATCACAGTCACTTTATGGACATTCTGTATTAATTAAGGGTGAAATGATGAAATTATGATGCTACTGAAGGCAAAGAGACTTCATTGTGGCCAAAGATTTAATTTCATACCACAGCTTTTCAAAGAGCAAATGAAATTCAGGCTAGATTTTCTGAATGACAAAACTGGAACTTTTGGTTGAAGTGATGAAATACTTGATAATTTAAACATTATGACAGGTGGGTATTTTTAATAAATTCTGTGAAACTTTTACAGAGGTTAAGTAGTGTCACTCCCTTCTATTACTATGTGTTAGATAATTTAGAAGGGTTTATTAAAGGCTGCATTGTTGTATTGTTGAAGTGTGACAGAAAGCCCGGAAACAAAGGGGTTTTTGGAAACTTTTTTTGATGTGTATATAACTCACAACAGAGAGAAAGTGTCTGTATCTAGCAGCTAACCTTCTTCCAGGCTTGATTTCAGAGTACAAGTAACTCACTGGTATGCTGCATGTGTGTTTTGGATGCCGTGCATCTGAAGTATTTAGAGTATTTTGAAACTGTCTATGATTTTAATGGATTCTTTCTCACACATTAAGAATAAAAGCTTGTGAGTATCACCATGGCCTTTTTGTATTGTTGCCAACATACTAAGTTTTCTTCTTAATGACACAGGGCAATAATGAATCTTAAGTAGGTTTTGTACACTGAAGTGCGGGGGGGGTTGCTTAAATTACTCAAGGATTACAGTCTTCGCTGCTTTAGCACTAAAAGCCTATTTAGTTAAATCATGTTTAGGCTTTCAAAAATGAACCTTGATGTTTTTCAGTTGAATAGGCTACTTCTGACATCACTGATGGGCCAAATGCTAGTTTGGGACAACTCCTTATGCTACGTACAGAGGCAGAATTCTGAACCCAGCTCTACAGAAAGGCAGCCCCTGTTTTCCCACACCTGTGTAGAAGTGACTAACAGGACTGAAGCTGGGTGTTTCTGGGCACGCTCTGCCTTTCACAGCCTCACGTTACATTACAAACTGCTGGCAACGGTGCTGTCTAATCCCAGCACACCAACGCAACAGAAAACATAGTGGCTGAACAGACCTGCCCACTACACTCACTGGGGCCATTCCAGATAACAACAATAAAATCACCTGGATAAAGAGTCTACATATGCATTTCTTAAATTCTAGCTTCTTTTTATCAAAATAAGAGTGCATTTCAGCAACAGGCTTGCTGGATTGTCCATTTAAAAACTCAGCAACACAATGCCAGTTATGACCAAAAGATTGCAATTCAAATAGAAAATTAAAATCTAACCACTCTAACAGTGGTCTCCAGACTTTCTTGAAAGTGCACGCCTATCAGTAAAAAAAATTTTGATCTCACACCTCCAATATATGTATATTAATTTATAAATTATATACGTGTACTACTGTACTAATAAAGTATATTATAAAAAGCACACAAAAATAGGAATTAAAAAAGGATGAGATAAAGATGACGTCATTTTTTAAAAACTATTTCATTTTATTTATTAATGGTACAAGAGACCTTTTTGCTCTCACAAAAAATAATAATGGGCAATATAATATTAATAATATTTTAGTGAGAGCTATATGATTGAATATGCTTCATTATTTTTTAAAATACTGGTTTAACACTTTGTGATAACAGCAATTCGAAGGTCTCACTCTAAGTTCAGTTTGTTTTGATACTTGGTTTTAATGGCCATCATAGCTGGAAAAAAAAAAAACCAACTCACAAAGATCCGCAGATCCAAATGGAAGAAGCGCACTGTTGGCTGCGCTTACTGAATCACGATACTCATTGTTCACTCCCACCTGCTAATTATGCAAAGACTTTTCTTGAAATTTGGCTAGCAAATTTTCACCTCCCCTGATGTTAATCAGTTGCCCTTGCAAACTAATGGGAAGGTGTTACCTTTTTATATTTTTAACACATGGGTTCAAAACCCACTGAAACACTTCATTTGGAAGATTTTTAAACAGGCTAGGAATTTCTGTTTCAAAGTTTTTTAAGTATACAGATATGAGAGTTTTTATAGGTGACACATCATTTTTGGCACAATATCATGCAACAATAATTTCCAAACATCTGTTTTCAAAATGCTCTCCCCATAGCACCAGTTTCTTTCAAAAAGCAGTTACTTTCTCATTGTTAAAGTGTCCCCTTTACCCTGAAGGGGCATGTTGTGTTTATTTTTTTGAAAATGTTAACTAGGTTACATTCTACTGATAGCCACTTGTCATCACAAAAAAGGTCAGCAAACTTGGAACACTTATCTTCTTGTGAAAGAAAAATGCATAACTCATCTTTTAAGTCTGAAAACTCTTTAATGCACTTTGCCATGAGATAACCAGCAAACCTCTGTGCGGTACAGAAGATTTTTATGGTCAATCCCCATCTCATTCTACTACTTAAAGGTCTTCTTGTTATAAAATTAACCATATTGATGACATCCTCTAGCACTTTGTGCACTTCTGGCTCCAACTTCTCTACTGCAATAGCTTGCCTATGAACGACGCAGCTAATTAATTTCACGTGTGGTGCAACCTCTGTAAGCTTAATCGGGAATCCTTTTTTTATTCCAGTCAAAGCAGCCACTCCATCAGTGGTTACGCTTACATGTTTTTCCCATAAAACACTGATTTTATTAAAGAACTCCTTTGCTGTTGAGAATATATCCAATATATCTTTCCTTAAGTGGTTCACAAAAAAGTAGTTCTACTGTATGTCATTACTTAAACAGAATCTAGCAATACCATAAGCTGAAACATCTTAGAAATACCGGTACTCTCAGCCAATCGCATAGCAAACCTCCCACAATGCATGCGTGCTAACATGTCTTTCTTCAAATCTTCGTCAGTTTTCTCTGTGCACCTTCAAATAGCATTTGCTGACAAAGGAATGAGTTTTACTTTGTCTCCAGATTGATTTCTACGTACTATTTCAGCCACTTGTACCACGTCACGAAAAAAAAAGTGTTTCCCCAATGGCATGTGCCTTTTTGTCTTTTGCTATTAAGTAAACGTGCTGGTTTTGGCTGGGATAGAGTTAATTTTCTTCACAGTAACTAGTATGAGGCTGTGTTTTCGATTTGTGCTGGAACAGCGTTGATAACCCAGGGATGTTTTCGTTCCTGCTGAGCAGGGCTTGCACAGAGCCAAGGCCTTTTCTGCCCCTCACCCCACCCCACCAGCGAGGGGCCGGGGGGCACAAGGGGTTGGGAGGGGACACGGCCGGGACAGCTGACCGCGACTGACCCCAGGGATGTCCCACACCGTATGGCATCGTGATCAGCATAGAGAGCTGGGGGAAGCAGAAAGAAGGGGGGGACGTTGGGAGTGATGGTGTTTGCCTTCCCAAGTCACCATTATGCGTGATGGAGCCCTGCTTTCCTGGGGATGGCTGAGCACCTGCCTGCCCGTGGGAAGCGGTGAGTGAACTCCTTGGTTTGCTTTGCTCATGTGCACGGCTTTTGCTTTACCTGTTAAACTGTCTTTATCTCAGCCCACAAGTTTTCTCACTTTTACTCTCCCAATTCTCTCCCCCATCCCAACCAGGGGGGAGTGAGAGAGTGGCTGCGTGGGGCTGAGCTGCCGGCTGGGGTTAGACCATGACAGTAACAAACCTCAAGAGACTTCTAAAGATTTACAATTAAGTTTAGTGAAATTGTGTATGTGATGGAGTATCACATGACTCTCAAAAAATCACTGAAAAACTGTAGAGGTTTGTCTTCATTTTCTGGATGCTTCATTTTTAAATTTTTTTGCTAATTGTTACGTCTTTATACTATCATTAGCTATTATCTCAGGGCACAATACACAATTAGGGTGAGGTTCATCATTAATGATAGTGGATGCAAAGCCATATTTCAAGTAGTCTTCTTGATAATTTCAAAATTTTTTGGCTGATTTCTCCTCAGATATGATTAGATTGTCATTTTTTTTTACTTTGTAACGTGGCTGACGAGCTTGTACTAGGACTAGGTGAAGTGTCAGCTCTGCCATTTTCTTGTTGTTCGCTTGTGCTTGCGTTATCTTCAACCCGCGGATTCTTTGCAGGAATCTCTTTAAGCCACTCGTCTACTTCGTGAGCATTATTTTAGTTAAAACTAGACAATATAATCCGTACATCCACTCAACCAGGCACACAAAAAACTGCAACACATCACAATCCACTGAAAGGGAACAAATGAATGTGGCATCACTGTCAACCCCTCTGCCTTGTGAACACCCACTCTGCCTGCAGGAGACGTTGGTACCATACATGACACAGGACCCTCTAACATAGAGACCAAGTGAGGGCACCGGTGTCAAGCTGTATATGAAATATTAGTAAAGGATATTTTTTTTTTCTTTTTTAGAGATAATAAATATAACTGGAAGTTCTAAAATTTTCTGTATGCATACCAACAGATCAGTCTTGCACAATCCCTGAGCTATGCACGCCCCACGTTGGAGACCACTGCCCTAGACAACTGGTGAGCAATGAATAGTCAGTTACCAACTTGTTTCCAAGTTAACTGGGTGACTTGATTTTATAACAAATTAATTGGGTCTTTTAATGTCCTGTTTAAGCTGACAAAGTTCAGCCTTCGTTCTCCACAGGATTTGGAAACGTATTGACAATGAGAGACTAATTTTTATAATGTTAATGTGGTTTTGCCCAGCAGCTTTGTTGCCGTCCTTTCTTGAAACTTATGTCCTTACTGTTCATGCTGATTCCCTCCTGTATTTATGACATGCTAGTTGATTAACATGTAAGTTATTGTATCTTTGACAAAAATGCAATTTCAGTAAGGTATAGACAGCAGGAACAGAATAACTAACTCTTCAAGATAAAGATCTTCTAATGTAAATTATATCAGTAATGCCTTAGTAATAAAAGATGGTAAAATCATAAAATAATGCAGAAGTAGGAGGTATTGTGAGGTATTTTTAAGGCTTTCAAGTTTTTAGCAGGTTCTTAAGAAAAATGGAAGGATCATTTTGATAACTGAGAAAAAAGTAGGGCTTATGTTAGTATGCAATGAACAGAAGACATGTTAGTCATGATGATATGTCAAGGCTTTAAAACGGATAGTAAAAAAATAATTTTTAATTGCCTTTGTTGTGTAAAACATCAATGTTTATGTTAAACTCATGGGTGGTTTTTTTTAAAAGGCATGTGAATGACATTTCAGTTCTGTCTCAAGCAGATATTAATGATTGAAGAGGATAAGATTTACCTCACTAAATCAAGTTCTACAGTCTTTTGCTTGAAACAAAAAAATCACCACATACCTCTTAAAAGTTCTATCTGTGGCCTTACTGCTAAAATACTTGTATAAAATGGGGAGAAAGTGACTAAAAGTAGCCTCCTATCATCTCTGTAAAGCCTCTGTATTTCACTATGCCTTGCCCCAACAAATAAGGATTAACTGTAAAGTTTTCCGCAAATACTTGTGCACCTCCTGACCAGTGGAACAAAAAGCCTTCAAGCCTTCTCTAGAGAGCAAAAATGTATAATTTAGAGGCTTTTTGCCCAGATATTGGTCACAGAAACCTAGCAGACAAATGTACAGTTAGGTATACTCACACAACAGTATGGAGACTGTTCATAACTATCACATTAGACATCAGTCTTAAAATTTGGACCACAGATACATAGTTGAACTTCATATCCTCAACAGTTAAAACAAAGTTCTGCTGCAGTGCCACTTAACAGTGCCAAAAGAAACTGATGCCTAGTTTTTGTCCCGGAAGAGAATGCTTTCTTCAGTCAGGATACAAAGTCGTACCCAACTTAACACTAACTTCATTATTTTCATTAGAAGTAGTTAGCAGGCACAGCAAAATAGCACAGCAAAACACATACATACAAAATACATATCATCACTAAGATAGCAAAAAATGAGATGCTATAATACAATACCTGCTACTATAAATGAAATTTTCCTTCTGTACCACTTAAGTCAGTGTTAACTCCATTAACTAAATAGACTTTTCCTTCACCTACGTATGCATTAGAGGATGTTTCCATGGATTACACAGCCAGTGAGTGACTGGCTCTGGTTCTGAGGGGACATGAACTCCAAACGAGATGTCTTGTAGCACTGAGATTCTCTGCTGTCTGCCAAGGCATAAACTCCTACTAGAGCCTTTCCCTCAACTGAGGTACTAGCAGATGAGGTAATTCTCTACCCAGAAATTGATTTTCACTAAATCAGAGCAGAGAATTATATCTGCAATCTCTAGTCCTCTGTCAAATGTTGCCAAGAGCACCCAGGGGGTTCAAAAGTTCTCAGTCACAGAAAGAAACACATCAAAGCACACGAGCTGAATGCGTAACTTTGGATTCTGCAGGAAACCCAGATAAAAAATTTAACAAAACAACAAATCAACAAAAGCAATGATAAAATTCCAAGAAACAACCATAAAAAACTCAAGATACATACAAGCAAGAAGAAATTCTAAGCAAAATACCACGGAAAGTAAAACAGGGTGAAGGAAACTTTCACAGAATCACAGAATGGTTTGGGTTGGAAGGGACCTTTAAAGATTATCTAGTTACAACCCCCGGCCACGGGCAGGGACACCTTCCACTAGAGCAGGTTGCTCAAAGCACCATCCAACCTGACCTTGAACACCCCAGGGATGGGGCATCCACAACTTCTCTGGGCAACCTGTGCCAGTGCCTCACCACCCTCATAGTGAAGAGCTTTGAGTCTACAGCAGTAATTTAAAAAGTCTATGATGAACAACCATGACAAAACAAAGAAAAAGGAATAAAGGCAGGGTAACCTGGATGAGGGCTCACTAAGGTGATGGCGGTTTCCACCAGAGTGAGATGGGACAGGAGTCAATCTAATACTAACCCCTCATATACTTAATTTTCGTCCTTTAGTCACTCCCTTCCCCCTTTTCGCTTGATTTACATTATGCTCTCATGCTGCAGCATTGCAGTCTGTATGTTTTCAGCACTGCCTCCTCAGTCAGGAGTTGCAGGGAGTTCGGCGCTCTGCTAACCTGTTGGAACAGAACACCTCAGTCGTCACTACCGCCTCTGCCCCTGTCACCGCAACTCTCCTCCAGCGCGTTCCTTCGAGCTCCTTCCCGCCCCTCCCGTGGATCCTGCCCCAGGCTGTGAGCACCTGCCCACCGCTCACCGCTCCTCACTGCTCACGGCCCCTCATCGCCGCTCACTGCTCCTCACCGCCGCTCAATGCTCCTCACCGCTCCTCACCACTCGCCGTCCCTCAGTGCCCCTCACTGCCACTCACAGTGCCTCACCGCCCCACAGCACCCCTCGCACCTCACCGCCACTCACACCGCTCACGGTCCCTCACGGCCCCTCGCACCTCACCGCCACTCACACCGCTCACGGCCCCTCGCACCTCACCGCCACTCACACCGCTCACGGTCCCTCACGGCCCCTCGCACCTCACCGCCACTCACACCGCTCACGGCCCCTCGCACCTCACCGCCACTCACACCGCTCACTGTCCCTCACGGCCCCTTGCACCTCACCGCCACTCACACCGCTCATGGCCCCTCGCACCTCACCGCCACTCACACCGCTCACGGCCCCTCCCCGCCCCTTGCACCTCACCGCCACTCACACCGCTCACGGCCCCTCACGGCCCCTCGCACCTCACCGCCACTCACACCGCTCACGGTCCCTCGCACCTCACCGCCACTCACACCGCTCACGGTCCCTCCCCGCCCCTCGCACCTCACCGCCACTCACACCGCTCACGGCCCCTCACGGCCCCTCGCACCTCACCACCACTCACACCGCTCACGGCCCCTCACGGCCCCTCGCACCTCACCGCCACTCACACCGCTCACGGCCCCTCCCCGCCCCTCGCACCTCACCGCCACTCACACCGCTCACGGTCCCTCACGGCCCCTCGCACCTCACCGCCACTCACGGTCCCTCACGGCCCCTCGCACCTCACCGCCACTCACACCGCTCACGGCCCCTCGCACCTCACCGCCACTCACACCGCTCACGGTCCCTCACGGCCCCTCGCACCTCACCGCCACTCACACCGCTCACGGCCCCTCGCACCTCACCGCCACTCACACCGCTCACGGCCCCTCACGGCCCCTCGCACCTCACCGCCACTCACACCGCTCACGGTCCCTCCCCGCCCCTCGCACCTCACCGCCACTCACACCGCTCACGGCCCCTCACGGCCCCTCGCACCTCACCGCCACTCACACCGCTCACGGTCCCTCGCACCTCACCGCCACTCACACCGCTCACGGCCCCTCACGGCCCCTCGCACCTCACCGCCACTCACACCGCTCACGGCCCCTCCCCGCCCCTCGCACCTCACCGCCACTCACACCGCTCACGGTCCCTCCCCGCCCCTCGCACCTCACCGCCACTCACACCGCTCACGGCCCCTCCCCGCCCCTCGCACCTCACCGCCACTCACACCGCTCACGGTCCCTCGCACCTCACCGCCACTCACACCGCTCACGGTCCCTCACGGCCCCTCGCACCTCACAGCCACTCACGGTCCCTCACGGCCCCTCGCACCTCACCGCCACTCACACCGCTCACGGCCCCTCACGGCCCCTCGCACCTCACCGCCACTCACGGTCCCTCACGGCCCCTCGCACCTCACCGCCACTCACGGTCCCTCACGGCCCCTCGCACCTCACCGCCACTCACACCGCTCACGGCCCCTCACGGCCCCTCGCACCTCACCGCCACTCACGGTCCCTCACGGCCCCTCGCACCTCACCGCCACTCACACCGCTCACGGCCCCTCACGGCCCCTCGCACCTCACCGCCACTCACACCGCTCACGGTCCCTCACGGCCCCTCGCACCTCACCGCCACTCACACCGCTCACGGTCCCTCACGGCCCCTCGCACCTCACCGCCACTCACACCGCTCACGGCCCCTCACGGCCCCTCGCACCTCCCGGTCACTCACCGCGGCGCGACCCCCGCGGCAGCCGCCCGCCCCCGCCCTACCGCGCCCGCCCTCGCGCTCACGCGCCGCCGCCCCGCCCCGCGCCCGCCCCCGGCCGCGCAAGGACGCTGCGCGGAGCCGGTGCGCGTCGGCCGCGGCTCCCTCGCCCCGCCATGGTGCGGAGAAGGCGCATCTCGCCGCCCCCGCCGCCGGGCAGGCGCCCTCCTGCAGGTAGGGGCTGGGGCCGCCCGGGGCTTCCTGCGCGGGGAGCCGCTGCGGGAGGCGTCCCCCGGGCTGCGGCCCCGCCGCGTCCCAGGACCGCCGAGCGGCGGCGGCCCCGGGGGCAGCGTGGCGGGTCTCTGCGGGGGCTCGGCCGCCGAAATCGGCCGTCCTCGACGAACGCGGCTCCCGCTAGCGCCTGGCGTCGGCGGAGCCGCCGGGACGGGCCGCGCCGCGCCGCCCCGCCGCCGGCGGCGCTCCCGCGGACTGCCGGTGCGCCCCTCCCGGGGCCCGAGGGGCTGCGGGGCGGCGGCGGCCGCGGGCGGAGGGGGCGGTGGGCGCCGCCGCGTCGGCTCGGCGCCCCGGTGCGGACGGGCTCGCTCCTCTGTTGTGCTCGGCCCTTTCCCTCCGTCCCGAGCCGCCGCGCCTCGGTGCCTGGCGCTGCACCGCTCCTTTGCATTCATCCTTGAGCTGCTTGTCCGGATCTGATCGAGCCGGGCGGCGTGGGGTTCTGCTGCTCTCGTAATCCGGGGTGCGTTATCAAGGAGCAGAGAGTTAAGTGTCGACGACCTAATGAACTGTTTTTCTCTGGTGTTCCAGTCCTATTCCTCGTCTCTTACCGTAACATGAAAGACTTCCTCCTCCGTTCCCCCTCGGAGTTCTTTTTCTGACTAAACGGTGCCTTTGAGTACGGGCTGCTGAGCGTCAAGGCGGTACTCTGCCCTACCTAAAGAGCGATTTGTCGTGATGTAATACTTGGTATTTAGATGCATGCCTGGGTTTGTTGGGGAACTTCTAAATCAGCTCCCATGCTTGCCGGTTCGTGAATTGTGTGGAGCTGGTATCTCAAACCACAGAGTTAGCCCTTGGTCTGTTTCCCGCCTGTACTGGGTACACATGCAGAGCTTCTGCAGATGCAGCCTTCAGAACTGTCCTACAGTCGCTGCTTAGCCTGAGCCAGTTAGGGTCCCCCTCCTCCCCGGTCTATTAGGAGCAGTTATTGCCCGAGGAGCACAAGGCATAACTTGGACGTCTCATCGTACCCCTGAAGTCTGTTTTGTGTTCTTGAAAGTTTGTTTTTAAGCATGCTTTTACACGGATTTGTCATGTAAGTAGTTTTTTTTCAGCTTCACTTGTCTCTAGTCCTTTCCTGGATTTTTTTTTTTTCTCTGTGTGTGTGGCAGGGACGGTTGAGTTGCACCTGAAAGGACCTTTAAACCACTACAGTCAGTGACCTAGCGCAGGTACTGGTTTTTCTTAATTTGCATGGCAGTAAACTGCATCTTGGTGAGGCTTACCTGTCGCTGCAGTGGAGGTGACCATCTCTGGCAGAGTGGGGATGGCAGGAATAAGTTGTTTCAGCTCTGCACTTAGTGAACAAAGCAGTTGAAGGTGGACACCTTTATTCAGACCATAGTATCCATAAGTAACCTTGGGAATCAACAGAGCTCAGTGCCTTTGTGTTCAGTTTGGGTTTTTGGCTTTGGGTTTTTTTGGGTGGGGGAGAAGGGGAATGTTCTTCCTTCATTCCTTCCTTTCTTTCTTTCTTTCTTTAAAGATATATGGTGTTTTAAATATGGAAATTAGTAAAGATTTTGGCACTTAGTTCTTAACTGTTAGATTACATGGCTTACAGGGCACTTAGGAAAATTGAACTGTATATTAAAACTTCGACATCCCGCGTAATTGCTTTGAAAAAAAAAAAAACCAAATAAATTTCAAAACAGCTTTCTGGTGCATTCTAGAAGCATCCATATTTAACTCTTCTACTGCCATGGATGTATATGAGCAGGTTTCACAGCTGCTACTAGCAGCTATTTTGAAGTCAGTGAAAAGATTGAAATAAGTCCTACATTATTTCTAATAATTATAAATAACTTTCTTCTGTGGGCTTGTTGGTAGTAGACACAATTCCTGATTGTCCACTCAGTATTTAAGTATCTTTTCCCATTTTGGGTATCTCTGTCCTTCCTGCCCACCCTCCCAACACCCCAGCTCCCCCTTGTGCTTTTCATAAAGTTTCATAGTGTTAAGATGTCTTTGCCTCCCTGTGTGTCTGGATCTCTTCACCCTGCTAAATTAAGACTAGAAAAAATGCTTCTGTCTAGAAATTGCCAATCCTGCACGTGTGTGCTTAGCGAAGGTCCCAAACCAAAAGTCATGGATCTAGGTTCAGTTATGGTTTTTTATCTACTTCCAGAATTTTGGTTGGGTTCCCATTTGCGGTTTGACTTATTCTAAGAAGCCGAAAAAAGCGAAGCACCTGATAAGCTGTGGAAGAATACTTGGGATAACTTGCATTGGTGTTCTGGATGAACTTATTATAAAGGGAACGTGATGTCAAGAAGACAACAGTCTAAGATATTGGAATATTCCAGGGTCTTTCGTGTGTGTGTGTGGTGTTCTGTTTTTTAATCCTTGTCATTCGTGTTTAAAGATACCTCACATGTTATCTCCTGCTTACAAAGACAAGTTTATGCTTTGTGAGCTGAGGGTATATAGAATCTTGATTCTCTTTACTGGTAGGTAATTGGAAATGGTTGACACTTCCATTTCAGAGTAGACTTTTCATTTTGCAGTTAGACTCCCCAAATAATTTGGTTCAATCTAGATCTCTAGCATATTTGCAGCTGTAAGATGGCTAGGTGATTCATTTGCTGCTTATACAGCAGTATAATTAACTGTATGTATGTAATTATAAAAAGAAAAGAAAAGCCAAGTCCAGATATTGCAGAACTCTAGCACTGTAAGGCTGCTTTGGACATGACTGAAGGAGAATTCTTGTTTCTAAAACTAAACCTGCAGCCAGGAAATACAAGGTGAGTAGTCAGATATGATAGAAAATAGGTGTTAGTTACAGATGGACACAGCTGCTCCACCCGACATGGCCAAATACACTTCTTATGCTATTTAGCTGAGTAATTCTTGAAACTTTTCTGTTCCCTATTCAGTCCTGCCCCCAAATATTTGCGTTTGAAAATTGTAGTCTTGATTATTCATGATAAGAATAGGAACCTTGCTGTAAGATGAAGCAACTGCTTGAAAATAAGGAGAAATGCATACTTAGTCTCACAGTTTTAAAACTTAAAATACCCTCAAGAACAGGGAGAAAGTATTTCTTTCAACAAGATGTTTTAGATAACTTTACATGTTCCTTGTTCACAATTGAATTTTCTGACATGCCTCAGAACTTGAATTGTTATTGTTAGGTCATCTGTAGCTTAATTAGTGCTAATTAGTTTTGTGATTGGCAGATATCTTAATAAAATATAATTAAACATGTTAGAACACAAGCAAGATAAGTATGCCACTGGTTCTTATCTGCATTATTAGGTTTATTCTAGAATACCTTGAGCAAATCACAAAATCTTTATTGCTGTTGGTGGCTTTGTTTGAAAACCTGAAAGTGTTTAGAGGTTTGGCTATTTGTTTTGCTTTTTTAATTTTAAAATGGAAACTGTTACACCTGAGATCTATGGGGGAAGAATGCATATTAACATAATAACGTGTTAAGATTTAATATAGTTAGCAGTGACCACAACTCCTCTGACTTCTTGATTACAGTATTTAGAAGTTCATTTGCGTTTGCCATGACGCAGAAGTTTAAAGTCTTTGCTGGATCTCTTTGGCTTACTTCTGTGTATGTGTGTGTTTAAAAGTGAAGCATAGAGTTAACTGTTGACAAGAAATCACCTTTCAATATTTATCCGGGGTATAAGTGTGTTTTTCTTCTCTAAGTGTACATAATGTAGTATGTAATTCTGTAGACATTCTTACATAAATTGTATTTTCTTCTTGCAGTCAAAGCTGGAGGTATGAGAGTGTCTAAAAAGCAAGAAAACGGACCTGTTGAGAAAAATGCTAAACCTCCAGGAAAAGAAAAGACAAGGTATTGCACTACAGGGCTTGTTCCCCCCGTCCCATAGTTAAAGTTCATAGGTAATGGGCTAAAGGTTGAAAACAAAGGCAACTCTTTATTTCTGAAGAGTTTAATTCTTAAATTAACTCGTGCAATCTGTAGATAAAAGGCAACTTTGAGGTAATCATCGACTTAAAAAAAAGATAAGAACAAAAAAAACCCAAAAAACCAAACCAACCAAAAAAAAAAACAAACCCCCACCACCAAAACCCAACTTCAAAACCTAAGGACGATGCTTTGCAATGAAAGACAAAGACTGAATCTCTTCTCTGTCGTCATGTGTTATGGAACAGAAATTAAAACAATGCGTTGCCTACCTGTATCTAATAAAGTAATGGTCAGACAGTTTCCAGTGAAAAAAGTTCAAGCTGTGCCAGGGGAGGTTTAGATTGGGTATTAGGAAAAATGTCTTCACTGAAAGAGTGGTCAGGCACTGGAACAGGCTGCCCAGAGAGGTGGTGGAGTCACCATCCCTGGGGGCGTTCAAAAAATGTGTAGATGTGACACTTGGGGACATGGTTTAGGAGGCCTGGGGGTGTTGGGTTGTGGGTTGGAATTGATGATCCTAGAGGTCTTCTCCAACCGTAATGATCCTATGATTCTAAGAGTGGATTTTAGGCTGTCCTCATTCTGAAGGAGATTAAACCCACATCTCCCATCCCCCACAAAGAGTCTGTTTTCTCCTGTATAGGCTATATCTCCTATTTCAATCTGAAATCTAATTAGGCTTTTTCTGTTTTCTACTTCTTAAGGTTACTCAAGCTATTTTGCCGCAAAATGAAGGCATGCTTCTACTTTTGATTAAGGTAGCAGCGACTGGTTGAAGTGGTTGTCAAAACAAATACTTTCTTACAGCTTTTTCAAATGAAGTCTAAATGTTTTTCTAAAATATATGCACTTTTCTTAACTTTCTTTTTTTAAGTGGTATTTAAGTTGGCCAATATAAGGATAAAAGGGTAAAACTTTAATGATTTGTGGTGTTTCTGAAATTGCATTAGAGTCCGAATCCTAAATGGAACAGTGGCTATATCGGATTTAGACACTCAGGTTTTTGCTTCCATTGCAATTTTAAACTTCCTCACTGGCCACCCAGTTTGGATGCTCCTTATCTCACCGCATACCTTTTTTGCACAGAAAGTTCCCTTTAAGAGCCTGCAGTTCTTTTGGGGCGTATCTAGGACTGCATAGTTACTGCAGAGTACCTAGCACCCCTCTTAATTGCTGTGACGTTCAGAAACCAGTCAGTGTGATGCTAAGGTTTTGTTCAAAGGAGCCTGATCCAGTGGTTTGCTCGTGGAACAAATCTGCTGTATCCTGATAGCTATGACCTTGCTGTGCAAGGAAGTGGTGTACGTATCTTCCTCCATTTGACGATTAGGATATTTGTGAGGAAATGGAAGACCTGAATTTTAGCTTGCTGTCAGCTAAAAATGGTACATATCTTGCTATGTCACTTGCCTTCACCAGTGAGCTAGATGCTTCCTGTTGAAGTTTCATAGAAAAAAGACTCACAGAAAAAGATTTTGTAGAAAAAGACTTGAGATTTGTGGGGATAAGACAAAATGTAATGGTTAAAGTACTGTGCTTGGGGAGGTGGATCTAAAATTCCACTCGGCATTGTAACTTGTGTGCATTTAATAACTTTATGCCTTTTGTCAGTGTTCAAAATAATGTGTCAGTTGAGACTGTAACTTGGATATCCTTCTCTAATGATTGCTCCTGCACCTAGTGTACACTTTTTTTTCTAGTCCTCAAACATTAAATTTTTGCCGCTCAGTGGCCCAGCTCTAAGATGAGAGCACAGTCTGATCTTGTAGACTGTGAGCAGGAGATGAGGGTTTCGTTCCCTTTAGAATGGGGACAACCTGGAATTCATTCTTCCCTTGGAAATTGTTGAGCGTAGCTTTATTAGGTATGGGTAGGAAACACATCTGTTGTTGCTTTAAAAGTGACTTTTTCATCTTGCTATGAAAAAGCACTTGTAAGCAAATATTTTTACCTGTAGGAGTGGGCTCTGATTTCTGTCTGGATGTAGATGCCTCTCCTGTAGTCCCAATTTGGGACTGGTTTTATGCATAAAAGTAAAACTGAAACAAAACAAGATTAAATATTCTGTTTTATCTCTTAAGAATAGAACTCCCTACAAGCACTCTTTGTATTGTCCTCATGATAGCTTGCTCTGGGCTTGCTGAAGAGGCCTGTCCAAACTAGGAGCAGCTCTAGAATCATGTCTTTATTAAAGCATATCTTGGAATTATCCTGAAAGCTGTTAATTATTCCGTTTACTGCTCAGGATTTAGGGACATCGGTTACTTTTTACCTATATGAAAGAAGCCACCTGTACTATGGAGTTTCTGTAGTACCCAGGTAACCATTTAAAAAGCTTGGATTAGACAGGTTAGGTAAGTGGTCTGGGTGACTTTGTTCCGATTCCCACTTTTTTTCCCACACTGACATTTAAGTTCTCTGTATTACTTTTGATAAACAGATTTACCTCTGGTGTTTCTGAATATCTTTAGCTGCTGTCAAGAAGGCTTCCTTTTTAGTTGAATATCTGTGTGTGCATTGCAGTCATAGTATCAGAGTGTCTGACAGTCACAACAAAGTACTGTAATCTAGTAATGTCATTGTGAAATAGATTATTTTGCCAGGAGTTTAAAGGGAAACTTGTGACTAGACTGACAGCTGAACTTGGTTTTTGGACCAAGATGTGATTTTATTTTTTTCCTATAAAATGTTTGTATCAGCTGGATAAATTATAAATTAACTGCTTTTAGCCATATTTAACACTGACATATTGACACTATTTCTTGGCAGGCTACAGAAAATGCCACTGTAGGTTTTTGTTTGTTTTTTTTTTTTTTTTTTTTTTCTCGTCTCCTCACTGGCTTGGAGGACACTAACCTAAAATACTGTTTTTGGAACAAAGCTGAGCCAGTAACACTGGCTTCCCCCCTCTTTCTAGTTTTCTGCACCAGCATCAAGGGTTACTCAATATAGTATACATACCTTGTTGGGATGATGGATTTCTTTGTCAGGTTGCAAAGTCACGGAGAACTTTACAAAGTGGTTTAGTAGCCATCAAATACAGACTCCTTGTGTCTAAGTTTCTGATTCGGATGAGATTATCTGAGAGGCTCAAAGTCACTGTCATAGCTTGAAGTGGCTACTCAGAGCCGAGATTGGTCTTGGCAGGAGCTGAGCTTTGAGATTTAGTTCTTTAAAAAAAAAAAAAATCGCTTGCTCTAAAGTTGCTGTGTAATATATGGCATAATAGAATGTAATGCATCATGTTAATAACTAGATGCCTGCCTGATAGTTTTATGACAATACATTACATTTGGCTATACCTCATTATTTAAGAGAAATGATTCAAAGTTTGGTGTGTTCTTGGGTTTTTGTTGTTTATTAATAACTTGACTTGGGGGTTTTTTTGGTTTATGGTTTTTCTGGAGTTAGAAGGGTTTTATTTTCTTTGATTGCCATTTGTCTAGGTGTATTTTTGCTGCTGTCTTTTCCATAGTCATAGTTATCTGATGGCATAAACAGATCTTGAATAACTTATATTTCTCAGTGTGATAAACTGTATGGATTGCTGAATTGAAATTTCGGTAGGAGATGTCTTGCCTGATTCACAGAATCATCAACTTAACTAAAGCAGTATCTGCTTTTTCAAGAGTCACATTTAATGTGTCTGGTTCCATGTGTAAGGGTAATAATGATTTTTCTGGACTCCGTTTTAAGCTACAGAGGTGTCACTGCAAATAATGGTATCATCAGAAGAATGTGCAATCCACAGTTCTTCCTGTTGCTGAACTAAATTATTTCCTATCCACAGATGGTTTATTTGTGGAATATTGGTAACATGGCTGTTCTTCACTGGAATATGAAGTTGTTAATGGGATAATCTTGCACAAAAAGTTCTTGCTTGACAAACTCTGTCAAAGGAAAGATTCTCCAAAAACAGAGGGTGACTTTTTTTCGTGGGTCTAGATTGGAATCAAGAAAATTACAAGGTCAAATTTAGTAGTTCTAGATATGAGTGCTCAGCTTCTGTGAAGCTACTCCACAGTGTACAAAAAAATCCCTTTTGAGGTATTTAAGGATGTTTTAGAGACTTTTGTATAAAACTGTATCTAAATAAAACAGCCTGCAACATGGATTTTGCATTGTTCTATTCTGAGGCAGCATACCTTTTTTTAATATCATATAGATAGCCTTTAATGTGATTAAAGGATTTAGCTCCAAAACTTAAATTTCTATTGCAAAATGTTTTGTATTAAGTCTGGAAAATGCTAAATACTTTTTTTCTTTTGCTTTACAGTGCTGTTGCCACTTTTTCAAAAACTCAGAACATGGGTGTCTTGCTAGCAGAAGTGCTGAGCAAAGTGAGTACAGCTGGAAGAACAAGATACATGTTTGTCAGGGCTTCTCCACAAAGCCAAACATTAAAAAAAAAAGTGAATTTTCCTTAAACTGCTGTCTTCTGACATTTGTAGGTTTGTCATCTACCACTAAATAATCTTGAGATGATCTGTTTCTTTGGCAGTTGTGTGCCTAAAATGCTGGATGGCTAAAAAGTAACTAGCTTTCCCTCCTTTTGCTGCTATGTTTGATTCCATTCCTCTTTAACACTAAGTAGCCCCAGGGTAGTTATGTATACCTGTTACAGAAAAATACAGCAAGATATTAAGGTGTGTCCTTTTTTTAAAGTAGTATGTTGATTTAGATTTTTTGAAATGCAGGGAAAAATTATCAGTGACATAGTACATTTGTGGCAGAGCTGGGATTACAACCCAGAACAAAACCTAGTCTTCAGTTCTTTATCGCACTGTGGAAACAACTTTAACTTCTGTAAGGGTCCAACTTAGAGAAGTGAAAAGATAGCTTCTTGAAGGAGGTGGGCGGTGTCACTGACAAGGGCACAGTGGATACCAAGATGGTAAGCTAATGTCAAACGACTGTAAATGATCCCCAAGACAACAGGCACAGCGTATTCCACTGTTGCCACATATGCAGCTATTTCACCCAAGGTCTGACATTAGATAGTCAAGCATTTTCTTGACTCCTCCCTTGGAAATACTACGAGATAATTTAAAATTTTGTGTTGCAAAGCTGTTGATGGACCCTTCTATTTATCATTATGCTCACAACTACTGTCCAGTGTCTCTTGCTAGGCTGTTGATGCTGCCTCTCAACCCTACACTTTGTAAGAGCTGATTTAACAAGCAACTTTTTAATTTGCATGCTAATCTGAAGATCTGACAGTTACCATCTATTTTTCATACACCAGTTTTTAGATTCTGAAGCATACAAGAGTTCCTCATCCAGAGAGCTTGGTAAAACAGCAGTTGCATCATTTCAGCATAAGCCTTTCATCAACAGATGTGATTATAGCTTTAGTATGTAGATCTTGAATTTTTGCTTAGACTTGTTTAAGGAGAACAGATACAACTCATCCTGCTTCTCTTCCACTTGTCCCATCTCCTCTGTTCTGACCTACCATTTGCTTTTCCTGTTGGTTTCCAGAATCTCATATATGAAGCTTCCTCAGTAGTTTAGAAAGTGATAGTTAGATACTGTAATGATGATGATGATTTGAATCTGGGAAAATAAGAATTTGAAGCAATTTGCTGTTAACTCTGGCATACTGATCATTTGCTCTGCTTTCCTTGTCTTGACAGCTCACTTCTGTGAACTACTAAAAAAGGGAGGAAGAATAGTTCACTAAGGTAGTCAGGCTAGTATCTCTTTGAAAACAGAAATTAAAATTAAATATACAGAGTCAGCAGGAGTTTTATTTATTGATCATTTGAACTTTTTGTGGAGTTAAGTTTTACTACCATTTTTAAACTACTTTCATATGATGGAATTTAGGAAGAGAATAGCAAAAAAGCTGTATTCTATCACAACTTTTTTTCCCCCCTTAATGTTACAGATGAACCACAAAATTCATGCAGCAGCATTACAAGTGCCTCACCAAAAGCCACAGCCTGCCTTGGAGAAGTTCATATTGCCTAAAAGAATTTACATTATTCAACAGCCACGGAAATGTTAAGATACTCATTAAAATACTCATGTTTACTTTCTAAATAGCACTTAGCACACTGTGGTAAAATGATCAAAAGCTGTGTGCCTCATATCTTACTGTATTTCTGTTATTGACAATAAAATACTTTATAAGAAGAGTTACTAAATGTACTCGGGATTTATTAAAATATCATGGCTTCTGTCTAACCTGGCTTTACTAGTGTACAATAATTACTCAATGCCAAGAAGACTAACAGCTTCGCTTACTGTGTGAATTTTGACTGAAATACTGGAAACTGTCAGCCCTCTTTTTTCTTTCTTTAACTTAATGATAGCAAAGCTGAAGTGAACATGATCCTAAGAAAGCAGGTCACAACTGAAAGGCATGTTTTTTGTTTTAATTTAGGCTGAAGTTTTCCATGCTGAATATATGCCTTAGAGTTACTGCATAATAACAAACTTCAGAAAGTCCTGGGAAGGATTTCCATGCAGTGGAAAAAAATACTTTCCTTGCAGTAATAGCTTAAGGCGTTTCTTTCTGTAAGGAAATCCATCTCCTTTGCAGAGAATCCTCTGCTGGGATCTAGGCACTAGGAAGAACCAAGTGAAAATAGTCTGTTTGTATGAGTCCCTGCGGGGTTGAGGAGAATGAGTGAAGGAAGTGCCTGACTTGGAGTTGGACCTCTGGGATGAGAGGGCAGATATGAGGGAGGAGTCCAGAGAATGACTTGAATATGGAGTTTGAGGTTGGCAGAACAGGACATGAGGGTGAAAAGCAATGAGACTGAGCATGGACTGGTGGTTTGTAGGGTCTTGAGGGGTCAAGCTTAATAATGGGGAGGAGCAATTGTAAATACAAGTACAGGAAGCATCCTTGAGCCTTGTCTGCTTATACTGTCAGCAAAAGACAATAGAAATAGTCAGCCCTGCCCAGCTGAGAGGATAATACTCTCCTGCTGCTGCTAGTTGGTCAGGTAGCTCAGCTGACTTCTTGCTCTGAATTTAATTCTGCTGGGACTGATTTTTTTTTTAAGGTACTGATTGCAGATGAATATGCCACTAAAACTGTAGCCAAGGAGTCCAAATAGACTTAATATGAAAGGTGATGCTCAAAAATGTTTATATTGTCAATGAGGCTTCTTTTTATAGTGTACTTTCTACATGACTACAGTGGAAATCTATTACAAACATACGAAACACACTCACTCTTAAACAGAGGGATGTCAGGTGGGTTACCCAGAATTAGTGTTACCATTTAACATGAATGTCTGCTTAATTTCATCCATCCATAAAATGTAAATGACTTTATATGTTGATTAAAGATAAAATTATGATCACAGGAGGCGGTGATTAGTTGTATGTGCAATAAATAATTTGGTTACACCTTGAATAAGTAGGAAAAATTAAAATAGTGCTGCTCCTCTGAAGAAGATTCTTTTTTCTTTTTTTTCTCCCATGTTCCTTAATTGACTGGTAGCTAAAATATTGTCATTGTTATCCTGGACAACAACAGCAATATCCTTTATGGATATTTAAGTTGTAGGTACAGCATTTGGAAAAGAGCTAGTTCTGCTTTTATATCAGATAGCATGAATAATCATTTCACACCTGAAGGACAGCTTTAACTCAAATCATGTTTCATCATTTACATTCATATTGATATTCATTTATGTAGAGTCAGCTGGGGGAATGGAAAGTGTGCTATCAAGGCCAGAAATAGCACCATGCACTCTAGCATGTCAATGGCTAATACATGTTCCCTACAGAAAGAATATTAGTAAAATCTGTAGAATTATAATGTTTATCCTTTTTGTTTCTGAAGAAAATCAACAGCTAGTGAAAAATCATAGGATCTGATTCTGAGGGCCTTTATGAACATACTTTCTATGAAGTAATCTGCTTCTGAAAATTTATTTCTATTCTGGCCAAGGATTTAATGCAAAATGAGATCTTGTAGGAAAAGGATTGTCTTTTCCCACGTTATACCCGGGCTTCCCCTGGATGCTAGATTAACTAGACACCCAATTTTTCTGGCCAATTTATGCTTAACACATACCCGAGTAGAGAACACCCTTTCCTGGTGCCTGGAAGGGTACGGGATGTCTCCTGGCACACTACAGAAATGGGCAACTATAGTAAGTTGCACCCTGCTGCAAGGAGTTACTCAAATACCGTGGGAATGGAGATATCTGGGATCCTTATTTCTGTCATATATCCCTAGAGTGGATGGAAATATTACTATCCTAGCTGTGTGCAAATTGGTCAGTGGGAATTTGACCTGTTACTGCAGTGCTTCATCATTGCAGTTGTGTAAGCGCCCATGTTGTGATGTAACATTAACATTGCTGCAAGTGGCTGTGAATAAACCAAAGGATCTGACTACCCTTCTGCTAGTTCTTTATTTGATTTTGCAGTTTGGGTGTGGTTTGATTTTTTTTTTAATTAATGTTATTTAAGCTGTTTAAAGTAGTATGTTCAGGGTAGGGATGGCATGCAATGTAAAAGGTAGCTATAGGAAATTACTTCCATGACATAAATCGGGTAGTCATACGGCCATTGCTTATGGATGAAATAGTTCTGTTTAAAAGGTCCTGTATACTACTCTCTGGGGTGCACATTTAGCAAGTTCAATACTATATAGATGAATTAAGTGTATACAGTAGCTCAGGTTCTGGAAGTGTGTCTACTCTATCGGTAAGCAGGAGTTTTGCAGCATAGGCTCAGCATATGCTTCTATAAGGCTTCTAAGAAGCATCAGTCCTCCTGGAAAAATGAATCCATGCATGTGTTGCAGCAGTGCCTAGTACAGAACATACCTGCAGTGATGGTGTGGTAGTTCTAAACAGCCTAGCAGAAAGCCTGCTTTAGGGTAAAGTATCTTCCATGTTCTACCTGTGCAAAAATTTTCAGGTGTAAAAAGAGGACCTAACAAGAAGTCAGGAGGTCTAATCTTGACATCAGTTTCATGGTTTTACTAAATGTAAAGCAGGTGCAAGCTCCTCTTCTGCTGTAACACATACCTTGCAGAGCAAGAAATCCTGGCAACTGCTCTGCTTCATTTCCTGCCTCTGTAGGATGTTGTCCCCTGTGGTGGTACTACAAATAATGTTGCACACTTGCTTTTTGTGTCAATAGCACTTACTAGTCTTTGGAGGGAACCTGAAAGATTTGTGTAGAGAACAAACTAAACTCTATTGCTTAAATATATTGTAATTAAGAACATTCTGTAATGAAGAGCACTCCCTTTTCAACCAAGTCAGTCTTCTACTCATCTGTTGTATTTTGACAGGCACAGTCAGGTGCATTATTTTCTCTAATTTATTTCTATTTATTAAGGTGTCCTGCTTATAATAGTATTTTTAACAAGAGCTAAAACCGTATTTTGAACTTCTAAATAACACACAACTTAGTTTTTCACCCTGTTTGTGCCCTCCATTCTGTGTGTCATTTTAGTTTGTGTTGGTACGATAATTGATTCTATGATGAATCGACTGTGTCTTCTGTTTTAGGGAGTTTGTTTTATTTAGTTCAAGTCTTAATTTAGTACTTTGCTTTCTTTATTCAAATAAGAACTACAGCTAAATGCAGAACATGAGGAACAAATACAGTTGCTTTGCTAGAAAAATCAAAACCTTGCAGGAAGACTATTTTCAGGCTTCTTGAGGGTTAGTACAAATGATGCAGGTATTCAACAAGAATGGCATGGTTTCAGGAAATTATTTCTTCTGTCGATCTTTATTTCATCATTTTGATGGACACAGTGTTGGTTAATATGTGGTTGTTTTTATCTGTAGACCTCAAAACAACTTATAGAGAAGGGAATGACTGAAGCCAAGTGGCAATGAAAGCAATGAAAACCGATTTCGGTAAATGTTGATTGGTTCAACATATTGGTAGACTTGATAATGTCACACATTCCGTTTGACGGCCTGAGTAAGACACACACATTTTGCTGGACTTCTCTGCAGGGATGAATTTCCTCTTGGGCAAGGAAGAGTCTCTACCTTTAAGCACTTGACACTCCCAGGTTGGGTGGTGCTTGACAGAGCCATTTGGGAATCTGGCAGTGTGCAACTTCGAACTGGTCTGGAATGAACTACAGTATATGCTGTTAAGTGTGCAGACTGACGTCTGAATTGAGAGTATGTGATTTTCTGACTCTTGCATGAAACTGCAGCAGATGAACTGGCAAAGAAATTACACATGGCGAATCTGGGAAGCTACAGTAAAACCAAACTATAACAAAAGACTTAATTTTAATAAATAAATACTAACTGTCATTTAAAGCCTCTAACCCTTCCAAGTTGTACCTGTTCAGCCTGTTCTTCTCTAAGTAGCATGCAAAGATTTGCAAATCATTTCAAACACAGTAACCTCTCCCTGATGTACAAAACCCAAAAGTTCTGGTAACTGGTATACACATAAGCCCGAGCATTTACTGAGCTCATCTTTAGTTGCAGTGATAGAGGAGTATACTTCTAGAACATAAAAAAAATTCCTTGGTCTAATCAGTGTCATCTGTGACACTTGTATTGTGATTGTTCCCGTTGTGCATACTAGGTTCACAGTAAATCACCTCTTGGTTTTGAAAACCTCGCTGTCCTCAAGGACCATTGTTTCAACATGCTGCCATCCATCCTGTTCCCTTCCTGCATATTCTAGACTATTCTCTCCTACTTAGCGTGAGCAGGACAGATATTTGCAGCTGATCCGTTTAGCGGGAGGAATGTGCACTTCACGATTTTGGACCACTTGTGAGTTAAATCTTTTTTCAAGAGGGTAGGTGTCATGGGATTCTCTGCATATACCAGTGTTCAATTTGTTTTGCCTTCCAGGCCTATAGCATTGTCTGACTGTTTCTTGTCCTCCCCACTGTCAGCTGAAGGGCTGCTGCCATGCCAGCATTCTGCAGAATACATTATCAAAACAGGCATGTACTCTACAGTAGCAGAGCAAGACTGAAAACAGTTAAACTCCAAAGGCACTTTGACTTCCCTGGTGAAACCAGTCATAGTTTTCCCTTTATTCAGCAAAACCATGCAGAGATCAATGATTCAGCCTAACAGCATGTTTGTTACTCTTGTCAAACCTGGCCACAGATTCTACTCCTGGTCATTATTCCACTCTTGCTGAATTTTAATAAAAAACTTTTAGATAATTTTATTAACAGAAATTTCAGTCTGGCACTTCATTTATAACAGGCTACCACTGTTTAGTTCATTCTTCAATTGAAGAGAAAGACTATTACAATTCTGAAGCCTGGGTATTGCTGACTCTCCAGCTAAGAGAGACTCTCCAAACTCTTCGGTTGTTTGCTAACACTTTAAGATTTTATAGAGGTTTATGATTCACATCAAGAGTAGCTTAAGAAATTTCAATAGTTCTTAATTATTATGTGTATATTATTTTTACCACAAGAGGTTGCTATATGCCTACAGCTTATTCAGGTTCTGCCAGCTGAGGTAGCCTCAGAAAACACAGCTATTTTCTTACAAGGAGGTATATTTTAATTTGCTGAAAAAGTTTCAAAGAAAAAAATAATAGATCAGTTTATGAAAGTATCATTTGGTGTTTCACAGAGGACATGACTCCCTAGAAGTTGTAAAGACACAAAGGGCGTAACTTGATGGTAACAAAAAGTAGTATCGGATTCCTTATCCTTCCTGCATTCTCTGTGTTCACAGCTATAGTCAATTCCAAATGACACCTAGAACAAGGAACAGGGTAAAGTGCATGCTATATTTGTATCAGGTAGCTTTACATAGTTAATTAAGATTTGCTGGTTTTGTAGATGCTTTCCTGTTATGTTTCTAAGTGCAGTCACTTCAGAACAATTTCACTGCTTCATGAACCAGGCAACACTGAAAAGTTGGATACAGCATTTCCTATTCAACAGTTACCTATAAAGGCATGAAATTTCTGAAGCTGACTTTGTTTATACCCGGTGCTTCTCTCATGTATTTTGGGTTTAATTCTGGTGACTAATTCAGAAGTTATTTTTATATAAAGGAATGATTAAGACTTTTCCTAAGCTATTACAAGAAATGTTTATATAATAGGCATCATTTTAGTTGCACAACATGCATTTACTGTATACTGAAATAGAAGAGTCACTAAAATGAAGATAGACTTTAAAATTTAAATCCAACCTTCTACTTCCATTGTTCATAACTTAAATTCCTTCTAGTTTAAATTTTCCGTATTTGGTATGTCTTTTCAAAGTTAAAAGAGTTGGAGCAAACTCTGAGATATCTTTAAGCTACACAAGCCTGGAATATTTGTTCTTTATATGTTACTATGAAGAAATGTCAAAACCAATTAAAAACAAGATTATGTATTAAAAAAACAGCTGAAATTGAAAACTTTTAACTTGGTTTATTCTATGGATCTCAGCCTTAAAAACTAAAACAAGTCAAAAAGCCAAATTTAGAATGAGATGATTTTGTTGGAGCTGTTCACAGATGCCAGTCAAAGATGGATAGGCATATAATTGCTTGTCCATAGTGAGTATGCATGTGAGCTCTTCTATACAAAAGGCTTTTGAGGTTTCTAAAGACAGTACTTTAAAATATGCTACTAAGAACCCTCCAATTACGTTGAAAACTCTAGCTGCTAGTCCTTTAGTAGCAGCCTAAAATTGGTCTTGCTACCCTGAATTGTAATGAATAAAAAGAAAAAAAAAAGGTGGGGGTGGGGGGGAAGGAGGGGGTGGCAGAATATCCCAAAGCTCTGCAGGCCTTCACTGTAAGGAATATTGAAATTTGGCTGGCAAAATTGGATATACTGCATGCATCTGCAGTTTTAAATGCATATACTGTTCTAAACTAATAAACTCACACTTCACACATTGAAGAACCCTAAGTTTGAAGCTAGTAGGGATGGCAGAATGATAATGTACTCAGAATTTTTTTTTTTTTTAATCAACACTACTTTTCCTTTCAAAAGGAGCAGGAAAGACTACTCACCTCTGCTATTTTCCCCAGCTCATGTACAACCTTTCAGTAGCCTGGTGTACGCATTGCACCTTCGAACACTGCCAGTGAGGCACAACATGTTTTGCTTTTATGGCTCACTGATTAAAAACAAATTCTCATTTTAAAGAACAGTCCCTAATATTTGTAACAAAAATGTGAAAGAACACTGTTCCCACTATGCTTTGGCTCCAGCTTGGTGGGGCAAAAAAGTCCCTGTTCCTGAGAAGGACCTCAGTAGCACTCATCTTTCCAACAGTGTGCTTACAGAGCTGGACGGTAATAACCCAAGAACTCCATTAGGTCTCTTCTGAGACAGTTTTTCACAACAGAATCTTCAGAAAGATAAATTAATACTGTATGTCAGACCTGTTGCCATAGAAGTATAAAGAAAAAATACACTAGTGAAACAGCACAAATTACTAGCCATAAGCACAGCTCCCCTTACTTCCGTGACTGTTTTCATCAGATAGATGTTTCTAGTGCTTCCAGCTTTTGAAGACATTAATTGGTTATTTTTTTAAATTTTTTGTTACATCCTGGGGATTGCCAAAGTATAAGGTGTTACAAGGCATTATTTCCTACAGTTCAAAATAATTTTCCCCTTGAAACTACCACTGCGTGCAGTGTTTTCCACATAGGGATTAATTTCCAGACAAATAATATTAGTAGTTCTTCAAATATAAAGTATATGTGTCCCTTATTCTATGATTTTACCATAGGTTGGAGCACCTAATTCATACACAGTAAGCTTCTCATAAACTTTATGATCTGAAAATTTCTGTTTTCTAAAGTGCATTTTCTGAACCGATGCTCTATGCTAAATAATTAAAATTAAAAAAGCAAATAATTAAAAAAAGACTAAAAAAACCCCAAACAAGCCCAAACCCTGCCCTTTGCACCAGTTTATATTGGTTATTTTGGTACAGGGAAGGAAAGGGAGGGAGCCTAAAGGGCAAAGAAGACATTCTAGCTTGACTAAGATCGGTCTCTAGTACACGGTAGTAGTGTCTTCTTCCTGCTGCCTCTTTTTGCAGCAGTTTTTCTTCCACCATTGTATTCTGTCATCATACTGTATTTTATTTCTTCAAATAACTCTACAAAGAAATTGGAATGCTTTAGTGTCAATAGATGATAGATTAATTATCATAGAAGGAGCAGAGAGACAGGAAAACCTAA
The DNA here is from genome assembly GCA_031468815.1 of Morus bassanus. Classification (NCBI taxonomy): domain Eukaryota; kingdom Metazoa; phylum Chordata; class Aves; order Suliformes; family Sulidae; genus Morus; species Morus bassanus. Next base: position 447,826 of record CM062574.1, on the reverse strand, counting down.
GGAGATAAAAGGTCTTAATCATTGGACCCAATTCTTCTTTGAGATGAGTGTACAGAGTTTTCACTTATTTAAGTGGTTTGTATTTTTATTTATTTTTATATATATATATATACACACACACAGAGCTAATTTTGGCACACACAATCCACAGACGGTCTAGGTAGCCAAATCATCACTTACTGCTTGAACAGTAATTAAAAATCCATGTGTATCATGTAAAAGATTCCCTATTTCAGACCTTTAAATGTTTCAGATCGTTAGTTGTAACTTCTTAGCATCTAGATATTTTTGTGCTTAGACAGTGAGTAATTGCTCACTCATTTTCAGTAACGGCCTTTAGAGCTGCCCAAGTTAAAAGAGGGCTACATGAGAAACTCTGAATGAACAAGAGTTCTCATACGTGTAGGGATTTGTCCTGTGGTTTCTTGGTTTTCAAGCACAAGGCTACATAAAGTGCACTAAAATTTCCACCCTATATTTTTCACTAAATTGTGTTGCTTTTTGTTGCTGTTTCCTGTAACCAAGAGTAATTTTTAAAATACTCAGTCTGTTATGTTACCTTAAAAGATTCCCTGATGTTAGTTAGTTCTATTGCTGAGACAGAATGTATTATGAAAAATGATTTTTCTAATTAGTAGCCCTTATCAATAGTTCAAGTATCAGTGGCTCCTTAGGAGTTCAGAGGTGTGAGCATGCTGCATATTACCTGGAGAAGCAAGGCTAGAATCCAAATTCTCCTTGTTCTGGAAGTAAAAGACCTGGTTTTGGTGTCCAGTAGAATCTTAATTACCTGCTGACATTATTGGGACCTGCAATACACTATTCAGCCATTCTATTTCTCCTACAACTCCCTCTCTCTCAGTTCGTGTGACTGTAGACAAAGTTTACTACCCATCTGATGCTGTTTTTCTGATTCGCTGGAGCAACAGAAAGACACCATCTCCCACACAGCCTCCAAAAAAATCACAGAAAGTTAAATAAGGAATTAAATGCTTATCTGTAGATGAAATAGAAGACTTGTTGGGTAACTTAGATCTACTCTTGCAACACTTTACCTCTGATTTAAAATTGCTTTAGCCTCCTGTCTTCATTGTCAGTCCAGCTTCTGTAGTGACGTAGGAGATGTACTTATCTTTTCCTTTCTTTTCTGGCATCATCTGTTTTTGTGTAATGGAGCTATGTGGATTCTGGCTAAAAAGTAATACTGGAACAGAAAATCATTCAGGTGTAAGTATATGTTCACAGAATAAGTCCCTGCCCCCTTCACTTTGACTTTAGAACAGCTATTCCTATGATAAATGGTAAGGCTTATGCGTCATCCTACCTCCCTACGCTGTTCGGAAGTGTACTCCTGACAAACAGACAAGAAAACGGTACAGAAATACAGTAGGTTCTGGTGTGTTATCAGTGAAGTTGCTGAGGCTCTGTACAGAATCTGCTGTGGACAGGAACCGCAAGACCTAAGCTGGTACATGTAGTAATCATAAAGTAGTTTGACACAGGTGTTTTTTGTAACTTGATATTAAACTTCACTCTTGTTCTACCCTGTAAAGCCGTGTGACCAACTCCTAGCCTGGTTTCATGGGGAAAACAGGCCTATATATAATCCCTGTGTGCGTACCTACTTGTTCCCCTTCCTCTCTTTCCCCACCAACTTTAGAACCAGCTGGTTCATTTCAAGTAAAATCACCTGCGAGTAATACTTCAATGAAACGGTAGTAGTTGAAAAGAGGTAGCCAAGGTGAGGCTACCTGCTACTATTCTCCCACTATGCAAAGGTGACATCACAGACAAAAGCAGACTGAGACATCAGATAACTGCATACTGGATAGGCATTATGAATGCTACTTTTACAGACAAAAAACATAAATCATAACTTACACCTTCTTAGACATCTGCAAATCCAACAAAGCTATTGAATAAATTGATTCTACGAGATTTAGAGCAAGTTGTTTTCCTAAAATCAGTAAATTGAGAATTTTCTACCAAATTACCATTTTGCATGAGAAGGGAACTGACAGGATAAAAGCAGCTACATCGAAAGGAAGCTCCTAAAATTTACAAAATAGTCATCTTTGAAGGAGCTCTCCAAAACCACGAATTGAAACAGTAGGTTAAGATGAGAAGCCCAAACTAACATAAACAACACTGAAGCTGAGCAGAAAAAGTAAGAAGTCTGATTTCTTATTTCCCTAGTCCCCAGCATTACAGTGAACACTGCAGCCATTATATTTCGGCTTGGTCTAAGGTTCCTGATTTCAAAAGAAAAAAAAAGGCTTTAAAACTACTAGAAGCTTGCATGGAAAGTGTGAAACTCTGAGGACAGCCATAACCTTTGTGAGAAGAAAAAAAGAGGAAGAGCTGAAGAATTTCAGAGGCTGGGAATTGGCAAATCATCTGAATAAATGAGTGGAAGGTGCAGAGGGCAGAACAGTTAAAGTAGAAAAACAGCTGTGGGCTAAATTCTTCCCAAAAGGAAGCTACTGATGAGAGCAAAATTCTTTATGTTGGTGGTATCAAAAGCATTGTTCTACTGAGACAAATAGGTACTAAAATCAAGCCCTAGTTAAAAATATTTTGTTTCTGAGCTTTCCTGTGGAACAGCACGACCTAAATCCAATGGACTGTAAATACTGTTTCAAAACGTTTGGGTTCATATACAGAGGAAGAGAGAGCGAGCCACTGGAGCTGATGAGGAATAGATCCCAGAACGGCGGAGTCATAGCTCAATTTTTTGTCTCAGATTTCAGAGACAAAGACAAAATCATAAAAGGCTGCCAGAACTACGACGTTTCCTCTGAGAGAGAGAAAATTCCTTTCTTACCAGCCATACGCCTCATCACATAGGCAAAACGGAGGGAAGAGAATGTGATTAAGAGGATTCTCTACCAGAAGAAGGAAAAGCTGCTGGCTGAGTCGCACACAGCATCCTCCCCTTGTTTCGGGACAGGTCTTCAGCTACTAAGCGGCTGAAGTCACAATGAGAGAAGTGTAAGATAACTAATTGCCCTGCTGTTGTAGCCCTGAGAGGCGTTGTCTCCATGTTACTCTGCTCCTCCAACACCATACAAGGCAATCATGTCAGATGTTCTTGAGAGGATGCTCTTCTTGTATGTAAGCCTGTAACTTGTTTCTGAACACATTTATGGATTCTGTTTTGTACCCCTTACAGGCACATTGAAAGATGCTCTCTGAAATGCATGCATAGCGTAGAAAATGTTCTAGAATACTCTGGCACTGTAATAACTATTTTGCAGTTAAATTCAGATTTAATTTTTCATGATGAATTACATATGAAACTAAATCATAGTTCGCCCAGCAAAACCTTACTATTATTTATAAATTTTGGATTGTCCCTACATTTTCCTTTTATGGTGTGAGGAGGATTCATTAATCATGTGCAACTGTATTGTAGAAATTACGTGTAGGGAAACTAAGTGCTTTGGCCTCTGTGTGGGGAGTAGCTGGAGCACTGGACATTTGGGGTGGAAGAGGCAAGCAGTTTGAGGTTGGGTGTGAAAAACACATCAGATGAGCGTTTCTGCTAACTTTATCAACAGTTGCGCTCATAATGACGGCATTCAAACCACCACTGCTAAACCTATGTCTTAAAAAAAAAACCCCAAAAAACACTTTAAACCCACTAATGTGAGAATGTTATCTAAATGTAAAAACAACAAACAACACAGCTAGAGAGAACGCTCTGTAGTGGCTACTTTGGTACAGCTCATCGGGGTTACCGCAGGCAGCGTTGACCTCAGTTGGGTGCACCGAAGTAAAAATACCAGTACCTCATTTTCTTTCTCATAAGCCCCCTTTTGAGCCATCTTTTTGAGGGACTAAGCATTTTAACAGTCTTACTGCTAGGCATCACCTTCAGCCTTCAGATAATTTTTGTAATTCTAATTTTCCAGTATCTTGGAAAACATGGATAGAGAGACTGGGAACGCTGTTCCACTGCCGGTTTTACCAAGGCCCTATTCAGGGGGAATACACCTCTCCGCACACGCTCGCCAACCCCTTGTCCTCGCGGGCGAGGAACGCGCTGGCTTCGTTCGGAGCGGCGGCCGTGGCGCGGCGTGGCTCCAGCGGGGCGGCCCCGAGCCCTGCCAAGGGCGCTGCGTGCCGGGACGGCGCCCGTCCCCGTCCGCGGGGCGGGCACAGGCCGCGCTCCCTCTTCCTCGACGTCTCGTTTCCCGTCTGGCAGCCCGAGACGCCTTGCGCGGCCCCGTTTAGCGAGTCGTCCGGATCGCTCGGGGAGACCTTCCCTCACGACTTTTTACACGCCGCGCACCCTTGGCGGATCCCGGGGGCCACGGCGCGGCCACCGGTGACGGGGCGGCGCGGCCCGCGGCGCGCGGGCCCTCCCGGCGGGGCTCCCGCGGGCCCGAGCGGCCGCCGCGGGTTCCCGCCGCCCGAGCGAGCTGCGACAAACGTGCCACAAAGCCCGCGGGGCGGGCGGGCGCTCGGCCGTTCCGAGCGCAGGCTGGCGGAGAGCGGCGCGCCCGCCGCCGGCACGGCGGCCCAGGCCGCGGAGGGCGGGCCCCGCCGGGCCGTGCCCCCTTCCCGCCCCGCCGCCCTCCCTCCGCTCGCCACCGCCCTTCCGCGGGGCCGAGGCGCGCGGTCGTGCGCGGGGCCGCGCTGAGGCGGCCGCGGGACCTGCCCCGCCGCCCGGCTGCCCCGCCCCGCCGAGCCGAGCCGAGCCGAGCCGAGCCGGTGCCGTGCGGGGCGGGGCGGGGCCTGCTGCCGCCCGCTGCCCGTGAGCTCATCCCGCCGACGCGCCTGGCTGGCCGCGGAGGAGCCCGGCCTGGGCCGCGCCGCGGGAGCCCCGGGGCGAGGGGGGCCCGGCCCCGCGGGCGGAGGTAAGCCCTCCCGCTCCGCTCCCGCTCCGCCGGTGCGTGCGGGCGCGCCCTTCGCCCCGCTTCTCCGGGGGGCTGCGCGGGGGCTCGGCGGGAGCGGGGCCGCGAGTGAAACTTTCTGGCCGAGGAGCGCGTACGGGCGCGTCGGGCTGCCGCGGCCGGCGGACGCGGGGCGGGGGCCGGGGCCGGGGCCGGGGCCCGGGCGGCCGGCGGGGCTGAGGCGGCGCTTGCCCCCGGTGCCGGCGCGGCGGGGCCTGGGCCGCGGGCGGGGGCGGGGCGGGGCGGGGCGGGGGGAGGCCGGGGGGCCCGGGGCGCCGCGGGGGCCGGCCGGGGCGGGGGCCGGGGGCGCGGGGCGGGGCGGGGCGGAGGGGGCGCTCCGCGGGCGCTCCCGCGGCGGCGGGGCCTGGAGCTGTCTGGGCGGCCGGGATTTCCGCCTCCCCAGCGCGCAGGGTCAGGTTTCCGTGACTAGCACAGTTCTCATTCCTTTACTAGTAGACATTCGGGGGGGGGGGGGGGGGAATATTCCTTTCGGGAAAACTTGATTTCTTTGTGGTTGCTCGGTTTTGATAGTAAAACGTGAAAGACCCTGCTAAGAACGGGAAGCGGCCCGGCCGCCTGGTTAGCAGCGCGGCAGCTGAAGGTGGCGAGCAGGGCAAGGCGAGGCGAGGCTGTTAAGTCGGGTGGCTGGCCTGCCCGAGGTGTGCTGGGCAGGGTGGGCAAGCGGGGGATGTCCGGCTCTTTACCTTCTTAGACTGGAACGGATGGTATGGGGGCATGTGCGTATCCGTTGGTAGTGACCTTGTTCTGACTACTAAAGTAGAAGGTCCTGCCCTTGTGGTCGTCAGTGTTGCCTGCTGTGATCTCAAGAATAAAATGATAACTTGATTTGTCTTTTAATATGTGGATTACTGATAACGTACAGTAACCGTGTATTTTATAATATACTTCCTAAAGCTTTCTGATTTCTCACTAGCATTACTTCAATTATTTGTTTGCCCTAGCCTCATAATGCATATTTATTGGGGAGAGAGTAAACTGGGTCCTAAATGATTGTTTTCAAAAATGGAACGTAACTGGAGACATCTCTCTCTGTGAGGATGAGCCTCGGGGTGGGGGGGTGGGGAGGGGGGTTTAGATCTGCTTCAGTGGGATACGTTGAGTGGGTCCCCTCAACCCTGCTCTCTGCTTCATACCCACCTCCTTTTCCCGCTTTGTGGCAAGGTGAAAGTGGCACTTGTCTGGTCTCCTTCAGAGGCTGTGTCTTCTGACTGATGAAGCAAACACTGCTTTACCATTTGGAAAGCCAACAGCTGGGGATGTGGGAAGTTTGCTTCGGGCTTCTATGACTGCTGGGTGTAAAACAGTTTGAGAGGTGTACTGGTTTAGAGTATGTTAAATGTTTTACTCATCCAGGCTACCTCAGGGGTTTGCGGGATTCTTCAGTATATGCAAAAGTCCTGTTAGCTCATATTTTTGACAGCTGTTGCTTAAAAATAGCCTGACACTTATAAAATTAAAAATACCAGGGAATAAGGGAAATAAATGTGATACCTTGGATCCTACAGAATTTCTTCCTGCTGTAGTTTGATATGCAGCTGCCAAAAACGAGCCTTTCCCATTTGTTCTGATCTGACAGAAAGTTAAGCGCTGGAAAAATAGTATTATGTTGTTAAATAATGCTAGTAAACAAGGTAAGTGCAAATACAATTTCTTTTTGCTATTGCTAGGGCAGTGTATTTAGAGCTTCGTTTACATGGATGCTCTAAAGTGCTGGTTGTCTTGCTGTCTCAGTTTAGCTAACCATTGGAATGTCCAAATGGTGATGAATTATGTCTACTTTAGAGCCAAAACGTATTTGGTTCATGGCCAGAGTTGCTCAGCTTCCCATAATAGTCTGTAGGAAAAAGACATTTTTGTGTGTCTAACCACAGTTCTGAAGTTGATGCCATAGCAACTTGATGATCTGAGTATATACTTTTGAAGACAGCTAAGCAGTCGTAGCAGAGGTGTTCTGTTTTTCTTTAGCTGAAGTTCTTAGTGTCATCAAGATTAAACCTTTCTTTTGAAGATGAAAGATTAATCAGCAAGCCTTCAAACTCCTGTGTGTGTAAGAAAATCAGCCTGGTCTGTTGGTTATTTGTGATGACACCCATAAACAACTGTAAGTTGAAATTTATATTAATGGTTTTAAAATTAAGATTTTGTTGTAGAGATGCTTTTTTTGACTAAAAATTAATATTTCAACCTCTACAAGGAGCTAGATCTTCATGTTTTCCAGCAAAACAGAGAAGGGTCAGCTTTGGGTTTTGTGTGTGGGTAAGGTTTGAGAAAACTGGGTTAGTTCATTTAGGTTGGAGAGTTAGTTTATCACAAAGCTGTGGCAATGAGAAAAGAAAAAAGCATACGGCCTAACAAATGTATAAGGTCTTATTTTTTAAAAGTATGTTTCTATAGGAGGCACTGCTATTAGAAAACTGACTTCTGAATATGTAAGGCATAGTATAACACTGAACTGATTAAAACCCAAAAGCAAGCACTGAAACAGTCCATGATCCTCACTGCATTTGGTTTTATATTTTAGTTTGAAAAGTGCCTTTTTTTAAACGAAAGAAAAGGGCGGGGGGGGGGGAGAGGTTTGTTTCGGTGGAGCCTTAAACGCTGTGATCTTGTCCTGAAGGAAAGTAAATAAAGGGACCAGTTGCTCATTAATGCAGAATGTCTATTGTGTGGCCTAATATAAATGTGTCTACTTCCTATGCTATCTGTTACTGTCTTCTCCTTTCAAAATTCCTTGTTTAGGGTGACTGATTAAATCCTTTAGTCTTCATTGTATTTAGGAAATTCTATAAGGATATTTCAGTGTGCTTACCTGTTTAGATTATTTATCTAAGTATAAAGTATACTGTAGAGATCATGAGATACTCTCTATTCTGGATTTAGCCTCACCATATGCCTTTAAGAGTCTAGTTCAGCATACCTTTCCTGCTTACTTAGGATGGAGACAATTTTAAGTTGGGAGAGTCTGAACTGGAACACAGGTTTTCTGCCATCCAGTTTTGTGCCTCAGCAAAATAGCATCCCTTTGATCTCCTTATCATAGCTGAAATGTCCTGTTGCTCCCCCTCCCCGTCTTTCAGCTTCACAGAGTAATCCTGCTGAGTTTGCTTCGCAGTTATTTCAGGTTTCTGTGCTGTGTAGGTGATACCTCACTGTATAGACTTCTTTTTCATCCATCCTTGTCGATCCTGCATCTTGAAATATATGCATTGTAGTTCATGTTAATGTAATGGCTTCAGCTTTCTAAAGTCCTGTTTCTCTTGCCATGTTTCAGTTCTGTTTTTGTTTCCTTCCCTCCACTCACTGAGAGGAGGCCTGTTAAGGTACTGGCTTAATCTGTAAAGGCACTTTGGTACTGGAATATTAAATCTTGCAATATCTTAACTTCAGTGCATGGCCTTCCTGTATAATGTATGGAGACACTCCTGTGCCTAAGTAATATTCATAAGAGTCTGGAAGCAGAAGGCCAGGTAACAAAAGGTGTCTGTTAGAGTTATTTCTCCATTACGTGACTGGGAGTAGTTGCTGGACTATGTGCTTTATTTCCTGAGGTAGTGTCATCTCCAATTTAGTATTTCACTTATTTTCTTCTTTCTTTTTGATCTGGAATAATAATCTCTAAATGAGGGTGCCAGTTTGAAAACAGAAGTTCCACTAGCTTGTTGGATGAAACACCTTGCAGATCAGCCAGCTTGCCAGATTTGAAGTGTCTCCTCATTGGCGTCTTGTCACGTGGGATGTCAGTTCTTAAGTGTTTGCAGAGAATGGTTTGCTAGGTTTCATATACTATATAATGCTTTCAGCTTGAGAATCTCACTGGGTCTTCACCAGGGATCAATTCAGTGATCTCAGTAAATGAGTTCTTTAAATAGCCATTAGCAGAAATTTAAATGTCTTTGAGGTCAATTCAAGAGCTGCTTTTAGGATCTTGATGTTGGTGGTGGCAATGCTCAATGAATTATTGCACATTTGAGCTTTTTCTGTAAACAGAATCGCAGAATGGCAGGGGTTGGAAGGGACCTCTGGAGATCATCTCGTCCAACCCCCCTGCTCGAGCAGGCACACCCAGAGCAGGGGGCACAGCACCGCGTCCAGGCAGGGTTTGAATGTCTCCAGGGAAGGAGACTCCACAGCCTCTCTGGGCAGCCTGTTCCAGTGCACAGTCACCCTCAAAGTGAAGAAGTTCTCCCTCATATTCAGGTGGAACTTCCCGTGTTCCAACTTGTGCCCATTGCTCCTTGTCCTGTTGTTGGGCACCACTGAAAAGAGTCCGGCCCCATCCTCCTGACACCCACCCTTCAGATATTTATAAGCATTGACAAGGTCCCCCCTCAGTCTTCTCTTCTCCAGGCTGAACAAACCCAGGTCTGTCAGCCTTTCCTCGTAAGAGAGATGCTCCAGTCCCCTGAGCATCTGTGTCAACACTCTGTGTCAACAGCTGTAGGGGTTATGGGTTTTTAGTGTTTGCATGGTGACTTATTTGGTGAAGCGCTGCTTTGTGAAGTACTTCTCGGGCACTTCTGCAGTCCATATGACCAAAATAATTTTGGGAATAGGGCTGAACTTGAAGTCATCTACTTATTCCCCCTGTGCCTTGGTGAATTCAGCTATATCTAGATGTGTATGAAATTGGAAAACTAGATGCAACTTAGAGTTCTAGTCTTCTTAAATATTGTAACCATGAAAGGTACAAAGCTACAGATACTTTTGAATCTCTCTGCATTTTTTTTATCAGCTGCCCTAAATTCATGGTGTTGCTTTAAAGTTAGAACTCGGAAATCTGCATTTATTGATAATTCACATGTTTTAGATTTCTAAAATACAGGGTGGTGTTAAGAGAGAAAAAAACTCCATAGCCTACAGTAGAATTGCTTGCAGTCTCATTTTGGCCCACAGTAGAATTACCCCTCTGACTAGTGATCCAAGTATTACTTGAATTTAACACCTTTTTTTTTTAAAAAAAGATGCATCGTATTCCAGCTATGTAAGAATTAACCTGTCAAAGAAAAGCGTGCAGGGTGAGTGTATGACATGTACTGCATGGCGTGGGAAGTGAAATAGTTGTACTGATGGAGTAGGAACGGCCTGCGTGGGTGGTCTCAAGAAGGAGCCACGTTGGCAAATGCGTCTTGGGACAGTGGTGGCGTGTGAATGTGCGAGTTCGTGACTGGAGTCAGTAGCTTGAATGTTGAACCTCCTTCACTTCAAGTTGTTTCTTACCCTTTCCCTTCTACCTGCATATTCCCCCTGTCTAGCTCAGACAAATCAGTAATTAAAATATTCAAGAATTAGCATGTTTGTAACGAAGTCTGAAGACTTTGTAAGGAGTCTTTTCAGCTTAATCAGAACAAGTACTGTGGTTAGTCTTCAAATTCAGATAGCAAAACATGTTTGGCCGTATTGGGGAGCCTTGGCTTTTGGATGAACTTCTGACTTCCTCTGTGAAGGTCACTCCTACATACATTTATTGAATTAGCGACTGTTATTAGTGCTCGTGTTATCTGTACCTAGTAGCATTTAAAGTGCAATTTCAGAAATGTGTAGGGCAGAAGGGTGAGGGACTGCTCCTTGGTTGCTGCATGTTTCATATGTTTGATAATTAACAGCTTTAAAAACAAAGGTGCCTGTAGAATGTTTGCTGCGTTGCACTGAAGTTGTGTATGTGGTGCGGGTTGGGTTTTTTGGTTTGTTTTTGGTTTGTTTTTGGTTTGTTGGTGGGGGGTTTTGTTTGGTTTGTTGGTTTTTGTTTTGGCTTGCTTTTTTTTTTTAAAGACTTGATCTTAGTCTTGGTTAAATTTAGCTCCAGCAGGAGAGAAGCTGGAACTTGTTAGCAACACAGGAAACGCCCTGAAAAAAAGTTTTTGATGTGTGTGTTTGTGTGTAAATGTGAACTCTGCAGCTATATGGCTGGAGTTAGACTGTGGAGAACTCTGTTTAGTTTAGAATAGTTTTGCATCTTTAAATGTTGTATTAGGTTCTGGTGGAACTTCATTGCCATGTACTTAATATAATTAAGTATTAAATATTCAATATCTATGACTTGTCAAGAGCTGGTAGTTTTAAGTCAGATTCAAAGCTATTGCACTTAAAATAGCTGAGGTATTTAATTGCTGAAAAGACAGAGTCCAGATTAAACTGCTTCAGCTTTGTTTTGTCTGGAAAAATATTAGAATTTGAGTAGTCTAAAGATTGTGCTTTTCTTTCAGTCACTTACAGTGACACTAATCCATTTCTTTCTTAACAGATGTCCTTTCCTTAGAGACTATATTTCTGACCACACTTGAACAAGTTAGGATTTGAACAATATACAAGTAAGAATAAATAGAAGCAAAGTATGACTTTTGTTTTCGGAAACTTAAATGAGATGGAAGTTGCTGGGGAGTTTAATGTGTGGGTTGGTTTTGGTTTGGTCTTGGATTTTTGCTTTCTTTGTGTTTGTTTTTTTGTTGGTTTCTTTTGTTGTTGTTGTTTTTGAACAAGAATGACAAAACACAAAATATTCTCAATGTGAATTTTGGAGGGAGACTTTTTCTGTGATTTATACCAGAAATGCCTTTGAGTTGAGTTGATTATTTAGTTAATATGCTTCAAGGTCTGTTTTACACTGGGCTAAAATCCCATTGAGGTTACAAAGGGATTTTTTTTTTGTGTGTTAGTGAGGACTGAGTTCCTGGATTTTTCTACGGTATTTGCCAGAAACTGAAGTTTGAGGAAAAGAGGGAGGAATATTACTGCCACAAAGTGTAGACATGGTTTTGCTATGACAAACTAAAATTTTCAGCACTTCCCAGCTACTGATACAGAATCTTTGTGTGTATGCAAGAATTACTTTGAAAAGTTCAAGAGACAATGAAAAGACATCGGGGAAAACTTCGCTTTATCCTCAGATAAATTATACTTGGCAAAGGTAGACTGGAGTGTAGGAACATTGTGCCTTCTAGCATGACGTGCTGAACTAATGTACAGTTTCAGAATTCACTGATATATTTAAAACTCTGGGAATACAGAGCTGGTGTGTATAGAGTTTTTGTTTATTCTCTAAGCTATTGTTTGTGCCAGTGTGGTACATTACTAGATGTATTTTCTGTAAGTTTGCAGTAAGTCAATCAATGAGTGAAGGGAGCACTTTATAAAAAGTTTTACACTCATTCAGAGGTACTAGGCATATTTTCAAAGTTTGGGAAAAAAAGATCTAATTAATGTTGGGTGTGGTGTTTTTGTGTTTTTTTTTTTTTTTTTTTTTGTTTCCTGACCAAAAATGCTGCACTTTGTCTTTACAAGACAGTATGGAAAGGAGGACAAAAGCGACATTAAGTTATTTTGTTCTGCTGGAGTTCAAAGCTATGTAAAAGTCTGCAGTAGAGGAATATACTGAATGATTTGTTAGAGGGGACTTTTTTTTTTTCTTATCTTTTCTCCCCAACGCCTGTGCCTGTGCAGGGGATTCTTCTGAGGCTCTTGCATCCTCTGCAGCAGTGTGTGCCGCCAGAGCTGTGCCTTGCATCACACAGGGGAAATGGGCTTCTTGAGAGAGCTCGTTTTATTCGTAAAGTGTTCCAAGAATCTGGATAACTGGCACCTGAGAAATCTGACACTGTCCCTCAAGCTGGTAGAAACAAGATTCTTTTATTCCTATTTTCATCATGTCTGCTAATAGGAAAAAGGAATGCTTTTCTCCTTAGTGAGCCTTGCTTGACCCTCCTTTCTTCCATTCTTAGTTTTCTCCAGGAGAAAAATTGAATTTTGTTTCTTTGCAGTTTTTCTCCTATTTGCAGGACTTTGAGCTAAGTGAGTTCTTGCTGGTGTTACATCTATTCATAAATCAGTGAACTCAGCTCATTTGATTTACACGGAACTTGCAAGCATCCCATTAACAGGTTAAGGTGAGGCAGTATATACTGTTTTGGCAGACTTGTAAAGATTTACACAGACCTAAGATTTTAATGAATAATTAATTTTTTTGAAGGATACAAGTTTGTATTCCACTACTAGTTAAATTCTGGTTGTGAGGATTTGAAAAAAAATTTTTTTTCTTGGACACTTCCCTGGGGAAGGAATGCTTTCTGGCATCTGAATTAGAGGCTTTAGTGGTGCTTGGCTGTTTAATTACTGAAAGCAATAGGACAACTGTAAAATTTCAATAAATAGGGGCTTGCCAGGTATTTCATATTTTTGGTAAGAACATGTAAGATCTTGTCTACGCCAGGGAGTTATTGCAGACTGAGGCAGGGTGTGAATCTGAAGCGCTTTTCCCCCTGTAGAGACAAGCCTTTAATTTTTTTTTCAAGAGCAAACTCTGGGATGTTCCATGTATGTTCTTGTCCCTAGTTTGAACTCTGTAGTGGATGTATGGCTGACAAAGAGTGGTACCTAAAGCGTGTTCTAGTTCGAGTGAATAATCTCATTGATTTCAGTGGTCTGCTTCTGTAAAGAGAGTACACACATATGCTGGGTTGTGGCAGGCTCGGAGGGCTTGCTTGTCAGCCCATTGTGGTAGATACTGCCTGTCATAAATGTTCAAACAGAGCTTATTTTACCACTGTAACAAGGTCTCTTGATGCTACTGCATTGTACGTTAAAATGAAAAGTGCTTTAAGGGAAAAGGAATTGGAAGAAATGGATGTTAGTGTTTCCTTGTAGTTTACACTACAGAAGAATGCCTGAGTCTTTTCCATAAAACAGCATAATAAAGTAATTAAAAATGGAAGGTTTACATTTCACAAGAGACAGAAAAAGGTAGCATCCCAGAATTTGAGACGGGAAGTAGGGAGGGTAATATTTCTGCTTTGCCACATTCCTGTGGGTGAGATTTCAGGAGATAGTTGAGCCAATCTAACAGTTTGTTGTGATCCGAAGGAGTGGTTTTCCTTACTTCTGCACCTGCCATGAGATCCTGCTCTTTTTCCTGTGTCATCTCTGTTGCTTGTCTGACTCCGCAGTGCAGTTCAGTAAACACATAGAAAACTGTATCAGCGCTGGCGCAATGCAGCAGGAATAGACAGCTGACCCCTTTGGCCATGTTGTAAAGACTTGCCCACTATGACCTTGAGCAAACTGTTTTTTGCTTCACTTAAGTAAAATGGAAATAAGACTACTACCCTCCCTGCAGGCTGATATGAGCTGTACTATGATTTGAGATGCTCTGAGGAAGAAGAGGCAGTAGATATAGATGCCTAAGAAACATTCTGATTCATGTACCTTCTAGATTATGTAACTTAAATGTCTAGTCTCTAGGCAGCCTCAAGAATGTTAATGTTAAATTCCCAAATTTGCCAATTTATTTTATCCACTTAGATTACTGCTTTATACCCTTTTTTTTTTTTTTTTTTTCCTCCTCTCTGTGTGTGTAATTGTGCTAATGTGTCCTGGACAATGATAACAGTCCTGGTATGTTTGAGCCTTGTGTTCCTGCTTATTTCCTGTTTTAGGATCACTTAGGAGTTGCATCTTGCTCCCCCCACCTTTTTTTTTGGGGGGGGGGGGGGGGGATTGTTAACAGATCCATTTAGGCAGTTGCATTCCCTGAAGGAAAGAACTCTTGTCTGCATTGCGTTTTTAATACAGGTTTCCAAAATTGTCTTGTATGACTTGCCCTACTTGAGCGGGAGGGCTGGCCTGGGTGACCTTCAGAGGTCCCTTCTAACCTCAGCCATTCTGTTACTCTACCCTAGTCAAAGAAGTCTTAATAAGTGTGGTTACTTATTGTCATTGTGGATATTTCAAGCTGTTGTTGGACCCATACCACTCTACCTCTAGTAACTGAGGCTAGAAGATAGATATCATGATGAAGAAAATATCAACATCAATTTGAAACCAAAGTAATATATTTTAAGTCCCATTAAAACCTCCAAATGTGCTTACTTAATAATAGATATGTTGATCTCTATTTTTAGGCCTGTGAAGCAGGAAGTGTATAATGTGTCCTTTGTGTACAGAGTTTGGATGGAGCTCTACATTTGATTTCTGGCAAAAGTGAGTGGCTGTGATTCCTAGCCATTTCAAGATCAGGTATTTTATGATTAGGGATTATAGCAAACATGCTGCCCCAGAATTTCTAAGGATAGCTGACATGGGGGGAAAAAATAGACCAGAACATGGACCTGTATTGGACATCAACGGTTAAAATAGAGACCTGTACTGTTAGGAAAAAATTATTAGTAAATCAGGAGGAGAGGGACCATTTTTCTTTCTGAAAGGGAGGAAAATTCCATGAAAAAAAGAAGAGAATAAAATCCTGAAAATAATCTGATAAGATGGATGAAGAATATAGGAGATCTGGAACTGGTTATGATAAGGAACTAAAATAGAAAAAAGCTTTGGGTTTTATCAGCACCATCCTACTGTCATTCAAGGAAGTACAGCTGTCTATATTAGTGTGACCCTCAGGCATACTAGATTCATTGGAAACTTGGAAAGTAGCTGTGATAATAAAAGAACCACCTTTTTCTGTGTTCTGGACATAATACTGACTTCGACGTCTTTGCTTTGCCTGTTGCTAGGTTTATCAAAGGGATCATTTGTTGCGGTAGTCGGTCTGGGACAGTGAAGCTACAGGGTGGCACTTCTTCGCGTCCCTGAGCAGCAAAGCTGTATTAGAAGGAGCTCTGGGCCAGAGAAGTGAAGTTACTGTGGCTGTCACAGTTACGTGTGTGCAGGCCTGCAGTGTACAGTTACACCAGCAAAACTGCCCCCTTGCCAGTTTGCTTCACTCGGATGGGGATGATGATACTTCATCATAATGCTATTGATGGCTTTGCTGGTATAGTTTCCTTAATGTATCAGTAAAAGTGTGCAGGAATAGACCTAGCTTTGGTTTCAATATAGGCAGCTGGCACATAAGAGAAATGATGATGTACCAGTGTGGAGAAGCTGAAGGGAGCTGTATTGCTGCCTCCTCCACTTGTAGATTCCATTCAGTGTTGTTTTCAAAGTTCAAATTCCTTAGTAGAGTGACTGTCAACTATATCAAAATTTTTTCTTCTTCTGAGAGATCCTCTTAGCATCTGTAGTGATCTGCTACCTGCAAGCAGAGACAGGGCTGAAGACTCTGAAAGGAAGAAAACTGTGGAGCAATGACTTTTGGCAGGCATTGTATGGTGCAGGTATGGACCAGCACTCTGCAGATGCAGCAGTATTTTGACTGGTCCCCTTTCCTATTGGTGCATAGAGTAATTCCGTGAGGAAAATCATCCGTGCTTACTGCGAATTTGCTTTTCAATGGATGAAATAAATGGTGGAAGAAGCCTTCACTTCTAGACACTAAGCATATATTTTCATATTATGTCCTACAATATTTTCCTTGAGTTATATGCATTTATTAATCAAATAGTGCCAGGTTTCACTAGTGCCTGCTTTGGCTTGGTATCAAATGATTTCATTTAGCATTTGGAGGGAATTTGCTTTCCTTTTCCGGAAGGATCATCAGTTAGTCTGTTAGTCTTTGGAATTCAGTGATTTTTTTTTTTTTTTTTTTTTTTTCCCCCATGTATGAAGTGGTACCACTATCAGACTAGATACAGTAGATGCAGCAGGTGACATTTTAGGTATACAAAAACATCCCCTTTTTAAAAATGTGACTGAAGACAGTCATGCTGAGTGTTTATATGCAGTCTGGTGGTAAAATCATCTCATTTTGAGGTATAGCAAAGTTTCTTTAAATCTGGAGCTGCCTAATGGTTTTTTTTTCCCTTTGGCCTTGTTTTGATTTGCCGGTTTGTTATGTGCAGCTTTGTAGACAAAAGAAACAAATATGGAAATTAATATGGTTGTTGGACCACATGCTATTTTAATATGTCCAGAAGAGACCTGTGGTGTTAGATCACTTTGAAGTCACATTTTTTTTGGATATTGCCTAGAGTACTGTTTTGAGAGCTGCCTTGGCTTACCAGTGTACTCCACTGAAATTCTCAACCTATTACTCATTTTGGTCAGGCCTAATTTTGGAAAAGATAGTCTGTGATTATTTTCTTTTTCTTTTCTTTTTCTTTTCTTTTCTTTTCTTTTCTTTTCTTTTCTTTTTTTTTTTTAAATATTGAAGCTGATAAGAGCTAAGAGCTTGGTTGGTGTTCTTTGGATTGAAAAGGAACAAAAGTGGCTGCTTTGCAAGATCTGAGTTACAAATACACATCTTAAATGTGAAAACAAGACTTCGTGCAGGCATGTAACAGGATTGGTTTATGTAGGATTTTTTTATACGTAGGACTTCTCATTTGCAGTATTTGGCAAGTTGAAAGTGTTAAGGAAGTTGAAAGTGAAACTTAATAACCTTATCTGCCTTGCTATTGGTTCAGCCTGATGTTTCCTTCTAATAAAGTATTTTATGTTATTAAATCCCTTTACATGGGATAACTTCCTTCCCTTGAAGATTTAAGGTGGTTGAAAGAAATATTTATTTGTTTCTCTATGTGAACTGTAGCCTAAAAGCCACAATAAATAAGCAGATGGTGGTTCGTCTGTCTCAGCTGCAGTAGTTCATTTGCTAAGCTCATGGATTTAGTGATATTTAGTAAGTGTAGGAAGGTTAAGTCATTAATATTCAGCCTCACTGGGTGGACCTTATAATCTTCTCAGTAGTGACATATGAGGGAAATGTAGCCCTTGGCTACTCACTCATCATGTGACTGGAGAACTTGTCTATCCTTTGAGGGGAGTCTGGGTAGAAATGGTATGACTTAAACAAAACTGAGTTTTGGTTAAGCTGGTTCTGTCCTGGATTATGATAGCATACACAAAATTTGTCTACTATCTCATGAGAAAGCACTGACCATCTTAAAAGAATGCCCTGTACCAAAAGTCAATGATAATTCAACTGTCATGATGTCATTTTAAAATTAAATTTTAAACTTTTTCTCCTGTGGAGGAGAGTACAAAAAATGCATGCACAGCTGGAGGAGACAGCCATGTGAGTTTTAAAGCGTAGTGAATCCAATATGCCAGGTAGTGTTTCCTGAATCAGCTGGTAGGGTTATGTTGTCATGCAGATGTGAAATGAACTGTCATTTGGCTCAGAATTTTCATGTGGTGAAGACATCACTCCTGGTGCTGTAGGAGAAATGGTATTTTTCCCTTTCCTGCAGCACAAAGAAGAGAGGATCCCTGATCAGAAATAGGTGTTGTAGCCCTTTGAAAATCCTTCCCAAAATTACTATAGATTTGATGTGTGACCAGTCAGTTTGGTACTGTTATATGAAGCTTGTAGCCTGTCCTGTAGTAATAGATTTTTGCAAAGTAGGTCTTACTTCTGGTTATTGCTTGTCTTTAACACTAAAAATATTTGTTATATCTAGATTGATTTCTTCTGCTTCTTCCCCCACATAACTTTCTAGACTATGACGATTCCTTAAATAGTACACGTAGTTTAACAGGAGCAGAAAAAGCTTGCTTAAATACAAATTGCAAAGACTAACCCATACAGGCTGCCTGTTGAGCCTTTTTTTAGAAATGGGGGAACCCACAACTCTTCTAATGGATATACTGGAAACTGCATGATGCCTGAACAGTCCATTCTGTTAAAATGTTGGGGTCAATTAATGTAGATACCGATGTGCTATCTGTCCCCATTTGTACTTTGCTAGATCAATCCTGTCTTCAGTTTTGTGGGTCGTGAAACAATGTCTGGAATTGCAGCAGTATGGAGGAAGCAGGTTTAAACTGATGTAGAGTGGTGGGCTGAAGGAAAATGATTTTGCTCACTAAGCTGTTTGAACTGCTGCCTGTATAATGTAAGATGGATGCATTCTGCATTGCACTTACTTTAGGCTGTGTGGAGTGAATGGTTGTGTTGTTTTACAAGTAGCTTGTTGATGTTCATCTGGAAATTAGGACTGTATCTAGGACAGTTGATAAACTGGAGATGCATTTTATTTCTGTACTCCCCATCTTCTGTGCTTTCTGAAGAGGACAGTGCTGTCATAACCTAAGCACACAACTATTCGGTAAAAAAATACTTGATTACTATGAGTTGGGTCAAGATTTTTAGTTAGCATGATTTTTGCCTTCCTTTCATTTTCTGTATGCTAGTGAAGCTGAAATGGCAGTTTCTGACCTAGTTTTCATCTAGTTTTAGGCTCTTGATTTTTTGCTGACATAGCGTGTGCAGAGTGTCACCTCTGCCAGCTGGAAAGTGATGAGTGTTCTTGCCTGGTGTTTTGACCCTTTCATAATCAATTTTGAAGTAGGGGGTTTGTCACTTTTTCTGTGTTTAACATGGGAGGATGGAGACAGAGATGGGATGAACGTGGCCATTACGACAAAGGCAAGAAAAAATATGTGGTTATATTAAATTTTCCTTTGCTCACTCCTGCCTCAGTGCAAACTGTCCGTGACATCCACTGGTTCCTAGGGATTGCTGTCTGGGATGCTCATAACAGTGTTTCCTCAGAACTTTTTTTAAGCCTTGTGACCTTATTTCATTCTAGGACGCCTCTCTAAATAGTGACCTTCCACTTAGAGTAGGACCAACTTTTTTTTTTTTTTTTGGAAACCTTTTTATTGAGGTGAGAATTATTGCTGAAGACAAGTAGCAAGCAGTCATCTTCTTACCCACCCCTCATTATTCTGCTCTCACCACACCCGCCCACCTTCTTTTTACCCCTGAAGCAAAAATTTATTTTGCCGCATAATCTATGTACACAGATCCCTGTCTTGCAAAGCTGGAGGAGAAGAAAGATAATTCATTGAATTCAGAAATAAAAGGCAGTGGAATGATAGAGGGTAATTTACTTCTGTGATACCTAAAGATAAAATTGAAGGGAGAAAACAGCCCTGGTGAGAGTTGAATTAGGCTAAATGAGATGAGACTTGGAGAACACAGTGGATCTTTTGATCCTTTGAAGAATTTGGCGGTATCTTGTAAATGGCAAGAGCTAGAGGGGTGAGGTTCAGAAAGAAGCCTAAACAGCAAAGAGAAATCTGATAGATTCAGTAGGGATGAGAAGCAGTGGGATTTTGCTGGGAATTTTTTGGGGTTGGTTTGTTTGTTTGTTTTTGATTTGGTTTGGTGTTTTTGTAAGTCATAATTGAAGCAACGGGACATTCTGTAGAAAATGGTAGGAGGCTATGGTCTTGGCATTTTCTCTGGAGGGACTCAGCAGAATGGGAAGAAAAAGGGAAAAATAAATTTGTCTACACCTCATCTGTGGTCAGATATTTTTCATATGAGAAACAGCTGCGAATCTTTAAGATTTTTATGGCTCCTCTGTTGACAACTGCTGCACTTTTTCCCTAGTGTAGACAGGCAAATGACTCAAGGGATGATTCTTCATCTGCATCATTGTTGAGTCGTTCAGGTTAGTTTGAACAGGTGCTTATGACCTTTGAAGTTAATATTTCTGACTTTTGAGTGTTCTTCATCTGCTTCAGTGCAAGATCACTTTCTTCAGCATTTCAGGGTTGTAACAAGTAGCTGGGGAACAGTAATCTTTAAAACTGATAAACAGTCATTTCTGCAGTACTTGGCATCTGACCAAGAATTTTTGGACAGCAGTCAAGTGAAGAGACTGTCTTTTCCCCTGTGTTGGCAGTCATTACAGACACTGGCCAAAACAATTATCAATAGGGTAAAAGAGTAGCATAGCAGAAAAAATGGGTGATTGCAGGGTAGAATAGGTACATCTGTGACATCTGGGGATTCAAATCTAGAACCAGACTGGTGGGAAAAAAGCTACTGCAAAAGCACATTCTAATAGCTAACATGATAATGAGGTTTTTCTCACGCTTCCTCAGCTTTCACCTCTTTCATTGTATTTTAATAGTGCTTCAGGGCATAATTCACTCTTTAGAAGTGAGCAGCAAATTGGAAACCTCAGTGTTCTTTTACAGTCTCCTATTAAACTGATGCATAGCTTACAGGACCGTCAGATAAGAGTGGGGGGATGTGGGGTATCTCATAGGTAAGATTAATAATAATTAGGTTATTGACTGAGCAACAAATGAAACAAATGCAGTATAGCTGGTAGTTTTGTATCTGTATTGATCTTCCTGCATAAGAAATACCTACAGAGGGTAAAGGCCATAATTGATTAGGGTATTGCAGAAAAATATTTCAGTAATAGCTGTTTAACTTCAGTGAGTTTGTTTAGATTTGGCTAAATATAGCCCATTGGAAACATCATATATGCCATTTACTTTTTTATTGTATGAAGTCAGAGACAGACCTCTTCAGTGTATCTGTTTTATCGTTTTCATTCATGCATTTGAATAATAAAACAAATATATCTTACCAGAAGTCTTACCTTAAAAAAAAAAAAAAAAGTAAAAAACCACTATTCTCTTGTTCTCAGATGTTTTTGTTCATTCTTGAATTGGGGGTCTCTTAGATCTGGGAATATGCCCTCTGTTATAAAATGTTAGATATTGGTGACTCAAAATGTAGTAATTTTTAAAAGATTTTTTACTTACTGTCTTGTCTTGATTTCTGTGACATCAATAAAACCTTGCTGCTTTAAGTAATTTGTTGTTTTCCTTGTTGGAAAAATACAGTTAAGCTAAAGGAATTTGAATTTGCCAGAAAAGGGAAATGTTGAAACTTTTCTATGTATAAACAATGACATTCTTAATGCATTTCAAGGCAATGAAAGCAGTTGTGACTAAATGAGGTTTTCTGCAAACCTCAAGACTGAATCTTAGGATATTTTCAAAATACAAAATGCACCTTTTAAAATACAGCTTTTTTTGAAGTATATGTTTAATCCTACACTGAAAGGTATTAAGTCCTTAAATACTTCTGTGCAAATGGTAGAATGACTAAGATGTTCCACACTTTCTTTCCAAATACATGCTAACTGTTTTTCAGGATTTAAATATGGGGAGACTGAACAACACAACTTTGGGAAGCAGGTAAATGTGGAGTTCATGGTCATTATTAGCTCAGGTGGTTACATACCATGTAACCATGTTTATTTGACCTCTCCAGAAGTGATGAGCTCTTGTGGATAGATCTTTGAAAATAACCCACTCTGATAGATAAGGTATATAAAATGTACATGCTGCAAACCTTTAAGGAAGGTGGAACAGAAGTTAACGAATGTGAACAAAAGCTATGAATCATCTTGTTACTGATGTTAGTATCTGCAAGTAGTAGCTACACATGGAAAATATTCTCATGCAAGGAAGTTGCTGGGTTTTAAGGGAGACTCACAGGCAGAATGAAAACGTGGAGGTGTTTTTTCTGTCTTTTTGCTTTTCAGAGCAGATTCCCTAGGTAGTGGAGTATTAATCTGTAAAAGATTAGGAATGAAGTAAACTGTTGTGTATGTCTGTGCTCCCAACTCTTTACATAACCTAGCATTTGTATTTTGTAAACCTGATCTTGTTTTGGAGTTCCCTCATTTATAAAAAAGCTGATCATACAAATTCTTAAAACAAGGGACTTTCCGCCTCTTCCCTTCCTGCTCCGAGTATGAGGCAATTTTATGAAATTTCTTGTGTATCTAAAGACAAACAGTTCAACTGGGGGGAGGGCAGCACCCATTTTAAAATGAATTTGACATGAGCTGGGGTGGGGGATCCAGTTTTGTAAGCAGCTAACATTATCTTTGATTGCATAAGCAAAAGAGTGTTGAGGTATTTTCCTTCTTATGTGACATTATTAGTATTAACCCTTGGATAACAAGTCCACATCTGGTATCTTTTAAAAATGGAAACGATACTTGAAGTTTTTAAAAGATCTTCAAATGTTTTAAACAGAAACAAAAGCCAAACAATAAACAGGTGGTTTCAGGGCAGAATTTAAAAATTGGAACCAAGAAAATCTAAAACGGAATTATTTACCAAAGCAAAGCAATTGCAATAGCTGAAAGCATTTCTGAAATCTTAGTCAGTGAATTTTTCTTTTTTTAAGCTTAGTTGTGGAGAAAGAGGAAATGCAGTGTGCTTAGAAGAGACAAGATGCTAGCATTACTGGAAAATATCCTATTAATACAAATATCTTTAAAAGAAAACAAGATCCAGTAACCCGTGTCTGTTTCAAGGGATGAGGAAATATAAATGTACAGTATTGCTGTTCAATTTAGATCAGTCAACTTAAAGTGTGAAAGATGGGTATGAAGAAATTTTTACCTGAAGCTGAAATGCTTTTGGATATATATCCGAAAGCTTCACAGCATGTACAAATAAGTGTGGTTTTGTTTTTTTTAAATAACACATAGTTTATTTATAATCAGTATTTCTAGGCTGTAGTATTTGGTGTGTTTCCTAAACTGTTCAGCTACACACCTTTTGTGGAATTTGAATGATATTGTAGAGTCACCAGGGTGTTGGCTTTAGAATTACTTAAGATGACTGTTTATTTTTTTTGTACCTTTCAGCTTGCAGAGGAATAGTACTTGTCACCATGTTTGCTTTCCCCTGCAGAGCCTTTATTGGCTAGGTCTCTCCTTGAGTGTAGCTGACATAACAAAAGGTGAATTTCTTTGGAACTGGTTATCTTTCTTTTTGCATGCCATTTTATAGGGCAGAAGAAAGGAAATGGACTTTGCTTCAAGGTAATGTCAACTTTTGTATCTGCACTGAATGTCTCTGAATAAGCAACCATCTCGTATGCAGTTTCTGTTCTGTATTGCAATAGATCCTTGAAAAACCATATGCACAGTAGGGGAAGTTGGCCTCAATTCCAAAAAGAGAAAATCTAGGATGGAATTGTCCTTGATTCCTTTTATTTGATCTCTTATTACCCCCTACCTATATCCTAAAAATAGGAATGACATACACTGTAAAATTTCAGTTCTATATCAAGCCTCTCTGTTCTGGTTAATCAAAAATTTGTACTTGTCATGTTTGCAAAATAAGACGACAGTTAAATATAATATGTAGGTTTTCAGGTGTTCTTTTTTTTTTTTTAATCGCCACTCTGATCTAGAGTAGAATATCATTCTCAGATTCTGAAATTCATTAACAGCTCCAGATCTTACCATTGCATAATGCAGACTTTCTACCACAGCATATGTTTTTCATATGGGAAAGAAAAAAAAATCTTCTTGTTTAAAAAGCAGGGTGTAATAAATACATTAGGACTTTTTTCTTTGATGTTTTAGCTTAGGAGGTTATCTGGGAGAGGGTGTTTGACTATGTCTTAGAAAAAATGCTTAGAGTTGTTTTTCTTTCCTTTTAGAGTCTGATAATTAGAATTTTTAGATCTTGTAGTACTGGGAGGCATATGCCATTTAAAGTATGATTGAGTGAATTAGAATGCACTTTCTGCTACAGTACAGCTAGCTTCTGTAATGTTTCTATTCTGGCCCGTGCCATGAGGTTTTCTTCAGAGGCAGAAAGCATCCTCTCTGTAGCCCCTTGAGCTGGTTATGTACTGATTCTGCTAGGAGTTTGATCCAAGGTGAGTTTTGTTGGAGAAAGGGAACATAATTGAACCAACCTAGGAGATTTGCAGTTGCATTTCCTGCTATTCCCATCACCCTCCCTCAGTATGTTAGATATATTTCAAGGCATTTCTCTTCTTTTGAGTGTGAGTGGGTGTTATCCCTTAAAAGCCGTATGTGCAGTATATTGCCCTACAGGATCATAGAATCATAGAATCATTAAGGTTGGAAGAGACCTCTAGGATCATCAAGTCCAACCGTCAACCCAACACTACCATGTTTCCTAAACCATGTCCAGAAGTGCCATGTCTACGTGTTTTTTGAACTCCTCCAGGGATGGTGACTCCACCACCACTCTGGGCAGCCTGTCCCAGTGCCTGACCACTCTTTCAGTGAAGAAATTTTTCCTAATACCCAGTCTAAACCTCCCCTGGCACAGCTTGAGCCCACTTCCTCTCGTCCTATCACTTGTTACTTGGGAAACGAGACCAACCCCCACCTCACCACAACCTCCTTTCAGGCAGTTGCAGAGAGTGATAAGGTCTCCCCTCAGCCTCCTCTTCTCCAGACCAAACCCCCCCAGCTCCCTCAGCCGCTCCCCATCACACTTGTTCTCCAGACCCTCCCCCAGCTCCGTTGCCCTTCTCTGGACACGCTCCAGCACCTCCATGTCCTTCTTGTCCCGAGGGGCCCAAAACTGAACACAGCATTCGAGGGGCGGCCTCACCAGTGCTGAGCACAGGGTCACCATCCCTGCCCTGCTCCTGCTGGCCACACTATTGCTGAGACAAGCCAGGATGCCGTTGGCCTCCTTGGCCACCTGGGCACACTGCTGGCTCGTGTCCAGCTGGCTGTCAGCCAGCACTGCCAGGGCCTTCTCCACCGGGCAGCTTTCCAGCCACTCTTCCCCAAGCCTGTGTCGTTGCATGGGGTTGTTGTGACCCAAGGGCAGGACCCGGCCCTTGGCCTTGTTAAACCTCATGCAATTGACCTCGGCCCATGGATCCAGCCTGTCCAGATCCCTCTGCAGAGCCTTCCTACCCTCCAGCAGATCAACACTCCTGCCCAATCTGGTGTCGTCTGCAAACTTACTGAGGGTGCACTCATTCCCCTCATCCAGGTCATTGATAAAGATATTAAACGAGACTGGCCCCAGCACTGAGCCCTGGGGAACGCTGCTTGTGACCGGCCGCCAACTGAATTTAGCTCCGTGGATGGACTAAAAGGGAATAGCGTACCGTAAATGATACAATGTGAAATGCATGCAACACGTGTTGTCAGTGGCACGAGGTCTAGTTGAAGGCCAGTAACTAGTGGTGTACCCCAGGGGTCAATACTGAATCCAGTCCTGTTCAACATCTTCATTAATCACAGAATCACAGAATGGCTGAGGTTGGATGGGACCACAGGAAGTCTCTTTGTCCAACCCCTCTGCTCAGAAGGGTTATCTAGGGCTGGTTTCCCAGGACTGTGGCCAGATGGCTCTTGAATACTTCCAAGGAGGAAGAGTCCACAACCTGCCTGGGCAACCTGGGCCAGTGTTTGGTCACCCTTACAGTGAGAAAGTATTCCTGATGTTCAGAGGGAACCTGCCGTATTTCAGTTTGTGCCCATTGCCTCTTTGTCCATTGGATTCCTCTCTGCACCTGTTATTTTTTCCACTGACTTTTTTTAAGCTCACATTTCTTCTCTCTTTGAGCTGCTACAGAGGGTTTCTTTTAGCACTGCACCTTTTCAAGATCCTGTAAATGTTGTGTTTTATTATTACCATAGTTTTCTTAAGAAGGATCCTGTTCTCTTGCAACAGTGACTTTGTCTTCACTTGCAGTAGGCTTCCCCCGCCTTGATGACCAGCTCTGTGAAACCAAACTCTTTCATAGTTACCCTCTTGTACTTTTGGTTCTGGTTGCATTACACCACTAAGCTGTATCACTTTGGGGGTGGGGTGGGGGGGAAATGCATCCAGTGGTCTCTACAGGGCAGAGCTAGGTGAGACATGCTCTGTGAACTTCAGCAGGACTTCAGGCAGACTATTTCTTCCTTGTTCATGTGGCAATACCAGCTGAATTGGAATAAATTCACTATTGTTCTGCAAGACTTAAGGGATTTTAAAATGCTTGTAAGTAAAATTTATCATACAACATACCAACAATATACAACACTGAATAATTTTAGAGGAAACATTTACATTTCAAAGCCAGGCAGAAGTTAGGGAATACCAAATTAAGAATGTCTCTGGAGCTCTAATTAGACTTCCCATTCTTCTACATATGCATTATGTTTCAGCCTTGAATTATATGATTGAACACTGTTTTCTTCACTAAATGCTCTAAATGAACCTGTGAATGCCTGCTAGTAATGTTAAAAGCTACAGTACCCTTGAGTACAATTACCTCAATTGCAGCGTACTAAAATGAGCTGAGAAAATTCTCATTTTAAGCAACTGTCCAATTACATATAGAAATGGGTTCCAAAGAACATAAGACCATCAAATTTTAACTTTAAGGCAGAATTTATATATCTAGGTTTCTGGAACAAATGACCAGTGTCTGAATATGAAGCACAAAGTCTGTGTTAGTTCTAGACTCACACATGGACCAGTATCCTAGGGTGGGAATTGGCTGGAAGAATTTGAGATGAGTCACAACAGTTGTTTTCAGATTTTTTTTTTTTTTTTGTTTTTTAAGAGTTTTGTACTAAAATTAGAAAGATCCTTTTTAAAATGGTGATCAAGAACATGGGAAGGAGAACAATGGACCTGGAGTCTACTGTTTGCCAGAAGAAATAACAATGAAGACCTCTAAGAGTTTGGCTAATAGGTGTGAAATGTGTATCACAGCTGTCTTGTAACAGTACTGTACTTCACACAGTTGTGTGATTCAGAAAACATCAAAGAAGCTTGGTCTTTGAGCAAAGAGGATTCACTACAGCACTTTTAATTATTTTGTATAGCCAAAGTACATGCAGTGCACACTTTACAGCCATTGCAGCCTACATGATATGCACAAGAAGGAAGCTATTCTGAAAGAATACTTAACTTGGGAAGTGAATCATTCAGGTTTTAGGAAAAATACATCTAAGGTGTTTGAGCAGTCTTTTGCCTCTGTATCACAATGGCCTTGTGGTAGAGCCGAGAACATAACATAACTTTCCTGGGCCCCAGTCGGTGCACTGTAGACAAACAAGGTTTTAGTTTGTGGACGTCCTTTGCACCAGAGGAGTGGACAGGACATGCTTACATAATTAAAGTTTCTAGCACAATTTATGCACAAAAGAAGCACAAATTTGTACTGCATGGTCCAGCTCTTAAATTCCTGATTTCCTAACTTTTTTAATGCTTGCCCTCTAGCTGTTTGATAACTAGTTACAGCTTTCTGATGAACCTTTTTGTAGCTTGTATATTCCTCTTGGTTGAAGACTGACACCATGGAAAACAGGTGTGGGAAGGGCTTTTGAAAGGTGGTTTAGTGTCTTGATGATCTTAGAGGTCTTTTCCAACCTTAATGATTCTATGATTCCAGCCTATGGATCTGATCCATCTGAAAAATTTCCATTATGAAACAACTTCTGATAGAATCGGAAGAAAAATAAGCTTTAAAGTTTACAGTCTTTTTTCATGCCTGAAGCAGAAGCTTGTGAGGTTTATGACTTGGCTTGTGATTTTCTTTTGTTCTGTACCCATCCACTGACAACTGTGTCATGCAAATGACATAGGTTGACTTACTGAGATCTTTCATCCACAGCCTAACACATCTTACTGCAGCCACAACCAACTGTCCTGCGTGTTTTTTCTTGCAGATGTCTGTTTCGGAGATAAACATTCCACTCTTTCCTTACGGGCTGGAAGTTTTCCTGTAGTTTGTTGTCCATACTGCTCGGAAGTTTTTTCTTAGTGTCTAAACTAAATTTTGTCTGCTGCAAAGCAGGCTCATATTACTCAGTCTATCAAGAGTTGATATATAGGACAGATTGTTTCCTTCTGTGTAACAGTCTTAAAATATATAACAGACTAATGTAGTTAGGTCTCTCCAAGTCTTCTGCTCTTAAAATTAAACAGCCTTTTCAGTCTCTTTAAGTTGCAGTGTCTAGACCTCTGTTCTCCGGCGTTGTCTTCTCCGTTCCCTCCACCTGGTCCAGATCTGAATTCTGGTGCCCACAGTGGGACGTGGGCTCCTTCAGAGGCCTCATTAGTACCAGGTAGAGTGGAACGATGACTTTGTTTTAAAGGCAGTGTTGGTCTTCATACAACTTAATAAGTGGTTTATTTTCTCACATCAATCAGATGGGCTGTTTCCCGCTGACCATGTCAGAGTCTCTCAGAAAAGGCAGTCTTCCTTTTTTGTAACAGTGTACCTGAGGATGTGACTTGTCATTTTTCCTTGTTACCGCTTTTTGTGAAAGCTGTTGTGTAACAGAGAAGTGCTGCTTTTTTCCTTTGCAAAGCTAGAAGGCGTAAATACTGGGAAAGGGGAAACAATTGGGGTATACACATGATGAGCGAGAATGGAGATACAGTACTTAGCTATCTTTCTGATCCCCACAATAATTGGCTGTTGGGGAACATGAAGTATATAGTATTTCAGAGGAAGTAGCCAGGGCTGCAGTTACATTTTGGTTCAGATTGTTCCATTTTCAACTTCTTTTTCTAGACGTCAGTGCTGTTTGTTAATCTCAGAAAATTCTTTGCTGTTGTGGATTGTCCCTGGATCTAGCTCATCCAGACAAGCGAGGAATGGAGAGTGTTTCCTCATGCTGTATTTAGTTTCTCCTTCTCATGGTCTTGTGGTTGCATTTTAGGATATATTTTCTTATTTTCAAAAAATTGAGCATTGTTCAGGGGGGTGTTGTTAACCATGTTCTTTCAATCCAGCCTTTACTTCATTGCTGGACAGATGCGTTGCCTTTGCCTATAGAATATGATTGATATCGAGTCACTGATAAGCACTCAGAGTATATGGTTAAAAAAAACCAGCTTCACTCTTCCCAATGGGCATTCAGCATTCTGGTATAGTATAGTGATGCTTATTTTCAGAAATTTATTTATGCTTTGTATTCCACAAATAGTAATAATTTGCTTACTTTAAGTTTATTTAATTTTTCAGTTAGATGATCCAATTTTGAGGGTGTTTTTGTGGGCTTTTTCACTTGCGTTTAGTGCTGAAACTGGAGAGGGCTGTTTAGTTTACATTCTTTGGAAAACACCTGAAAATAGTACTAGCAGAGCGTTTGTGTTGGTTTTTTTTTTTTTTTTTTTTTTTTTTTTTCCTGTGTGTAATCCTTAGCAGGTACTTCGCCTGAGATGCAGAGCACAGAAGACAGTGCGTTTGCTGCCTGCTTGCCCTATGGTGTGTGATACTAAGGAGTGTAACTCATCAGTACAGCTTGCTTGAGATGTTACCCTGCCACATGAAAACCAGCCGTTTGTGTGCACAGCTGTACCTGTGTGGGACTGACCCAGGGATTTGTGGAGTGAATATACCACAGGCTCTGGAAACCTTCCAGTTTTTTAATTAGTATTAGTTGTATGTGCTTCAGGTTATTCACAGAAGCTGAAGAGCTCTTGTACTGATTTTTCTTTTTCTGCTTTATTTCATAAAAAGTGAACTTTCTGAGGAATCCATATTTTTTTGGATGGAAGATTTTTGCTTTTCCTGTTGATTTCATGTGGTTTTTATGGCAATCCGTTACATAAGACAGCATAGTCAGATTAGTTTTTTTCCTTCTTGTTGCATATTCTGTCCTGCAAGTTTTCTAAAATGAGATAAGTTTGGAATTTTTAAATAGAGAAAACAAATGAAATTGGAATTTATAGATGCTCCAGAAAGCTTTTTGAGAAAGAAGTGCTCTTAATTCCTTTCATACCATTTTCCTTGCTTTGTAACTGAAGATAGTTATCTGAAACAACTTAACTGTCTTCCAGGTTCACATCCCAGATGTATTTTTCTTATAACTAATAATCCTCTGAAATCTGCAACTTGAAGCTGCTCACTTGAAGTTGATTGTTAGCTTTGAGATGTGGAAGACAGAAATGCGTGTGCTCACAGGCATGGCTATGTGGGCACGTAGGCATGTGCATAGCAGTGCAGTGATGGAGGGAATTTGTTCAGCTCTTTCTGTGTTGGTCAACAGTGCGTTGCGTATAGGTGGAGAACAGTTGTGTGGTGATACTATGTCCCATTGTCACCCGTCTGTTTTACGATCCTGAAGTTTGGAGTCTCCAGCTGATAGCAGGTTTCCAATGTGTCACCTGCTCCCCCAGCTGTGCTGATCAACTTCGTTCAGGAGTTAGACCTTTCTTCTGTTTTATTTTCGCCAGAGTGTCTTACAGTAACTTATACGGGTTTAGCCTTGTAACCTTAATTATATGTGGAATGTGGGGAATGCTGTATTTTTTTCTGTATAAGAAGACAGTGAACTCTAATTGCTTAGTTCAAGTATTAAACATTCCTTGTGCATCAGGGCTTTGCTTAACCAAGCTATGTTGTAAAAACTAAATGTAACTACTAAAAAGTTTCTTCTGATTACCTCACTGTTTTATTTGTATTGATCCTGTCTTTATTTTGTTCGGTTTTGTGTGAATGGATGCTGTTAACGTTGCATTTATTTTTGTTTCTTTCTGTTATCCTTTAGGAGCAACATTTAAAATGTTAAAGGCAGTTTTAAAAAAGAGCCGAGAGGGTGGAAAAGGGAACAAGAAAGACTCAGGTATGAATATTAATAAAATATTTTATAATGTAGATGAGTTGTGCATTTTAAATCCAGCAATTAAATTTATTGTGTTGCAGCAGTGATGCCCCATCTTTAGGGCAGCAGATGACTCCTGTTGCTGATGCCAGCGGCAGGGAGGTCTGTCGGCCCGAGGCCCTCCCCTCCGTTTTGGCCGCACTGCTTACATGCAGAGCATGAGTAGCAGGTCTAAAGCTTCCCGGAAGGTGTATCCGGTGCACTCGTTCCTGAATTGCTGCCAGGAAGAACAGACGAGAGCAGCTTGCTCTTGCTTCTTACCACAGAAATACTGAGAGCAGGCTGTGTGTATTGTCCTGCCAGCCTGAACACGGCCCAAGGCCAGAGGTTCAGAACCCTGAAGTACAGAAATATATTTAAACTACTTATTAAATTATATTATAGAAAAAAATTACATATTATGGGTGATAGACTTTTTATTAGTCGTGTATTTAGAAAAAATTTATTGAAAGTAAATTTAGTGAAAAGTTTTTAAGTTGGTTATCAAACTTCTATCATGTTTTAGTTTTTGCTTTAACTACAGAGATATTTGAAGGTAAAATTAATCATCAATAAATTTTACTTTTAAAAAATAAAGCTTATTTTACTATTAATCATAAATTTAGTAGGCCACTACTTATCTGTATTGCCTTTCAGGAAGAAGGGTAACTAAGAACTCTAATGGCCATTTTCGAGGGCAGAGAAGGACCAGCAATGCCCTTTAAGAAGGAGTAATAATTATAAAAGTACAGGTATTGGTGATTGAGTATTAAACCTGCCTGCTCTGTGCAGGTTATGCTGAAGGCTTTGCTGCAATGGCTAGAAAGCTAATGGACCTGAATGACAGGTGCCTTTTCTTCACAGTTAAATTTTTACCTTTTAATGTAGACTAATTAATGTATTAAATTAAACTATTAATGTAGACTAATACATTTGATTTTCTGAGGAGTTAGATCCTAAATTACCTCTAATAGTGAATTTATGCTCTTTGGCAACACAAACTTATTACTCCCAGAGCGCAAAAAAAAAAAAAAAAAGTAAAAACAAATATTCCTTTAATGTATTAAATACAGAATGTAATATAGACTACCACATTCACATTTATCAGGACCTTTAAAACAATGCAGTCATTTTCCTTGACAAGCAAGTTATATACTTGCATTGCAGTTTTTAAAACTATACAGAGTTATGCTGAGTCCTCCAAGGGGAGGGTATTTTAAATGTTCTTTTGCAAAAAGCAGCTCTGTGTTCATCTGGCAGGTAATGTGTTCTTCAGGAAATTCTTGTGGCCTTCTGAAGTTTACTCTCTACCATGGTTTCTTTCTAAGAGATTGAATGATGAGAGGTATCCTGAAAAGAAAAAAAACATTGACACTAGGTCAAAGATGCACAGAATTGATCACAGAACAAGAGGAGAGGCATCCTGTTAATTTTGTATGTACTGCTGACTTGAAGTTACCAGCTGGAGTTGTTTAAAGATAGTGGACTAAAGATTCCTGTGGCAAGGCTTTCATTGGTACATTTTTCCTTAAAATACTAGATGGAAATTGGTTTAAGCTCAAAAGGAAAATCAGGCTGTTTGGAACAGAGCTTTGACCAGGCTTTGATTAAAATCTGAAGCTGGAAAAGCCTTTTTCCTTTAGGTCAGAAAACACATTTTTTTTATTTTAGGATCTCATCACATATGTCTGGATTAATGTATGCAAAAGACAGGATTTTCTCCCTTTGTTTTTACAAATACAGTGCTGCTGTATTTCTGAACACCAAGGGAGTGTGTTAGAGTGTGGGAGTTTTTTTGGTTTCATTTTTGATTTGTTTTTTTTGTTTTGTTTTTTAAGCAACGCTCTAAAGTTTCATGTATAAGTTGAATGTTATGGAAACCAAGTATTGGGAAAAATCCGTGAATGATGCCTGGCTGGTGAAAGCTAGAGTAAGGAGGAATGCAGGAGCCGCTTTTTAAAAGGAAGTAATTAACTTATACAGTGGATTCCAGAGATTTTGGCTTATTTTGTGTTTGAAGATGTTGTGAAAAGTTTGAAAAGAAATGTGTGCATTCCTTTCTGTGTTACATCCAGGACTTCCTGTGAAGTTGTATTCAGTTTAATAGTTTTCTCTTTGGTTCCAAAGGACCTTCCAATTCTTTCAGCTGTAAGACATTTCTCAGCTTTTGGAGAAGATGTGAAGCAAGGCAAAGAACATAGGTCTTTGCAGAGCTTATTTTTTTGCTCACTCCTCTCCCTGGTCCTTAAACTCCGAACAATGAGAAATGGAAATTTTTTAAATTGTAGAATTGTCCCATTTCATGGCCTTTCATGTCCTTAATAACAACAGCAGCTCTTAAAATTTACTACTCTAAAAAACTATGAAGAGAGTGAAAATGCATGCTAATGATGGAAGCTGACTTGAGAGACAGTTAATATGGAAACATCAATCCTCCTAGCCACTGTTTAAGAGAGTAACACAATAGTAAATTTAGATGCTTCTCAGCTTCGTGGGCACATAGATTTGATTTGTTTGCTGATGAAGTTCTGAAAAAGTTTTCAGGTGTCTCAGAGCTTCAGAATGTAGCAGGAAGTAGATGAGTGAGCGCAGCTCAGTAGTGTCAGACTGAACCCGATTAGGAAGACTTCTGTGATCTTCTTTCGATACGTACCCAGTTGAGGATTAATGCTGAACAGCTAGAAGGTGGGAAAATCTTAAGCTGCTATAGCTGGTTCAGAATTGACTGTATGAATGTGCTTGCAAACTTCAGCTAGGGTGCGTGAGTAAATCTGCCATACTTTGCATCCCAATAAACAGAGGAGAGATGCTGAGGTGTTGAATTGCAGCTGAGGAGCAGTAACTCCTGAAAGCTCGGTCTTGACCACTCGTGATTGTTTCGCTCTAACTGAAGTCAAACTGGAACAGGTTTAGCCTAAACTGCAATAGCTTATTCTTAAACTGAAGTAACCCCTGTTGTCCCATGGGTTTACTTGTGCATAAAAGGAACGCCTGGAAGTCTGGGTAATTCAAATCTGAGTAGGATGATTCCGGTTCTACTGAATAGAATTTCCTGTTTGTGCATTAACTCTATCTTATTGCTTTTACATCTGTTAGCCTTGTGGAACCAGGGCAAATAGGAATGTTGGGTTTGGTTTGGTTTGTGGGTTTTTTTTTGTTTTTTTTGTTTTTTTTTTTACCCTGGATTGAAGGCACAACTGTAGTATTAAAAAATCTGTAAAAGGGTTAGAGAACATAAAGAAATTAGGACTGTTTTTTAAAAAATAGCTTGTACGGATTTTAATGTTAGAATCTCCTCATTTGCCCTGACATAAGGGCTTAAGAGCTGAAGATGTGCATAATGTTTTTGAAATCTAGCTGCTGAGTATGTTAATTACAATTTTTAATAACTTTTTAAATTCAGGGTTGTCTTGAAAAAGAGGGTTGCAAGAATTAATGTTGATGCTTTTGGGAGAGAGACTGAAGGGCTATGCTTAAGACTGGTAGAGGGTCTTTATGTAAACAACTTCTGCCCTAATCAGGTGGAAGACTGTCATGTGGGAATCTCACTGTGGGATGGAAAAACAGCACCTTAGGCTACTCCAACAGCAGTATGCTAGCAATACATAGTTGGGCTCAGATCCTGCAGTTGCTTCAGTAATAGTTCTTTCTTCTACAACTGCTTTATTAAAATGGGTTTATTTAAATGTGGCTGGGAGGCATTGATAGGCAGGTGGCTGTTGTAGGATTAGGTAAATTCTAAATGAATCAAAATTTGTGTGTTTAAACATGCACATAGTTATGTACATGATTGTATATCAGTATGTGCAAACGTGAATGTAGATGAAAAGAGAGCAGTGTTGACAGCATGTTGTTTATGCATAGAAAAATTTTTCAAAACAAAACTTACTAAACTTACTTCTAAATGTGGATTTGAAGACAAGGTAGTTGATATCATATTTAGGTAAACTGATGTACCAAAGGAACAGAATTCCAAACAAAGCAGTTTTGTGACCCAGGCATCCAACTTTTTCTGCATCCAGCCTTTTTTTCAGGTTTTCTGCAGTGTGAAGCAACCTGTCTTTACACCCCTTCAGACATAGTTGTTTCTGTTGTATGGAAATAAGTATCCGTAAGTTGACTTTTGTTTTGTCTTGTCCCCCTTCCTTCCATTGAAGTGATGTACATACTTGGTAAAGGACAGAACTGAAGGGGAAAAAACCCACAGTCTGCGCCTGTCACATTAAAGTAACAGAAAACTATTTTGTGACTGTTTGGAACCAAGCAAGAAGAGGGCAAACAGGAACATTCATTTTTGTGCCCTGGAAAGTGATCTGTGGTTTTATACTGTCTCATGTACACTGAGCTGAAAATGTACAGCAATTACTCTCTGGGTTTCCCTTTGTTTCTCAAGGTTTTCATTCAGTCTTAGAAGCAAAGTAAAAAAACGTGGTATTTTCTCCTCTCTGTCAGTTTATTATCGTCAAATAAATATTATCCTTTTAAACTCTGAAAGAGTTTCCAAGTCCTTGAGAGATTCCTTAGAAGGTGTCTTTCTAGTAAGAAGTGGCAGACCTAGTCTTTTTGATTGGGAGTCTGTTAGTGTAACTCTCACTAGCCCTTATGACTTCTCCTTAGGGCACACATTTTCTTTCCTTATTCTTTGCCTTTTGCCATTGTTTTGTTAATGGCCTTTATTTTCTAGGTTTAAGACAATCTTGTCTCTTTGTCTTTATTTCTACCCTGTGTTTCTCTCTAACTACCCTGGAAATTTCTTTGTGCTCTCTCTTCTGTGTTGTTTCCATAGTTGATTGTGGATTGTATGTTTTCCCATTTCTTTCCTTGAGGCTTTTAAATTCTGCTCTGTAGCCACTGGGAGGTTCTCTGCCTCTGGCCTCTCTTGGAAGGAGCTGACCTTTTTTTATTTTAGTATAGCACAGAAACTTTGTATCTTAGTGTCACAATTCAAGAAATCAGAGCCAGAAGACTGTTGTTTGAACTCAAGTTCTACGGGATTACCTGCAAGTCTTGTCTGTGTCCTTGATGAGGTGATAGTATAAAAAATATACATAATAAGCTTCAGAATATGAACAAAAATTACTTTTTAATTATGATTGTTTTAGTAGAAGTTCTAGTCAGCTACTCATTCTTAAATACTTAAAAATGCTTCAGAGATAGATTTGTATTAGTATTTCCTGTTGGTTTTATATGCTGCCAGCTGCTTTGCAGTATATAATTATGTTTGTTTTCTTTAACTGTCCTAAAGCCAGCAACTTGCCTGCATTCTGGGAAACTGCCTTTTTTTTTTTTTTTTTTTTTTTTTTTTTTACTTACTAAGCAAAAGACTATTCAATATAAAATATTTGTAATGTATTTAAAAAAAAGAAAATCACATATATTAAATTTCTACAGAACATGCTCAATTATTTCAGATGGCTTTTTAGTAGTGTGAGCATTGTCGTTCTGTTGACCCAATATCAGGCCTGAAGGAACATGAATAATGGAAGTATTGTGCTTAGTTTGCAGTGTTCTTCCTTCACTAAATCCCATCAGAAGTTTAACATCAAATGTAGTACACAGTATGCAGGAAAACTTCGTTGATTTCAATAGAAATTAATGTGGTAAGTAGTTGGGACTTCTAGGTTTTCCAGCTTAAAGGCTTGTTAGACATTCATGTAGTGCTCAGATAACAAGGGACAGATTATTATGTCAACAAAAAGATAATGTTTAGAATGTAATACTATAGCGCTTTAAAGGTAGAGAATCTAGAGAAATGAGATCAGTGTTTCTGATGTCTGGATGATGAAATTAGAGGTACTCAAGTGCTTACGTATTCGTATGCATCGTACTTTCAGTGATTGTATTCAGATTTTTTTAATGTGGGCTACAAAAAAGTTCCATATTAATAGACCTTTCTTGGATCTTGTTTGATTTTTCCTGTCAATCAGATTTAATTTTTTACAATACTCTTTTGAGACTTAGTGTCCTTTGTTTTTTTTCCTTCTTGTATTCCGGTATCTTTATATAAGCATCTTTGACCTAAATATGAGTGCACGAAGTTTTTGAATATTAGGATAGAATGGATGCTCTTATTTCTGCATTATGTTCTGTTGTAGATTGGCATACTTAGTTATTTTGTTTGTATGTCTTGCTCTTTATCAACATTTTGTACTAAAGAATTTGGATGAAATCTGTGAATTTGAAATGTCTTCCTTTTTTACATATGACCAGATACAATTAAGAAATTGAGATTATACTTAGTATTCTTTTTGAAAAATAAAATGGCTTTCAAAGGCATGAGCTTTGATCACTTGTATGATGTTCTGCCATTTTTGTTTTTCTTCCTCCCTTTTCTATTAGCGTAGGCCACTGTTACAAGCCTGCCACACAGCACTAGCGCAGCACTTTGAATGGTAAACATAAACGTGCTTAAATTCACTGACACAATTTTTTTTTTTTTGCTAATGGCAACCAAATTGCTCCTTTAAATTAAAAGTGAAGGTGTTATGCAAGGAGGCCTAATCTTTTATTAAGACCCACTACTTAATCATTATTTTAAAATCAAGTATTTTCAGAGTTATTTCCCTGTAGCAGTAAAGGTTCGACTCTCAGCTGAACTTGTTTATAGTTAAATGCATATTTGAACCCCACCTTTCTTGCATTATGTCTCATCAAACATTTCTATCTGACTAATATACTTGTAACCAAGATGAGATCATCAAGAGCTTCAGGTACCCTTCTGGCAAATTGAAAGGCTTGAAATCATTAAATCAAATAAATTTGCATTTTAAAACTAAATATGCAAATTCAGCTGGCTTTTTCTGTCCAAACTCTCTATGATATTAGGCTTTGAATTTTAAGTGCAAAGGGACTTTGTGGTGCATAAAGTACACATCCACTAGCTGGAACATGGAACTTGTACTGGAATACTTTCAAGCTTCAGTTTGACTTTTTGTTGTTACTCTAAAAATATCTTGCAACAGAAGAAGCATTGTTTCATGCTTAAAATACAGAGCTTTTTTGATTATTCTGTGTTGCTTTGCCTGCTTTCTGCAGCTGATGACAGTTATTTAAGAGTTTTAACTCCTTTTTTTGCTGAGCAGTGAGTATTTAATGTGGTGAATGTCCTTTCCCAGAAGCTAATTCCAGTGATATACCCTATGCACACATAAGCGGGGGGGGGAATAAATCCTGCCCCTGAAACACGTAAATAGAAATCACTTTGGTGGTCCTAATAACCTCTATTTATCACTGTTTTCTTTAAAAATTGGTTGTTAAGTAAGCATTACAGAGAACATTAGCATTTTGTGTACTGAAAAAGTAATCCAGAGTTCAGAAATAAATGCCAGAAAGTGAGCAAATAATGTCAAGTACGAGCATAGTTGCCAAAGATTGTCCATTTGGACCTTTTATTCTAATCTTTACTTGGCTTGTTTCTCATTCAATGCACTTCACTGCTTCTGTTACTCAGGCTGTAGAGAGTTTTCTTCCCATTCCAGGCTAGTTTCTCCCTTTTTCTGGTCTCTCCAGAGTTTGATCTTCCCTAATGCATGTATGTTACATGACAGAAGCCTGTTGTTTTTTTTTTTTTATTCCAAAAGGCTAGCTGATGAACTACTTTTACTTACCATCAGTTTTTCTTCAACTCCTGATCAGTATTGGCAGTAGTGTGAGTGGTTACCTTGTTCTAACTGGAAAGAATGGCTCGCATGGCTCCTGTACTCTTAGATTGCCTTCTCACTAAGTTGGACTGGCTGTGTATGTATAAGTACATGCACACATGTAAGCGTTTTAATTTTGAAAGACACAGATCCTTTAGAGGGTAATTGTCAGTGTTTTGCAATTAAAAGAAAGCACCTTCTACAGTCACCGAACCATGCTACAGAGTTCTGTCTATAGTTGCCGGTCAGTTCTGTTGAAATACAGGATGTGAATGAAACATAGAAGAAAATTGTTTTTTTAAAATATCAAAATGACTGGTTTTGGTAATCCTTAAGCAGCTTCTTATTACTTAGACATTGTGATGCCTTGTTCTGGGAAGAGTTTTTTCCAGCTGTATGGCTTTCCTCATGCCATACAACTAATTTCTTTTTCCCACTCATAATTTCCTTCTGAACTTGTCTGTAAAGTCTCATCTTTTCTTAACATTTGTTAAGATGAAACACATCCTACGAAGCAGAATAAAGTTTAATAAGCCTGTCATTAGTAATGTGTAAGCACATCTGAATGTTGGCTATTCCTGTTTGCAGAGACAGTCTTTCTTTTCATAGTGCTGTGTGTGCATGTAGATTGGTACAGTTTGCTACTTGTGCTGTTCTTCAGAACTCAGCAGTTCTCACAGAGGTATCATGGGGCACTTGGTGTGAAGAGAACAGAAGCCTCACATAAAACAGCTAACAAAATAACCCAGCAGTAGTTACTGTCGTTACAGTCTTTTGCATGCTCCCCTTGTCAATGTGATTTAATTCCGTCTCAACTCAGACCATTATGCTTGCTCTAAAATAGCAAAGGAATTAGACCTCCTAAGCTCACCTTTTCAGCTTTTCCTGGTAAAGATTCTCCAAAGAGCTTTTCAAGAGTTTCAGTGATGGCTGTATACACAGACGTTATCACAGAATTGCAGCACCACAGTTACCCAGGACTGGATCCAGTCAGCTTTTGAGAGTCTCCAGAGATGGAGACTCTACAGCCTCCCTGGGCAACCTTTTCCACTGCTCTACCACCCTCACAGTTTTTAACAACAGTACAATAGTGGCTGACAAATTTAGGGATTCCTCTGTTCCAATAGAAATGTCAGGGCAGTTTGCAGACAGAACAATTGCATGCAGGTTGACGCTGAGCCAGCCAGCAGGTTTAATGCTGGTTGTGTTCTTTTCTGTAGAGGATACAATTTCTTTTTTGTCTTCACAGTGTATTGATCTCAGAGGACTGTCAGCGTAAGCCAGCAGTGGCCTTGGTAGACACGTAGCCCTAGACCAGACCTACTGACATTCTCTTTTCCTAAGGATAGTTAGCAGTGGTACCCAGGTTTTTGCCACCTTCTGGTGTTCTGCCCCAAATGTGTTACAGAAGTGCAAAGTTTGTTTACTTTTCTTTGCTTTCCATTTCATGCCAGATTAATCTGCTCAGAGCTGGGCAGTTATAGTCAAGTTCTCATTTGTTTGGGAGGTGTTGTCAGTGCACTTCACCCCATGGTGCTTGCAAGGAACGTTTTTCAGCAATAGGATCCTGTAGCGTTAACACCTCCTTTTTTTTTTTTTTTTTTTTTTTTGTTGTTGTTGTTTTAAACATCTTAAGCAGAACTGCAGAATTTAAGATTTCTTCTGCTATAGCACAATTTTATATCAGATATATTTTTAAGTGGGTTGAGAGTCTTTTGTTTCACTTTAGTAGATAGGTTAAGGTAGAAAAAGACAAAATCAGCTATCTCAGAAATACATATTAAGAGAAGTCTGTGGAATATTGTGTGTTCTACAGGTGCTGTCAATATTCAGACTTAAGGAGTCTGCATTTTCATTGCTTTAGCTTTCACTGTTTTGAGTGTTGCGGTCCTATTCCTTCATGTTAAACTAATCTGAATTCCAACATCTGCACCAAACTCCAGTTTACACGTATTTTGGTAAAGTAGTTAGCATTCTTCTGGTTTCTAAGCAACTTATATTGAACGAAGAATTAGATGTGTTTTATTATGTTGGATACTGACATGTACACTGTAAAGATTTTCATTTTAGTTATCCTCTCTATTCAATAGAAGGATTAGTTTAATCTTAAAGTTCAAGTTCTCTTTTATGATATTGGGCTCTACAAAATCATTATGTTAGCCAGCCATCCTTGTATGTTTTTGTATCTTAAGGGAAAAAAAAAAAGGCAGTTTGTTAATCAGATTATGCCTTTCA
The DNA here is from genome assembly GCA_031468815.1 of Morus bassanus. Lineage (NCBI taxonomy): Eukaryota > Metazoa > Chordata > Aves > Suliformes > Sulidae > Morus > Morus bassanus. Next base: position 406,999 of record CM062574.1, on the reverse strand, counting down.
GTTGCATCCCTAGGTGCACCTAAACTGGGATTTGATTTCCATTCTCAAAGCTTTTTGTGTGTGTTTTTTAAAGCTATTAAGTTGTTTCCATGGTTACTTTGACCACTGAATAAGAACTCTGGTGTTGATTGATGCTTATGAAACTTTTTTGTCCAGAGGCTACTTGGCAGTGGAAAACGTGAAACTCAGAGGTTTTAAAAATAAGAAAGTGGGATTTCACAGGACCTTTCTTTATGTTTTAGTTTGACGTTATTAAAAAACTTGGGAGAGGTCATCTTCCTCCTATTCTAGAACTGATGTTTGTCTGTTTTACATTGGGGTAGAGACCAAGAAATGCAATGTAAATTTAAAGGATTGGTCTGGTAGCTAAAATATTTGAAATTACTAACCTTAAGTTAGTAACAAATAATTTTGGTTTTCTGTGTGCATCAGTGTGTGTCATCTGGTTATATTCAGGCATTGTAACAAATTGTATTTTGACAGCTATTACTCATGCATTTTTCTAGTATCGTTTCCCTAATATCGAGTTGTGTGGAACGCATAATGTATTACCTTGTAGATCCCACAAGCTTGTTAATTTTAGGTCTGTTTTGTCACACATGTTGACCCAAGTATCTTACGGGAATTTTCCTGTAAGTTGGAATAAATGTGTAGATTTGGTCATCAGCCCAATTTATACAAAATATAAAATGCAGGATTAGGATAAATTAAATATACAGGATAGATTCAGTGACGTAGGAAAGGATGATACAAGCATATAAAATGAAGCTTGCCATCCCACATTCACATGTGTAATTTAACTATAGCCAACTGTAAATAGCATTACTTGTGTGGATATAGAACCTCCCTTCATGCTGTACTGCAAGAATAACAAATTTTGTAGGTCCATTTAGAGAGCCCATAGGACCAACAGATAGAGGTCATCTGCCTCTGATTTTGTCCTGTAACTCTCACTGTGATAGAGACCCATGAGCCTATTATAAAATTACGTATGTCTGAGGCAAGTGCTTTAATATTCAGTTGAACTGGATTGTCTCTGTGGGAACTCGGTATCTCGCAGTCTTAGTTTGGCATGAAGCAGCAGTTCTTCCTGCTGTGACTCCATTATATGTGGTGAAGAAAGGTGAGCCTCATCCTAGCATCAGCCAGGCACAGGGTATATTTTCAAACTTCTGCCCAGTTCCACCCTCCTATACACTTATTTCTTTGTGCCCCCGCACCCCCTTTCTTTACCCCTTGCTCCCTTTTGAGGGGTGAGAGTATGTTTACTTCTATTAGGGAGAAAGCCAGTGGGAAGAATAACCCTGAGGAGGTGCATAGGGAAGAGGAAAACCGAAGCAAGCAGCTGTCCTGCTTTACCCTGTTACCAGCCTCTGAGTATTTATGGACTTGGGAACTTCTTCAGCTCAAAGTAGCTGTCAGTTGCCATCAGCAGATGACTTCTCTGGGAATAGCTCCTTAAGTCCATGTAATGTTTTGGCATTCAAAGGCCACAGATTTCCATTTAATGTTTATTACCATTGGAGTTGTTCTTGGATCTTGGGGGTCTAAGGGGAGTTGTTCTCCTGGTAGAAGATCCAGTTTGTGCCTATGGCTGTGACAGTATTCGGAGCGTTGTGGTGTATGAGTTCTGTTGGTTCCTTTCTATTCCTGTTTAAGTTTTTTTGAGGCCACAAATGTGGGATTGGTCTGTTGGCTAGTGTGGCAGTTAGTTAACAGTTTTTTAGAAAGGTCGTGGAAGAGCAACTTTGCAGCTTCTGCTTTCTTGGAATGATTTGTGTCTAATAGCTGTCTACTCTTCCATAGTATCTTAAACCATTTTTAATTTATAACGTGCTTTTTTGTGCTTCAGTAGAACACATTACTGTTTAAACATATTCCAACATCACTGAGGATATGATGTCCTCCTAGGTTAAAGCTGCTATGGTTGGGTTTTGTCAAGGTGTGATTTTTTTGCTCTGAAGAGCTGTTGTATCTTAACAGCATGGGTTTGTGAGTGACAATAAGCAAAACCTTGTTGTAAAATTAGGAAAATAAGTGATTGAAAAGGAGAATTTCTGTGGTATGCATCTTTGGGTATTTGTTTTTTAAGTCATACTGCTCTTAGAATTTGAGTCATGAAAGCCCAATCCTTGTACCTTTCCCCGCAGTATCTGCAGTGCTGTCAAGAAAACATAATAATAAGAAAAATTGGAGTACTGCTCTAACAAAAATTGCTAAGATACAGTGATGTATATACATATAGACTGTAAAATATCTTTCAAGTTACTGTCATGATCAAATAATCTAAACTTATTGATTAGAGTTATGCCAGCAGTGTATTTAGCCCTATCTCTCTCTTCCATGGTGTAACGTTTCATATACAATAGAGAAAGATAAATTAAAATTAATTAAAAATTTGGAAGTCTACTAAGATGACAATGAATTAAACACTGATTGTCTGTGTCACAGTAAAAGGGAAAATAGAAATTAGGGAATTGTAGGTGGACTGATTAAACTGAAAGTGGGGGAGGTAATTTTTGTTTGCTGTTCTCTTGTCTCTTGCACCCCTTCACTAGCATTCCAGCCAGAATATTTACACAAATTCCAAATTAAAACCTTGGCAACATATTTAGTAAAAAAAACTCTTACAAGAATGCCAGTATTTTCTAATTGTAGTTGGCTGCATTACCGTGCTTATTCCTTGCTTTTTGCTTACGTTCAAAGGAAAAAATTGGAGTATCACAAGAAGTTTCTCTGTGCGTTCTTCAACAATTTATGAAGCAAACTGACATGGACTGTATTGAATAATAATTAACAATATACCTAATGTTAAATCTGTGTTTAAAAACAGCTATTGCGAAAGTTTAATTTCTAAAAGAACAGAGAAAGGAAATCCTTTATCTCTTGATTTCCACTGAAAGTAAATGGGAACTCAATTTAGGTATCCTGGTGTTTCAAAAAAAATCTCATATATGTGATTATAGCATCTAAAATATTTAGTCTTTTTATTTTAAATATATACTTAGGCTGTACTTCTTTTTAAGAATGGTGTGTTACAAGTAGCTTGCTAAAGCATTGAAGCTGCTTTTCTAGTTCTCAGGATTTTAAACCAATAGTTAAACTCCTATAATAGTTTCAATGGACTTCAAAAAAAGAAAATAAAGTTACAGTTACTTAGTTTTTAATTTCCATCTTGACATGATGAAACTAGAGTTTTTTTCCTTAAAATCATTACCTGTAAATATGAATTTTGTTTTAACAGGGAGGAGAACTTTTGGAAGGTGGTAGTTTAGTTGGTTTCAGAGAAATAAGAGAGTAAGTTTTACAGGTACAACATGTTAAGAAAAGTTTGAATCTAGCACAGCATTTTTTGAGGTCATTTATCGTACATAGCCTTCGTGGGTGGTTCTTTTGAGGAAGAAAAGTATGGCTAGACAAAACCCCCAAATAATCTTAAATACATGCACTTTTGGAAATAGGGGATTAGACTTTAACATTCAGGCATGTTTGGTTTTTTTTATCTTCCATGCATCCCTCTAAGAAAAAAAAAAAAAGACTGGTAGTTAAATTGACAAAAATATTTTTACTTTTCTCAAACTGTTAGGTTTGTTTTTTTCCTTCTGAAACAGTGTGGAAGTTTGTTGTGTGTAGTTAATGCTTCCTGGAGTGGAATGTGGTAGGAGAACAGCTGTTGAAAATTGAAGGCAACAATTGAATGACAACAGAATGAACAAGAAATGCAGATCTTGCAGAGCCACATTTATTTGAAGTATTTCCTTACTGTGAGAAAATAAACCTGGTATGAGGGATTCAAACTTGAAAATATATGCGTTCTCCTTTGTCTTTTCTTCTAGTTGTACTTTGGGTTCCAGTACTTCAGACGTGCTGGTTGTTGCACACGGACTTGTCTAAAAAATGTTCAGGCATTCTCTTTCCTCTTTGGATCAGTTTTGTTTTGCTGTTTTTTATCTTGGTTCATACCAGTTCAATTTCAGCAGTAGTTCATGTAAATTCTTGAGCAATAGCCTAATTTGGATATTAAAAAAAGCTGTAGTTAGTTGGTAACTTTTGTTTTTCAGCTCTGTCTCTGTCATTTGACTAGGAAAAACCTAGCATTTTCAACATGTGTTTCTGCTGTCTTTGAATCACTACTGTGAGCAATATATTTTTCTGTTGTTTTGAAAATATATTCTCGATTTAGCTGAAATCGCATTTCCTGCACCAGCAAGAAATTTCTCTGTTTTGAGTGTATTTCCCTGTTTTGATGTGCCACTTAGTATGTTGTGGAGCAATAGCTTGCTTTTTCCTTAGATAAAAAATCACTGTTGCTGTCAAATTGCACGTAACTGGACCTCTCAGTTTTAAAACAGAAAAATAAAACTTAGACTGGCCATCTATATGAGCGTACCTTTTAGTGATCCACCCTTTACTTGAGTGTAAGGGGTAACCCAACTACATTCCTCCTTTAACTAGTTCAGTAAACAATATTTTCAGGTGGTCTTGACTTTCAGGATATCACAGTGATCCTAAAATACCTTTTCAGGTGTAAAAATACTTTTATCTTTGTAGAAAATTTGGTTTTACCTCTAAGGATGAAATCGGAAAAGTACTTTGTTGAAAGTGAGGTTTTTCTTCCGCCTTGCTGTCTCTATTACAGTAAAATAAAATCTCGCTTACTTGTGTATTTAAATTTTTCTACTGGTTATCTGGATTCTGCAGTGGAGGGTGCACAGAAAGACAAGTCATGCTGAATTGTTGCTGTCAAATATGTTTTCCTATGTGAACTACTTGTATTTCAATGCAACTCTCTGCTTTTTATTTTGGTATATCACATAACGGATGACAAAACTTTATTTTTAGCAGGTGACTCCTGCCCAGAGAATGCCTTGCAGGTTATAACAACATCTGGCCACAATGCAGATTTTCCCATTGGCAATCAGCCAGTCTCTGAGGACACTTATAGAATGAACTTGGCTAAAGGAGTCTCAATGTCACTTCCATCTTCACCTCTGCTGCCACGCCAGTCCTATTTGATGCAGTCAAGATCAAACAAAAAGTCTCCAGGTAAAATGAAACTGATGAGCAACTAAAATCTTTATAGCACTTTAACTCGGTTTTTGGTATACTTTATGGAAGAATAACACAGTAAAATCATGTTAATCTTTTGCAGTAAGAACAAGAGCAGTGAATGCTTTTTGCATGTTCCCAGGGAAAAAGGTAATAGGTGATTAAATAGTATATATTATTTCATATGGCAAAGAATTATTCTAATTGGTATCACAAATACCTATATTGAAATGTCTGAATACATTTAAAACTGGTTTTTTATGATTTGTATATCAGTTAGGTAGAAGACAGCTACAGAAACTATGTTTATGCATGTGTTAGTGACTCTGTAAGAGTGAATATTGTTTGTGGCTTTTACAGTTCATTTATTTTACTCGTATCTACATACAGAAATGTATTAATAAATAAATTGCCGCTGAAGTTGTGACAAGAAACTTGTTAATTTTCAGTGGTTGTGTCCTTAGTAATGACTGCATACTTATGTGTGAGCCTTGCTAAATAAGGTGCTCCATCTGGTTCCCTTTTTATCAGCATTCTGTACATATAAATCATTCCAACACGCTAGCATCACTTGGGTTCATTCAGGTCAAAGCTTGAGCACAAAGTGAAATTGTCCATATTCCTAATACTTGTGGAGACACTCAACAGTTTTGTGGTTCTTTGTTGTAAAGTTTATAAGGTGTCGAACAAAGAGTGTCGAAAGTTTGTTTTTTGTCAGCACTGAGCAATGTCTTGGTTAACGACCCATTTTACATAAAATTAAAGAAAAAAATGTTGCTCAAAGAATTGCCGCAGGATAGTAGATATAATTTGTAAAAAGTGTTCTTGGTTTAAGTTACCTATCAATATTTATTTTTTCCTTTCAAAATTTAAAAATAATAATCTCACTTCATGTTTAAATAATTTGGGGTTGGTTTTGACAGTTTATGTAAAAATTTTGAGCCACTGAATGGTATTTTGTTGTTTCGTCTCTTACTGTAACAAGTGATTTGCGTGCTAAACGACTTTAAAAGATAGGGTGAAGTCCTTGTAATGGAGAAGGAAATGGGATTTTTGCCAAAGACTTAAGTGAGGGTCAGGATCTAACTCTTAGTTTTGTTACTGTTGGGAAAACTTAACTGCATGCTAGGTATGTTTGAGATAAGATATTACCAACCTCCCCACTCCATGATTTAGTTTAGTGACACACGTTTTTATAAGCAGAGTATAGGCTAAGTGTTTCTCTAGCAGAAAATGTGTAACAGTTGATAAATTTTGAACGAAAAGCCATAATCATGATGACTTCAAAGCCATTCCACTGTGATATATAGCCAATGACAAAGATTTCTTAAGATTATGAAGTGCTGTGAATGCATTGGCATTTATGTATCACTGTTTTGTACAAATACCTAACTAGGTGATAGGATGCTGATGGAAACATTCTGTGCTATTCCTCTGACTTTCAACAAACCGTAGCTGATGGAAGATGATTTAATATATATTATCTGTCTAGCATCTGGGACAGGAGTAATAAAAAGACTATACTAATGTACTGATTTCAAAGCACTCTGTTTTAGTAGCTTACAAATAGCAAGTTAAAGATTTTTCAGGATATGGTGGATGAAAGAAGAAAGGATTGCACGGAAAGTTGAAGTAGTATTCTGAAGTTAGGATGGAGTGATGAAGTTATCCAATGAGTGGTAGAACAAAATTCTAGTTTCGGTCCTCTCTGGTTTACAGGTGAAGACAAAGCAACTACTTAGAGATGTATTTTTCAATGTAAATCATATCATTAATATTTTTTAAATCTTTGAAACTGTGTAATAGAGCAGAGGAAAAGATTGTCCCTTGACATGTAATCGTTTATTCTACCTTTTGTTTCTGTTCTGTAGTTCTGTTCGTATGACCCAGGCATGTTGATGATCGTATGCATAAGGTGATATCCTTGCATAACTTATTTACTTGAAATAAAATTCTGTTTAGTGTCTGCTAGACTGAAGCGATATACTGTATATATACTCAGTGGTAATGATAAAAGTGTATATTCACTAAATGCTACCCAGGTTTTAATGACGAGTTTTTAATATCTTTTTATTTATTATATCTTTTCAATCTTTTTATTGAGTCTGAGTAGTTTTAGTTTTAAAAATTTTGGTTAGTAAATTAAAAACAGTCAGATTTTCCTGACTGTGTTTCAGAGTTATAAATAAAAATATAAAAGTTGTAGTTAACCAATAGTTACTTGCATTAATGTTCATGGAAACATCTGTATTTGAAGGTTTCATACTCTGTACATTCCCACTTTTCTAGCAAATTTATCTGTACTCTAGCCTACATTTATCTAGTCCTGCATCTATATTTGCTGTTTTAAAAATAAGTACCTAATTATGCTTATATGATCAGTGAATAAAAATAGTTTTTCCTGGTTAAATAATTTTAAAATTCTGCATGGAAGAACATTGTGCAGTAAGAAATGCCCTGTAAAATGTTTCTGTTTTTGCGTAACCGGTATTTACGTTCAAACTCTTTCACAGAATTAGACCCTAGTTGGTGCTGTCTAGAACAGAAGAATCTTCAACGTAAATTAATTGACAAGTTGCTCTTAATGCTTTTCCTTTCATTGCCTTTTCTGCATATTTCCAAGTGGGTGTTAATCTGTGACTTCAGAGGGCTATTTTTTTATTTTGTTTTTTGTTCTAATTTCACCTCTTTGCTTGGCTTCACTGCTGCCTGAGCAGCAAGCGTTTCCATCCATTGTAATTTCTTTAAAATGTGTCAGCATGTTGAGTAGGACTTGAGCAAACTTTTTCCTTCTATAATTGCTTCATCCATTTGCAATCTGATTATCCATCATATAAAGCTGTTGAAAAACAAGGATTTTAGTTCCACCAAAAGTGATTTAGTTAATGATGAAAGTATGTTTTATACTTAATTTCTTATCCTTTTAGAAAGTTGCACACTCATAGATAGATGGTGCTTGAAAGAAAGCAAATTCTTTGACTGTATCTTGTTAAACAAAAGGTGTTGCAAACATTTAGAACACCTTAGTAAATTTTGGTGATTGACTATATCATTTAGTAGCAGTACGATATGAAAAACAGCAACAACAGCAAACAAAATATAAAGGCCAGTTTGTAAATTTACATTCAAGCAATGTATAAATCCAAATAGAAACTGTTTAATGTATAATTTAAAATAATGGAAAAGTACTTTTTTCCCCCTTCCTGGCAGGCATAATCTTACTCGTGTGAATGTTTGCTAATTTTGAAGGTTATTTTACCTTCTAGGTTGCTGCAGCGTTTTTTAGGTTTATCTCATTTTTTTTAATTAAAAATGCAATGGTAGGAAAAGGATGTTTTGCTTGAAATTATTTTCCCTGTGAATGTTGTATAGCTCTTTGTAGTTTTCTACTCCAGATGACTCAGAGAATAGAATGCTTTTGCCACTATGGATTAGCTGCAGAGGTACTGTGGGGAGTGTGGTGTTTTCATTCTGTCCCTTTAGACTGAAAGGATTTTGTTCCATGGTAGGCATATTTGTTCCATGAATAATGTAATTATTGGTTCTCAACTCAACTGACTGAGAAAAGCACTTGGGTGGCTTGGATGTTCAGCAAGTTAGAGGTATCTGTTCAGAACAGCTTTGGGAATTGCTTGTCTGGGGACCCCGTGGACCAACACAGGACTTTATGGTTTTGGTGTCTCTTTGAAACTGCTATCCTGATCTCTGGCATCCCACTTCTCATTTCCTTTTTCTCATCCCCTACCCCACTAGGGAGGGGTTCAGGCTTGAGACTGAACTAATCAGTCCTCATATGTGAGGAGACCAGTATGTTAGTGCTGTTAGCTATTCTATTGTTCCTGTTGCAGTGGACAGGCACGATGACGAATGTACGCGACTGAGCGGCATCTTTGCTGCAGTGCATGTGTGGTCATAGCTGCTTTTTTGCCCATCCATCTGCAAGTAGGTCAGCCACTAGAACCTCATAACACATGGGCAGGCAAAACCATGGGAGAACTAGCTGAACTTCTTCACTGGAACACAGAAAGCTGCACAATCCCGTTTGCACAGTCTGCTGTGAGTGACATTGTGTTTTAATTATTTGCATAGGAGGTGGGGGAGCTTTTTCTTTGTGAGAAGAGCTTGGAAGAGTCCCAGTGTTTCTGGCCCCATTTCAGTCCTCAACTCTAACTATAAAAGGAGGGAAGAGAGAAACTATATCTTAAATTGCTGAGGAGCCTAATGTTATTCACAGAACTAAAATGACCAGTTCATTTGGAGTCAAAAGCTTCTTTAATGAGATAGTTCATTGAGGAGGAGGTGGATAGAAGAGCAGAAACAAACAGAACAAGGAAAAAGTTGTCAGCAGGACAACTCTCTGAAGGGGAGCAGTAAATGAAACTCTGTCACAGTAAGTTGAGTTTATTCTACTAGAAAGCTAGAATGAACATTGCTTGAATTGGTAATCTTACAGGTGTGCAACTAAACCAATGTTCATGTTCTTAAAGGGGTAATAGTTGATTGTACTCTGATTTAGGAGGGTCAACTAAAAGAATGAAAGTACTGATTTATAAAGGAGGTTCCAAAAGATTTGTTGTTGGAGTTTAAGGTGTGAATGAAAGATACTGCTGCTGCCCTTGAAGTAAATGTTTACTGATTTAAATTATTGATACCGTTGTGCTTGAACAGAGGAAGGAAGCAGCTTTCCTTTTAAAGGCATCAGCGAATGCCGAAGATGACTGCTGGAAGAATCTTCCATAAATGTGCAATAACCAACTTCCAGCTAGTTTTTAATTTAAATTTTAATTAAAACTTCTAATTAATAAACAAATTAATAAGCTTACCTGGTACTTGAGACTAGACTAGGTAAGAGAACTGGTTTCACCTAAGGCTTCAGTTTTGTGCACTGATCTTGAGACCACTGGGAAGCAGTTCCTCTTGCGTGCAATAAACTGTCCAAGTGCAAGGTCCTGCACCTGGGTGGGGGCAATCCCCAGTATAAATACAGGTACAGATTCATTTAACACTGATGGGAGGGAAAGCCAGTTCAGAGGATTAGGAAGGAGGCGTGCAAGTTAAAATAATCTTGTAGAAAATCAGCTCTTCTGCAGCCAAAAAAGCATTAAATATTACTAGAAAAGCCATAGATCATAAACAAAAAAAAAAAGGTATTATTATGAAATTGTATAAATCTGTAGTTCGTCTACCTCAGGAAGATACTGGTGTAGCTCTGGTGATACCAACTTTAAAAATCTACAATAGAGCTGGGAGAGAGCTAGAGAAGGGCAGCAGGAATGACTAAAGGTGTGGAATGGCTCTGAAGGAGAAATTACTTTAATAGATTTGGCTGTTATTTTTCTGCCTGGAAGAAAGACAATTGGTGGGAAAAGGAGAGACAGTATGATTACTATGTCATGCAATGTTGGGTTAACTTGTGGATGGTGCAGATTGTTAAAGAAAGGCTGGGACAAATTCTTGGAAGGGAAATCCATCTAGAACTCTTAAATAGAAAGTGACCACTTCTAACTCAGGAAACGATAAGCCACTTAACACAAGTCAGGAAAAGTGTACTAGGGAAGTATTTTTTTTCCCTAACTTAGATTCTTCTCTGCCGTTGGCTGCTGATTAAAATACTGTCCCAGATGAACCTTTAATAGACCTGATTCAGCCATCTTACACTTTTGGAAAAGAGCTTCCATTGTGCAGATACAGTTCATGTTTAAATGGGTCCTTTTTCATCCATGGATTAATTCATGTGTCCTATTCTAGATTAGTGCATGAAAATAAACTTGCCCTGAATTTTCTAGTTATTGCAATGTTGTGTATCAGATTTGCAAGTATTGTAAGTCACTTCCACATTACTTTGTGAGGAAAAAAATTCAATAAAGGGTCTCCTCCACAGCTTAAAGTGTGAATGTTAAAAATACATCCTGAATATATTTCCATTCTGATCTATTTTATGACTGCTGCATGTTGTTCTGGTTCTTTTAGAATGGTTGCTTTTTGTTGTTCAGCTTTGATATATCTAATTATACTTCTGCTTACAAATGACAGATTTGGACTATTGTCTCCTTAAAGAATGTGATATTTGTTTCAGAGGAATGTATTTTTAGCTGCTTTCGCCAGCGCCAATGCCCCTTATTTTTGTTACGAAATAGTGTTGAAAGAGCACCCTCTGGTGAGAGTTGGTAACTAAGCTGTCCTGCAGTTTAAAAAATGTAATCATCTCGTAGTCTCTAGGTAAAGATATAAACATATGTTCACATATGACTTACATTCCCTGCTCAGTATTTCTTAGCTAAGAAATTAGGTTATCACCATATTCCCATACTCCACTTTCGTGCGGAAATCTGAAAGAACAGGTAGGTCCAATAATGAAATGCCTCAGCGCTCTTGTAGAACAAGATCATACCTGGGGCATAATGTATGTAGGCCTGTGATGTAGCAGGGCACGCTTTTTCAGGTGAGTTGCAGTGTGTTACCCTGTGGTGCCTAAGGCCACAATGGGGAGAGTTGCAACTTGTCTTTAAAAGAAGTCATCAGCCTTAAAGTACTCATGAAAATGAGCAAGAAATTAATGTAGTTTTTAGAGAGTTAATGTAGCATTTGAGACTGCAAAAGGAAGGATGGGACACTTTGTATGACTGCAAGTGTCACAGCCTAAATATACTGTGTTTTTTTAATAAGCAAAGTGTGGGATGTCTCAGAGAACTTTGGTGTGCCCCTAAATTTTGAGACAAGTAGAAGGAGGCTATTTGAAGACCCAAACTGAAGACAAGAAAACCACCTTATCAAGGGTGATGTGGTATAGTTAGCATCAGTCCTGCAGTCTCTCTCTGGTGCTTTTTGAATGGGGTTTACTTTGTTAGTGAGGGAGATTGCAGATGAGGAAGAGGAGGAGAAGTTCAAAGCCTGAAGTGCAGTCCTAAGTTGTATACAGTATATATAGCAATAAGAAGGAAGAGAGGAGGGAAACCAGCCTACTGGAGTTGTTTGCAGTGTGCCACTTACATACCACATATGAAGAGTAACTGGCAAGCCAGTTCTGTTTTACCCAGATACTGCAAGCACTTCTCAAGTGAGGTAGGTAAGTACTTCTCCTTTTGTTACTGGTGTGAGAGGAGGAAGGTGACACCTGAAGGGCTGCAAGGGCAAAGTAGCACTTAGCAAGGCAGTAGCACAGTGAGGTGGTTATCCACTAGGACTGAAACTCAGTTTATGCCTCTCTTGTTATTTGTTGTTCTGGGGTTTTTTGGTAATTTTTTCTCTAATGCCAGTACATTATAGGCTATTTTATTTTAAAACTGTTTTTTGTTGTTACTGAGGATGTATTTTTGTTGTTGTTTAATGGGATGTTCACCTCCTTTGTTTTGAAAACTCTACCTTTGGTTATACTTTGTATATTTAACTTAAGGAAAGGTGCTAGCTGTATCCTTCATTGCTTTTTTGAAATCTCATTGTAAAACTAATTAGAAGTCATCACTTGTCAAAGTGATGCAGTAGTATCTGTGGATCTGTGGATGCAGTTACAGCTGTCCATGTACAGTAAAAGAATAAGTAGCTGTAGACACTGAGGCATGGTCATGATTGACAAATGTTGGCTTCAGAAATAGTAGAAAAATTACTTTTACAGTTATTTGGGAAATTACCAGTAGCCTTTTACTTTTATCTACTCTATCATCTCTTTTGTGTCATGAGACATGCTTCTACTTGATAAGCTTGTGAACTTCTGTGGGAAGGAATGATCTTGCTTGATAGCTTGATAACTAAGTCCCTTTCTGTGTTTTGTTTGTCTGGGTTTTTTATTAGCTTGGTTTCCTTAGGAAATGAGAGAACTGAGCTTGTTATATAAATCTTTTAACTGATGAGGTTATATTTGTAAAATCAGCTTTTTAATCTGGCACTTCATTCATGATATTATAGTTCTTACCTGAAAGAATACTTCTCTGAAATCTTTTTTCATTCCTTTCTTTTTAGAAATGCATGATTTTTCTATCAAACAGTATCTAATGTGTTATTCTATAAGCTTAAGGGATTGAAAGACTACAAACTGTAATTTTAAAAACCCTTTTAATATGAGCTTGAGTTTTATGTGAAATTTGTGTAAGCTACATAATGAATATTAAGTGGTTCCATGAAAAACATTGCTCTTTAAAGATTCCTTTAAGATTGTAGCGGCAAAACTCATGAAGATACATTGGTTAAAAATGGGCATATCATAGGTCTGTAAAATCACTGTGTGGGCTTATGAACTGCTAGGACATAGGATTCATTAACATTTGTTTTGTGCTGGGTCAGTGATTCTCTAACCAGATAGCAGTATGCTACTGTGATTAAGTCAGGGAAGTTTAAAAACTATGCCCACGATTTTGTCATCTTTATCAATGATACGTGGAGTGCACAAAACAGTGTAATAAAACTTGGACATTTTGGGATATTTTCCTTATTTTGCAGATGCACTACATAAACGTCACGGTGCTGTTTCTTCATAGGACCCTGTAAAATGTGCTGTCTTCCTTCAGTGAACAGGCTCCCCAGGGCACAGAAAAATAGACGCTGTCAGCAGTGGGTGACTGAGCACAGCTGCTTTCTTCATGGAAGCATTGCTGATCCAAGGCATCCTGAGAGGGGGAAGGACTGAATTCATTCAGCTGGTGAACGGCAGTTCGGTTGAGAGGAGGGGATGGGACATGGAGGACATTTTTACCCAGCAGCATAACTAGCTGTTGCTCCAAAGATGTACTGTGAGCTGCCCTTGGTTCACATGCAAATGCCTCTAGCTTTCTTGGAGCTTCCTGGCTTCAGCTCTGGCCTTCTTTGGAAGCACTGGTCAGTGCTCAGATCCAGAGTTTGGGCACTCCGTAGTTACAGTGTGGACATGGAAGCAACTGGGACTCACATCCTGGGTGACAGCAGTTCCTAGCCTGCTGCTGTTTCGCTTCTCATTAACTGTAAGTTAAACTGTTTCCAAAAGGCCTTCCATCATCCAGTCCCTAGATCTGCAATGGGCAGAGTCAGGAAGTGAAATGACTTGAAAATTGCAAAGTTTCGTCTTAATAAAATCCATGTACTGTAGCAGTGTTGTAGGTCTGCTTCTTAAAGTCTTATTGGTTTTGTGTACTGTGTACTGTTTTATTGATTGTTTTCTGTTTAAAAAAAGAACAAACAGCAAAAAAAAAAATCAGGTCACCTTGTCAGTAGTTTTTTACTGAGAGATATAAGAATATATTAGCACTTGAATTCATCACCTACTTTCAGTATGGGCTTATGACTTACTAAAGGTGGAGCTTGGAAACACATCTTGTTTCTAGAGCTTCAGTTGCTTAAAAACATGTCAGTGCAAACTTAACGAGTCTAACCAGGGAAGACACTTGGCTGAGATCTTGGGATTTTGTTTTGATTTCAAGTCTGTCATGAATTTGATGAAATAAAGGGCCTAAAAAGAATGGTTTTTGAAAGCCAAAAACTGGCATGACCTTGAAGATGAAGTCACTGTAGCCTTAGACTTTCTGTTTTGTAAATGCTTTTAAAAAAGACTTCTGAAAGTAGTTTTAATTCTGGGTTATAAACAAATTACACAACTTGGAAACTATAATGCATTTGAACAGGTGAAGGATCTGGGAAACAAGGCATGTATAGCATAGTGTTGGTAATTGTTAGTGCTTAAGAATTTTAGTATGATTTAGGTGCTCCTGATGAAGACCAAGACCCTGCTGTGAGAAGGCCTGGTGTCTTTTCCAGTGAACTTAAACAGCAGAGTGAAATGTACTGGGAAAGCAAGAGAGGGATGCAGTAGGAAAGCAAGGGGAGAGGAGCTTCCTCGGAGGAGAGGGGTAGGGAGGTAAGAGAAACTGAGCCTGGCTGGGGAATCAAGTTGCACTGAAATTATGTAAGTATGGTTCTGACAGGAAGCCTGGGCTGGGACCTGGGTTCCTGTAACGACAGTTTGGAATGGGTAGGGTGGAAGGAAAGTTTGTGGGGAAACGTCTCATTCCAGGGTCTGGGAGAGCTTCACCAGAGAGCGTGGCAGTCCTAACAGCCATTCCTACTTCTGCTGACAGCTGATATTTCAAACTGTCAGAGATGCCCTTTGTAGTGCTTAAATGCCGTTTAATTACACTTACATGAATATTTTTGTAGTACTCTGGCTTTTTTTAGTTAGATGGGGACAAATGGGGCTCACTTAGTAAGCATCTGTATTCAAGGGCTTTTCTCCTTTTTATTGTTCAGTATGAGGTTCCAGTACCTTCTCTGCCTTAGAATCATCAAATATCTCAAGTTGGAAGGGACCCCTAAGGATCACCGAGTCCAACTCCGTGCTCCTTGCAGGACTACCTTAAACTGAGCCATATGACTAAGAGTGTTGTCCAGGCACTCCTTGAACTCTGACAGGCTTGGTGCCCTGGGGAGCCTGTCGTAGTGACCGAATCTTTTCAAACAACTCTGGGTTAAAGAATTTGAATAGCTTAAAGACAAAGTTACTAAATTCTTTCTAGACTGATTCTCTGATATTTAGTACTATCTCTGCATTCATCACAGCCTTTTCCATAAATCTTTGGATGCTCAATAGAGGTGCATGTTTGGTGTTACACCTTTTTTACTGAATTGGTCACAGGTGAAAAACATTCCCTTTTTGGAGTTCCCAAAATAAAATATTGCTGCCGTTTTGTGGTTGCATTTTCCTTTCCCAGGATATATAAGGTAATCTGGCACTTAAGAGTGTAGATATAATACAGTATTTGAGCTGAGTTCCAGCACCTCAGCTTCTCCCATTTGAATTTGACAGAATTCAGCTTAGATTAAAAAAAAAAAAAAAAAAAAAAAACACAGAAAAAACAAACCAAAACAAAACCACAAAGTAACCTTGTTCAGGATTCTGTGGAGTATCACAAGAAACATTCTTCACAAAATATGCCAAGTTCTGCATGCTTGCTTATGAGACTCTGTTTTTATTATTATTGTGAATAAAATAATGAGTAATATACAAACACGCAAGATGCAAAAGTGGAATGCTGCCAGTAGAATCATTTTCTCTTGTGCTTTGTCACTGTGGTCTGATGTACGTATTTAAAAATCATTTGGCTGCAGCATGTCGGACGTATTTTCAAGTGAGGAAACTTCCTTTCCTACTCTTATGATGATGTAACACAATAGAGAGAACCTGAGATTGTAGCTCTGTAACATAACAGGAGGTTGTATTTGAATAAGAAGGGAAAATCACTGTCTATTGCCAAAGCTGGGGAAATCCACAGAAATACCTCTGGTTTAGTATTTTGTTAAGCCCAGCAATTGACTGTGTTTCTAGGGACTTCCAGCTAATATTTAGGTTCTTCTGGATGAAACATTGGAATTGCCTACCACACCTCAAGCTCACTAAAACCTCAGAAGTTTCAAGTTGCTTTGTTACACACATTACAAGAAATTGGGATTGTCTTAATGAAAATTTAGGACAAAAATTTGGGTTTGGGTTTTCAGTACCACTGACGATGATGTTTCCGTTCCCCATGCCATTTAAATATCTTAGCTTTCCAGTGTGTAACTTCACAAGTTTCCCTGTTTGTGCTTTTCCAAAACTCTTAGTGTTGCAAATGCCTTTGTTGATATAAAATTCTGTTGACATATTTTTCAGGATGTGGGTAAATATATGGTGGAGTTTCAGTTCTACGATATATTGTGCATCAGCATAGCAGTCTACCTGCCGGTTGTATCAGTTGCTGAATTAAGATCAGAATTTCACCCTGTGTTTGTAGTGCAAGTGGACGTTTGTTGATTCTGTAGTACCAGTATATTTTTTCTGGTAAACCTTTAGAAGGCAGCATCATTCCCCTTTGGTTAGATAAGTTGTGTAGTTAACTTTTTCTGTGGTTGCTACTAAACCATATTTAGCAAAGAATAGGATCATAAACAGCCTGAAACCGAAGCACGAAGCTAAAAGTGAGAGTAAAGAGCGAATCAGTTTAATTTTTGAAAAGTATGCGTGTGTGTGCATACACAATTCTTCTTAATACAGAAGGTGGTAAATTTGAACTTAGTATGTACATATGTGAACTGGGAATGCTGCTGTTTAATGAAACCAGAAACCATTAGTAGCCACTAATGTTCTATTTTGGGTTTTTTGGTTGGGTTTTTTTTGTTTGTTTGTTGTTTTTTTTGTTTTTTTAACTCATCTTCAGCATTCATGATCGGGGCATGTATCGGTATTTGGAGAAAGTACGCTGCAATATAAAGCTTCTTGGGTTTGAATTATTTAGTGTGATGATGATGCAAGCTGTCTGCCTGTAGTCTTTTTCTCCTTGCTTCAGAGATGCTGATAACAAAATTATCTTCTTGTTAAAATGGAAAATAAAAGCTCTGAACTGAGGAGGCCCATTGAAAGTTGTCTGAGTTTGAACATGAAAAAGTCACTCACTTTACATATACAGGAAACTTTTTCAGGTTTGTCACAGCAAGCAGATTGGTTTTGTTTTCCAGCAGACTTTGCATTCCAAAAAGCCCAAAGAGAGTGTTTCTTTCTCACAAGAGTGGAAGTGCAGCAGCTCGCTAGCCTTTACGGTAGCAGCTGTGTATGTAAGAAATAATTCCTCTACTTTTTTTTGCATCGTGGGGGATAGACACTGTATGTATGAAACTTGTGGTCCATCTGGAAAAAATTAGATACATTCAGCTCATTCCCATTGCAGGTCCGATCAGGAAGCCCAAATATGTGGAAAGTCCTAGAGTGCCAAGTGAGGGAGCTCTACCTCTGAAAAAAGGATCGGAGCAAGGAGAACCCAGTCAAAATGGTAAGAGTCTGTTCAGTGACACTTTCTTTGGTAGAACAACTGTTCATTTCAGACAGTGATACAAAGGAGCCTGCATAATACAGAAATCTGATTCTTTATGTGTAAGAATGTTTTGCAGATTTAACATGCTTGTGGTAAGGAGGAGATGCTTGCCATTATACTGACGTGATCTTTAGAATTGTCTCAATTCTTGGAGCTGTGCATGTACTGCAGACAAAATGATGTCTGAGTGTTGTTGATTGCTACTATATACCAAAGGCCTACTAGAATTTTTCTGAACTTGTTTTTAATGTAAATTGATTCCAAGTGTGTACCTCTGCACTGCTTTGCATTGCACTGCAATGCTTCATTTTAGAAATTTTGTAAAAGCTCGCTAAATAAGAAGGCAGTAAAGGTAGACTCCTGTGTTGGCAAAGCTGGGAAAAGCTACCTCCCTAGAGTTAATTGGTATTCTTGGAAAATTTCATGTTCGTTAAATTTGACTAGTGAGTGTGGCTTTGACAGTGAATGTCATGGTCAAAGCAAAATGACCCATATATTGGTATATGACTATATACACTGTAACATGGTTTTCATATGCCTTGTATTTTTAGATTAATTTTTCACTTCAGCTGACCCCATTAAAGTCATTGCATGTAACTGATGAGGTTCCAGCTGAACAATTTTTTGTTTTCCTTTTCCTTCAATTTTAAAGGAAACTACAGTTTTAAAAGCAAATGTTTTCTTTTTAAAAAGCTGCTTATTTTTTATACTTACTAGTGAAAATAGAACTCAGTTGTTTTCACCATCTTCTTCTGTATGCCCTATTTGATAAGTTATAGTTACCCTGATCCCTCTTGTGCCTCCATTTTCACAGCCACCTTAGTGCTGGCATTTTATGTCCAGCTGGGAGAGCACGTAGTCCTCATCTCCCTAATCTAAAGGTGACCATCTCATGCTGATCCCAGTTGTACTCCCAGACAGTGAGACTGCTGAAGGTCAAAATGAAACTCTGGTGTTTAAGAATTAAACAGTGGGTGCTGGGTTGAACACCTCAGACTCTTGGCTTATTATCTCTGTTGCTGAACTGAATTTGGTACTACGCCTAACGTTTACTCAGGCATGTCAAATATTAAAATTGAAATATAATAATAATAGAGTTTTGTAACTTTGATAGAAGAAAGATGTTGATTTCATGAACTCTGTAAGCTCCAGGATTGTAGTTTTAAAGATTAATTGTAATCCTCAAAATGACAATTTTACAGAGAAAATATATTTTCCAGTCAAATATTCTAAGACCTGCCAATTTACATAATATTCTGAGATGCAAAAGTTTTTGCTATCTACTTTCAAAAAAGACACTGTTTCATAGACTTCCTCCTTTTGGTATTAAGTGAGAATCAGATAATTCGATCTTTCAGAGTAAAAACTTAAGCAGTTAATTAAGAAAATTAAGAAGTATGTGCATTCAAGTAGGCATTGAGCTGGAGTGAAATAGAGGATAGTTGACGAGTAAACTACTCATGTTTACAAACCATGGGGTTTATGTCACTCATAAAATTGAAATATTGTTGAAGTAATGCTTACTGGTCAATCGGTTCAGTTAAAATCATTGTTTTCTATGTTTTTCTTACAATCTACAGCTTGGGGAAAAATGTGCTATTTATTGCAAATACCACTGACTGTCAGCTGTGTCTTACGTGGTTAGATACCATATGCTCTTCATGAAGAGTAAATACTGTCCTGACACTCATTTGGCTTAGTGAAGCAGTAAAAGGCAAGAGCAAAACCAAAGTAAAAGGGGCAGTTCAGCCTTTCCCCCGCTGACTCTTCTTGTTGGTAGTGTAGAAGGTAGTACAGCTAAGAGGCTTGTCTGTCCTCTTTTAAACTTCATCAGTAAGTATCTTCACTCTTCCTCTGAGGCACTCCTTATCCGTTAGGAACTTTTTGTTGCATGAAGTCTCCAAATCTTAAACTGATAAAACTGTTTGGATGTCCCTACTGTCTTCCAGTTGTGTGGGGATGACATCCAGAAGCTCAGTGCTTTGCCCAGTTGCCGCTGGTTTGGAAGTAGCAGTATGGGTGCTCCCGTTTTTTCCCTCTTTGCAGAGTCAGGTGGTAGCTGCCGCAGCCAGCAGTTCTGTAGCTGAGAATTCCTGCTGTGAGCTATTTTTCAGAGTGGTTAGGCGATGCTCCTTAATTACTTTGACTATACCTGAGGATGGGACAGGCCTACATACTAGTCTTTTTTTAAAGGACAGAAGAAATAAATACTGTATAAAAGTTTCTGCTAGGAAAGTGCATTAACAGGTTGGTAGGTGATGCCAAACTGTTGGCATCAAAGGAAGGAAATGGCAGAAGACGCTAGTTTGTGAGATTATATTAGCAATAGGCGTTTTCCTGAGCAGATCTGTGGTTGGCTGCTCTTGTTGGAGGTTGCCTCATTTTGAACTTTGTCTCATTATATCTGTTGGACACCAGAAGACATTTTAAAGCACCACACTGATAAAATTAAATATTTTTGCAACCAGAAAAGTGGGGACATTTAGAACTGGTGTCACATCCTTTGCATAGCAAGCACAACAAAAATGTATGGTATTAGTTGTAGTGCTAACTGTGAGATTACAAAACATCTGTATTCTTGCCCTCTACTTTTCACGTTTTTAGCATTACAGAAAACTTCATAAAAAGTTACTGAAACAGAATTTCAGTCTGCCACTGAGCTTTGATAGCGTTGAATTTAATGCTGCTGTTTAGGAGAATAATCATGTCGATAGTCAGTCCAGCGATGAACTTGTTGCACTTAACCATTTCTGTTTTGACTGGCAGGGTGGGGTGTTTTTCTCCTGTAGATTTGTGCAGATACGCAGAGCATCCAGGACCCACCAACAATTTAAAGTCTAATGGACAAAAAGTTTAAATGGCATTAGCTTCTCTGTTAGATATATTGCTGACAGAAGAACTGGTGTTTACATTTGATTGTACTTTTGCTACCTCTTTTAACAGTTTCCAAATATAAGACTCTAATCTTCACCAACTTTTTTCCCCCCATGCCAAAGCAAAGCCTGATAAAGACTCAAGCTGTTCTCCTGCAGCACAAGAATTGATGACAAGACTGGGTTTTTTACTGGGAGAAGGGATCCCAACTTCTGCTCATGTAGAAGAGAAAAATGAAGTCATGGTAGGATAATGGAAAATAATATATTTAATGTTCATCCTATCTCTGAGTGGACTAACGTTATTTCCTCTATTTGCCAGTTGCAGTTACCTGATACTTACCAAAATACAATCCATTTCAATAGACATATGTTAACAGAATTGTAAATTAATTATAACAAGTATGTGTGTGTATTTTGAAATTGTGAGTTGACCTTGCATTCTTAAAAAAAAGAATAGACTTCTCATGATTCCTGGAAGTTAAATCTAATTTACTATGAATGTGAATTGCTTCTAGGGTTCTCTCTGCTCTATTTTAGTATTTAAGAGGAACTTTTTTTTCCTTCGATTTGTGAAACTGGAAAATGTTAGTGGTTTGTTAAAATAGAAGCATGCTTTTTGGGGTGTGTGTGTTTGTTTTTTTCCTAAGAAGTTCACTTCCATTTGACAGTCTTTCACTGTCATTTGGGGGCAGAGGAACTGGGGAGAAGAAAGAAGCTACTATCCATATGACCCTCACTGCTAACCAAAACTGCACAGTAACTACCAGTCTCTCTTTCTTCCCCTTCCTCTCTCCACTTTTAGTCCCAGGCCTCATAAATCTTAGTGCATCAGTTTGGGTTTCAAGGATTGACCTGTTGGAGCAAGTCCAGAGGAGGGCCATGAAGATGATCAGAGGGCTGGAGCACATCTCCTTTGAAGACAGCTGGGAGAGTTGGGGTTGTTCAGCCTGGAGAAGAGAAGGCTCCAGAGAGACCTTATTGCAGCCTTTTAGTACCTGAAGGGAGCCTACAAGAAAGCTGGAGAGGGACTTTTTACAGGGGCGTGTAGTGTTAGGACAAGGGGTAATGGCTTTAAACTGAAAGAGGATAGTTTTAGATTAGATACAAGGAAGAAGTTCTTCACTATGAGGGTGATGAGGCACTGGCACAGGTTGCCCAGAGAAGCTGTGGGTGCCCCATCCCTGGGGTGTTCAAGGCCAGGTTGGATGGGGCTTTGAGCAACCTGGTGTAGTGGAAGGTGTCCCTGCCCATGGCAGGGGGGTGGAACTAGATGATCTTTAAGGTCCCTTCCAACCCAAACCATTCTATGATTCTATGATAGCGAAATGTGACTAAGACTGTAGTTCTAGTGTTTTTAAGCCTAAGAATAAATACTGGGGGCGATGGGGAGGGGTATCCAATAAAATGTTTAACAGAGAAGAAATCTGCCTCACTGCAACTCTTCCACTGAACTGTGAAATTCCCTTTTTTCTTCAGAAGTAACTTTTTAAGAGTAATCTGAAAACGTGTCGTTAAGGTTCCCAATCAAGATAAAGCTTCCACTTTTTTAAGTTTTTGCTTGAAAAATGGGATCTTTACTTTGTTCTTATTCTACTTCACCTTGATGTTTGTAATTTTCAGCACAGTAGTGTACTGCCTCCTGTGCAATAACTGTTCATTTTTCTTCACATTGCAGTGTACAGTAGCCAGTCAAGGAGTGAGTCCATGTTCCACCCTCACAAGCAGCACTACATCACCCAGCACTGATAGTCCCTGCTCAACTCTCAATAGCTGTGTTGGCAAAACAGCAGCTAGCAAAGGTAGTCCCTGTGGAACCATTAGCAGCCCTAGCTCCACCCTGGAAAGCAAGGACAGTGGGATTATAGGTAAGCATCTTAATTAGTAATGCAATTAATAGAAATTAATCTTTTTTTAATAGTACAAGTCTGAATAGCTGCTTCATGTCATTGAGTTTGATTTTATGCTGTCCATGTATCCTGTTTCAAATCCTGTGTTCTTGAAAGATTGAAATAATATTCTTTGGCTATAACAGTTGCTGTTGTTAGGTGTGCATTTCTCTTCCTTTCCTTTTCATGGTGCAATTATAATTTTTTCATGTTTTCCTTTAAAATCATTAATTTCCTGTTTTGCTCCATTTCTTGTTTTCTTCTACCTTTTTCCATTATGTGTCTCTACAATGTATTTCATAATGGTGAAGCACAGCATAGCTTGAGGCTGGTTTAATTTCCAGCTGAGGAAAAAATAATTGATGCTAATTCTTATGAGAAAGACCTAAATCAAACTGTTTAAAAACAGTGCAAACTTTTGAGTAATTGGCATGAAAATGAAGCTAAAATAGGGCATCATGGAAGAGGTGAAATTGTGTGATCCTCCACTGAACAGATGACTGAACTGAGGCTATGTATGCATCTCCTGTGGGGAGTCAGTTATCTTTAGAGAGGCACCTACATCGCATAGCCAACTGTTACATAGCTCCTTTTACCAACTAGCTGAATATTTCAGTAAGTCTGTTCAGTACTAGAGAAAAGATCTAAATTCTTTACTGCCTCATTTGTGCCATCTTCCCTATTTCTGCTCCCTGCCCTAACGGGTCTTTGTCTGTACCGCTATCTACCTGTACCTTTGGGCACCCAGGTGGCTGCTTTAATATTATTTCCTGGAAGGTTAGACTAAGATGTAAAAAGCATATTATTCATGTTGTAACAGACTGTTGTAGGGAGGTTTATTCTTTTTGGTTTAGTCCATTTTTTTTTTAAATGCTGACTCTTTAACCAATTGATGCCTGTTAAGATTGATTTTTGTAACAGTTGTTCAGGTTACCAACAAAAACAAAGCACAAAATGCTCCCTAACCTGATGCTTTCTCAGTATACAAAAGTGAGCTTTCAGTTTTTTTTAAGTCTAGCTGATGGACTAAATTTAGGGAGGCTGAAAAAGGGAAGCAATTCTAAATCTTAAGTGCATAGATTTGACGAAGTAAACTTAAGATGTGTCATTGTCTTTGTGAGCTTAGTAATTTTTTATTACAACTTATTTTTTTATAGAAGGAATTCCAAGTGATAGTGGTCTCTGCCTGCCATTATGAACACTACCATGATGATCACTGGTGTAGTGATAATATGTGTTTCACTAACGCAGTTACGAACAGTTTACCCTGACTTTATAGGTGTTCTTGCATTTTATTATAAAGTGAAGTAATTAATAATAATAAGTTATGACATAATATTATTTTTACTGATCAGTTACCTTAAAAGAGATGTTCATCGTGGGTCAAAAGGCTAATTTGTATAACACTTAAGTACTTCAGTTTTAGAAAATTATTTTGTGAACTCATTCCATAGTAGATTGATAAAAGCCATTGTCCATGGTCAATTTTGTGTAAGATTTAGTTTTGAGATAGCATTAACATTTTCATGTAAAGGGAAGTTTACATCAGAATTGTTGCTCTTGGGTTCACAGATTTCAGTCATTGCCTGATTTGAGAACAGAGTATATTAGTTGCAGGTTTTGTCAGAATTTAGGTTTTCCTTATTTGATTACACTGATGCAACTATAAAACAAACTGAAACGATTGTACAGGTGAATATATTGGTGTAAAAATACAGCAATGTACAACTAGAAGAAACAGTGATGCCTCTTGTTGCAAAAAATATTTATCTGTCGGTATACCTTAGTCATTTCTTTGTTTAAAATGTTTTATAGGGGTTTTGCTTTTTTTAATAGAGTCTCTGAATGACACAAGGATCTGCGAGAGTTGCGCCATTAGAAGAAAACAGGCTTCCCAGATAGGGCATGGTTACAAAGATACTTCTACCTTCACAAATGCATCTATGCTTAAGCTTTTACTAGCTCTGTAAGTGATGTGTAGACTGACTGTTAGGCACTTCTGCTTAGGCATGTTTCTTAAAAATTTGAGACCTTTGTTAAGGCTTCTCTAAGTGGTGAGTGTTCGCCTTTTATAAAAAGAGGAGTCACATTGGTTTGGAACACTTGGTTGTTTGGAGATCTAAACCAATGTGTTTGTTCATTTGTTTAAAGTGGTACTGCACTGAAAACCTTAGCTGACTTTGCAAAAAAGTTTAAGTTAAGGACTGCAGTGTTTTGCATGCAACTTTTGTTTATATATAAATAAACAATATAATAATAAAAATTTATAAATAATATAAATTTATATATAAAATATATATAAACTTCTGTTTATACATATATATAGAGTTGCATCAATGTGAATATAAAAATTGGCATTACTAATACACTAAATTGCTTCTCTGGTATGTGGGGGGTACGAAGGGGAAAAAGGGATCCTGTTTCCTCTGTTAATTACATACTTTCAGCCTTACTGAGCTCTTCTGTGAGGTACTGCAGCCCAGGGGTGGGATGCATACATGCTTTGTACATGCAGTTTAATGTCACAGAAGATGTATTTCTTATGCATCGTCTTGATGATTCTTACTTCTTATGCTGGACTTGATGATCTTAGAGGTCTTTTCCAGCCGTAATGATTCTATGCAGATACTTTATGACGTATTGGAATAAGTACATTTACAGTATCAGTAACGCATAGTTCATCCAAGACTACAGAAGCAGCTGCTGGTTTTGGAGTGGAACGGGTTCCTTTCTTCTTTCCTTCCAGAAAGGCAGCGTAATAGGCTGGGGCTCTGTTCTTTAACCTTCTTTAAAATCTGTTCTTGAGTGATAGCTTCCCTTCTCTCAACCGGACAAATGTAGATACTGATATGAACCTACTATTCACGCTTTGCAAGCTTAAAATATTCTATGAGTATGTCCATTTTCTAAATGAGGTCAGAACTAGCCACATGTTTGTTTAAAATAGTATATTGGCATGACAACTACATCATCCATTGGATAACCTTGTAAGTACTAATATTTTTAAGAAAATATATTTGAACCCAGTGGTAGAAGTTGTTTATTGAACTAATGAAAAGGAAGGAGTTTCAAACATAGGAGAAACATGAAAATAAGTCCTTTATTATACAGGGAGAATAGAGGATGGCGGAGTTGTGAAGCGTATGAGTGTGAGAGCAGGGGGAAAAAAACCCTAGAGAAGATAGGAGGGTGGAGGTGAACTCCTGTATAGCTCTTTCAGTCAAGTATATATGGTTCATGATCATGGGACTTTATGAAAATCACCTGCCGTAGTTCTGTGGAGCTGTCATTCATGTCTCAAATTCAGGGAGAATTTGAACACCCCTTGTCCCTTGGCAAACCATGATAGCACCCCTTAGATCTATAAAGGCATGAAACCAAGGAGGGAAATAAGAGGCACCTCTCTGATAAATGACCCATGTTTTTGTTTTTTAAATACAAATGTGTCTGTGCGTTCAAATTTGTTATTAGTAGTAAATGTGCATTTAAAATTATGTTTAACAAGTATATGTTTTCTAATGTCTTTGACAGGTTCCTCCAACCATGAAAATAGCTTGCCCTTTCATGCTACTTATGTGGGCTTCCATTGTATTTCTACTCCCACTAGGTTTTCTGGGCCAGCAGACTTTGATGGGAAATCTGTCTTTTCTCCTTTTCCCTCTTTTTTACTTATGGTTCAGGTTTCTTTTTAGTTTTCTAATGTTTTACTGCTGTAGTTGAATTCTTCTTTGCTTCTGTTGAGCTTGACATAATAGTAGTGGAGGCAGGTTTTAATCTTCAGCAATGAGCTAAGTAAGAGAAAAGACTGGGCTACTGGCCAAAAAGTAAGCTTTTCTGGATACTTGCCACTGTTTCACTATGGAAATCTTGAGCAGCAAGGTTTCCTGATGCTACGTTTCACTCCAGGAGAAATCACAGTTTTAAGTATTTCATACTTCAGGAGGAGCCAGATTTTTTTGACACAACCATAAAAATGTAATAGGTTGTACTTCCTTATGACAAATTTAAGCTGTGTGGAATGGTTAATGGAACGCCCGAAAAGCTTTTTCTTCTATTGACTCTAAAATGTATGTCATATTATTGGTATTTCTTAGAATATGAGCTCTTGAATTTAACCATTAGATCTTAAATTTCTTGTGAACGTGAGGCTAAGCTGGAAGAATGCAAACTTGTATGAGTATCTCATCCTGCAAGGGTGAAACTGCAGTGCAGTTGATGTGAAAGAAGAATAGTTGGTGCTTCTTCTGACTTGACAAGCTTCAGAGTTCTAAGGAGCAGTCTGTGCGTTCGCACTTTGTTAGCGGTCTAATAGGTCAGAATGTTTTACTTAATGATTTGGTCAGTTGAGTGTAGAATCACCACATATAATCACCTTTTAATAGTAAAACTTTTAGCCTAGGGAGGATCCACAGTTCACATAGGTATTATTATTTGAACTGGCATGGTTTGGTTTTTTTTCCTTGATTTTTTTTTAATCCTGATGCCCTTTCATCCTATATTGTATTTTCCTCTGTTGCATTCAAGTGTTCAAAATGCATTTAGTGTTGGCTTAACCTTTAATAACTATTTGTTGTTCAGTTATTTTGTGAGAATTTATTGGAAGTGTTGAAAAAGTTTTAAATGAAACAGTAATTTCACTATTAAGTATACAAAACGCAGTATATATTTGCTAAGTGTTCTTATGTGAGCACATTAGGATAATTTTATCAAACATTACTCAAGTAGGTCTTTAGGAATATAAATTCTTTACACCTTCAGTTATTGCAGGAGGCCTTGATTAACTACAATCTCGAGGAACTAAAGATGCGCTCTAATAACCCTCAGTCACCAAACTGCAATATTTGGAGCACTCTAAATAATGCAGTTAGTGTTGTTTCAGTTTTCATGAAGTGAATCACTACAGCAGTGGAAAACTACTATTCTATAATGCAGCATCAAAAAACACTGGGGTGGTCTTCAGTTGTCTTTTAGCTGAGGATGTGTCTAGCTCTGTGTTGCTTATTTTGCTGCATCTGAAATTTGGCAAAAAAAGTACATTTTACTGCCAAAAAAGTTTCACATAGTATTGAGAAATTATTTGTAAATATTTTTTGGTTGGTTTATAATGACATCAGAAACAAACCAAGAAAAAGCGTTTGTTTGAGCCTCTGATTTACTTTATACTGCAGTACGCTGAAATACTTTAAAAACCTAAATCAGTATGTTTAATGTAATCTGAAATTTTGTTCATATACTCCATTGGGTCTGATCAAACATGCATCTAGACTTGTATGTTCTTTCTGACACTGAAATGTAGTAGGTACTTAAGAAAGGAGTAGTATATCGCTCAGTTGCTGGAAGCTTTCTATCAAGATTAGTTTGCCAGGTGTGTGTGTGCAGGCTGATTGTCATACTAATGTAGCTAAACTACCTATTTTAGGTGAGCTAGATCTCTGAACAGCATCGAATTTTTGTTAGTTATGCTTCACAATATACAGGATGTTTGGTCACAAGTAGGCTTGTGGAAAGCCTCCCAACTTTGGAAGAACTGCAGGTTTTTTCAAAGAATTGAATTTTGAGTTATTTTTGTAAAATAATAGTCTTTAAAAATGTGAATTATCAAAAAGATGCATTTAAATTTTTTCTTACTCTAGATGCCGTTTTTACTCTTAATGAGCTTTTGTTGTCTACATGTTTACAGAATGGTTTGAAAATTTGCAAGATATGTTATATAATTTTAATTTTTAAAAGAAATTGAGACAAGTTTTGGTGAAGTAGTAGATTCTTCAAATAAAATCATAAATATTTTGATGGTTGTTCTCCCCACCTCCGACCCCAGCACAAAGATCTAAAGATATACCTGGATTCTTCAGAACATTTTCTTGCCTCCTTTCTCAGTTTTTTTTCCCAATCTGGGAAAATGTGTTGTTCGTCTCTTCTAGATAAATAATATTCCTTAAATTTAACAAAATATCCAGTGAAGAAATACTTGAGTATCTGCTGGCCCAAAATACCATTTGAGTATAAAAATCGCAACACATGTTAATATGAGTGCACCATTTTCCTCTTCTGTGTACTTCAGTTGTTTTTTTTTCTCTCTTTTTAAGCAACTGTAACAAGTTCATCAGAAAACGATGATCGTAGTGGATCCAGTTTGGAGTGGAACAAGGATGGGAGTCTCAGAGCTGGAAAACACCAAGGGATTAGTCATGATCGAAGAACAGATAACTGTTCACCAGTTGCAGAAGAGGAAGCCATTGGATCTACTGAGAATTTGCCAAAAGAAGTACCAACAGGAGAGGGGCCTGTTCCTTATGCTCAAAGTTCTGGCTCTTTAATAATGCCTCGTCCAAACTCCGTTGCAGGTAAAGTCCTGAGGTAGAAAAAAGGATGTTCTTAATGATAGGACATTTCTGTTGAATCTTTCTGTTGGAGTTATGTTGTTAATATGGAAGTATTTTTATAGGACAAAAAGAGAAGAGCATAGATTCTAAACTGAATAGATGAGCATTTCTTAAGCAGTTTGAAATTGCCATGCAGAGGGCTTTTATCATGCTTTTTAGTAGGTATTGTTTAGGTCAGGACTTTCGGAACTCTTTTAAAAGTCCATCAGTCATTCCAGGACTGTATCTGGTGTCAACTAATCCTTGAGGTTTTTGCTTTTGTGTATGCTCGCATTTGCTAGATAGGTAAATCTGACTAACACTAAGACCAAAATCATACTTTGATCTGTGTTGAACAAATGACGTATATATATTTTTAAAGAACTATGCGAAATTATGCCTTCTAGTTGAACCATTTATTCAGAAAATGTGAGTCTGTTCAGTTGGATAGAAAAAATAATGGTAACGTCACATATGTATCTAAGTGTTGTGAATTAGACAACTCTCTGAAAAAGCACTTCTGACTTGAAATCTATTAGTAGCACCCATCAAATTCTAACAGTAATGGGCAGTTTGCTTACATAAATATAACCCTGTAAGAAAAACGTCCTGATAGTGTTCAGAAGCGTGGGTGCCATGTGTGTGGTGGTAGGTTTAGCTAACTAAAAATTCCAAGTTAAAAAACTTGGTAAATGCAGAGTGAAGAAACTTCAGTAAGGAAGTTAGGGCTTGGGAGTTGGTGGGTCCTAGAAGGAAGAGGGGAGGATGTTGTACTTCATTCCAGCTAGAAAATATTGTCAGTAAAAGGCAGTATTTTTAGTGTAAAAGATGAAACAAAAATTGATGCATGGAATCCTCTTAGTATGATAAGATGTATAGGGGAAATATTGCTAGTAAACCAATTTTTGAAATTGTCAAAGGCAAAATTTTGGCAAAGAAAGTGCTAGCAATTTTGATTAGAATCTTTTAAGTTCTGACAATACCACTTTAAATTTTGGAAGGTTATGGGTTGTAATATGAGCACTAGTTCTGTGTTTTCATTGTGAAAGCACAAACATGCTGGTTCAGCTGGGGAAAACAAAAAGAAATATTGTCCATTTCATTTTCAAAGGAAGTATATAAAGTGTTTATTCCAGAAAGTCCAACAAATTGTAATATATTGGACTTGCAACAGAAAAAGATGCTAATATGCAGCTCAGTAAATGTTATCAAGAACCTAAGACTTGTCAGTAATAGCCAAAATTTGATGCTTAAAAAAAAAAACCAAAAACAAAAAACCCCACCACCAGTCTTGTGTTTCAAATGCTTCATGAAGTGTCATGAAAGATACTGAAACGCGCACTACAGCCTTAATAAAGGTAATTTGCAGTTTTAAAATACCATGAAAGTTATTAGCACATTATTTCAAAATTCTGTGGTTGAAGGAGTATTTTGCAGCAACATATTATGATATGAATACAATAATGCCCAGGTTCACAGAGGGGGAGAGAGTACCACGGTTCTCCATAAAACTGCTGTCATCACAGAACAAAGATTTCTGACTTTCTGCTATGTTTGTTCATTAGAATCACCCTGTTGGCAAAAGTGAATGCCTTAGTGAACAGCAGCAAACAATTGTAATTAATTTGCATGTGTCTAGCTATTTAACATAATTATAGAGTTACAAATGTTAGAAACATTTTTTGAGTCTGCATTGAAAATAGCTTGATTTGTCTGCAATTTGCCTATTGAATGAGCTGAGTTATAGTTTTATATAGCCGAAAAAGCTAATGTTCTGTGCAAATTGTCCCATGTCAAAGGAAATGTAGTATCCTGGTATTAGATGTTCTAGTATCTGATAGTGCAGAGATTTTGGCTACAGATTTTTGTGAAATCTACTGTGCTTTTAAGCTGTAAATGACTGTTTTCTGGCTTTTGAGTGCCAGTGCTAAATATCTTTTAAAAACTAGATACTTGTGCTACATGTCCAAGAAATAATTAATGTGCAGTATCCTTGCATATAAGGGCGACTGAAGAAATTTTTGCTAGTTGAATGTGGGATTGGAAGTTGTCACACCTCCAGTCCCTACTAGAGAAGCAGGAGTGTTGTCTTAGGAATCACTGAATTGTGTCTTGCTGTTACTGCTTCCCCTTTTATTACATCTCACTTACTATTTTGGAGTTCTGAGATGGATCGTAACCATGCCATGCTCCTGCTTTTCCTTTTAGCTTATGTTATTCTCTTCCTGAAGAAAAATTTCTAGTTCATGAACGTGATGAAGATGACATTCCAGCTCCGCATCATATGTCAAGCTCATGTGTTCTGCTCTGATCATGATTTGGAGCATTTGTATAGCTTGTGTGTGATTCATGTTTTTTCCACGTATTTGATTTGTATGTCCGTTTAAAACTAGTGCCTTTTGGAGATGGATAAAGTTTTGCTGACTGTAGGACGTGACGGGGGAGGAAGCAGCAACCACCTTCTTTTCATGGGTGTTATAGCACTACTGCACAAACTGTGGGGAATTTTACTCTGAACTGAATGGCTTTGTTGCCAAAGAGGACTGCAGTAACTGCCCTTTCATTGTTATAGCTGTCTGAAATACAGATCCCCAGATTTAACTTTGGCTTCTCATAGACTTAAGAGTACCTGAATTTTCCAAGTGATAAAAAGGCATAGACTACTTCAGGTTGTAAGGGGCCCCTGCAGGTTTCTGGTCTGTCTGACTGGAAGCGCATCCAATTAGAAGAGTTTGCTCAAGGCCTTGTTCAGTTGAGTGTAGAGTAACTCCAAGGATGAATATTCCTGCACGTCTTTGGGCAGCTTTTTTGGGTATCCTCAGTGAATATTTTTTCCTTTATATCTAGTGTGTATTTCCCATGTTCCAACCTGTGTTCATTGCTTCTCATCCAATTACTGTGCCCCACCAAGAAGAGTCTGATTGTCGCCTCCTGTCAGGCAAAGAATGACAGTAAGCTGCTGCCTTAGCCATCTCTGTTCAAAGCTGAACAAACTCAATTCAAACCTGAGACCTCCCTCCCAGTCTGATGCAAAGGAATTCTGCCCAGTCTCTTGTATTTTTAAAGTGACATCCACGGGAGCATTGGCTTCTTTTGGCTTTGGCTCTTTTTCTAGTCTTTAAATCTTTCATTTCATTGATTTAGTATTCATCCATTGCATTCAGGATTTCTTTCATTGCCGTAAATTTGGACTGGACTTTAATTTTCAGGCTGGACTTCTGCTACTTTAGTACTGAAAACCTTGACTCTGAACATCCAATGCAAACCCCATTCACATCTTACAACTTGGATCTGTAGTTTTGACTTCCCTGCTTTACCCTAGGAAGAGATGATACTCAGTTAATGCTTGGTAGGTCTGGATCTTTCTTGTACTGGGGAGCCCAGAACTGGACACAGTACTCCAGATGTGGTCTCACCAGTGCTGAGCAGAGGAGGAGGATTGCCTCCCTGAACCTGCTGGCAACGCTTTTCCTAATGCAGCCCAGGATGCTGTTGGCCGCCTTTCCCACAAGGGTGCCTTGCAATCTTATGGTCAGCTTGTTTACCACCAGCACCGCAAGGTCCTTCTCTGCACAGCTGCTTTCCAGCCTGTCAGTCCCCATAGTGTACTGATGCCTGGGGTTACTCCGCCTCAGCTGGAGGACTTTGCATTTCCCTTGGTTGAACTTCATGAGATTCCGTTCAGCCCAGTTCTCCAGCCTGTCAAGGTCCATCAGAATGCCAGCACAATCATCTGGCATATCAGCCATTCCTCCCAGTTTTGTACCATCTGCAAACTTGGTGAGGTTGCACTCTGTCCCATGATGTAGGTCATTAATGGAGGTGTTAAATAGTACTGGACCCCGTGTTAACTGCTGGAGTGCACTGCTAGTGAGTTGCCTCCAGCTGGACTGTGTGCCACTGATCACAACCCTCTGAGCCCATCCATTAGGCCAATTTTGGGACCACCTCACTGTGCACTTACATAACCTGTACTTCATCAGCTTGTCCATGCCAATGTTACGGGAGACAGAGTCAGAAGCCTTACTAAAATCAAGGTAGACAACATCCACAGCTCTCCCCCATCCACCAAGCCATCGTCATCTTAGAGTGTCATAGAATCACAGAATGGTTTGGGTTGAAGGGACTTTTAAAGATCATCTAGTTCCAATCCCCCCTGCTGTGGACAGGAGCATCTTTCATTAGATCAGGTTGCTAAAACCCCCATCCACCTTGTGTTCAGTTAAAAGCTCCTTGCTTATCAGTGCAGGCCTACTGCCATATTTGCTTTATTTCTTACTTCTCAGGATGGCCCTGTCTTGAGCTTGCAGGAGGTTATCCTTCAGTGTCAACCGGCTCTTTTGGATCCCTGTTCTCTCCAGGACTATATGGCATGGGATTCTTCCAAGCAGAACTCTGAAGAGGTTAAAGTCCATGCTCCTGAAATCTGGTGTTGTGCTCCTGCTTTTTGCTCTGCTCTCTCATATTAGGATCGTGAACTCCACCATGTCATGGCCACCGCAGCCAAGACTGCCCTCAACTTTCACATCTGTTAGAAGTTCTTCCTTGTTTGTACCAGGTCCAGCAGAGCATCTTTCCTTTTTGGCTTCTCAGTCACCTACGTCAGGAAGTTGTTGTCAATGCACTCCAGAAATCTGAATTGCTTATGCCCTGCTGTGTTGTCCCTCCAACAGATGGAAGGCTTTGGATTTTATATCAATTTGAAAACTGCTTTTTTTAAATGTGAATATTGGTTTGGACTATTTCTGGTGAAAAAGTCTATAGCCCTGATATAACTTGGCAAATATGTTCTCTGAATTTTCAGTTTTACTTTTGTATAGCTATTGTTTTGGTTTAAAAATTGAAGATAATAAAAAATGTTATCCAGAATTCTGTAGCATTTGATACAAAAAGAATATAAATATTTCCTTACAGATAGTGTATGAGCAGCTAGTATCTGAACCTGTTCCTAACACTTCTGACCTCACTGGTATCGTTGTTCTCGTAGGAAAAAAGGAAACTGTGTTAATGTGAGAACTGTTTACCATGTGAGGAAGTTAAGGCAGATGTGAGTGCCATCTGAAAGGGGAAAAATCCAACTAAATATTTAGTGAACTTGATAGAAAAGCATTTTGCAAGTTTATATCATGAATGACTTCAACCACTGCCATTGTCTGGAAAAACTTACCTCTAAGTACTATGTTGAGGAAAGAACTGTAATAAATAATGATGTTCTTTGTAACTTATGCTGAGAGAAAAATAAGCTTCAATCCTTTAATACTCTAGCAACAAGTTCAACCAAACTGGAAGATCTGAGTTATTTGGATGGACAGAGAAATACTCCTTTACGCACTTCAATTCGCTTACCTTGGCACAACACTGCTGGCGGAAGAGTGCAGCAGGAAAGTAAAGGTATACATATTCACATCTGCATCTGTCTTGGCACAGTCATACAGTTCTTCAGTAGTTTTGTAACATGGATGTTCTGTGATCTTTGTAAACACCCCCATCCCACAAAGTGTTACTTTGAGTAAGTAAGAGTGCTCCTGCGATCACTCAACATGTCTGAAAATCAGGTGCTTGCTTACACTTTTTCCTGCATAATGCTGTGGTTGAATGTATGGCTTTTAATAAGAAATCAGTATATTGTTTATCTAAATGTGCATGAGCAGTGCAGTGTAGATCATGTGAATCTCCAAATTGAAGTTGTGTAATACCAGTGTTCAGGAACTGTACTGAATATTTTCTTGACTGCCAGATTTTATCATGTGACATTCAGGTAAGAGTGTACTGCAACTTAAGAAATACTATGCTGAATTTAAAATCTTCAAGAGGCTGTCACTAGAATTCTGTTTTAGGAAGAAAACTGATGTGATGCCATTAGACTCGTTTATTACTAATACATACTTCGATATCTCCGGTCTTTGAGTCTGAAAATAGCAGGTTTGTGTTAAATGCAAGTGACATATGCAGTTTTTTGCTCTCTTCTCTAAGTAACTTAGTCATCTGCAGGCTCTGTTAATTTACCAATGTTGGAAATGGGTGATTTAGACTGCTTAAAGAACCACTGTCAAAGGTATCAGCAAAAGCAGTTTTATTGAAATGTGATGTTGTAAAGTGTGACTTAACAAAGTTTGACGGCAAGGTTCACTCTGTCACTTACTGCACAAAGGATATAACAGTGATTCAAAGTTACCAAGACAAAAAACTCTGAGTGCACTCTAACACAAGGTTGTGCGTGATATCGGTCACTCACAAAAGATCTGCAGTGTGTGAGAGGTGTCAGCCTCGAGGGGCACCCTTGAGGGTGTCCCAGCTCAAGGGGAGATCACCACCATGCAGCCAGGCTGCCTAGCAGGGAGAGCTCAAAGGCGGCTCACTTAGGCTGCCATATTTATGGAATAAGGTAGTTGGCTTGCAGTCAAATTACATGCAATGGGAAAGGTATGCAGGAGACTCCTTGTACCCACAACTTTGTTCCTTGATGAATGAGTCTTCGAAAAGCCATGTGCTGTTCATGTGTTAATCGCATGATATGTGTTCCAGGCTCATATGCGTGATGCTTACTGTGTCACTCTGTTCCTTTGTGGGTTTCCAGAGAACAGGCTGGAACTAGAGAAGTTCTTGGTCTGGTTGCAGCTCAGGCCTTTACCTCTTTTGGAGCCTGAACCAACCTACCGCTACTGTGGTTAAGGATTCGAGTGCATCCGTCACAACCAATAACAATTAAAAGCAGAAAAATTTAAGCAAATTCCTGGTAAAACCGATCTTGAGATCATATATAAATGCTGTGCGGTCCGTCCTCTTTCATTTATGTTTTTTCATAGTTGTAGAATAATGCTGAAACAGCATATATGTAACATTAGATTTGGTTAATGAATCCTCAGAGCATTATATTAGTGAGTATTATATTATATTATTATTTCTGTAAATTTTCATGTATTTTATGCAACCAAACCCAAATTTTTCTTCTCTCTATAAGTCTTGTCAGGTGTTTGCGAAATGAGTAGATCAAAGTAATCAAATGCGACTACACTTTCAGCTGTGCTGTGTAATTTTTGTTCTTGTGGCTTCAGAAGTACAGAAACAGGGCAGTAATATTTTTTTTAACATTAAAAATACGGGTTTTTTTAAAACAGAAAGATTTATTTATTCTCTGTACCTTCTTCTGTTTTTCTGTAAGTGTCTTTTACAGATATGAAGACCTGGCACTGAGATACTCAGCAGTGTAGTTCATTCTAAACTGAAAAATATTTGGCACTTCTCCATTTGTAGAATTATTAATACATTTTTAAGAAAACTTTTGGGTTCTGCAACTTAACTGAAGTTCAATGTAAAAAAAGTCCTCAAATTATACTTGTAGCTTCTCTCCTCTTGAATTTAATTCACGTAGGAATTACGGAGGTGACCTGAATTGAGCAAATCAGTCTTTGTTTTTATGATGAAAGCTCTAAGTCTGATTATGAATTCTACTAACAATGTCACTGAATGAAATGATCTTCTGAAACAGTGCTGGTTTATTGCATGTCAAGTTTCTTCTAATAAACTTTTCTCCCTGCCACTTCTTCTCAGCTCGTTTCATCCCCTATAAGCCTCAAGACATTTTGCTGAAGCCACTATTGTTTGAAGTGCCAAGCATAACAACAGACTCGGTGTTTGTTGGAAGAGAATGGCTGTTTCAAGTGATTGAAGAAGAATTGAAGAATACTGATCCAGCAGAGAACAGGGGAGCAATCATTACTGGAAATGTGGGATTTGGGAAGACTGCCATTATTTCACGGCTGGTGGCACTTAGCTGCCATGGAAGTCGCATGAGGCAAATAGCTTCAAGTAGCTCTAATTCATCTCCCAAAAGTATGTTCCTTTTCTGCATAATTGTTTGGGTTATTGTACTGATAACAAGAGTCAAATGTTGTTTGCTTTTTTGGCTTAAGGTAGTCAGGCCTCATCGACTCCTTCGCAAATACTTGTTTCCTCCAGTGAGGAAAGGAAACTGTTAAAATCGAATGCTTTGACAAATACCTTCCACATAGTATAGTGTGGTCTCAGCCCATCAAAAGAGGTGGTAAAATGGAGAAAATACGTAGAATCTCTTCCTTCTGTCAGGCAGCGTGTACTCTAAACTCTGTTGGTAGTATGACTGCAGTAGCTTGTTCTCCCATTGGTTTGGAAAGAGAGACGTGACGTGTTTCTTCCCCACTGTGTACCATACGCTTTTCAGAACCGTGCATTTTCCATAGAATTTCAGTAGAGACAAGAATAAAGCCATGGAGAAACCCATTCTGTCTTCTACTGGGATCCACAGGATTCTGTCACCTGACCAATTCAGTGCCTATGTTAACTGGAAGCATGATGTCACTGTCATTACTGCTACTTCCCCTGCTGACACTTCAAATAAAAATATTAATAATTATGATGATAAATTATTTCTGTTTCCCAAGAGTTCAGTCATATAATAACTATTAGTTTAAATGAGTCATTACATATATAATTTTCATAAGGAAACTCTTCATGCCAGCACGGTTTTGCTTTTAGTAATTCTATAGTTTCGATCTAAAAGTCAGTTGAATTGTTTTAAAATAGAAAAGTTGCAAATATGTGCCTGTATTTATCAGACTAGTTGCAGGCTTCTTTTAATGCTGTTGTTCAGTTTTAATTTTTACTCTAGCAGTAAAGATAATCTCATTTAGGATGAGAGGAAATGGCCTCAAGCTGCGTCAGGGGAGGTTTAAATTGGATATTAGGAAAAATTACGTCACTGAAAGAGTGGTCAGGCATTGGAACAGGCTGCCCAGAGAGGTGGCGGAGTCACCATCCCTGGAGGAGTTAAAAAAATGCGTAGACATGGCACTTGGGGACATGGTTTAGGAGGCCTGGGGGTGTTGGGTTGGGGGTTGGACTTGATGATCCTAGAGGTCTTTTCCAACCTTAATCATTCCATGATTCTGTGATGTTTTCCTATAAAACAATCTGCTGTCAGCAAATTTGGTCTCTCTTGTATTTGTTGCCTTTTAAAAATAGGTGGTGACTCCTGCCAGGAGATTCCCTTAAGTCAGTTACCCCTGTCTGCTCCTCCAACAAGTAGTACCAATACAGTGAAGACTCTGGATTGTCCTGGTACTCCTGAGTACCAAAATCAAACAGGTGATTCTGTGAGACGCCTTGCTTCAAAGGTGAGTTTTCACTTTATTAATGATTTTCAGAATGTTAGAAAACCTCTAACCTGGGGGGAGACAGTCTGCTTTGCAAAGTGTCCTGGGTATGCCAGTAGTCAGTGGTGGGGAGAACAGGCAGTAACCTTAGACACTTCTAAAAGATGTGTACGTTTCATTACTGTGGAACCAGCTACCTACTTTTTCTGCCTTTCAAGTTATTACTTGAATTGTGCTTGGTCTTAGAAAGAGTTATATTAAAAATTTCACATCTGTTTTATATGTATATGGGAGGTTGGGATCCTTTACTTGCAAGAGGGGCACTGCATTCTCTACAGTTAGATCCTCAGTGTACCTTCCAAAAGCAAAATTCTGGAAAAAAAAAAGATAAAGTGTTTGGTCTGTGTATAATCCATCTGTATTCTATGACACAGGTTGACTCTGACTGTAGTCTATTTTCAATACTCTGAGAGTCTGACGTAAGCAATTGAAAGTTATTTTTGCATTAGATTATTATGATGTGTTTTATTTTTTGCCTAAGTAGTAAAAATAATTAATGTTTGAATTGCATACGTTATGCAAATAGTTGTGAGGAAAACAGGGTTATTGTTGCAGTGTTTAAGGTGATGTGTATTATTTGGAAACAATGTCATGAAAGCCCCTGAAGTCCAAACTCTTTATTTACTCTGAACACCATGTTTTCCTTGTGGTTTGATCCCCGCCCCCCCCCCCCCAAAGAAATATGGCCTGTGTTATATTTTATTTTTAAGTAATACACATCTTTGCAATCATCAGAATAAAGCCAGTTGTCCTCTTTCTCTGTTTGCTATATGAGGATGTCTTTAATAGCTGTCTGTCATTTACTTTTGCCTGATTTTGATCAAATTAGTCCTAGGGTCATTACAGTGTGTGACACAATATTGTTAAATTATAGCTAACAGGTTGCTTGGTTATTTTTCTTGTGCTACTTAGTTACTTAGCTGTTTACCCACTGTATCCAAATGGCATGAACTCAGATTACTATGTTTTCCTGCCAGAAGGTGACATTTTTTTTCTTCTCCTCTTTGCATGCCCTACAAGGTCAAAATCTACTTCATTGTCTTCCTTTCTGTATCTCTGACACAGGCCATCTGAGACCAGTTGCAGAGTTGGATAATTTTTCTAACACTGAAAAATATTTTGTAGTTGAAAGAGAAATTTAGTAACACTTTATCATAATTGGACTAACTAGTAACCAGCTTAAATATTGAAGGGGTAACACTTTTTTTTTTTTTTAAATTATCCAGGTCGTTGCTTACCACTACTGTCAAGCTGACAACACATACACGTGTCTTGTCCCAGAATTTGTACACAGTATTGCAGCTTTACTTTGTCGTTCAAATCAATTAACAGCATACAGAGATCTTCTAATAAAAGAGCCTCACTTACAAAGCATGCTTAGCCTGAGATCTTGCGTCCAAGATCCAGCAGCAGCTTTTAGAAGGGGAGTGTTGGAACCACTTTCAAACCTCAGGAAAGGTAGGTTAAGCGGGAAGTGACTTGGAAACTGAACCTAAACTGCGTAAAAAGTGAAAAAAAAATCTAAGAATATGTATTTTAATGCTCTAAGAGAAATGAATAAATCAGAACATTCCTGTAGAAAGGGATTCCTTAATTGTGGTAGTTGTTTGTAACAATAATAGGTAGGTTTTGTACAGTTGTTTCATATTTTAAAATAAGATTATATGAAAATTATTAAAGATCATGGAAACCTTACTTTTTTCGCCAGAAAACTCAAGGATAACTTTGTAGCTTGAAGTTAAGGCTGGCATATTTGCATTAAAGGATTTTGTTTTCAGATGCTTTTGAGTTTTGTCACACTTTTTTGTTTTGTAATTTTCTGTGCCTAAACACCTGCAAAACAGATGTGGGTTTTGCCTGCTTTTAAAATTGATATGGCAGTCTTCCAAGAAAGCAGGTAACAACTTGATTTTTGTACTTAAAAAAAAAAACAAAAAACAACCTAGCAAACTCCTCCCTGAAAACAGCTAGCTTCACAGTATATGCCAGCTTGAGCAGGTACTTGATATGTGGCAAGATGGGGGAGGAGATTTGCCTATGTGTGAACAGAGCATGTGTCATTCCGATGAAAACTGGTTTGCAGTTCTTGAATTTTGTTGACTGTCAACAAATATTTGTGAAATCCATTGGCAAATCTTATGTTTACCCCTGGGATTTTCATCCTTGACAAGTGTTCAAAATGAATACTGTAGTTTCTCAAGCTGTTGCAAAAAGCCTTTTCTCCTCAGAACTGAAAGCGTAAACCAATGCCTTTATGATTTTTTGCAAATTGTAAACTTTTTTGTTTGTCTGTTTGGTAAGTCAAAGGATAAGTTTGAAGTAAATAGCTAATAATTAAAAGCAGTGTTAACTAAAACAACCCACATATGCCTTCTTCCCATATCCATGCATTCATATCTCTTAACATGTTAACAGCCTTGTTTAACCTTTTAACTCTTTTTAAATCAGTTGTGAAATAGATTCATTATAATAGTGCAGTAAAAAACACTACTGTAAGTGATTACTTCCACATTTTAGCATTTTATGGCAATACTGTTTTTTATCTCCTGATGTTGTTTTTAATCTTCTAAATAATGCTAAAATGCCATAAGATGTATGGCTGTGCATATAGATACATTTTTATTTCTTGATGTCCAAAATTTGGGGATAAAAATATGTCACTTAATAGGAGAATTTGTGTTCATCCTTTCCTTTTTTATTTTCATATTTCAGAGCGGAAAATTCCTGAGGAAGACTACATAATTTTGATAGATGGTTTAAATGATGCTGAATTTCATAAACCTGATTATGGTGACACACTTTCTTCGTTTATCACAAACATAATCTGTAAGTTTCCTCCCTGGCTGAAGCTCATTCTGACTATAAGAACTAACTTCCAGGTAAAAACACCTTTTAACTTTTTCCTTACCCTCAAAGACTAAGTGATCCTTTATATCAGTGCAGCTGCGTTATTATGAAAAATACTAGTTTTAGAGGAATTAAAAGTAAACTCTTTTGGGTTTTTTTCGTTCCTTTGTTGTTGCATGTTTCTTTACAGTGCACAAGTATGATATTGGAGGCCTTTTTTGTTTTGAATCACTTTCTTGACTATGCCAGTAGAATTGATAATACAAGAAGTGGTGAAATCAGAGTATGTTTCCCTGGCCTTCAAGAGTGAAATGGACAAATGAATGATTGAGAGCTTAAAAATATAGAAGTAATTAGAAGCCCCTAGTACTCAAGAAGAGTACAAGGATCTTGTTAGGTCATGCAGAGAGAAAATTAAAAGCCCAGCTAGAACTCAATCTGGCCACTGTTGTAAGAGGTAACATAAAATGTTTTTACAAATACAATAACAACAAAAAGAGAACCAAGGAGAATCTCCATCCTCTGTTGGATGCGGGGGCTGGGGGGAACATTGCCA
The DNA here is from genome assembly GCA_031468815.1 of Morus bassanus. Classification (NCBI taxonomy): domain Eukaryota; kingdom Metazoa; phylum Chordata; class Aves; order Suliformes; family Sulidae; genus Morus; species Morus bassanus. The sequence continues at coordinate 365,429 of CM062574.1, read as the reverse complement.
CCAAGGATGAGGAAAAGTCTGAGGTACTTGATGCCTTCTTTGCCTCAGTCTTTAACAGTCAGACTAGTTATCCTGAGCGTGTTCAGCTCCCTGAGCTGGAAGACAGGGACGATCTCGGAACAAACCCCCCATAATCCAGGCGGAAGCAGTTTATGACCTGCTGAGCCACCTGGGCACTCACAAGTCTATGGGGATGGATGGGATCCACCCAAGAGTACTGAGGGAGCTGTCGGAGGAGCTTGCCAAGCCACTCTCCATCATTTATCAGCAGTCCTGGGTAACAGGGGAGGTCCCAGATGACTGAAGGCTTGCCAAGGTGACGCCCATCTACAAGAAGGGCCGGAAGGAGGATGTGGGGAACTACAGGCCTGTCAGCCTGACCTCGGTGCCAGGGAAGATTATGGAGCGGTTCATCTTGAGTGAGCTCACCGGGCAAGTGCAGGACAACCAGGGGATCAGGCCCAGCCAGCATGGCTGCATGAAAGGCAGGTCCTGCCTGACCAACCTGATCTCCTTCTATGACCAGGTGACCCCTGGTGGGTGAGGGAAAGGCTGTGGAAGTTGTCTATCTGGGCTTTAGCAAAGCTTTTAACACTGTCTCCCTCAGCATCCTCCTAGAGAAGCTGGCGGCTCGTGGCTTAGACAGGTAGACTCTTCGCTGGGTAAAAAACTGGCTGGATGGCTGAGCCCGGAGAGTTGTGGTGAACGGAGCTAAATCCAGTTGGCAGCCAGTCACGAGTGGTGTTCCCCAGGGCTCAGTGCTGGGGCCAGTCTCGTTTAATATCTTTATCAATGACCTGGATGAGGGGAATGAGTGCACCCTCAGTAAGTTTGCAGATGACACCAGATTGGGCAGGAGTGTTGATCTGCTGGAGGGTAGGAAGGCTCTGCAGAGGGATCTGGACAGGCTGGATCCATGGGCCGAGGTCAATTGTATGAGGTTTAACAAGGCCAAGGGCCGGGTCCTGCCCTTGGGTCACAACAACCCCATGCAATGACACAGGCTTGGGGAAGAGTGGCTGGAAAGCTGCCCGGTGGAGAAGGACCTGGGGGTGCTGGCTGACAGCTGGCTGGACACGAGCCAGCAGTGTGCCCAGGTGGCCAAGGAGGCCGACGGCATCCTGGCTTGTCTCAGCAATAGTGTGGCCAGCAGGAGCAGGGCAGGGATGGTGCCCCTGTGCTTGGCACTGGTGAGGCCGCCCCTCGAATGCTGTGTTCAGTGTTGGGCCCCTCGGGACAAGAAGGACATGGAGGTGCTGGAGCGTGTCCAGAGAAGGGCAACGGAGCTGGGGAAGGGTCTGGAGCACAAGTGTGATGGGGAGCGGCTGAGGGAGCTGGGGGGGTTTGGTCTGGAGAAGAGGAGGCTGAGGGGAGACCTTATCGCTCTCTGCAACTACCTGAAAGGAGGTTGTAGTGAGATGGGGGTCAGTCTTGTTTCCCAAGTAACAAGTGATAGGACGAGAGGAAGTGGGCTCAAGTTGCGCCAGGGGAGGTTTATACTGGGTATTAGGAAAAATTTCTTCACTGAAAGAGTGGTCAGGCACTGGGACAGGCTGCCCAGAGTGGTGGCGGAGTCACCATCCCTGGAGGTGTTCAAAAAAAGCGTAGACGTGGCACTTGGGGATATGGTTTAGGAGGCCTGGGGGTGTTGGGTTGGGGGTTGGACTTGATGATCCTAGAGGTCTTTTCCAACCTTAATGATTCTATGATTCTATGACTCCCTTCAACGTTAACTTGTTGGTGCGTATTTCTGCTAGTATTAAGCTCTGGATTTTCACTTTTTAGGAAGGGATAAGCCACAATTCCACTATCTATGTTGATGAGTTTGATTTGTGGCCTTATTACCATTGATCTTTCTGCTTCTCTTAATCTGTTTGCTGCCCCTGAAAAAAAAAAAAAGAGGTTTAACTTCTGGTTAAAGGATTTTGTCAGAATTAAGCAGCTAAGAGATACTTGCAGAAATCCTGGGAGTGTTTAAGTGAGACCATACAGAATTCCCATGTCTCTGCGCAGGACACCAAAGTTCTGAACAAAGTTCTGGTTTTGTTTCCAGAGCTAGTCAGGCTGTTTTAAGATAGTCGCCTTAAGTTCACTTCAGTTCAAAAAAAAAAAAAGGTGTGTCTGGTTTAGTCTTTCACCATGTCTTTGAGATAGCACCCTTTATATATTTTGACAGGGCTGAGATACAGCTCTACCAGTCCTATTCTTCTGCCTGACTAGGCATCCCTCATTCTCAAAGACAACAGCTTGAAGGAGGACTAAAGTCCAGCTCTGTAGTAGCTGTTTCCTAATGCACTTGAGAGTATATCTGGACAGAAGTAGGCAGAGGGCTCTAGAGTTGCTCTGTGCACCAAGCTGACAAGGTGCAAGACAGTGCTGATGTGAAGTCTGTTTTGACAGTGTTAAGGTGCAGCCGTGCTTCAGTACATCCTTCTGAGAGTTTATTTCCTATCTGCCTTCTAGCCAGTAGGACTCTAAGCATTTAACTATCTGAAGAGTTTAGTTATCAACTAAATTCTTACTTTTAACAAAGGGTTTCTGTATTAGGGACTGTTTCCTGTCTGGAGAAGTGTGCATCTGTGATGAAAACATCTCACTAGCCTGAAAGTTCAGCTTTTTGAAATCCGTGTAACTACTATAAAGTGGAAAAGAGAGTTCCTTTTTGTGTTGTGAAAGTGTTGAAGTTTGTTAAAACCTTCTGATGTATGCCTCTCTGTAAGAAGTTTATGTCTTCTGGATCTTTATTTACATAAACAATGTGTTCTGTGTTACATAAAAATGTGTTCAGGTAAACCTGTTGAAGTGTCTGACTGTGCCATATTTGGTACTTGCTATACAGTAAATGGGGCTGTATATGTGTGGATGGTTCCTTTCTGGTACGTTGTTACTGGAAGATGTAACAATGAGGAGATTCTTTTATTTCTTGTCATTTGTGATATTTCTTAATAAATCATTCCTTCTTAGTAGATAATTCCTTTTTCCTCTCCCCTTCTTCTGGCCTGTCTTAGGGTCCAATTCTGGTAACTGTTTTCTATTCCCTTAATTCTGAAGTGATCATTTCTATAGCTCATCCCCTTCGATTGCTTTGCTGAGCTTGGTCAGTAAAATATTTGAGACCTTCCTATGAAAAATGATGAAATGAAGAAATACTGTTCTACCTGTTATCAGGGAACAATAACTTGCAAAGCAATCGCAGAGATACTGAATTTCTTTTTAATCTATCTGGTACTCGTTACACAAGAGAAATGTAGCAAAGATGCATTTTTGAGTTTTCAGTACTGGAATACTGTAATGCCTGTATGTTTTTTTTTTCTTTTCTTTTTTCTTTTTTTTTTTTTTCCCTTCCACCCTCTCCTCCTCATAGGAAATAATAAGTTCACTGCCTTTTGTCGCAATATCCCTGGACAATTTTCCAGACAACAAAGAAATTCATGATGACTTGAATGCTTATATTCAGTACAGAATTAATAACAGCCAGGAAATCATAAACAACTTATCTTTAAATGGAAAAGCTGATGCAGCTATTATTGGGAAAGTGAGTAACCACCTGATCATGAGAAGCCTGGGATCTTATCTCTATTTGAAACTCACTCTGGATCTTTTCCAAAAAGGTCACTTAGTAATCAAAAGCGCAAGCTACAAGGTTGTTCCAGTGTCTCTATCAGAACTGTACTTACTTCAGTGCAATATGAAGTTCATGACAAACTCTGCTTTTGAGCGAGCCCTGCCAATATTAAACGTGGCACTGGCATCCCTACATCCCATGACAGATGACCAGATTTTCCAAGCTATTAATGCAGGCCAAGTAAATGGTGAACAACAATGGGAAGACTTCAGCCAAAGGATGGAAGCCCTTTCGTGTTTTCTGATAAAAAGACGTGACAAAACACGTATGTTCTGCCATCCATCCTTCAGGGAATGGCTTGTTTGGAGAGCAGACGGTGAAAATACTGACTTCTTATGCGAGCCAAGGTAAATGAAACCTGCAGTAAATCATGTTCAAGTAGCTGCAATTATGTTTTATATAATTGGTTGCAACAGCTGGTGAGGGGAAAGAGTAATGTTAAAACACAAGGATGCCTAATTTTTTCCAAAATGAAAAATTTTATATATTTAGAGGTCGACTTGAGCAGAAATATTGAAGGTTACAATGCATAATTGTCTTTGTAGTACTTGCAAATTTGCATTTGACTTTGCTACCTTCATGGGGAAATGAGAGTATTATGCTGTTAATAATAGAATAAAATTGTTGAGAATTATGTGCAGCAACACCTTGTGTATTTAGAGTGCAGGAATAGAACAGATTATTTGGGCTCTTTTAAACTTAAAAATATTAAGACATTTCATTCTATAATTATATCCCGATGGCATTGTTTCAGTTTGTTCCATCTCACTGTCTTTGACTTAGAGAGCACGAATTAGTTAAATTGGAGACAATAAGCTGTTATTGTACATGCACATTCTTGCAGTCTGCATCTTTCATTTTTTCATGTTCTTCAGGGGTTTATTTTTTTTTGTTTTTACAAAAGAATAAATAATGTTGACATTTAAAGTTATCACCAACCCAAGACTTCTGTGTGCTTTTGAGTGGATTTAACAAAAACAGTTCAGTAGGTGGAATTATCAGGGTTGCAGTCTGTTTGGCCCCTACCATTTCTCAATATTGCTAGCTGCACCCTGGGCCCACTGCGTATCTGATGCACAGTGCATGCTCTAACAGAAGGCGGCATGTTGCCTAGTCTTACTTAAAGCTTCTGTTTTTGAAAAGTGCTGTTCAGAAATTTCTGAAGATGGAGCGAGAAGCCCCCACAACTTCATCCCCCAGATGAATAGTCTAATTAGCATACAGTTAATTGTCCAGTTCCACTATATAGTCTGATTAATGTATAATATGTGATAATCTTGTTTTCTCAGGGTTATGCCATTTCCACTGTTTCCTAGAACACTGACCACTGACTAATGTAGATGTAGAATTAATAAATACACATTTTATCTCAAATTTCAAAAGGATTCAGATCTCTGCTTCTGAAAGGGTTGGATTTTATATAAGGTACCTGCAGTTTCTGACTATGAGCTGAAACAAGACAAAAGGGGACCAGTGTGCAAATCAGTGTCCAAAGCTGCATTGGTTCTGACATGGGCGTCTTGTGAGGTGACAGTAGAGATATATTAAGTGTGTTTCAGCTTTGAAATTTCCTTTTTTCTCTTTGCATTATTTCATTATGGAAAGAATTTTGTTGAGATGTAATGGTATGTTTCAGTAGTCTGACAAAGAAGGTTGCACTGTTATGACAGGCATACAGATGTGTTAGGATATTTACTGAAAGTATAGTTATAAAAACAGTTCTCTCTTAATCCTTTTTACTAGGAATGGACATGCTCTACTGGCTTTCATGTTTTCTCGACAAGAGGGAAAGTTAAACCGCCAACAAACTATGGAACTTGGTCATCATATACTTAAAGCTCACATTTTTAAGGTAAAGCTTACAGCTTTAATAGGTTTCATGATCTATACATATGGATGTGTCTTAGAGATTCTCCTGAGTTGCTTTAATAATTTGTTAGAAGCTTATGCAAAATACTTGGTAGTGCTAAGAAACAAAATTGTTACGTCTCTTTATACTGATGAGATGTAGATATAAATAGTATTTCTAATCCTATAGAGAGATTTCCTGTTATATCATTTCTGTTAGGGTCTCAGTAAAAGGACTGGAATTTCTTCCAGTCATCTTCAAGCCTTGTGGATTGGTTATAGTACTGATGGACTGTCTGCAGCCCTTGCTTCTCTGAGAAACATCTATACACCCAATGTGAAGGTAAGGAAATAAGCATTCATGTACCATCAGTGCTTCATCTGCCACTGTTGCTGTAACTCTGAAGAATGCTGAAATTAATGTGAAGGAAAAAAACCCACAACTATGCATCTGTAACTTTATAACAAGTCTTCGCATACTTTTTTAAGATGTTGTTAAAGCCCAGTTCAGTTTTCCTTAATAGTTTTGATGGAAAGAAGGGTTCCACCTTCATTCTGATGTAACCACGTTCTGTAGCATAGATAAGTGTGTGGATGCATTTTCAGGGGGTCACATGTAACCACCTGATTCGCTGGGCCAAAGAGTTCAGCCATATTTTCTTGTATGGGGAAGTATCAAGGGAATTGTGAAAGAGGAAATACTGTGAGAGTGAAAGGATGTAAAATGCTAGAACTTTGCACTATTATTTGAATCCCTGGATTTACGGACAGGGAAATCCAAGTTGACAAGTTGCAATTTTAGCGAACTGCTAAGCCTTTTGGTTGGAAATCTGCGTGCACATGCATATACACACACATGCTCTTAAAATTTTTTGGAGATTGCTTTTTATGCAATCTGGTTCTCTGTTACTGGAGTCAGTTGCATAAATCTGCAGAGTAGTAGCAAGTCACACCTTCAGAAATCCTACTGTTACAACAGATGAAATTGTGGTGAGAGAGTAGTGAGTTTCAGGGGAGAGGTTAGTCTTGTATTAGGAGTACATAGTTCAGTAATACAATAATTTATTTTCAAACAGATTCTTTTAAACTTTCGTATTGCTATACATGTGATAAAGTCAATGTCTGCCTATCAAATTTGCATCAAAATTAGGGAGTAACGTGTGAGTACCTGAGTCAAGATGTTAAAGTCTCTTAATAAATTCAGACAAATCTGAGGAAAAAAATGTTTTGTTTAAAATAAATTTTAGGTGAGTCGGCTGCTAATCTTGGCAGGAGCAAATGTGAATTACAGGACTGAAGTACTGAATAATGCTCCAGTGCTGTGTGTTCAGTCGCATCTTGGACATGAAGAAGTGGTCACTCTTTTACTGGAATTTGGAGCTGCTATTGATGGAACTTCAGAAAATGGGATGACAGCGCTTAGTTATGCAGCTGCTGCAGGTCACATGAACATAGTTTCACTGCTGTGCAAAAAAGGTGCAAAGGTAAGCTGATGCACAAAGATTGCAATGTTTGCAACAAAAAAAATCACGCAAAAGTCTAAGAAAACTGTTGTTGGTTACATAATTATATAATTAACACACATAGACTTGGGGACAGGGAGTCCAAATCATCTACACAGACTGCCTTGAAGCATTTTCCATGTGCCACTGATGACAACCATATGGGCCCATCTGTTCAGCCAGTTTTGGGTCCACCTCACTGTGCACTTATATAATCTGTACTTCATCAGCTTGTCCATGACAATGTTATGGGAGACAGTGTCAGAAGCCTTACTAAAGTCAAGGTAGACAACATCCACAGCTCTCCCCCCATCCACCAAGCCAGTCACCTCATTGTAGAAAGCTGTCAGGTTGGTTAAGCATGGTTTCCCCTTTATAAACCTGTGCTGACTACTCCTGATCGTCTTCTTGTCCTTCATGGGTTTGGAAATGGTTTCCAGGGTTAGTTTCTCCATCGCCTTACTAGCAACTAAGGTGAGGCTGTTTGGCCTTTAATCCCCCAGATCTTCCTTCTTGCCCTTTTTGAAGATGAGTGATATTTGCTCTCTTGCAGTACTCAGGAGCTTCTCCTCTCCAAGGCCATTCACTAGACTTTTTAACTTTGAACATTTTTTTTTCCAATGCAGGCTGACTATGTAGACAAGAAAGGCCAGTGTGCTTTGGTCCATAGTGCATTGAGAGGGCATTGTGATATCCTTGAGTACTTGCTCAATGTTGTTTGGATAACTCCTTCCCAAGAACAAAATTCACTAAGAAAAAGCCACGCACTGCAACAAGCACTAACAGCAGCTTCAAGTATGGGACATTGTCAGGTAGGTTGATAGTTCACATATTTCCAAATCTGTTTGAATTTATCAGAATTGTACAACAACGCTTACAGCTATTTTTAAAAGAGGTTTGGAAAGCAGAACTATTGAAACTTCTGATATTTAAAGTAGTATGCATTCTTAGCAGCTGTTTTAAATGCTGTAGTTAATTATCCAGTAATATTATTTGCTTCAGGATTTAATGATATGTAATTTTCTGTCTACTTTTTCCTCACTGTTCTTGGAAGTTGTCCTAAATCTCTAGTGATAGCGATGATATTCTGTATCAGTGATCCACCCTAGTATGTTTTTACTTCAGGTTGAATTTTTTTTTCATAGTATAACAAATTGTATATTGCACATACTTGCATATGCTTAACTTTTTAACCTGATGCACATGTCACGTTACAGACTTTGGCTTACTTCAGCTGAATGTCACTTCAGACAGAAATTTGGGGTTGTGCATGTATATGATAAAAGTGTGTGTCAGCATTACCATATTATTCAGTAAAAGGAACACTGAAAGTAAACGCATAAGAAATACTAAAAATGCTTCGATTATTTAGATAATACAAACATGTTTTCTGTTCCCTGGGAAAATAAATCTTAACATTTATATAATAGTTATCAGTCAGTAAAGATACTTGAATAAAGATCACACTGGGCTGATGGAATTTTCTTTGTATGTAATACAAGTGATGTGCTGAAAGTGGAAACTTAAAATCTCTTCAATAAAACCATTTCAGTATTTACTTCTTTTAAATCTATTTTTTAAATTGCTATAAGATCAAGAATCTGATCTTTAAAGTTGTTTACATGATTCAAACATAGAAATGTCTACGTACAATTAATTTTTATTACATGATACACAAGCCATGACTGCCTCAGTATAAATTTGAGGATACTGAACTATGATTAACTTGAATTAATGGATAATTCCTTCATTCATAAAAGTTCTTGTATGCTATCCACTGATAAAATGAAAGCGGTCAACTTCTGGATATCAGCAAAATAGATCATATTAATCATAAATACGAACTCTTACCTGAAAATGTCCATCTTTCTCTATTTTTAGGACAATAAGAAGCTTAATTCTTCTTAGCTAGAAAAAAGGCCTGTGTGTTTCATAAATTTTAAATAAATTATATTCTAGCCTGTCATATTTTAGGATTTTCCATACTTTGTATACAACACTTCTCATACAGCCTGAAAATACCCAAACACTTTTTCCTTTCCTACCTTTGCTTTTTCCTGTAGCATCCAAAACTTCTGTCAGTGTGATTCTACTCCCTTACCTGCTTGCTGCAGACCTAGTGACCATGTCCCCCAATAGAAAATTTGTTTAAAATAGCCAGTAGAAGAGGTTTTCATTTAATATCTTTTACCAGCAGGTGGTTACAAAACACAGATTTCTTTAATAAAATAAAAACACAGCAAAACTTAATTTATAACTTGTCTCAAGTTTAAAAATTGTCATTTAACAAAGTATGCTTAAACCATTCTGTGAAGGAAGTTTGAAAAACAGCTAAGATATAAACAATGTAAAAGGGAAAACATAGGAATCCCTATTTTACAGTATGTATGCAAATATTCTCTTTTTTTCCCCTTTATTTTAGACAATATGGAATTTCCTCACTGAACTGGGATGCTTTATTTTTATTTTTGGCATTGTTTGTCTTCATTTTTCTGGTATATGTAGGTCACACAGGAGCTCATTAAATCATAATCGTGTAAAATGCCCTGAACCGATTAACAGAAGGGCACTAGGCTTTTTTATAAACTGCTTTCAATAACGTGTCTTCAAGTCATACTGAAAATCACACTGAACTTGCTTTGATGGATTATGAACAATATTAATTTTCTTTGATCCATATGCATTAAGAGAGAAGCACTCTCACTTGTTTAAGTCTTTTACCTGCTGCTATATCTTGCAGGTGACAACTGATGGTTTTTGTGACTCACTCCATCTCTGCTAACTTTTTTTGACAGGTGGTTTGTTACATCTTGACAATTGGAAAGGAACGTGAAATAGACATCAATGACACTGATGCCTTGTGGGGAGAAACAGGTATTTTCTTTCTTGTGCTTTCCCTAGTTAGAGTTGCTCATTTTAGAAGTAAGAGTTTTTCATTTTCTTTTTTTAAAATTTAATTTTCTGTTATAAAAGTAATGGGAAAATACCAGTTTTAATAATAAAATGCAGTTTATAAGCATAAGTATAGAGTTTTTAACTTACTACATCTACTAATGTCATGTATGAAAGAGTTACTTTATATTAAAATTACTGTAAATTACTGACTTTCCAATTAAATTGAAAATTGTCTGTGGAAATATAGTGCTTCAAGCTTCATTGTAGAATTCCATAGGTTTATCTGTTTGAGATTTTTTTTTTTAAATCTCATTTGTTTGCAGGAAACGCTAGGCAATTGACTCATTTGTTCTAATTGGGCAATGGATGAAAAGACATGCCTTTGTACGTATGGGAAATGCCAAATATTTTTTTAAAGACAGACTGTAAACTGTGCAGCCTGCAGCTGAAAGTTTTTGTGTTTTACCATATGAGTAGCATCTTGATTTCATTTAAACAGCTGAGATTGCACAAGGAAGTGGGAAAACAGCCTCTTTTAATGATTGTCAGTAGCCTCTTCACATACTGGAGAAGCAAATGTTCTTTATTCCTATGCATATACAAAACTCTTGTTGCAAATCCAGTGAATTCCAAAAAACATAAATCTGTTTCTAAATTAATTTTCCTTTAATATTCTCTTGTCAACATTTTGTACTGAGATTCTTGCTTAATGTATTGGGAATCTTTATTCATTAAGTAAATGCTACCTTATGTAGTCTTAACTTGTGATGGAGGTGAAGGTCCAAGTCCAGGGAACTACGAGCAGTGCCCTGTGGCACTTTTGTGCTGAGATAGAGTAGTAAGTTCGGGATGAGAAAAACATGTAGAGTGAGTCAAGATAGCCACAGGATTAACATTACATGAAATATTGCTCTTCAATTATTGAATGTAAAAAAAAGTTATGTGGAAAGGAAATCTTCAGTTTTGCATGTGTGGGTGAACTTACATTTCTATTGTACTGCATGGTTCTTCGCTGTCTATTTTGTAAATGGGATCAAGATACGGAACTAGGTAGTGATAAAACTTGGAAGTATGAGGCAGATGGAATAAAGAGCAGTGTGTTTTGTGAGTGCCTGTTTTAAAAAGGGAAAATCCATCACACCTTGAAACAGCATCGAGCGTAGTTCCTTTTCATATTCAGGAACAGTTTGTTTCTCTTCATATATTTGTACTGCTGTATGTTGTATACAGATTAGCTAATTTGGAGCATTACTTACTGTCTTGTAAAAGTGATAGAAAATAGCATCATTTTGGCTGCTCTCAACTTTTGCAGAGTACCAGTAGGCATATCAGAGGTGATCCTTTTGAGTAGAATAGTTGGAATTCCTGAGTAGGTTTTAGTCCTAATGTTGTTTAAACTGACTGGAGGAATTGTTTAGTCGTCTTATACCTGGATAAGGTATAGGGAGTTATATTGTTGCTGCAACACTAATTACATGGTGAGTTAAAATGCTGGTACTGACAGAACAAAAAAATGTCAAGTTTTTGAACAAGATTGTTGTCATGGTTTAGCCCCAGTCAGCAACTAAGCACCACCCAGCCGCTTGCTCGCTCCCCCCACCCCAGTGGGATGGGGGAGAATTCGAAGAGCAAGAGCAAGAAACTCGTGGGTTGAGATAAGAACAGTTTAATAATTAAAATAAAATAGTAATAGTAGTAATGGTAATGATGTTAATAATAATAATTTTAATAATAATGATAATATAATAAAAAAGAAAAAAATGAGAGAGAGAAATGAAACCTCGGGAAAAGAGGGAAAAGAAAAAAAAATCACAAGTGATGCCAGTCCCCAAGCCGCGATCACTGCCTCCCCCAGCCAGCTCCCCCCAGTTAATATACTGGGCATGATGTCACATGATATGGAAGAGCCCTTTGGCCAGTTTGGATCAGCCGTCCTGGCTGTGCCCCCTCCCCTCCCAGCTTCTTGTGCACCCGGCAGAGCATGGGAAGCTGGAAAAGTCCTCGACTAGTGTAAGCACTGCTCAGCACCAACTAAAACATCAGTGTGTTATCAACATTATTTTCATACTAAGTCCAAAATGCAGCACTGTACCAGCTACAGTGAAGAAAATTAACTCTCTCCCAGCTAAAACCATGACAATTGTTTTGCCTTTAATGTTGATATCTGTAACAGTTACTTTCCAGTTGATAGATCTAAACAGTTGATGTAACATAGTGAAGTATCAGTGAGTGAAGAGTGAATGGGTTAGATATTGCTGTTAATAAAAATAATGAATTTACTACTATCAATTGGATTTTTTTAAATTCTACTTTATCATGTTTGAAAATGCTAAAAATGAGTAACAAGAAATTCAAAATTTGACCCATTTCTTGTCGGAAAATACAGGGTATTAGGATTTAGAAAATGGAGGGGTGAGTCCATTGCTGATTCTTGCAGCAGTTAGCACATGAACTAATTTTCCATACAGTGTTAACATTACTGATCGTGCTTCAACACAAACAACAACAACAAAAATTAATTTCAAGCTCCATTTAAAACACACAAGAAGTTGATGCAAGCCAAATGGAAGAGGGGAAAAAATCATGATGGGGAAAATATTTTATTTTCAAGCTTCAATGAGTGTCACAGTAAAAAGCAAGGACTATAATAAGCTATAAGAGAAGGTGGCACATTGTTTAAATGTATAGCCTTACAGCAATGCTTCAGCGTTCTGGTACTGAGTAGAGTCACAAAATATTACTGCCCAATGTGTGGAAATTACCTGCTTTCTCAAATAAGCCATAAATTGTGAACATAGATGTGCAGTAATTGTTTTTCTTATGAACGTCTAAAATAAAGATCATATCAATGGTTTTATTGTTGTGCTATCTGGACACATTTGCTACTATATTGTGTTGGACTGTTTCGTCACCAGTGTGCGTAGGTGTGCATGCAATTGCGATACTCTCTTCTTCTGACAGTAGTATCTTTCTGTTTAAAAGTTGCAAGGTTACTGTGTTTTAGATAGAGGTCAAGAGCACTCACTCTTGACAACATACACTGTTTGCTTCAAAAAAGATTTTTAAGGTGAATTAGAACGTTAATGTCCCTTGTGTACTGGAAAACACACAGTAATCCCTTGAAGTCTAGAGCAAGGGTTAACACGCAGGAATTAGAACTATTGATTGATAACCTGCTGTGTTTTTCACCATGAAAAACAGGGAAAACAATTTTAACTAGTGCAGAATGCAGCTGAATTGTCCAAGACACAGACTTTCTGCAAAGATCTAAATATCTGATGCTTGGTAATACATCACTGCTAGAGATCAAGTAAACAGTGCTTCCTGCAACTTGAGTTACAGTCCCTTTGCTGAATCCCAGAACTGTTGTCATCTTCACCTTTGGCAAGGTCCTGTTCGAAAGAGGTGAAGCTTTCTTGTCATGAAAAAAATGATTAATGAAAAGGAACTAGAACTGACTGAGGCTGGTGGGTTTATCCAAAATTTTCAGAACGATTCCTTGTAGGTTAAAAGCTATGCACATGATACAGTTTTTATCTTTGAGAATCATCTTTTTACTTACCAGAGAAGGTCTGTGGCTTTTTGACTTCACCTGATTCTGACCAATTCATTTGAGTCTGAAAGAAAATCTTATGGAGCAGCTGAGTTGAAAAAATTGTGAATTCAGTAACACTCACATAATGTGCATGTGTCAAAAGATGTGGTAAAGCAGCTAAGAGATGGTGTTGATGAAAATGCTTTCTTTAGCCCTGACAGCTGCTGCAGGAAGAGGAAAACTGGAAGTCTGCAAATTACTTCTTGAACACGGAGCAGTTGTGACGAGAGCTAACAGGAGGGGGATTCCTCCACTTTTCTGTGCAGTACGGCAGGGGCATTGGCAGGTCTGACACATCTTCATGAATTAAATGGATTCCTTTGGGAAGCGGTCCTTGATTCCTCCCATCTCTAGTTCTGTAATAAATTAGTGTAAATTTTCTAATACGCATTTGCATCAACTTCAAAGGGGTGTGTTCAGAAGCTCACTTATTAAGTTATTTAAAGTGATACAAAAGATTCGAAAGTACGTTGGCTGCATGACAACCTTAGTTACAGTATACCTGAAAAACAGTACATGGGAGTTAAAATATTTTGTTTCCTAGACCAAGAACAGAGGCAATTTCAGATCCTCTGTACTGCTTCTGTATTAAAGGAGAGAGAACCTTAAGAGTCAGGAGCCTTCCTCATGCCGGCCGCTCCTATCAGGAGAAAGCCCTGAATCGCAAACAGTTAAGACTTCAGTTGTGCAGGATTTCTCAATGATTGCTGTAAAAACGACTGTAGTCCTCTTCTTTAAAAGTTCATGCTGTTGTGCTAAAATTTAAATCTGCCAATTTATTTTTAAATTGTTATTTTCTATTTCAGATTGCTAAACTTCTAGTGGAGCATGGGTCTGATGTGAATTTAAGCGACAAGCAAGGCCGAACTCCACTTATGGTGGCTTCTTGTGAAGGACATTTGAGCACTGTGGAATTTCTGCTTTCTGAAGGTAGAAAAGAAATAGTGGTTCAAGGCTGCACAGCTGTACTAGAGACTGCATCTGTGTGAATTAGGTAATTTTGGTTATTAAACAGGACATCTTCATAACAAAGTTAATTTTCATTTTACAGGTGCAACTATTTCATCTCTGGACAAAGAAGGACTGACAGCTTTGAGCTGGGCATGTCTAAAAGGCCACAGGGAAGTGGTTCAGTATTTAGTTGAGAAAGGCGCAACAACTGATCAGACAGACAAAAATGGACGAACACCCCTAGACCTGGCAGCTTTTTATGGAGATGCTGATATTGTAAGTAGAACTAAGAGTAGAAAAACTAAGCATGTATTGAATTTTTGTAATACAAAACAAAGCTTAGAAAAACTGTCACCAACCAAAATAGAAAGGAAATTAGAGGAGGTAGCCAAGGTGCTTACACTGCTAGCATCTTGACTGCAAAGCAAGTGTTTACTCAGAAAAGCATTTTCTAGATCAGGTTTTAATACCAAGGTGGTTGTGATAAAATCCACCATTATGCTGTTATGTTTTACAGTGTGCTGTTAGACTTCATTGTGAGTGTTTTAAAACTCAATAAAAAGTAGCATTTACAATTTCTGTGTTGGGTGAACTGGAATTAAAAAAAAAAAAGCCTGTGGTTTGTGAAAGGAAAATATCTTTTCTTCAGCCTCTGCAAACCCATCGAGGTAACCTGGCAGGGTCCCAGTCAGTTAGTGGAACAAAGACCCCAAGTGAGAAATGTAGGAAGAAGAATATTACTGCCAGAATAGATGAAATGCAGAAAGATTTTGCTTCTCCATCATAAGGTAGCATTCCTTGTCTTTGACAAGTATCTTACATGCTTTGCATGACAGGGAGAGAAGTGTTAGAAATCCTTACGCTTTTCATCTTGCAAAGATGGCACTGAGCACATCTCAGTGTTACTGTCCAGTCTATATATGTGGAAATACAAGGCCTGAGGTGTTAATTCAGTTTTTCTCAGTTTGTTCCACAGGTCATTTCAGAAATAGGACAACAACTGAAGTTCCTTTTTCAACTCTGTACCTTTCTCACATACTACGTTCTTCCTCTATAATAAATGTTACAATGCAAGAATTTAAGGCATTTTAGGTGAAGTTTTTCTGAATCTGAAATGGACCGTGCCTGTAACCAAGATCAAAAATACACAATGAGTTTAAAGTCTGTGATTTAGAATCCTCTGTATCTTTAAACTCACAGATTTTTGAAGTGTATATTTTGCATATATTTGTTCTCATGCTTCAAAACTCGCTAACTAAGCACAGTTCAGAAGCCTGACCAGATAGGAATGCAAGTTCCACATACTGCATGGAAGGGCACGCTCAAGTCTGCGTGGATTATAAACAGATCCAGGAGTTCACTGGGGAACTAGAAAGACTAGCATATGCAGCCTCTCAAACCGGCTAGCATCTTTATTTCTAGAGTGTTCATATACAACGCCCTGTTTCAAAACAGCAGTTCTTGAATAAGAATGCTGCCATACGGTATAACTTGCTATAGCACTTTAAGTCCCATTCACCCTTCGTCAGAATTAACTTGAAATTGTACATAAGCCCTTAGATTCTGTACTGGCGTTCACAGGTTCCAGAAGTGACATCATGGAGCTATTCCTGCCACTGCAAGTGTTTCTAGGTGACACTGAGTACCTGAAGAGGGACTTCTTTCCTGCTTAGGAATGAGGGATATCCAGACTCCTGTACATACTTGTGCTGTAGGTTGTTGCATTGAAGTAGTACAGGCTGCCAGTTCACCTGATAGACTGGGCACATCAGCGGTTCGCATGGCTGAACAGCCTGATCATTGGGCAACAGACAAAGGTAGAATAATACTAATTAAGACATCACTCAGCAGGCCCGCAGCTTTGGGTCTTGGCGACCTGTCAGTGGGAAGGATTGTTAATATGTCTTTCCATACTAGATTACTGCCAGCCACATTTGGGCAAGCAGTGGTTATATGAAAGAACTATTGCTTACATCCAACCTCCCATCACTGTCATTTCCTATATATTGCACTTTTAGTTAGTATTGCTGATGGACAATTACTAGAATTTCTCTGTTGCTCTGGATGCCTGGTGAATGCTTGGTGGGAGCTGGTGGTGTCTGACATACTTATTTTGCGTTCTTAAACTTTCTTATTTGCCCTTGCTGTATTTTACATTTGCTGCATTTATGTCCAACTGCAGCATTAGACTGTCGTAATAAATGGTTAAGAAATGAATAAGATTACAAATGTATTTTTCTTCATATATAGAACAAGTGGTCCGTCAGCACTGTAACTTGTATTTACGCTGTTAACTAGAATGTTTTAAATATCTCACATTAAGTGATAATAGTCTGCATTTTCTATTTATTGTATTTGTATAGCATTTTGTCCTATACTAGGAACATATTCTGGTCCTGCCCTTCATGCTTGTCATTGTAGTGTTATGGCGTACTTGAAGCTGAAACCACAGGGCCTGTGCTGCTACTCTGTTTTCATCTGAGCTCACTGCCCTTATGTTTGAGTTGCTGTGTCTGCGTGTTGGCATGCAGAAGATGAACCAAGGGGGGAACAAGCATAATGTGTTGGTCTTAGTGCTTTTCCAGGAATTTGGGTTTTGTTTTTTTTTTTTTAATTCCTTAACTGCAACTCTTCAGTGCAGCTTGACAGTATTCCCATACTGTGTTGTCTTCAGTGGATTCAGTTCAGTGGATTTAAAATGGCCTTAGCATACTCTGGAGTATATACTCGAAGGAAGATCAGGTGGTAGCGTAAATATTTCACTGTTTTGCCTCTCCTACCAAAAATAATGTTACAAAGCTTGTCTTGTTTCTTTTCACAGGTGCAGTATTTGGTAGAGAAAGGAGCAATGATTGAGCACGTTGACCACAGTGGCATGCGGCCACTGGACAGAGCTATTGGATGTCGTAATACGTCAGTAGTGGTTATGCTACTGAGAAAAGGAGCTAAACTAGGTTAGTAAAACTATCCTATACTCAAGAGAAACAACCGAATATCTGCTCTGCTAGAATTAGTCATTTCTGTAGAGTAGATTAAATAAATAATTCTTGAAATACACACTAGAGTTTTGCAGGTTGTCTGATTTGCAGATGCCCGCTCAAGAGAAATCAGTCTTTCTTTTAAAGGCAGACACTCAAGACTCACTTCAGAAGTGAGGAAATGCAAGTAATTTTATTCTCTTCCTTTTTTTGATGTATGTTGATGAGGAGGCCTGGAGGAGTCAGTCTTTACATGGTTACGCTATCATGATATACTTAAACAGGAAAATTATGATTACAGTATTAGTGATAATTCTGACACTATTAACGATTTAGATTAAGAAGTTTTACATTTAAGTAACATTCTAATAAATTATAGAATCATACATTTTTGCAAAGGATGCGCAAAAAATATATGTCCAAATCATGTATTATTATCTGGCAAGTAGATGGTGCAGCTGTGTACATGATAATTATTGAATCTGTAGTAGCTTTAAATCATCATTTATTATTATTTGGGTACTAAGTATGATCAAATACAGATCCTTACTTAGGCCTGAACTTTAGTGTGACTTTCTTACTGTCCTATACTGGCTTTAGACCAGGGGTAAAATGAATCGGACTATTTAATATCTGGCTGCTATCTGTGTGGGGTGGCAGGGGGCAGGTATGGATATATACATATTTTAAATATATGTGCATACAATAATAATAATAACAACAATAATAATAGTTCCATGCAGATGGATTATCTACTGAAATAGGATTAGGCTTTCTAGTGTGAATAGATACCAGAAACACACTTCCCTTTTGTCAGAGATCCTTAAAATTTAACTTGCAGGAAATGCAGCATGGGCAATGGCCACCTCAAAACCCGATATTCTCCTCATTCTGCTGCAGAAACTGATGGAAGAAGGAAATATACTGTACAAAGTAGGTAGATTTTTATTTTTTCTGATAGCAGAACAGTATAATTGGACTTCTGTTTGAAGGTAGATTAAAGTTCTTTATACCTCCTTTTCTGTTCAAACAAGATGTGTACTTGCACATCTTCCTATGTTGGGAATGAGACCAAGAAATCTTGAGAACCCTGGGAAAGAATCATTGAAAACTCCTTTGTAAAATAAATAAATATTAAGTTTCTGTTAAGCAAGCTGCTCTGTAAACATTTGTAGCAATCAATTGCTTCCTAAAAGCAACTTGGAATGTAAGGTGCTCGTTTGAAAGTGCCTTGTTGAATGCATATCCTTTTCTTCAGGATAATGTTCTTTTGTGTGCCATTTAAATATATAATGAGGAAAGTGACAGCTCTTTTGATACATTCTTTTTACTAGTGGTGATACATTGCTCAGAAGAGAGACTGGAATTGTTTTTGTAAACTGTGTGATACACCTGCATTATTTCACTCGTGCAACACAGTGCTCAATGGCTTATATAAGCATTATTCAAAATCTGTTCTAGCTATAAGACTGGTAATCTGTAGGGGTTTTTTATAAGGGCCCTCAAATATCTGCCACCTTCTCTCTGATCTTTGTTCTATATCAAATGGCTTTGCGTAGAACAGAAGAGAGACCCTTGAGGCTTTGTTGTCATGATTCAGTGTGGACCTGCTTAGATTCTCCCAAGTCCTGTATAGGAGTCTTATGAATACATCTGGATAATTTATCAAGTTTATTGATCCTGAAATGGGTTTAGAGCTTTATATCCAAGCAGGTACCTTTAAGCATGGGACATCTTTTCACCTAAAGGATAACAGATTTTATGCTACAAAGGCAGTTCTGTCATCCCTGGGAAGCCTCTCCTATGTCTCACTTCTCTAGTGGTGTGTTGAATGTGACTCACTGGTTGCTCAGGGAGAAGATGCCACCTTTGTGTCACCAGCACCAATCCATTTTCTTCAGTTTCTCCTCAAGTTGCTCCACAGGTTGAACCCTGCCGAGACCCTGAGACCACAGAGTAACACAGCAGGAGTTGGTACTAATATTTTTTACGGTTTGTTACAAGAGATTGATTTTCCTGCCGGTATCTATTTTTAGAGTGCTTATTTTTATTACAGTAGTTTGAATGGACTTGCTAGAGCTATGTTATGTCATTTAGCTTGTTCAACTTTTTTCAGTATTCTTTGATTGATTTATTTGCCAAAGTGTTTTAAATGGATAGTTATTTTGCAGAGTAACATGTATTTGAGTGTGACCACAGTATGCAATAACTACTTTTCAGCTCTCCAGCTGAATAAAATAAGATAAACCTTATTTTCCTTGCCAGTTTCAACAGTAAATTTTGACCACTTTTGAGTGTTAAGATGAATTAAATAATAAAAAATACCCAACGTTTGTGAAAAGATATTAACTTGTAATAGTCGTAAAGAGAAAAAATTCTTCATCTGCCAACTAAAAGATTTGCTTTTCTTATAATACTAGGAGACTTTCAGTGTTTTTAGCAAAACTGTCTCAAATAATCAGTTTATTACAGAGATGTTCTCCAAGCATCTCTTGGAGAGTCCGAATATTTCCAATGCAAGGGTGGATCATTCAGGTAGTCCTGAGGGACAGGTTAGCTGTCTTACTCAGCCTCTGTTAAGCAGTAGGAGAGTAACCTTTTACTAGTTTAAATGCATACACTCAGTCACCCAGCTAATCATGGCTGAGACATGTAAGTGAATCTGGCAGTAGCTGGACTGCATGTTTGAATGTTGTACTGACTCTTCTCCCTCTCCCATCCAGCCCTGTCTACTGCCAGAGCTTATTCTGCAGTATCACCACCTGACTAAGGATACACCATTCCTGATTAAGGATGTGCTCTACTAGAAGTGTCTAGGTCTTAGAGTTTTAATCAACTACTTCACCAGATATTTGACTGCTCTGTTTAAAAAAAATAAAGAAACAAACAAATAATGAGTTGTATCATACATGATTTTTTCCGGTACAAGTAGTATGTGTTAATGCAAATATGATCCTGGTGAAATACCATTAAAGGTATGAGTTTAGAAACAAATGCAAGCTCTAGTTAACATGCAGGTTCTCTCACTGTGTCTGTATGTAAGTGTAATTCATACTGTATATGTTTATTGTTTTAAAATATTTGGCTCTGTGTTTTCTACTTGAAGAGCATCTGTTGGTAGATGTTGAATATAAATGTGCTTTTTCGCAACCGTATTGCAATATTAAGAGTTTGTGAAAAGCCTCTTGTTCCCTAAATTTGTAGAAAGGTAAGATGAAGGAAGCAGCACAGCGCTATCAGTATGCCTTGAGGAAGTTTCCGAGGGAAGGATTTGGAGAAGAAATGAAAGCATTCAATGAGCTGAGAGTTTCATTATACCTAAATTTATCACGATGTCGCCGAAAAACAAATGTAAGCTCATGTTGCTAATCTGTTGCCTCTCCAGCATGGGGAATCTTAGGCTTCTATTCTACTGTGTTACTGAGTTTATACTTGGACATTTATTTTTGTTATTTTAGAATCCTTTTCACTGTATCCTGATATTGGGCTTTGTTATGTCAGCAAATGGGGACAGCTCATAAGATGAGGGCGTGTTGCTGTGGGGGAGCTATTACAGTTGTTCTTACGTAATCCAGTTATTTTGGAATGATGAACTGCTGGGTGGTTTTGTTACTTTTAAAAGACTAAATCGAAAATGCCATCACCACTACCCTTTGTTGTCATACAGCGTAACCTACTACTATGGCTGTATTGTATGTGCTGGTTGTTTCTTTGTACCTTCACCAGTGCATCAGATGACTGCTAAGAACCTGAACGGCCATCAGAGCAAACACTTCTGATTTCCTGAGTATACCTTACACTGTTCCTTCTTTTCAAAAAGAACTTCTTAGTTCCCTAGTCATCCAAGTTGGTCTTGGCATCTGCTCCAGTTTGAAGAATTTCTGAGCACAGGCGTCCAGGACTCTACGTAGGCAGTTCTGCTGCTTTGCACAGCAGTACTAATCCTTTCCTTTCTGTGCCAGAACTACCTCTCCTGATGCCTTCCTAGAGGAGATTGGCTTTTTCAGTTGCATCAAACACCAGAAGGTGTCTCTATGACCAACTAGTGCATGTGTGCGTGTGTGCCTGTGTTTCTTATCAGCTCCCACTGATAAACTCTTATTTACATTTTGCTAATCCTGAAGTGCATCCCTTTACATCTAAAGCTCAAGTTCATCACTCTGCTCTTGCATGATATCTCAGGACATTTTTTTGGGTGTTAATACTTTCCAACCTCCTGTATCATCATGCTCTGTATAATTAAGTATCCTGAAGACCCTGTGCTGTGGATGGCTGTTTATAAAAATTAGGCTTGCTTCTGCCTTCATCTTCCCCATAGCCATCTCTGCCCCCATTTCAGTCTTGCTTTGTTAATTCCAGTCTTTGGTTTCACCAACAATTTAGTGAACTCTTATTTTGTGTTCTCTTTTAAATGAAGACCAAACACATTACATCTAGTGCAATTCTTCTCTAAAATTTCACTTACCTTATCAAAGCAAGCTCTGGACTAGTCCAACCTGTTTCCTGTTTTTTTTCTTGTTTTTCTCTAAGTTCCTAGGTCTTTAACTGGCCTTTTCTCAAAACACATTCTAAAGCCTTGCTATCTGAGGTAGTCATTTAGCATGCTAAACATGCAGTCTCTTCTAGCATTTTAACATCTTCGGGTTGGAAATAACCATATCTCTATATTAATATTGGTTTTTAGCTGCCTTGGAGTCAGTTTCCCTTAGACATGAGAGACAAGGTCAGCAAGATGAGCTCTGTTCTTAGTCTTTCAGAAAATACCTGCTCTTGCTAACAGATAAAGGTGGCTTTCTATACTGCATAAGCTAGTTGCACTTTTGAAGCAATACCATGAAACAAAAAGAGCATGCAGCTTTCTTTTATTGTCAATGTATAATGAGTACATTTTTGTTTTTAAATTATTAGGACTTTGGTATGGCTGAAGAGTTTGCTACCAAAGCACTGGATCTGAAACCCAAGTCTTACGAAGCCTATTATGCCAGAGCAAGAGCTAAGAGGAGCAGCAGGTAATGTTTGATTCTGTGCATCTGAGATTTTTTTTTTTTGTTAACTTCCTAACACTTTCAGTAACTTTTTCTTTTCTGCTAGTTGTATTTGGAACTTGTAAAGAAAAAGTTAATTTCCTTATGCACATTCCATCTGTATTAGGCCTCTGTATCAGTTAAAGCCAACCAAACCCAAAAAGCAGTACTGAATACTCATTTAGGTAATTACTAGGCAGTTCAGAAAGTAATAAATTGATATGAAGAGGGATTATTTTAAGTAAGCGTAAGAGTGAATGGGACTGCTATTCCACATGACTCAGCAGAATGTCATCAGCAGTGTGCCACCGAACTCCAGCGCTGCATTATTTGTTACCAAGAATAACTGGGTGTTTTTATAGGACAGGATATGTTGAATCATTAGCAGTTCAAGATAAAAACAAGGGGAGGAGGAGCCATCTCTTTAAGCTGGAAAAATACCAAACCATAGTGGTATAGCTGAAGTACAGGGAGAGGTGCCTTTTTGATTGACCACGTCTTTTCTAAGCAGAACAATAAATGGTCATGAAGCAGAGTTCAGGAAGTTACCTGCTCTGAGGATAACAGAAAAGGGCTTATGAGGCAAAGCTTCAGTTCCTAGTGTTATCAGCAGACTTCTGGTACCTTCCTGAAAAAGCTGTTATGATACAAGGGGGAAGGGTTTAGGGCTGGGTTTGCGCTTTCACTGCAGGAAAGAATTTCCTGGTTTGGGGACCATCCAATCCTTATACTGGCACCACCTGCAACAGGAGATGACAAATCAGAATATTTCCTTGAAAGTGGCAGAGGTAGATTAGTAGTAGGCAATGCTGAGACTCAGATTTGCCCCAGATTTTTATTAAAGTGGTGTGTGATTTTGTTGTTTGTTTTTTTAACTAAACAGGAAGCTACTTGCTGCTCTTGCTGACTTACGTGAAGCCACACAGCTGTGTCCTAGCAATCAAGAGATAAAACGTCTCCTGGCTCGAGTGGAAGAGGAATGCAAACAATTCCAGAGAACACAGCAACAGAAGCATCAGTCTCCACAGCTACTACAGCAAATTAACAACTCTGATAATGAGGAGGAGAGCATTATACAAGGTGCGAATGGTAATTTTAATCTTCAAGACAGGGAGGAACAACTGCCGCACTCCGATGAATCGGTTTCCTCTCCACAAAGGCTGCAACATTCCTTAGCTGCTTCGTCATACAGCAGGACCCTTCAAGAAGGTATTCAGCAGAAAGCTAGATCTGTGTCCCCTCAAAGCAGAACAGGCAGTAAATATCTGAGAGAGCCAGGCTTGATAATGCAGCCAACAAAGCAGGCACAGATTGTGAAAACGAATCAGCACCTGAGCTCCATCCAGCCTGGATCAAAAATGGGAAACAGTCAATGTAATACAAAGACACAGTCATCTTTTCAGCATCTTCCCCAAAGTCCCTTGCCAGTCCGACACTCTAAAATTCAGCATTTGGATGGGACAAGCACATTATCAGCTGGAAGTGTTTCCACAGGTCCTAGTTCTGAACTGTACACTGAGAAGTTTATGTCCAGCCAGTGTTCCCATTCACAGCATAATGAGAAGCTCTCTTCTCAGTCTTTTGCAAATAAGTCTAAAACTGCTGACAGGTTAACAGCCCCTACTCAAATGAATTTCAGTGAAGCAAGGCAGCAAAGTCCTGTAACCAGTGGTGTCTCTTCTAGTTCTCCCGCCAGTAGTATGAGTCTTGCCAGCTCAACCAGCAGCTTAACTTCAGCCAGTAGTTTTTCAGATAACGTTAAGGGGCTAGGCCCAGACGTTCGACTCAAGGAGAACACTGTTAATCAAGTTCAGGGTACAGTTGCTGAACACAGACCTCGCAATACCCCATTTATGGGAATCATGGATAAGACTGCAAGGTTTCAGCAGCAAAATACTCAATCCAGTCGCACTTGGCATGCTCAGGCATCAGATGGATTATCAACAAATGTTGCTTCTGCGGGCATTCACTCCTCAAATTTTGAGCAGTTCTCAGTCAAACACTACCAAACTAAAATTTCCTCTGCTGGTGCTGCCCCAGGAGATAGCAACCAGAATGGTATGCAAGCTAAAGAACGTGAGGAACTTAAGTGCCAAATACCTGCCCACTGTCAAGACAACAGAGCACCTAAACAAACTTCGCATTTATACCCAGATGCTATAGCAAAACAGCAGTCTCACATCAATAAGGAGGGCCATCTAAGTCACGTCAAGTCTACAAAACCAAAGCGTTCATTCATTGAATCAAATGTATAAATACTATTTTGTATATTTACAGGGTGGTAAAACTTGGCTGACAACAGCATAGGTTATTACATCTATACAAAGATACTGATTGGCTGGTCACCTGTGCATTTGAGTAAGCTGTCCATCTTGGCCAGTACTAATGGGATACAACCACTTTAAACTGTTCCTACCATCACAGGACCTTTACAGTAACTGGAATAGCAAAGTTAGTTATGTAGAAAGAGTCAATTAGGATCATCAAGCCACCAAACTAGGCCCTCAGGCAGAGAAATCCTTTCCATTACCTTTTACCATTAAATAAGACTTTCCTTTTACACAGGGTTTTAATCTTGGCTTTTGGTTATATTACATCTCACCACTTACAAAATAATTGTGCCTCTATAATGCTTAAGTGCTTCTCAAAACAAACAGTGTTAAAGATATCTGCTGGATAATACTCAAATCTGTATATGGGTGTGATTTAAAAAAAAAAATCAAAGTATTTTATCACTTTTCTAGTGGGATCTAATTTGGGTTGCATGATGTACATTTAGGAAGCATAAATAATCTGTGTATGAGTAAACTGTAAGCGGCCGTATTTTGACATGTAAATATAACTATTTTTAATAACTAGCCAAAATCAAGTAAAATAAAGTGACATTTGCATGAGTATTGAAAGGCTTTGACCATATTGGTTATTGCACTGAAAAACACAATATTATGGCGTATTAACAATAATCGCACTTTATATAGTTTATCTAATCACCTTTGGGTGCTATCTTAAAGCAAAATGGTTTATTGTTTATTCATGAAAAAGGTACAGCAATGAAATGTTTAGTAAGCGGCTTTATGGGAAACCCAAGAAATCGATGGAGTGAAGATGAAAGTTTGAAGAAAAGGGTATGTGCAGTTGCATGACAGGATGAAGTTGTGAAGTTTTTTTTGGAGGAAATATTAAGGTTTTTATATCAGCAAGAACGTTCTGAAAATAAACAGATGTAGTGACATTCCTATGAGTGCAAGTAGGTTGGAGTGGTCAACTTTACATAATCACTTTTCAAGTCTTGTTTGTATACAGTGTTTTATGTACATTGTAAACAGCTGTACTCATTTTTACAAATTCTTTTTGAGTTTGCATCATTATGCTTTAGCTTTATTTATTGTTTCTTTGATATTTTGTACAAGTCCTATATTAGTCTTGTCCTGTAGTTCTATTTTTGCACAGCTACTGTATTTTTTCCATACAAAATAAAGATATATTAATATACCTGTGGGATGAGATGCAGTCGCTGATGGTTACAGGAGAAACTCTCTCCCAACTTTTCCAACTCCATGTTCAGTAGCAGGGAACAGAGAAAGACACTTTTTTTTTTTTTTTTTTTTTTAAATTAGAAAAAGAAATACAGATTATACACTTTGGTATTTCTTATCTTCTGAAAGACTAACTTGGCAAAATTAAGACTCAAAACTCAGTGAAAATTTTAAGATTACTTTATTTGAAAAACTGTGAATCCGAATACCTTGTTTCTTAAACAGAAATACCACTAAGTAAAATTACCAGTAACTTAAAAGTTTTTCAGTAATTTTCTGGGAGCTTCCAACAGTGAGGATTTTCTTTCTAACAAACATTTAAATGACAGTCACAGATTAGAACAGAAACACAATTATTTCTTTCCAGTTGTTTCTGATACAATTATTTCCTTTAGCTACAGCCAATTTCATTTCAATTAATTTTAATAAACAACTTCAAAATTAAGTGGTTTAACTGTATTTCTGCTGAGTCTCTAGCCAGCGACTGATAGCCATTTTTAGTGTCCTATTTGGTGTAAGCATAAGAGAGTGGAGAGGAAGATTCGTCATGGGACTAGATCGTCTTTTATTGCTGATCCAGTTTTCCATTGCTTCCTTTTCGTAGGAATAGCCATCTACAAAGAAACCATCATCAGAAGCTTTTATTACAGATACTTGGGCACTGTTACACGGTAAAGACTTTAGCTATTTAAATTCAAAAGGTATATAAGGGAATCAGTATTTCCAAACAGGAAAACTCAGCTATAGAAAAAGGACACGTTTTTTGAGAGCTTTACCATAAACTAACTCATACATATTTGTTTCAAATTACACAGTTAAATGTATTACAATAAAACTTTATACAACAGTATTAGGATCAAAAGTTGGTTCAACTTTTTAAATTATACTGTACTTAGCATGCTAATTAGTACAAGCTTTTTTTAGAAACCACTGCCAATTTATCACTCCATTACAGCTGCATCAGTTCATTGACAACTATAAAGCAGCATACTGTTTGAGTTCTTGCAGCTGTGCTGAAGCCTTCCCCGCCCCCGCCAAGAGCCAGGTATGGCAGTAAGCACAGGGCAGGGACAACACAGGACACAAAGCTGAGATTGCTTTAGAAAAGGCTCCACTTGTACATGGCTGTTTTGCTGCTGTAGTGATTTTGGTTGGTTTGGAATGTTGCCTCACCTGTCTTAGCAGCAGAGGCATGCCAGCAACAGGCATTTGCAAAGCTGGACCCAAGGGATCGTCTCTGATGAGGGCACAGGATTAAGCCATGGTTATGCATGATCTTGTGACTAAGGTACACAAGTGGTAAACAGAACCAAATTACATAAAAATCCCTCTGTGTCCTTATTTGTGGATAAGGCATTATACAGTGCAGATAAAGTTCATTACAAGGCTGTAAAAAAGGAATCATCAGAGCTGCCTGCCAAAGGTCCCTGTGCCTGGAGCCTTTCATGCCTAAGAAAGAAACCCTGGATCAGTGAGGTGACTAGCCAGGAAACTGCAGTTGCTAATCAGCGCTTCTAACAAGCAAGCTACTCTGTGCCTTTAAAAAAAAAGGTTCCTTTGGAAAAAAAAATCAGATGATGCTCATCAAGTTGCCTGCAACTGCCATTGCTTCACTCTGTTTAGAACTAAAAATAACAAATTACTCTTAAGACACTACACTAGACGTTGTCAAGCCTCATCAAACATGTGCAAGTAATATTCTCCACACACCCCACCCCCCCCAAATACTTACAAAAATACATCATGATGTTTTTATTTGCTAGTTAAGGACAATGGCAGAGGAAAGGGAAAGGGTACTGAATCATTACTGTGCGTGAAACAGCCTTGGTAATAAAACCAGCATGGGGGGGGGGGGGGGGGGGGGGGAGAGTGCCTAAGGGTAGGGGGAACAACACTCTCCACCAAGTAAATAAAATCAGAGCTGAGCTCTACCAAAATGCATAAATGGCATATCGGCATTAAAGTTACTGCACCCCTTTGGTTAATAAAACTAGTAGATTTTAATCACAATTTAAACAAGCATTTCCATTTAGCTGGATCTACAGTTCTTGAGTAACTTCTTCAAAATAATTCTCACTTCAGGAACCCCTTATAGTTTAAAAAAAAAAAAACAAAACCAAAACCAAAACCAAACAACAAACCAACAACAACCAAAAAAACCAACCAATGAAAGCTGGCCGTGAATATAAACAGTTCAGGCTAGTTTCCTGTTTCTGTCTCTGACTGCAAAGCACTGAACGATACTATGCACATGCTAAATAAGACTTTCATTTCAATTTGAATGCGTCATAATGTGAAATAAAAGCTCGTTAACATGCAATGGCTAACGCAACCACAGACTGCTACTGCACAGTGCACAGCCACGAATGCTGCTGGTGCTCAGCTGGCCGAGCAAGCCCTGAGCCGGGCACGCACTGAGCCCTCGACACCTGATGAGTTTCAGGACTTCAGCTCTCCCAGTCAGCACGGAAACAAGCTGTTACTGAAAACAGAAATAGAGGAATAAACCACACCCTCCTCCCCCCTCCAGCCCCCACCAAGTATTAGCACAATTGCCCAGGAACGCCTGTCTGATGAAATAGGAACCTCTGTCCGCCACCCCTCCTCTAACACAGGGCTACACTCTCATCTCCTTCCCCTTTATTGAATATAAGCCTCTTAACATGGAAAAAATCTTATTTAGGCTGGTCACTTGAGTAAAAGAAATACACAGTTTGGCATTCTACCTTCTTTTATTTTTCCTTAAACTCTATGTAGCACAGAGGCATGAAAGTTTTATTTAACTCTTAGCTTACGGAAGTAAACAACATATCCAGCTCACAGCAGTTAGTTACTCTCTAATCTCAGAAATATCTAAATTCCTCCAATACAACTCTGCAAAACTGTCCACATCTAAAAGTCAGCTGTGTTCATCCTACAGGAAGTGCAGTTCTAGAGTGCTGGGCCGTGAAGCAGCTAGCTAGTGAATACAGACGTATCCAAACGCAAAACGATACTTCCCTTCACCTGCCTTGCCACAAACCAACCTTTCTCCTGTTGCAATCGCTAACATTTCTGTTGTTGTTCATCAATTTCTATAAAAACAAAACATTGGGAGGAACTCACAGATACACCCACCCTGTGTTCTGACAAGCAGAGGAATCCCATGTTTCAGGACAGCAGTGTAATACACAAATACTGAACGGCACACAGGCAATATTTATTAGGTAGTAAATACTATAATTGATCACACTGTGAACATTTTATTTTAAAAGGTCAACAGTTTCTCTTTAAAAATGCCTATTTGATTTTGTAATATACATGTGAATAGTGACTGGCAGGAATTTTCAGCTTTTCAACAAAACTATCCTGCTCTAAAACTATGTATCCTTATTTCAATATTATATTAAAAAAACAATATGCAAGGCTGTCCTCCTACTGCTATTGTTTAGAAGCTCAAGCCCTGTTAAGCGCAGTGCTTACTACTCCAGCATTTAGCAAATGTTTTTGTATTTTGAACATTTTAGTTCTCAAAAGTCTGGCCTGATACCTCAAAATTGTATGAAGTTAGTCAGTGTTTACAGAGCATCAAAAAAAAATATACTGGTCTTTTGATGATCATATGCACCCCCTCCCTGCTGCCAAGATTAGAACTATAAAACATTAGTTCTTCGTAAAATATTTTAACTACATAACATCTTCTGCAACTTGCATATCTCAGTTCCAAGGTCTTGTTGAATTTAAATGAATCTCATGCTGTACAAACATTTGAGTGCCATGCACTTGGTGTACTAAGAGTAGCAATGAGCCAGTTCTTTGGTCACCCCCAACCCCCTGCTGCCCCCTGTGTGCACAATTCCATTTTGCACTTACTGAGACAACTCTGTAATTAGGCTGGTAGTTATATTTTCAAAGGCACATACAGGAAGGAATATTTAAAAAAAAAAAAAAAGATCTGTACAGCCTCATCAGCAGAACTGACACTTACTTAGCAAATTGCTTGATACAGTATTTTTCCTCCGTATCAGAGATGCAACTTGGCAAATTAAACATTGACCACAGTTCTGTTTTGTTGCAACAGCTGTTAGAATAGTTTATCTTTCTACAACTGATAAGATATGCCCATTTTTATGTTTCCACACCTATCTTTACCCTTAAGTCATTAATTTTAGTCAGCGTCATTTAAAGACATACCTGCTGCAATGACAGGATCCTTCATAAGCTCCCTTGTTATAGGACATAGGAACTCATCAGGGACAGTAACAGAATCAGAGATCATTTTCATCCTCAGTTTTTCAATCTTCTGGAGGACTTTACTGCGCAGGCCGAGAGACTCTGAAAAGTTATTCGTACATGAAGTGGACAACAGAGACATGTAAGGCAAAAAAGGTTAGGTCTTGCATTAATTAGCAGTTGTGTTACAGGAGAGACAGCTCCATCTCGCCACCCCTGCCTAACAGAAAAATCTGCGAACACCCCTGACCACCACTACGAACGGCTCAACTACAGCATGTTACTCCTGCTGGCTAACAATAACTTTGTGGAGTAATGAAAACAAACAGTAAAACAAATGCAAGTGCAACATTGCTGCAAAGACGTGGCCACCTAGCAGGACAGCATTTTAGTTGATGCATAACAGAATCACATACACTGCTGCAAGTGCAGAGCTAACTATAGATAAAACTGAAGGAGAGTGGAAGACAGCAGCATGCCTCCCTTGAAACTGGACTATATAAATAACAGTATGAAGGTATAAGAGTGCACAAGTGCAACCATCACCTCCAAACAGAAGACTACCTACCACCAAAGCACCTGAGTGAGGAATCATCACCCTTGGACCAGGTTTGCCCTGCAGTTTGGCACAGGGTCGTATTTATGTCACCATTATGGTATAATTCACTGGATTTCCCTTAACCTTCACATTAGCTTTTGTCATACAAGGTCATTCACATCTCTCTCTTACAATACACTACACCTGTTGTATAGTATTGCTGTCCTACGGCTTACAAAGGGACCACTGAAGAATGCCTGAACCTGTGTTTTTTAAAAGATTAATGTCCTCCTAATCTAAAAATAAAACTACAGACACAATTATTGGTGTGCCACACTGCCTTGTTTTCTTTCAAACTGTTCAGTTCAGAGGCACTCAAGCCGATGAATTGAAGACGCATCAACAGTAGCTCTGCCGTCTTCAAACAATGCATCAAAACAACAGTAAGGTGTGTTTGTACACTGTGCCTGCAAATTACACTTCATTGTTGCATGCTCCTATTTCATGAAAGAGAAGGTCTTAGACCTGCAGCACCTCAGTGCTCAGGCAATGCTCGTGTAAGCAATGTGTATCAAAATGGAAATAACTTATTTTTATAATTAAATTGTACACTGGCATTTCTCTCCCCAGAAAAGTTCATCATGTTTATGATGAGGGGCCTGTTATTGTGAGCAATAAGAATCTTTGGTTTTAGTAAAGATTTAATTAATTCATTTCAGTTCAATTAAATATAATCAATCTCTTAAATGCCTGAGTGCCGGTATTTTGTCTATGAAAACTGCACTGGTTTTGCATTTTGGTGTTTTTTTTTTTTTTTTAAAGGAAGAATAATTCGTGGGACTTGCAAGGTCTCCTCTCTACAACGTACATATTGTGGTATAAAATCTTTTTCATGATCATGTGAGGCATTACAAATACCAATTAACACATATTCCCCCATGAAGGACCACAAGTTTATTTAAGTATCTCAAAACTGATTTGAGTACTTACTATTACCTATTTACCAAGAATATACAATAGCTGTGAATCTGAAAAAAGAGCCATTATCTGTGTTTGAGACAGCAGCCATTCTTTCCAACTTAATTGTGAATAGAAGAGGAAAAAAGAAATCTGACAATGAGAAAAGTAATTTTATAGTTCTATGAACTGTCACACTACACTTTTAGCCTGTCAAGATTGGAAATGCATCCCAGTATCAGTAATCTTCATCTTGCAGCACCATAAAACATTCCTCCTTTTAAAAATTGTTATATGTCAAAAAACCTGCGGGTGTAACGTGTCACAATTTTTTCTTCCAATCTAGTAGTGGTAAAGACTAGTTCCTAATCTGGTTAATTTTCCATCTTAAATACTAAAATAACAAGTTGATACAACAGTTTTCTAACCAACTGCTCTAATACATCTGCAGACTGCCAAGCAGACTGGCCTTAACACACCAGTGCTTCCAGCTTTACTGTACAATTAACGAGCTGCCTCAAACAGTGTGTGTGAAGGGATAAAACTCAGCCACACTGATACAGAAGTCATTTTAATCAGCAAAGACAAAAGATGTCACAGAGTAAGAAAAATATAGGCAAAAGAAAAAAATTAACCTACATTTCCTTACTAAGGAT
Source organism: Morus bassanus (assembly GCA_031468815.1). NCBI lineage: Eukaryota > Metazoa > Chordata > Aves > Suliformes > Sulidae > Morus > Morus bassanus. Next base: position 333,112 of record CM062574.1, on the reverse strand, counting down.
TATGTAATGACATATGTAAAGATAAAGACAATGTAAGAATTGGAACACAGTACTGAAATACAATAAAAGTTCATGCTTATTCTTAGGAAGAGTTTGCATGGCAATTTTGTAAAAATCTACAAGATCAGTTTGGGATCAAGAAAAATTAAGAGTATAACCAAAGGAAAGAAAGATAAAAACGGAACCAAATAACTCTGTAGTTACAAATGGATTTTGAGGGCATCTTCTACAGTCTTCATCATATGGGCAAGTTCTCCTAAATTCCTCTCATGCAAACAGATTTACGATAATTGCATCCAGTTTGCACCTCAGTCAATTACCTCCTGATTACATCTCTAGTCAGGGTTTAAAGAATTATCCATGACACATCATCTTTTGAAAACTAGTTACAAAATAACACTTAAAATAAGATTTACTTGATATAGGCAGAGCACATGCAATTTTCTGTATAATCTATACTGAGCAATTCCCCCAAAGTTTACTCCTACTTCAGTATACATGTAAGGCACGGTGAATCACAAGTGATTCAAATTCTGCTCCAAAATGTTGTTTTCAAGCTCATTCTCAGACCCAGAGTTTCTTAAAAAAGATGTGAAACAGGAAAGCACTTACTCATACTTCTTGTATGTACCTAGAGCAAAACCTTAAAATCCAGAGGAAGACAAAAAACCCGCATCTTTGATAGCACATTGCTGATGAAGAGAAAACAAAGTCAGCCTGATCAGAGATTTCAAAATTCAGTTTATGTGTATTCATCCTTGTTTTAAGTTATGTTCTAAGGACACCCTGCAGTAAGTGAGGAAAGGGTTGAACTGTCTTTAAGACAATCTGTTCTCTTTACACACCTACCCTAAATCAGGACAGAGTCACATGAAAAGAAGCTTTCTAAAGGTGCTGCAGAAGAGAAAGTATTTGGAATGCCTCCCAGTTCTTTACAATATGTGATGTTACAGTACAAAATGCTTTGTATGGCACTAACCCCTAAACTGAAGGTGTGCTTTTCCAAAGATTCCAAATTCCAAGTCTCACCACCTGCCCACCCCCCTGCAAACAAACTGAAGTCAGGATTCACCTTACATTAACACATTCAGTTAGCCTGATAGGAAAAAGAGTATGCAGGCATGGAACAATGTACCCCCACCTTGTATTCTGAATTGGAAGAGCATGCATATTCCTTTTTTTCTGACTCAACTGCATCACCAAACTGTAATTAATGTGTCATAGTGTTGGTTAAGAATGAGAAATCCTGAACTTCGTTGAAAGTACACAAGCTTTTCAGCCAGATGTATGTAACAGTCACTTTACTTTTGCTCAACATCTTACAGAGTTTAATACAGTGTTATTTGTATTATACGACAACTAGGTTGGAAAGAGGCTAGCTCCATTTGCATGGTAATGAAGCATTCTTTCAAAAAGCTGTCAAAAACAATCAAAGAAGCCAATGAAATGTTATATGAACCACTTGCTGGTCACTTTCTCTTAGATTAAATGCCTTCAAAGGCATGAGGATACTCTTCTTATTAAATGCAAATCAGAGCTGCAGCAAAGACTAACAGGACAAGAAATAAGCAGCTAATAAAAAATAATAGAAGAAAAAGCTCCTATCGTATCAATCATGAAGTCAAATGGTCTAAAAAAACCGCCCTTGGCAAAGACTGTAAACAAACTCGAGTTCTTTGGCAAGATCTTACGGAACTGGTAAATGTTGCATTTTTAGAGCAAAGAGAACAGGTTATCAAGGAGAGAAAGGACATGCTCATTCAAGTATTTGTATAGTGATAAGACTCCTAAAATTCAGTTAAACTGGAATTTGAATAACACTGAAAAGCATGTATGTTTTAGGCAGATGCTTGAGGCACAGTCTTCAGGTCAAATATATCAGGCTGTAATTTCTATTCTGTGCCAATTATAGTTGTAGAATGATATGCAGAAGCAGAATCACAAGCATTTACCACCTCAGAACTGATTGATTTGAATGATTTTATTTGGTGACTTTGAGTAGTATATTTCATTAGTTTCTTTTAAAAACGTTCTTTCATATAACCATTAAAGTGGAATTCATTGCTTCAAATTGCATATATGCTGGTTCGTATTTGTGGAGTAGCTTATGCTTATTAAGACAGTAAGTGATTGCAGTTAGAACTTTTAAAAAAATATTTCTCGTAGCTGCCTGATATCTGTGAAAATCCGACTCCTTATTCTATAATCTTATGATGGGTGTTAAAGTACCTACTGAAGAAAAAGCATGGCAAAAGACCAAAGTCTTGAGAACAGAGACTAAGCAATGAGAATTTTACCTGATAATGGGAAAGAACATACTGAAGCTACTTCAGCTCCCATGTACAATCAACCCTCACTGCATCCTTTTATAGCATATGAAAGCAACAGCTTCCCATAATCAGCCTGTGTTCTACATGTGCCCTGTCTAAAGCCACAGGCATCCTTTGCATCTTATAGCCTGCCTTACAATGGGCTCTTACAACTCAGATTTTATTTTATTTGAGCTTGAAATTGTTCTTCGTAGCGTCATTACAAGTCTATGAGGTAACATAGGCTTTTGTTGATTTTTTCCCCATAGAGAACGCTATATTCAGCAGGGCAGTTCTCATAATTGGTCACACTGCATTCAATACTCACATAACTTTCTAGCCAGCATTATTTGATTAGCCTCAGATGGTGATTGCTGCTCAGAATTTTAGGCTCCTCCAGTGTTAAAGAAAATGTGTGCAGAAACTGATGAAGCGAGTATCTTTTGTGGATGACAACTCCTGACTGGTTCCCAGCATCTCTGTTGATTTCCAGAATTCAACAAAGCTAGTTGATAGACAGAGATACTATGATCTGATACAGACCAATACCACACACACACAAACACACACACACACAAAACAAAAACGAAAGGGAGCAGTCTTCCTACAATGAAGAATACTAACTTCTGAAAATAAAACTGTACTTTTTAAAAGGCTTCTTAACTCATTCAGCCTTTTGCTATACTTGATCTCACTTTGGCAAACATACCAGCACCTAATTTACACCTAAATCTAGGCATCAAAATGAAGAGATCTTATACTCAGAAAGTTCCAGTGTAGTTCACCATCCTTAAATTTCTTATTTCAGAATTACTGCTGTGGAATCATTACTGATATGGCACCTTGTGATTCCTTCTAAAATGTAATCACAGTTTTGCAATGAAGTGACAGGACAATGTACCAACTAGGACACCTGATGAATTATGAAGTGTCTGAGCCAGGCAAGCTTTGCTTGATCCTAACTAAATGGAAATATCAAACATTTAATCTCCAAAATAAGTAAAAACTAAAACGTATCTCATGTTTTTCTATTATGGTAACAGTACACAGAAGAATTTAACTGCTAAATTCAAGGTAGTTGACCACATAGTATCATAAACATGGTACTTTTGCAGCTGATAGGAAAAACTATAGAGTACCCTTATTTACCAAAGTCAGAATCATTAAGTATACACAAAAGCTAAAATTCCTTTTCCACAGCTTAATGATACAAGATCTAAAAAGGAAAATAAAAACAAAAGCAGGTAAGACCACTTAACACGGCATTGTTGGTGGAAGTGCATTTTATGTCTCTAGGTATAAGCAAACACACACACACAAAAAAGAGTATTGTAGATAATGTGATATTAGGGTTTTTATCAGGCCTGGTAATGAAATAAAAATGCATTTCATCCACACATTTGCATGCATCCATGCAAAAAACCCATCCATGTATGGAACTCCCAACTCACTTTCATTCCAACATTTCACACGTAATCTGAAGATTAAAAACTATTTGGATTTCTATACTCTTACCAATTTTTAATTCATTAGTCAGACTTTCTTTAGTAAGATTCAGCAGTTCCTTGCCATCAATGTTATTCATTTTGAAAAGCCCAACAAAGTCTGCTAAGTCTTGTGCGCAAAGCCAGGCTGAAACATCATCCTCTGACCAGTCCTCAACAGTCACCTTAGATTCATTTTCTACAGTATTTCCTTTGGAAAGGAAAGATAAAAGACAGTTAAAAAATACCACACAAACGAACAAACAATGCACACACACCCCCGAAACGCAACAATGAAAAAATCGCAGTTCTAAGAACAATGGCAGTAATGAACGCTGTTTTTCAAGAGTACTATACGTTCCCCAATATCTAATAAAAGAAATGCTTATTAGACATCACTTCAGCGGTGGGCAATAATTTGGGTTTGTCTTTTACCTATCAATTGTCAAAGTTTAGAGGAATTTAATCTCTCAGATGCCTGCACTTCTGTCAAATTTCAATTGAACCAAAAGACAGAAAAGCATCAGCAGACACTGAAACCAAGTCTCACACCTCCTTAGAAAAGCAAACCGAAGTCCAAGCCTACTCTAACAAACATCTATGTACCTTTGTTCCACATAGTTTAGGTGCTGACATATTTCGTAACACTAATTATCCTGGTTTTTTTCACCTATAAGAACTGGTAAGCTGCATTTCTTGCTGACAATTATGCTTGCAATTAGCTTATTTTCTGTTTAACTCATCGCCAATGATACTTGTCCAAAGTCGTTCAGCACTCTGGGAATAGTATTGATCTCTTAAATGCTGTCCAAGAGTAAGAAATGGCGAATATCAGAAAAGAAGATAAAGCAGATTAATAAAATTAAGATACTTCTAGCATCTTTTCTTAAAAAAAAAAAAAAAAAAGAGAATACCTCTGTAGGACATTAATAACATCAATTCAGAGAAAAGATAAATAACATGCACATAATCCTGAGGTTATAAAACTAACGGCATGTAATAAAAAGTGGGTTTTCTGCATCTTCAGGTGGTGTTCAACAATATTGTGCTTTAAATTTAAAGAACAGATTACAAACACTTCACACACTAACCTGCACAGGGTTGCTTAAGGTCAAACTGCCATATGTTCACAGTGTTATCCATTGAACCTGTGGCAAGTAAGGGACTACATGGTGCAAAAGCACAAGTTGTAACATATCTACAAATAAAAAAAAAAAAAGTGTGAAAATTCACAAGAAAAGGATTTAGTTTATTAGCATTAATACAGAAAAATCATACTGAATTCTTACCTGGTATGCTGAGACAAAGTATGAAGGGTATTGCCAGTACTCTGTAAAAGAATATTTGTGAACTTAAATCGTAAAAGATAAAAAGAATGTTCATTCATTTGTATACTTTCTTTCAAAATAAGGAATACTACTGCTTCTTGAAAGATGACAGAAGTTACCTTCAGAGAAGATATACAACCTTGCCAAAGCTGATCAGCAGCAGAGTCAGAAATGCAACTTGAATTTCCTGCTTGAAGACCCCTATTCAATTCACTGGAACACCGCTATCCTTCAACAATCAGCCAGCACGGAACACTCAGCATAACAGTGACAGAAATACCAACTGAATTAATTACATCCATATTGGCTGGTTGGTCATTTAGATAAAAACATTTCTTCTACAAATCTAGGATTAGAAATGACCAAAAGTGAATAGGTAACTGGAATTCAAATAGACTTCACGCTACAATCCTTGAATTGGGCCAATAATTAATCACACCTGTGGTTCTCCTATTTGGCCACTAGATGCTACTAAAAAACAAATTCCTGAATCTCCACACAGTTTTAACTTACTATTTGAAAGATCTTCCTTCTTATGAAAGATATTGTTTCTTTGGCAGGCACAGACAGATTGGAATATAAAGAGCACAGTTATTCTGAATCACTAACTGATTGGTCAGCACTCCTGTATTTTGAGCTGTCCCATCATGAGGAAAGTGCCCTATTTTAGGTTGAAATATCTCTCCCTCCCATGAAGCTTCATTTTCCTCACTTCTCAACAGCTCTTAAAGTTATTGTCCCATTCGGTAAAAAAACTAAGGCCACAAAAGCTGACAAATAGTATTGAGAAATACTTATACTGTGGTTTTCTACATCTTTTGATTTTTGGGGTTCCAAAACTCTAGGCGACTTTTTACACACCTGTCTAAGCTTCAAACTACTAAAATAATTGGGGCAAAAATTAGGAAGGTATCAAATCAGTGATTTCGGTGAAAAACTTTAACCCTAATTGAAAAATTTTTATCAGTACAATAGTATGTACAGAGCAAGCTGGAGAAGCTTAAAATTTGTTCATCCTTCATTTTCAGCAAAATTATTGTTATTTTTAATACTATAAAGTACTAAAGGTAAACAACACTTACAGCTGAACCACAAAGGATGTAATAACAGTATTATAGAAAAATGCCTAAACAATATGTTTTAAAGAAATTACTTTTTACTTAACACAGAAATTCTCTTGATTTCTTTATTATGCTTCTATTTTATGTGCACTTTATATACAAGTAAAGAATTTCTGTGATCACCATGCCCAATTTTATGTCAAAAGCTACAGTCCTTCTTGCTTTGGAAGCTAAGATGAACTCAGGATAACAAAAAGTCCTTCTACTTCAATATAAAGATAACATGTAAGTATGGACTACATTGAATAATACTCTACCGTAGAGAAATCAAATAACAAACCCCTCAGAGAAATGTAAATAAGAAGTGAGAAAGACTGATGAATTCCCAAGAGACATTTTTCCTCAAACTCCTTCTCCCCCCCTGTCCCTCCCAAATGCACAGTAAATATTTTGGGTTTATATAGTTCCTATCCTTTAGTATTTCCTTACGTTGATAAGACACTGCAGAAGCAGTGCTGATATTTAAAGACAACAATCCAATGAATGATCTTGCACCATGCAATACTTACAGTTTCATGTATTATGACACACTTGTCCACAGACCTTTTAAGAAAACCACATTGACATTAAAATGATGCAGAGAGGAAAAAGGAAACTATTTTTAATTAAGAGGAAGAAAAAACCTTTTCCACAAATAAAATAAGAGCAAACACATTTCTTAACACCAATTTATGAAAAGCTTAGATATCTAAATCCCCTCCACCCATGCCCACCTTAAAACAACATTGATTAGCTGTACCTCCAGCATGATGTAAAAAACAGTAGTAGTTAAATACGAAAACTCTGCGCTTCCGTGAGAATTTCTGATGTAGAGGATTTGCACAGTGCTTATGCAAACTGGCCCCCACTCCCACTGCTCCCCACTGTCTGTACCATATCTGCTTCCTGCCTTTGCAAGCAGTATCTGTAAAGCAGATGCAGAGAATCTGGCTATCCATGGTCTACTCTAAGGACTTCTATTTATTTTTTAAACCTTTTCATCTGCAAAGCAAGCTAGAGGAAATAGTGCAATGCAATACATAAAATACAGTGCTGCAGTGCAAACAATACATAAAATATTTCATTAAATACAAAGTGCATAGTTATTTACCTTGACAGCAGTGTTTCCTGAAAGACTTTATGGGATAGACATTTCACTTATGACAATATAAGCGAAAACACTAATCCATATGACTAATGGAAAACAAAATAACTCTAGATCACAAACATTCATAATGATCTTCAAATACTGAAAAAGACTCCCTTAAAAAGAATACAAAGCAAAATGTCAAAGGAAGCTATTTTCCCCTGGGGTTTGTATAGTTTTAAGTTTATTTCCTGGCTACTGTAGTCTTTCTTTTTTTTGCAAGACATCAGTTTTTCCATTTCAGTTTAGAAAATCATTGTAAAAAAGACAATTAAAATTTAGAATTGAATCATTGTTTTTTCACGTTGCCACTTAGACAGTTTAGAAGTGATTAAGCACTTTCCATGAGAAGTGCAGAATAAAAGCATACAGTCATTAATATTCATAAAAACATAAATTATATCTACTTTATTTATTATTTCTTCTTTCAATAGCTTGATCCCTGAGGAAAGCCACTAGTAACCAGCTGCCAGTTTATCTTCGTGTTGCTGATCACCAACAACCATATGAGACTGACAGTCCCATAATTTTTCCACACAACTTACCGTCCACTTTTCTGATCTGTATCTCCCCAATTTGGCTATAAGACTACGCTGGGAGAGCATGCCAAAAGCCTTGCTAAAATTGAGGTGTAAAACACACACTGCTCTCGCCTTGTTCACACGGCCAGCCTTCCCATCACAGAAGGCAGTCAGGTTGGTCAGGCTCAGTTTGCCCATGTTCAGTTCCTGCTGCTTTCCCCAAACATGTTGTGCTTGGAAACGGCTTCCAAGACCACTGGAAGGATTTACTCCATAACCTTCCCAGAGACTGGAGTTTGGCTGACCAGCCTGTAGTTCCCTGGATCCTCTACCTTGCTTTTCTTAGAGGCAAGTGTGACATTTGCATCTTTCCAGTCATCAGGAATCTTCCCATTACCTCCACCCTCCTGGGTCTTTCAAACATAAGAGTGACCTCTCAATGACACTGGCAACTCCCTTATCACCCTCGAACAAAGACTAGTAATATTAGTCTCTAACTGATGGTTCATGATTAATTTGGGTCTTAACCAATATTCTGTACAGGGCTGACATCAAAAACACAGGTCTACAGTTATCTCAGTCATGCACTTTTTATGGAAAAAAGGCTTATGTTGCCATGCTCCGGGTGTGAAGAATTTTTTTAATTTGAAGTGAAGAAATTTTTAATTTCAACCAAATCTATCAAAGACAAAAATCTCAAGATATTCAACTTTCTAAAAAGTTCCCAGAAGTGCAAGAGTGAGAGGAAATCCTAAATGGTGTCTCAAAGAGATGGTAAGATTGCAATGTAGATTTGTATTTTTAACGGATGCTAGAGTATCTGCATGAAAGGCCACATAAATGCCCCCAGACCAGGAAATCACGAATTTCATTACAATACTCAAGAGACCAGAGCTTGCAACATACTAGATTTCCAACTCAGTCACCCACAAGACACAGACCAACTGGAAAGACACTTCAGTAGTTCTGGAGGTCACAAAACTACTCCTTAATTATGGGAAATATATTTTGAAATCTCTTAACTCTTTTGAACTTTGTTTTACAACACTGAAGCGTGAACCTGGAGAGCCATCTGCATGAAATTTAAACAAGTAAAAGATACTGCTTACCCTGAAACTAACATTTGCCCATCACAAGAAAACGCACAAGCCAGAACTGGGGCAGAATGTCCATTCAATGTGCATTTATATTTTAATTCAACACCTAAAATACAAAAAGTAAATTATTACATATGGACATATTTTACAAGGTATAAGACAAGCTGCTTTTAGAAGCGTAAAGCTGCACCAAAGATCTGACTCTGTGACATACTGTCTACAAAAAAGGGGATAAAAGATCAGAGAGAATTTTAACATTTCTGACTTCCTCACTTTGTAGTCTTAGCATGTCTAAAAGCATTTTAAATAATTAAATGTTTATCTGTACACACAACATTCATCCTTACAGACTTCTATATAAGAGAGATTACAAAAAAATACCCACTGAAGATGATTTTGGCCATCTGCCTAGTCTCTACATAGCAGTCACACATCTACATTGCAGTTTTAGTAGGAGCCAACACTATTATCGTTTCTCCAGCTCTTATTCAAGAGCCAAGATGTACCGAACGATGAAAGGAAACCTGGCCTGGTAGATTAAGAGGTTTCAACCTATCAACCTGCTCAAAGACCATAGCAGAAATATATTACTGGTTACCAAAAGATAAAAATGCTAATTAAAATCAAATGTTTATCATAACGTTAAGTTTGAGGGAATTGGGGGAAATGTTTTTGAAATCTTTACTTTTACAATTATTGATAAACAGATCACTAAATAAAATCTACAGGGCCCAATGTCACAAAGTGCTGCATGCCTTAACTGCTCTCCTGCTGAAAAGTTAAAAGAAAACTTTCAATTTGTGGTTAGTTTGGCTACGAATCCATGACAGCAGTGTAAATTTGATCTTAGATGTAAAATGTCACTAAAGACTTAAGACATTGGAATATGAAAAAAACATCACTATACACACCTAAGAAATCTGCAAACAAAATAAGCCAGAGTTTGATCTGAGTATCTTGACCACAAGAAGCCATCTGGAAGTATCTGAATCCATGTTCACCATCTAATAAAATTCAAATATATTAATGGGAATCAGAAGCACTAAAAATAACAGTACATCAGTAAACTACTTCAGCATTCTTACACTGGAATTTGGTAAATTTCCTTAATCTCAATACTACTTTTTAAAAGTGTTAATAAAAATAATTGCAGAAGTTCTAAAACCACTTAGAAGTAAGAAATAGGTATCACTGTTATACTTTTTCCTGAACAAATAGATAAAGACCAGAACTGGGCTCATATTTTAAGTCTTCTTGATGGTAGACGTTTGATTCCTCTACCTACTAAGTGCAACAATATAGTCTTTTAACCTAAATTATGTGGTTACATCCATTTCTTCTACAGTTCAGTAGTTCCCAAACTTAACCACATACTCATGCACAAAATTTGAGAGTATCTGACCGGCTATTTTCATAATTTTAAATGTTCAACTCTTCATTTTTATAAACTAAGTGATGTTTCATGACTGCAGTTCAGCCAACCACTCAAGCGTGCATTCAAGATGAAATACAACAGTAACAGTTGTATAGCTTTCCCCATTCTATTCAGCGGACATGAACATTTCTGAATTATCATGTTCCATCCTACATGTGTTGTTTCAGCCCATTATCAATTTTTTTTTATTCTTAAGTCCTGTGCCAAATTACTTCTGCTCTTCTATTCCACTGAGCTGGCATACCAGCCTGACACAAGTCACCGTAACAATCTTTCAGCAGCATTACCTCTGCCAGTACCACGTCCTAAAATTCCTGCAAGAATCACCAGGATTGAGGCTGGAAATCAGGAAATCGTAACGGACATTCTAAGGGCTCACCTTTCCAGCTTTGTAGTTACCAGAAATGTCAAAATATTTACTGTCAAGTGTCTTACAAAATAACCCCAGAGATTTTATCTCCATTTTTTTCACCACATAACCATATGAAATTAAAATACAAGTTATCACAATAAAATCCCAGTATACATAGACCTGTTTGTTCACAGGAACAATCAGAGCTACTATGACTGTGGCAGATCTTAGGACTTATCTCAAAGCTGTTAAACATGAAAGCATCAAAGTGCATCATTTTTGCTAGGATTTTAGCGTAAGATCTGTGTCTTACAGAGAGATGAGTAGCATGCATTAGCTATCATGTTGTAAAAACACATCTTTCTTGGTAACTAAGAACATGTTACTTGGAAACTTGGTCTGGACGAGAATTCTGTCATGATGCACAGACTTCAACATTATTTTACAAGTTACCAACTTGTTAATCAGGTATTACATTGTTGTACACACAGAGCTTTTTGGGATAACTTGGAGAAGGACTAGTCTGTCTCCTACTGAGGTTCACTATTAAATTTTAGCAAGATCTGCCAATTTTTTACCAGTATCACTAGGTAATTTCACTGAAGTTTACTTACTCAGGAGGAGGGCAACTCTGAAACTTTGCAGTCGTATGGAAAGCCTGCACAGCATTACAACTGCCCTAGATCTGACGAGCTTCTACGCAACTGTGGCTGAATCCACTTTAAAGGTAGAGAACTATCTATTACAAATAGTCTAAAGCACAAAGAACTCATCAGAAACTCTGGTTCTAATTTTACTCTGAATTAAGCAGGTAAAGAGAGTCTCAACCTAAAACCATCTTCAATTGTACTGGATAAGCACTACTTGCATGGATTTTCTAATGTGTTAAATCTGCCAATAATCCCAGAAGTTTCAATCCTTGGCAATTAAACAGCAACACACAAAAAGGAAAAATGTTGACTTTTAATAACATATGGCTTAAATAAAATTAAGAATGATCATAAAGCAGCTAAAAAAATCCACAGTGTGGGAAATACTTGCTCTCCTGCCTATTTCTCTCTATCTTGGCAGAAGGCTGAAGGGTTGGTAACATCCTTTTTTAAACCAAGAGAATAATCTCAACAGGAAACGGAGTAGCAGAAATTACTCTGACCTGTTTCAGCTTCAGCGTGTTCCTTTGCCCTCAGATGCAACTCTTAGTTCACAATGGAGTTTTTTTGGGTAGCATTTTCACCAAGAAAGATCTAGAGGTGTTATTTAAAGATTAATCCCCCTTCCACTGTGACAGATTAACTCAATGCTGTCCTCACACCTTTCAATGGACACACATTTGATTGATTTGGTACTGTCAGTCACTAATTCTCTGTACTAAAGTATATGATCACATCCTACTTCCTCAGCTTTCTCCTGCTTCTTTCCTGCTTTTTTCCCTGCTGCTTCTCCTGCTTTCTTCCTGCTCTGTACCACCTTCTTAGACAAGGTGGTACACAGACAGCAGTACTTATTGCTGTGTTTAGCACTGGAAGATGCAAGTGGCTGCCCTGATGTAATTTTCGGTACCTTTGAGAGAGTAGCTCATGTGCACTTCGAAAAGAGAAGCCTACATATTTTTACAGAGACCACTTTGTCTCCACCGTAGATCTGGAAAGCACAACAGTATACCTACAAGGTTGTTAAGAGAGGTTACAGCACTACTTCCTAAGTCTGACAATGAGGCTTCTGCCAAATTTCCCAAACTCCATCAAAAGCAGATAACTACGTAATTTTCTAACTCTTTATTAAACACTTTTACCTGACAAAAATCTATACAAATTAACCTTTCAGCTTTTCACACTCTCATAAATATTTCAGAGTTTCCAATATTCGGTTGTTCACCTGACACTTTCCTGTACTGCAATTAACTTCTACCAGGATATTTAAAATAGTTCTTTGCACAAATGTTTCTTCCCACTATACAAACTATGCAAGCTTAGACATGCAACTCTTAAGTATTCCCACACAATTACACAAGAAGTCTGTGTTGTGACATAACTGTACTGATTTTGTCTGGGACAGTAGCTCCTATGGTGCTGTATTTTGGATTTGTGACCAAAAGAGTGCTGATAACCCAGGGATGTGTTAGTTATTGCTGAGCAGGGCTTGCACAGCCTCAAGGCCTTTTCTGCCCCTCACCCCACCCCACCAGCGAGGGGCCGGGGGGCACAAGGGGTTGGGAGGGGACATGGCCGGGACAGCTGACCCTGACTGACCCCAGGGATGTCCCACACCGTATGGCATCGTGCTCAGCAATAAAAGCTGAGGGAAGAAGGGAGAACATTTGGAGTTAAGGCATTTGCCTTTCCAAGCCACTGTTATGTGTGATGAATCCCTGTTTTCCTGGAGATGGCTGAACACACCTGCCTGTTGATGGGAAGCAGTGAATTAATTCCTTGTTTTGCTGTGCTTGCACATGCAGCTTTTGCTTTCTCTACTAAACTGTCTTTATCTTAACCCATGAGTTTTTGCACTTTTGCCCTTCGATTCTCTCCCCATCCCACTGGGAAAGAGTGAGCGAGTGGCTGCATAGGGCTGAGCTACCCACTGGGGTTAAACCACACCAACGATTTTAAAAGCCTGTACGCACAAATGCAAAGCTTTCCCTGAGATAGCTGGAAATTTAAGTATGCAATTTTCAGTAAATATGTTTTTGCAGATAGAGAAATCTAGGTTCTAATTATTTTAGTTCCCACAGAACACCTTACAAATGTGAAATGAATGAAAACTGACCATAATATGCAATGCAGCCCTTAGAAAGGCCTACATTATGCATGTTTTATGTTTTCAATCTCAATACCCAAATACATGCAAGAATGCCAGATTTCATTCTCAAAAGAAAAAAACTAAGTTCTTCCCCATTGGAACTGTGAAGAAGTAAATAATGACAAAATTGAAATGCAACTTATACAGTGAAGTCAGCTTAAACAGCTGTAAGACGTCTGAACAGTACCACATCTTAGTGGGACACGTGAGATTCTGGGCTCATTGCTCCCCCAAATTCCTCCAACTGAGGAAGTCAGGTGCAGGAAAACAGTCTATCTATTCACATCCCACAGCTCAAGCATTCGGTTTATTAGGTTTACAGTTCTCTGCATGGCTTTAATCTCGTCCTCCTCCTTGCAGAACCAAAGTATGAAAGAATAAAGTGGGAATGATAATCAAGCACTGCATCTTCTAACATCCCTGTTAGCCCTGGGAGATAGGCTTCTGCTACAGACACTGCCCAAACATTTTCCAAAACCCTGACAGGATAATTAGCTACTGAGAGCTATCATAAGCATACTAATCACCTTGTTTGTTGACGTAGTACATTCCTTGTCATTAACCTGACCACAACTTTTACCTAAGAATATTCAGAATATTCTAAAACATCAGCTCTTCCCAATGTCATTTGTATCTTGAGCACTGATGACAAGAAGAATATGAAAACAAGAGCTAGAGAAATAAAATAACTTTTTTTTCATGTTCCTCCCCTGATGAGTCAAGTAACTAACCAGAAACTGGCTGTGAAGAAATATCACAGCAGGTAACGCCAAGATCATGTGCTTTTTCATTATACAGGCATCTCATTTTATCATCCCAAATGGTTAAGTCACCACACGATGATCCAGTGACAAAGAAATTTCCATTAGGAGAAAATGCACAGGCCACCAAAGAACCATCTTTAACATTCCCAGATCTGAAAAGCAAGAGGTCACAGGATTTGAGTTTAGAATAAGTAACGTCCTGAAGAAGTGATCTCTAAAATGCAATCTGATACAATAAGCCAAAATATTTTAAGTTTTGCACTTTGGAACTTGGTAACAGAAGGGAGAGAAACTCACACCAACTGTGGAGAGAGATGCAAAATAGGCACAGCTGCAGGAACCATGACCTGCTCTTTGACTGCAGGAGGAAAAAATGTGAGATGGCACCCCAAGGCAATAATTTTAACTGAGTAATAAAATAATTTTCAAACTAAAGACAATCTGCACGGACTTACCATTTGAAAGGCACAATGCACTGCTTAAATTCTATGGCAGGATAAATTTTAAAAGTCAAAGATAAATACACATCATAACACAGACTTACATGTACACAAACAGGAAAAAAGACTCGTGCAATTTCTCCCTTCTGTTTTTAAAGACAAAACAGAACACCTACTAACCCATATGATAAGCTGTAGCAGAGTAGAATACTTTGCTATTTATGATATAGGGTTAATTTTGGACTACTCATACACGAGAGAAAGCAATGTGAAAAAATCATTTATAAATTTTAACTAAGTCAGCCAAAGTACTTTGTAAAACTGAACTTAAAAGAAAATTCCTAGCAGATATGGAAGTGTGTTCAATCCTCAGGAAGGAAGTGGGGTCAGCCTAGCATCCTTTAGGTTATCTGATAGTAACCAACAGTCAACTGAAAGTGTCTCACTCCTTTTAATGGACACTAGATCCAGCCCAGCATGCATAGCTGAATCTCTAAGCACAGGAGAAAAATCACAGCCATAAGCAACAGTCATACAGCAAGAAATGTCGATCTTATTTACTCTGTCATTGTATTTTGAAGAACAGCTGCTCATTCTCTTTTGCTGATTGAAACTTTATTTACTGCCAGAGGTACCAAACTTAATGCCACGGAAGGCAAGTCAATAAACTTTCCTGAGATCCTCTCTAATCAGACCCAGGACCTCCAAAAAAAGCACTGAGTCCCTTAATTCTATCATTAAGAATACTATCAAATACACTCAGTCCTTCCCATTTTTACATGTACAATTCTTTTTCCTTAGTGTAGCTTTTAAAACTTTCCTTCTTTCACACAAAAAGCTGCAGATTCTGCTCTAAGAAAGTAACAGTAAAATAAA
Source organism: Morus bassanus (assembly GCA_031468815.1). Lineage (NCBI taxonomy): Eukaryota > Metazoa > Chordata > Aves > Suliformes > Sulidae > Morus > Morus bassanus. The sequence goes on along the minus strand of CM062574.1, from coordinate 317,460 downwards.
TAGTACTATACATGTTCAAAGTACACATTTAAGACTTTCATGCCAGATATCAGTATCGTAACTACTGAACAGTAAATAGAGAACACTAAGAAATAGACATAAATTAACTTGCTTTCATGTTGTTCACATCCATCATAGAGATGATTTAAATAGCCATCTTACTTCACAATTTGAACAGACAGTCAATTACAACAGTGGAGCTGATAAGGAGTAACTGGATACCTTTGTTGTAATTACCATCCGTATATTTATTCAAGTGACATAATAGTGTGGTAAAAGGTGTCCTCTTTAACATCAACACAATCAACTGTTGCAAAAGAAATAGAGGACCACAAATTGACATTAGATGGTTAACTAAAACCCACTGACATAATTTTTAGGTAGCTTGATAATTTCTAAGTAATATTGATCTCAGCTTTAAGAAAACGGGACAGGTGCGCTTTTCTATCTGCAATTACAAATTACAATTAAAAAAATCATCAGCTGAAAATATACAAACACACACATATCCCAAAATATATACAATTAACATTAAGCTGACTACTGCTGGCATGTTAATACTTCGAAATAAACTTTTGAAAGTGAAGTGAAAGGGACAGGATTGGAATGTTCAAGTTCTTTCTTGTTTCTTTATAAAGGAAACACCAAAGTAAAATAAATTCTGCTTAAAACAACAATATTGTTTCCTCATAGTTATTATACACCCCCATTCAACTAGGAAGAAATTAAGAATTTACATCTAAAACATGCATCACTGCATACAGTAACAGCATATATTTGTAAGAGATTACTTTTCAATATTTCTGTGGTTTATCCTGTCAGTAACAAGTATTCTGAATAAAAAAAACAAACCTCTTCACTAGTAATAACTCAAAATAGATAAACCCTTAGACTTCAGAATACTAATGACTGAAATTCATCGTTTTTCTTAAAGATAAAACTAAGAAACAATATGTAATCAATACCTCTCTATTCTCTGAAAACCCAACAACCATTTCAGCGTTTCTGTATGCATTACAAACAACAAGGTGCCAAAAATCTATTAGAATTCTGTTTATGGACAGTTTTCCAGATTTACACAATTTCAGATAACTGTAATAAATAATTTTGAAAAATTTTACAGTTCCCATCTGAATCTCTGCTGTGGAAGGCAAAGGTAGAGAGGCCACAAAGGCAGTAGCATGCTTGACAGGGTATTACCAAACTCAAACAAGTTTGGCTTTCAAAAATGGCTGCTCCCTCATCCTGAGTGAAACATCACATCAATTCTCTCAAATTCTTAACTTCTTTCCTAACTTTAGAGAGCTGTTGTGTAATTGCTGCTCTAAAACCTGAAGAATGCTTGCCTAAGTACAGAATACAACAACTAGCCTGAAGACTTTACTCAAATACAGAGATGTAGAGGAGGACTTTGAAGATCACACTCAGGTTCATACCTTTAGCTGCGCAACATCACTAAAAATTCTCATCTGCTTTGTTTCAAATATGTATTGGAAACACATATGAAATGTTGATTTCATACTTAACTCATTCAGCTCCAATACTCTTTTCTGTCTTAAACTATATGGTTTCAGGATATGTCAATAGTTTCCAAACTCTTTGATTGCTGGATTACTATCAAGCTTCTAAGACCCTCCTGGACCCCAAATAGCCTTGTAATGAAATACTTAATTAAAACCCACTATATATAATGCAATATAAGGCACAGAGCACAGTCAGGCTCTACTAACTAACTGTATTTTACATATCATAGTTTGTTTAGAAACCAGATGCATGCGCATGCAATGCATCCTGATTTCATGTTACATCAATGAAAACACTTCCATGAACTTAAAAAAAAAAAACCCAGGATTTAGATGAAAGATAACGTTCTTGAGTTTGCATTGTTTAACTTAAAAAAAAAAAAAAAAGACTCAACACTTCTCCCTCTCCTACTGATAATCTTTTGGTCTTCTAAATCCCACTCCTGTTTCTTTGTGATATCAATCAGTGGTGTAAGTCTGCAATTCTTGTACACAGTACAGCATACTACCTAAATTATATTCTTGTCATTGTAAACAAGGCTGTCAAAAAATATCTAGCACTCACCTGTACAGTTTCAATGACTGCATGTTCCAAAGAACTAGACTCCCATCTGCTGCCCCTGCCACTAGATATGTGGACTCAGGAGAAAATCGGCAGACTCTAACAGGACTGCCGCTGGGCTGCTCTAGCACCGCCAGTGTCCGACCATCGCGAGTGTCCCAAACCATGGTAGTGCCATCTGTTGAACATGAAGCTAAAACGTGTCCTGATGGAGAGAAGCAGCAGCAGTGGACAGCATATGTATGTCCTCTTAAAGGCGAGTACGGAAGTTCAGTAAAGTTGTTTAAAGAATAAACGCGGATTGTTTTGTCCAAGGAACAAGTAGCCAAGCACGATGATGAGAAGGCACAGTAGTTGACATCATCACTATGATCTGCTAACGTGTGAATTAATGTTGCCATTTTGCCTACTTTCAACAAAAATATCTGAAAAAAAGTTTAACAGTTAAGACTTATCTCTCCTATTTCATAAACGAAACATACTGCCATAACAAGACACATTCTCCAGGAAAAAAATAATAAATTCATTTGCAGAGGCAGATTTTCCATCTAAGCACTGTTTTATCCAATCAGAGATCAATCACAGCAATGAGAGGAAGGGCTTATGACTTTGTTAGAATTAACGTATCTGAACTTTTAAGGTCAACTTGCAATTTTGCAGTACCACATGCAAGATTACACAGTAGCTATGTGGTCTTAGAGCTGTGGGAAAACAAGTTATTCTAGTTACTTAATTTAGGCTAAGAAGTTCGCTGTTAGAATTCGTTTTTATTTGGACCTACGCTAGACACAACGGAGTAAATGGGCACTGTAAAAGAGAGTCAAAGCATTAATTAGGGTTGCACCAGGAATACAGAATCATAGAATGGTTTGGGTTCAAGGGACCTTTAGAGATCATCTAGTTCCAACCCCCTGCCATGGGCAGGGACATCTTCCATTAGATCAGGTTGCTCAAAACCCCGTCCAACACTTCCACGGATGGGTCATCCACAACATCTCTGTTCCAGTGTCTCACCACCCTCACAGTAAAGAATTTCTTCCTCACACCCTATCTAAACCTACCCTCTCTCAGTTTAAAACCGTTGCCCCTTGTCCTGTCACTGCAGGCCCTGGTACAAAGTCTCTCTCCATCTTTCTTATGATTCCCCTTCATACATTGAAAGGCCACAATCAGGTCTCCCTGGAGTCTTCTCCAGGCTGAACAAACCCAATGCTCTCAGCCTTTCTTCACAGGAGAGATGCTCCCTCTGATCACTGTTGTGGCCCTCCTCAGGACCAGCTCCAACAGGTCCATGTCTTTCCTGCGCCAAGGACACCAGAGCTGGATGCAGAGCTGCAGGCGGGGTCTCACCAGAGTGGAGCAGAGGGGAAGAATCACCTCCCTCAACCTGCTGGCCACGTTCTTTTGATGCAGCCCAATATATGACTGGATTTCTAGGCCGCAAGCACAAATTGCTAGCTCATACCTAATTTTTCATCTACCAATCTTCCCAAGCCCTTCTTCGCAGGGCTGCTCTCAATCCATTCATCCCCCATTCTGTACTGATACTGGGGATTGTCCTGACCCAGGTGCAGGACCTTGCACTTGGCCTACTCCTCAAGCCTATCAAGGTTCCTCTGGATGGCATCCCTTCCCTTGAATGAATCAACTGCACCACTCAACTTGGTGTCATCTGCGAACTTGCTGAGGTTGTACTCAATGCCACTGCCTATGTCACTAATGAAGATATTAAGTAGTATTGGTCGAAGCACGGACCCTTGAGGGACACCAATTGTTACTCGTTTCCATTTGGACATTGAGTCATTGACTGCAACTCTTTGGACACAGCCAGCCAGTCAACTTCTTATCTTTCTAAGAGTCCACCCATCAAATCCATCTCTCATTTAGAGACAAGGATGTTGTGTGGTACCATGCTAAAGGCCTTACAGAAGTCCAGGCAGACGATGACAGTAGTTCTTCCCTTGTCCACTGATGCAGTTACTCCATCATAGAAGGCCACTACCTTAGTATACCGATTATTAGTAGTTCACCAACTACTAGATTATTATAGCAATAAATTTTTTTTTTAAATATGAACTAAATGAAAAAAGCCTGATAAGTTTTCCTACTGATCTAGGATGAAAGTTACAAGGTGTCTTTTTATTTGCTTTCAAACCATCCTCTAACTAAAAGTGTCGTGTCCATTTCCAAGCCATCCACATCAACAAACTTTTTTGTGAAAGTGGGGAATTAGCAGAAACATGTTTCATCATACCTATAAACCTAAGCCCAGGAATTAGTGATTGCTAAATCTCCAGCTGGAAACAGGCCACAAATGTACGCTAGGACCGAAACACAAGTCACAGAAAATTCCACTTAGTCTTTGCTTCCAAAGACTAACAGCTATTTTGAACTAATAGCTATGGGAAGCAAGCAAGAGCAAATAAAAGCTAACCTGAGGTATGGTCTGGCGATATGACAGCTACCGATTTGCTGGGAAAGAGCCACTGCATTTTCCTTTCTATTATATTCCCTGCTTTTGTGAAATCAAGTTATCTGTGTCAACAGAGGCCAGGTTATACTTTTTCTTCCTGGAGAGATCTGTTTAGGTGACTAAGTGTGGGACCCCCAGCAGAGAGAGGAAAAGGTGATTTATTTCCTCACCCCTGTAATCTCCAAATATTAAAAAGAACATATACATCCTCTCTCAGTGACGCTGTGCTTCCACTTATACAGCAAACAATGCAAAAAGGCAGGCTTTGGAATACTTGGCGCAAGGGTCAGGAGTAGAAGAATCTCACTGCAAGTCAGAGGGCCGGTATAGGGAACTGGGACAGAGCCACAGCTGCTTTACTAGAACCTGAAAAGACTGTTATTCTGGTCCTTCCTAAGCCCTCACCCCTTCTTTCTTGGTGGTAACAAGTAAAAGAGGAAATAAGCAATATTAACTTTTATACACAGGGACAAGCAAGGATCCAAAGAGATACAGAGAGCAGCAGGAGAGAGACAATATAGAGATGGGGCAGAGTACTGCAGGGGGCAGCAGGAACAGAGCTCGCCAGAGTACCACAGAAGACTTACAAAGACTAAAAACATTACAACAGAAAATGTCAGCTGACAGCTGGGGAAAAATTCAGTTAGGTGTGAGCACAGTGCTTTCCTTGTACTGCCGAGAAGCTCTGTCATTCTTATCTTCTGAATTCTTTAACACTTGTGCGCTACAGTGCACAGAGGATGCAACCAGGACGAGGTCCCGTTGTTTTGAATGTAATATGGAAAAAAGGTACGTCTTTTCTACTAACAAATTTAGAAAGTTACCTAAAAAGAAGCAAGTGGAAATAATAAAAACAGAATAACTGAGCACAGAATCAAGGGTTGCCTGTTTAGAATGTTCTACAGTAAAATGTAAACATTAGGAGAGTCCTACAGAAGCAAACAGTCAAAGACACTTCACTCTTTCTTCGCCTTAATTCATTATTATGAGACAGGTCCTCAACTACCCTTTGCTCTAACAGAAAACAATTAGTGCAGTATAGACCCAAGAGTCATGCTTCAGCTAGACAAAAAGCATACAAAAAATAATCTTACACTTTATATAAACACTTTCAGCAACTATAACCTCATGTATTCAGGATTCTTTCTCTTCCCACTTACAACTCCAAAAAAGTATGTTTGCACATCATCACTGACCCCAAAAAAATTAATCAGGAGGCAGTATCAAAAAGATTCTTGAAAATTATTCTAATCTGGAGCTTGCCGAAACACGTTCCAATGAATTATACGTTGCAGTTTGCCGATTCAACAGTTGATATGCTCCTTTTAAAAATACAGCATTTAGAGCACTTATTATAGTACAATTGAGTAGACAATTGTATATATTCTTTAGAATAAAACCAGATTAAACAATAAATTCAAGTCAACAGGTCTAACACAGATGAGCACTAAGATTTGATAACCAGAGTCCAAGATCAATTTTCCTTTCCAGGCCTGAATACCTTATTCAAATTCAAACTTCTGCTACCTTTCACAGTTAGGCAGCAACATTAGTGATGGCAAAACACCAGAGTAACACCAACAACACGCTTGTGTTGCCAATCACAGACTTGACCCAATTTTCATGTAAATCAAACATCAGGTACTGAGTAACACATTTAAGTCAAAGTCAAAATGTGAATATTAAGAGGGTGATCAGAACCTGAACCTCTCCAGAAATTGCACTTGCTGCTATGTAAAACAACAAAAGATGAACTTTATGCACATTTTCCCAGTACTTGAGACTGCTGGGAGCAGTTTCAGTCTCAGCCTCAGACAAGTGTTATACACTGCTGATGTCTGGAAAGCCCCTAAAAGGTACATTCCACCCAGTTCCTCCTCAGGCTGCAGATCACAGCCAGGCTTCCTGAGAATAAGGAAGCACAGAGCCAAAAGGAAGTGCCTACAACTCTTAAAAGTTGTTTATGCTGAACAAAAGCAGCAATGCTATTTATATTGAATTAACTTATCTAAAACAGCAGACTATTATTTAAGTGCTTCATTCTGAACAATAATTTCAGAGCTAAGAGGCAACTGCAAACAGGTGTATTTTTACACATATATATACACATACATTTATTTTCACATATAAAGATATATATACACACATGTTCATATATAGGTGACATATAAATATGTGTATGTATAAATATGCATACATGCACACATATACATGTATACATATAGACACAAAGGTATTATATAAGGGCAAAATAACTTGTTCCTTTCGGCCAGTTTTGTTAAAGATCAGGTCTCTGAATACTCTCTACTTTAGCTTCAGGATTCTCCCAGTTTTATTACTATTCTTTTTAAAACCACTAAACAGATTAAGTAGTGACAACATCTCTTATCTGTAGAGAGAAAAACAACGTACTTCCTTCACCTATGGAAACTGAAGAGTCAGCCAAAGCTTGACATCTGGAAGGATGAGGCTGAAAAAGGCACCTTAATCTCATAGTTAGGAGATTTTTCAGGAGCTCCCTGCAGACAAGCAAACCTAGGAATGAGAGGTTTCAGGTATCAACAGCTTAAACTAGCTGAGGGAGCAACGAGGATCTGGAGCATTTGTCACCAGAGAGACGTTTAACACTAAAGCATTACCTTCTCCAGCAGTTACAATTTTCTCCTAACCTGTACACCAGCAGCAGCTACTCACAGAAAAAGCTACAGCAATTCTAGGCATTGCTGACAACGCCTTTCCCGCTACCATCGCTTACAGTCTATCGCCCTCCAACGTCACCGCACCGGGGCCGCGCGCAGGGAAGCGGCTCAAGCGGATCGCCGGCGCCTCGGCCCAGCTGCAATGGCGGCCGTCAGGTAAACGCTCGGGAAGGGCCCTGCCTCAGCTGCCCGGCGCGGCGCCGCCGCAGCCCTCCCGCAACGGCAGCGACGGCTCACGCCCGCCCGGCCCGGCCCGGCCCGGCCCGGCGCGGCACCGCACCGCACCGAGGGGACCGGCCCAGCGCCGCGCCGAGGGGAGCGGCCCGGCGCCGAGGGGACCGGCCCGGCGCCGCGCCGAGGGGACCGGCTCGGCGCCTCCCGAACCGCCGCTCTTGGGCACGGCAGCGCCACGGGCACGCCTGGAAACCTACCCAACGGCCGCCGCCTGCCTCCCAAGCCCGGCGGGGCAGTGCGAGCCCTCCTTTACACCGCCCCGCTCCGCGCCCCAGCGGCGGGACGACACACGCCACGTCGCGCCGCCCGCGCAGGACCCCGTGCCGGCCGTCCCGGCGCGCGGCCCCCGCCGCACAGGCCAGCGGCGCTGCGCACGCGCACATCTCTCCCCAGCTCTTTCCCCCCCCTCCCCCCCCGCCTTCTCAGCATGGTGCCGCCCGAGCCGGCTGCCCCCGCTCCGGGCTGCACCACGGCGCCAAGGCCGGAGGGGGAGAAGGCGTTGCTGCGTTAACCGACTCCTCACCGCCTCCGTCATTTCCTTGCCCGAAGGAACCTCGGCGCGCGCGTTGCTTTTACCCCGCTGCGCCCGCAGGTCTTGTCCAAACCCTTTCCGCTTTCCGGATGCGGTGGCCTGGATCCACACGACAGCCGCACTCGCCCGCGCAGGAGCGTCCTGTCACTGCGTGACACAGGCCCCTTCCCGGGGAGGCGGGCTCGAAGGCGTCGGCGCCCGGGGAGAGGGCGGGGAAGCTCCCCGCGGGGCAGAGGAGCTCCAGGATGCTGCTGGGTCTTCAGCCCTGGTCCACCTCTGGACAGCGCCAGTCGCTGCAACACTAGGTACCGCTGAGAGAGGTGCCCGTGTCTGCCACGGCTGCAGGATCGCGTTCACAGCTGGGGGAATAAAACACCACGACTGCCTTTCCCTGCGTCCCATCGTGGTCCTCTGCTTCAAAGTGACAGGCTACGGCGGGCCTCCCAGCTGCTGAACCAGTGAATGACGAGCAAGAGTGCAAGTGAATGCGGGACGTTACCTGCTATTAACAGCTCAATTAAAGGGGTTTCAAACAAATACAACTCCCCCAACCCCATCATCTATCAGGAAATTTACATCATTGCCATTTTCACATCCAGATACATGCTTAGCAACTCATGCAAAATAAATGGTTTATCATGACACTTACATTTTCTGAGGAAAACCAAGTCACGTTCTTGGAGTCGCTCTTTGCCTAGGAAACATTCCCTTTTACATAAATGGTCTACCTTCCATGTTTGAATCTGTATGATCTTGCGTTCTGTTTTATAATACGTGTTACCTGATTGCACGCTATGTGATTCACTGGCTGATGACTGTCCGTTAATTTTTCTGAATCCTAGGTGATGGCCCGTATTCAGCCTATTTCACATGTGCTGCATTGATTTAGCAATCCGTAAGATTATACATTACTAAATAAAACACCTCATGGCCTTACAAGAACTTTGTATCAATTCTCAGAGACTTCCTTACTGAAGAGGAGACAGTAGATAGGCAGCTGATTGTGAATACCACACCAGTACACTTAAAGACTGTTCCATAATATTTTACAGATGGGGAACTTGGAATTCCTTGCTAAATAAGACATGGTGAATCAGTAACATGCACAGAAATTTAGCTACTATCAGTTCTAGTAATGATGGTTAGTTTGGACAATACAAGCAACAGAAATTTGTGCAATAAAAGATAAATAAAAGATTCATTTTTCTGAATGTATGTACCAGCTATAAAAATTTCTGGATAACTTTGAAGTTCTAAGCTCAAGGTAGTTCGAAAAGAGTTACATAATCAAATAGCATAATTGTGCTGTCCCTGATTTCAGTCTTGGGCCCTCAGTTTGCAGGCATGTTTTGGTAAATCTAAGACATCTAGGAATGACAGAAGTTTAATAAACGAAGTCCCCTAGGCCACGCGTTCAGCATATTACATAAAGTGACCGTTCCTCAAATGTCTGTGCCCATTCACAGCTAACCTCAGAGTTAACCCATTCACAGAGCACCTCTACCCTTGTAATTGTCACCAGAAAACTACAGAAATCATATAAAAAGGTTACAGAAAAAGCTTTAGACCTCTTTTTAAAGTTACGTATTTTGTCCAAGACAGCTACAACTTCTGATTTTCAGCTGCTTTTTTATCATCCAATTTTTTCAGAGATGCCAAGAGACAAAAGAGAACCCACACTCACAACCAGAATAACTCTTTGCTGAGCACCATTAACAGTACTTTAAAGAGTTTGAAACCTTGACAATAAATTCTCTAAACTAAGACCAGCATACTTTGTTCAGAAAGGAAGAGAGCTCACTGGAAAATTTTTCCTCTAAGAAAAGAGACAGACAGAAACATCAACAGGCGAGAAAGTTAGCAAAGAAGAAAAGTTAAGCACATTTTTCTAGTGGCTAAATCCCTGCTCTTTTCTGTGGAGATCTATGATGGCGTGTGTATGATTCAAGCGTGCCGTTCAAATACAGTAATTCCTGTGAAGTTAATTTTACTGAAATAGTAACGAAGACGCTGCTAGTGAGCAAAGCAATAAATTGGTAATGTCAAGTTAAGAGAGGTGATGCTTGCCTCACTGTCATAACTATAGAGGCTGTTCAGCTGAATTAAGATACAAGCTGAAAAAAATGCAACTATGTACGCAGTGTAGCTGGTAATGTTGTTCTGACTTTTCAGAAAACTAATATTAGATCTAGTACGGCAGATTAGCCAGTACAGAATCTGAGAAATCAAACCAATTGTTTTGCATCATAGAAATACTTTTCCCAATAATCTAAGCATACTTACAACACTCTTACAAGCCTACCATCGTATGTTCAAAACACTGATTAATCTTCACATCTCTGGAACATGTCAGCAAACCTTTTAATTGAAGTCTTCAGAAAGGTGATGAAAAGGAAAGGTGTGAAGCAGTCAGTGGTGGAGCTAATGATAGAATGCAAGCCTGCCTGACACAGAAATGTGAATATTTTTATTCTAGGTAACTTGAATTATTCTAGCAGGACTTTGGAAAAGAAAAATATTATTGAACAAGATGTTCTGGGGAGGGCAACAGAAACAAAAATTTTATTAAAAACCAGGCCCTGACTGTTCCTTCTCAGCAGTGACAAGAAGTATAATGGCAAGGGAGTATATAAAACCAGGCTCTAAGACAAACATGGCAGGCCTAGTTTAAAAGCAAAACACACCTCCCTCCCAAAAAACCCCAAAACATTACTTGGAGACGGAGCTATAGGTATTGAGGTTCCACAACATTCATTTGTGACTCCTCTATTTTCTTCCATCAGAGCAAGGATTATGACTCATGCCCTTCTACAGAACAAAACAAGGACAAAACCTTGCATGGACAGTGGTTTTAAGAAACATTACATGGGGCATGTATTTACATTATCATGTGCATTCACACTGTAAGAACAGCAAAAAGGACTGGCAGAAATAAGTCAAATACTAGGCAGCCCAATGGTTACACCTAATGTTATTTATGCTCATTCAAATAGGGGTTGAACCACACTCTGACTGCTTGGCAATTGCTTCTTTTTGAATTACCATTAACAGGCCAGGAGAATTAGATGCATCATAATAAGAACTGAATGTTAAATGCAAGACTCCCAAGATATTATTAAAAAAATTCCTGTATACACAGGATCTGAAGTATTAAAATCGCCAAGAAAATCTGGTTTGCAAAACAGTCTTTTATTGTATCCGTGCCACACATACTAGTGAAAAATAACACTCCTAAAAAAGGAAAAGAAAAAGAATGCTACCTTTCCACAACATTTCTTTTAAATAAAACTTCAAGTACTCTTACATTAGTACAAAAAAAAAATTCTGATCTACCTGCCCCAACAGGCCACCACAACACACAGTAGATAAAACACAGTGGTTACAAATGTCTTTTTTGTTATTTCTGTGGCAAGGCAAATGGAGGGAAATGTTTCTATGAAAAAATACTGTGTGTGTAGGAAATTGTCACAAATTTATTCCACATGGATACAAATGATTATACTTGAATTTGAGGCCGTGGTGGCTTGAAATTATATAACAAAATAGAAAAATGGAAAACTAATATCCCCTACACCCTGTTTTAAAGGCAGGCACTACCAAGATTAAGGAGACTCCACAGTGTTGGTAGAGGATAATTACTGTACAAGCCATATAGCTATAATTACCTTAAGACTAAAATAAAATGCTACCATCCTCCTAAGGCATAAACAATAATGTCTGCAAACAATATGTACACATCATACATATTTAAAACAAGACTTAATATAAACAATAATGAACAGTATGTACATGTCTCAATTTTTCTTCACTGTCTTGAAATACAATTTAACTACACAGGTGATGCAGCAACATATATATAAATGTACTTGTAACTCTACAGTAAAGTTTAATTTTTAGTGCTTTTACAGCACATCAGTGTAAACAGTTTTACTTGGCTTTGTTTTATATTTTAAAACATTCCTTGTTGTATTTTCAAGATTTAAAGCAATTTTCTAATTCTTCCTTTTCACAGAAAACGAAGATTCTGGATGCTGTATAATCATAAATAATTCATAAAATTAAATACATTCACTAAAAAATAAACTACAAAGTAAAAAAAATGAAAAATAGATATTTATTGAAAGGGAAAGAGAACCATTTCCCCAAGTAGAGCTCTGGTGGTTGAATATTCAGTGCGTTTTGATATATTTTAAATTGCTATTGCACTATAACACCCCTTTCTTTGAAATTCTTTGGGTGTGCTTCCCTGTTCTACCTAAATTAGTTCATTAAAACACACAAACCAATAACCAAGGGGCCATGGTTGCTGTAGGAGTGAAGCCGTTAGAACTAGTATCACAACTCTGTGATATTTTAAAGGAAAAAACCAGTCATTAATTATGCATGTGCCTTGCACTTTCATGTAAATACAGTTCACATTGCTGGTCTTATCAGTCCTCATTTAATGGGAAAAAAAAAAAAAAAAGGAAAAAAAAAGGAAAGAAGAGTTCTGGTAACTTCAGCTCACTTTGAAAATCTCTGTCCATTTTTTTTCAAAATACTTCCTCATGTTGTGGCCAGCCCTGCCTATGTCAGAATCATCTTCATTAAAGGTTTCACAGTTGTCAAAAACAAGCCTGACATCTAGCGAAAATGCTTCAAGATTAGGGTACCTGAAAGAAGAAAAAGGTGAATGATTTTTGGAACATGGAGAATCAAAGGGGAAAAACACTTCAACTACATGAGAAAGAACTACCTTAATATCAGTGAATCTACAACCAGCCGCAGAATATTCAATGAATGTTCTACATGTTAATTTTACTTTTCATTTTTTAATGCTAATTTAAATATTAACAAGAAAATGAACATCAGTGGAAGGAAATATTCTCTCATCATTGTATTTGTTATTTTCCTCAAAAATTCTGTAAGGTAGAATTTCAAGCCTGTACTGGAAAACAAACTTTTTTAAAATTAACATCCCCCTTCCCCTCAATAGCTTTCTAGTTAAAATGCTATGGCTGTTATCCATTTATTCATCTATTCTTGGGCTGAAGTCCATTCAAAGTAAGTCTTGAGTACAGCTGCATTTACCTAGAAGAGGAACAATCAGGTACAAAAAATGGCTGCCCAGATCAATCCTATAACATTGTATTTGTTATTCTTTTTATTATCCTGAACATACATGGCTCCAATAGTGTTCCAATATTCATAGGAATTATTAAAAAGACAGACAGTAAAAGTTACAAGTCTACCGATACCAATAAGCATGTGTGGAGTATTTAAATCTCAGGTTTGGGGGAGAAAAAGCCCCTTGTGTTTTCCTAGGAAACTTGCTTTCTGTGGAGCGGACAGATGCTGAAGAGGGTCAATCTTTATGGATGACAAAATTTTCATTGGTGGTGGGGAGCCATTAGAGCACAGGGATGTAACAGGGAGGGAAGGGGAACAGAGGAATATAGTGTCTATTTGAAGAAGTTGTGCAGTCTAATTCTAGGACGAAAAACTTATTAACCACCATTACTGGAATGTTACCTGGCTTCCCACAACAGGGGTACCAATTCACCCCACAGCTACAACATTATTTACAGGGACTCCATTAGCTTAAAGCCCACACGGCTGGTCCTTGCTTACATGTAACAACACCAAGATGTCTCAGTGAGAAAAGACGAGGAAGAAAAGTTTTTCCTGTTGATTGATTTTGTGCATTTGACCTGGCAGCTTTATTGTTTTTCAGCCAGTTCCACAGGTTCCACCTGACATGCTATTTCACTTAGATATGGAAAAGTCAAAAGTATATAGTTAAAAAATTTTATTTTGACTGTAGAAGTAATCACAGAAGTGCCAGAGCAGGCAGATCAAAATAGTTTAACTAATTTTAAAGAATGTAATGTATTTCAATGTTTAAATATTTTAAAATGTAAAGTAAAATTTACAATGCGTTTACTTACTGTCCGCTACTTAGCTTGTCTCTAATGGTGGAAAAGTCCATAGGTTTTTTAATAACTTTCTTATAACCAGGAACAAGTTTCAAGTTTACAGGAAGTAAGAAAGGCCAGGCATCTTCATGAGTTTCCAATTCTGAGAGAATCATGCTGAACAAAATAAGGTTTTAAATCAATATTTTTAAGCTGTTCATATATTCACAGGTTTTTCACTGTTCCATAAATTCATCATGTACTGCCAACCTATTCTCTTTATAAAAGGAAAGCACTTTATTCTGTGCCCTGTGCAAGGCTGAGAACAATGTCGATAAAGACAGACATCTTAACTGAATATTTAAAATAGCATTAAGTTCTCTCCAGGCAACCTACATAAGATGAAATTCTAGTGATCAACATTCTAAAAGAAAAACAGCCCTGCAACTTCAATGCTTCGAACCTCAATGTAAACCATTTGCAAACCAGTAAAACAGGTGCTAATAGTGGTTTTCCAAAACTGTGACAAGACTAAACTATGTCACTTTTGCCTGTCCAGCAATACTACACAAGAAGATGCGTTCCTATTAGTGTCTCCTCCTCTCTAATGCAACGCTTTTTGGACACAGTAGAAAATCATCTTTGCTACACTTGAGGAAGTTGCCAGTACCACTGCTATCAGGGTTCATTCTTCCTGTTTTTGGAAGGGCACGTAGGAGTAGATTTTACAGGCCACATTCTAACATTAGGTACTTTCCTCTTGGGCTTCATTACCAAATACAGCAGTTCCTCCCTGCAAGTACACATTAAATCCTTTACATTTTTAATATAATATATATATAAAAAATATATAAAATATATATATACACTCAAATTATCACAGCCTATACAGGATACATGAGAAAGAATAGGATTTGTGTTCCCCAGAACACAGATAAGAAGAATCAGGCACTACTTGTTTCAACAACACTTACCCAAGTTTAGATTTTGTCACTTTACCTGCATATAGCCAGGTCCTTGGAGTCATCTCTTTTAGGTTTCTTAATAGCAGTGAAATTTTCTTGCTTTAATTGGCTCACAGAAACATTTTCATCCATTTTTCTTTTTTTAGGGTCTGTCTTTCCTCTTTTTAAGGAGGCGCTTGTCGTTGCAGAGTCTTCATCCTCTGTATCTCCTGCTAATTTCCTGCTTCTCTTTTGTTCATTACTTTTTTTCCCTTTGATTTGAAGTTTTTTTATTTTTAGAGTTTGACCACTTGCCTACAAGAGAGAGAACTGAAATAAGCAATAACCAAGAAATTACAGAAGCCTCTGTTATTATTGATAGACAGCAATGAAGATCAGACAAAGAGACGCACCAAAACAATTGAAATATTAAATATCAGAGATTATTCACTTTTTGCTCTTCTCTAAAGGCAAGTAAGGCTGTAGAAATTCCTGTTACTAGTGATTTAGGTTCTCAACTTGTGACAATATAAAAGCACCTGACCTTCAGATTGGTAAAACAGTACCTCCTAACAAACCAGGCTGGCATAGTTTTAGACAAATATTTGTCTATTCCTAAAAGACTGATATAACCACAGCTGAAATAGTATATTCATTTTCAAGCAACCATTTTATTTGCTAGATATGTAAAACTGGAAAAGAGTTTTTAAAAAGTCAGGGGCAGGATCAACTGATTTAAAGATTAAAAGCTAGATATGAAAGATACAGATAGCTTGGCTACAAGACAACTACAGGAGAACATAAAAGGCATATGACAATACAAGCATGCTACAAAGTGGGGAAAAAGGAACATTATTTAATACAAAGCTATTTATAGACAGTAAGATGAAACTAAGGGGTACATTTAAGAAGAAAAAAAGAAGTTGTTATGGGTATTGACAGCATCAGAATGCAGCCCGGTATTTGAAGTCATCATACTGATTATTAGAATAGGAACTGTGCAGAATGTCAAGCGCACGATGCCATTGAAAAGACTGACAAAGAATGAAAAGATAGAAAACAATTATCATAAAGAAAGCAAGCCAGCATCAAAAGTACTAAACTCTACCTGTGTTACTAAGACTACCTTAGATAGTTTGAACAATTTTTAAACCATAACATTTATATTTTATACTCTCCTATCAAAATACTATTTGGTTTAAAAGTTGTCTAAACCTGTATTTTTATAATCTGCTTTTTCAGAGTTAAGAATATGCCGATTTTGCTACCTACTAAAAACCATTACTACATAATTCCTTTATTTCACAACTGCCATGAATAATTTTCTTAAGCATTTGGCACTGATTGTAACTAGCATGGTGAAAAATGTAGTCAGTTTGTACAAATCGGATGCTGAACGAATGCATGAATGTGGAAAAAAAAATGTATGTTGTGTATAGAATTCCTTTTGATTAACCCAGAACACTAGAAAGATTTGTAAATAATTGTACTCTCTTAACACTACTCTGTATCATGACTATGTTCTTGGCCCAAGGATAGAAAAACAGCCAAGTACGTCAGCTCACATGGCAATTGAAGAGGAATGTTGGTTTTCAGCCATTTGGTTAAAAACACAATGTAAGGCAATGAGAACAGATCAACTGTCATCACCTAAGGCCTAATTTTGAGATGTTCTGTGAATATTAATTCTAAGTAGGTGGGAAAGGCAGATGTTGATGTTTTTCTTGTTTTAGACAAGAAAAAAGAATTAAAGTTGAGTTAAGTTAGGATGGCATAGTTTATACCTAGTCTCCAACAAAACTGTTTCAATCTTTTGGAGAATTTTGAATCAATATTCAACACGTTTTAAAGTTCTGCTGGAATTCCACCTTAAATTTCTGGCACCTTTAAATCTCCAGCTTTCAGCCAAATTTGGGACAGGAAAAAAAACCAAACCCACCCAAACCTGAGGAAAAAAAAATGTTTTTCTGTTATACTAAACCCAGTAGTATATTGGGAGGGGGGCTGGGGGATATCAAGAGAAGCAATGGGATAAGTTATAGCATGATAGGGTAATTTCTATCTTTATATATAACAAGGTAAGTTGTAAAATAACCATGATAATGAGAGAAAAAGTTACAGCATGAGTTAACCCCTTATAAACTACTACACAATCAATTCTCAACAGTACCCTGTTTTTATTACTTCTGTTGCACATAATGATTTAAAACACAATTTGTCTTCCTTATTACTTTGTGAAAGATGCACAGAAAAAAAGGATCACATTGACAATACCTGGCAAAAATACAAAATTGAGTATTTACTGTAAAGCTACTTCTTCAGTTACAATATTCACAGGGAATGGTAGAAAACATAACTAACAAGTATAGCAAAAAATGCATGGAATTTTAGGACTAACTAGGGCTCGGAAAATTGTGGACTTTTAAACAATGCTAACTGCTAATTCAGTCATTTGAATAGAACTATCCTGAAGTTCTATTTAGACTATTTTTCTTGAGGGGGGAAAAAAACCCCAAACCTCACACAGGAAACATACATAGCCTCTCTCTCAAATGTGCTGTGTATCAAAAGAGTAAAACTAAAGTATGCTGTACAAAAATGGCAAAAAATATTTACTAAGTATTTTCTCTGAGTTTTCTTTTCAAATAGAATCTAAGACATTGGTCTGTCAACACTTAACAATGAAGCTTGAAAGACAAATACTGAAAAAATTCTAAAAGACAAATAAAAAACTATAGTATTAAATCAGCAAGAAAATTCCGTACCTACTTACATTAAAGAAATACAGTTCAAAACAAAACTGTAGCCTTTACTGCCACTAAAAACCAAGTTTAATAAAACTATTAATCTCATTATTTAATGGCAGCCCAACATAAAACATACAGACCATTATTTTCATTGAAAAAAGCACTGGTAGACCTGTAACTGTACCATCTGTGAAAAGGTCACTATAAGTCACTTCACCTGTACGGTTAGTATTACCTTTGCTATGCAGGCAGGACAAAACCAGTCACCATCTGGTATGGTAGTGATCTTGGGTCTGTGGCAGTAGGTATGACAGCCTTTATCGCAACCATCACAAAGGAGCAGCAGTTCCTCGTTATCTCCCTTTCGACAAATTTGGCAGTACTGTAATACATGAAAAATGGCTTTAATTCAATTTTTAAAATTTGAAACACAGGAATGGTACCTAAATTACCCTTCCCCTCCAAACACAAATTCACTCTCAAAATTATTTTCCTTTCATTTTACCACAATCAGAATCTACTAATGATCACATTTGTAAAAGAATATATGCAGTATGTGAGGAACTAATCTAAAGGCTACATTTGGGAACACATTTGAAAAGCAATTCATTATAAGATAGGTGTTCTACAGCGCATAAAACTATGAATACTTTATATATTTCATTAATGTCCATAAGAAGCAAAGGTATCTTATACCCACCCATCAAAATCACTTGGCCCATACATACTATCTCAAGAATCTTCTATTCATTTATACCCATACTGCAAATACAAGCTGCTATTTCATAAAAAATAATTTATATTTTATGACAATATTTTCAAATAGTAATCAGTAAGGATCTTATCCAAAAGCCACCATGAAGCAATTCAGTAAGGCAAAACAAATGATCCTAGCACCTCCTAAAATTCACACTAACTTAAAAACATCTAATGTATTGTCAATTGTCTTACACACATTGTGTCATTTCAATACTTTTCTGTATCTGGACTTCTTTTTCAGGAACTTAAAGATCTCCACATTTTCACCACATACTTATGTTTACTGTGTAATTAAACGCATAGAACATTTCAATCAAATTGAGAACAATACTATACATTTCTTATGGATAATAAATTACTACGCCTTGAAACATTCAAATGCCTTTTCAAATGCTCCTAAATTCATAAACTTTTTGCTCTGAAGATACAGCTTTAAACTTATGGCTATATAAACTCAAAGGTACAGCCTTACACTATAGCTTTTATTTAAATCATCCTTTAATTGTCCAGATGTAATTAGAATCTCTACAGGACTGACAGAAATTAAAAAATTAGGGAAAAGACCACCAATGGAAGAATCACTTTTGCTACCCACTCCATAGCACTGGCCATACTTAATCACATCATAATCGCCATTGCTGTAGTAATAGTTTTGTTTTCAGAAATATGAGGTTCAAAGGTCCAAGCAGATTTTGACACCTGCATTTTGCATGCCTTCTTTGAATATGCATTTAACCCAGATCTACTTTTTAAGTGTACAAGGAAACAGGTATTTCAGCCCATTTGCTCACACACTTGCCCAATTTGTATGTTCAGTTCTGAGAAATGTGCGTGCAAAGCCGTCACGCATTTGCAGCATCTCAACTTTCTGAAAAATGAAGTCCTTAACTGGGATATGTGGTGTTGAACCTCCATAAAGCTTATGTCACAGAAGAGATCAGAAATATTCCATCAGATATAGTATATTCCATCAGATGGAGCCAGAAATGTCTCTTTTTTACCTAAATGTTAATAACAGAGAGTAATTACCATCTTAAATAAAGCAATTAGTTACAGGGGCTTTTTATCTTAAAGGTCAGGAATGCTGAATTTGGCAAGAAAGGGACAATCTTTTCTATTAGCCTTATATTTACCTGTGCACAATGTACACTTTAACTGCATTAAGTTTTATACGCAGTAATAATAAAAGCATTATTAACCATGGTATCTTAAAATGCCTGAAGTGGGAAAATAGGATATAGCAAAAATAGTTTAGTTACAGTTTGGGGTTTTTTTTTTAATTAAAAATACTTACAACTTTCATAATAGATTTTTCCCATGCTATCGATTTCTGTAACTGCTGAATACACAGAGCTACCTGTGCAGCACTGCGCGCTTCTGACAATGCCCTCCTCCATACCCTTAGCCCTGGAGCAATATCCTCTTCAGTTCTGCATTGAAATACAGAGAAATTAAGTAGGTCACATCCATGTTTGTTTATGTTTAAATGCGGAACAATCATTATCACATTGAAAGCCAAGCAATGACAAAACGTACACAGCCAATAAGTATAAGGTTTAAGCAACTAAATTTCATGTAGTGCACAGACTGTGGCTACGTGCCTCAAAGCTTAGTCACAACCAGTTAAATGTAAGATAACTTTGCAAGATTATCAACAAACATAACAAAAAATATCTTTACAAAGCACCATGCAGAATAACATGATCCATATGGATCACAGACATACAAGAAAGTACATAGATAACAGGCAATAAGAAAATAGGCTCCAATTAGCAAAGAAGCACAATAATTTTTCAAGTTAATCTCAATAACCTACCCGTCACCATCACCACTAATGGATGGTGCAGGAGCAGGGACAGTAACTGTGCCCACATTATCCAGTTTGATCTGAATGGTGGTACTTAAGGGGCTCTTCAGATACCTTCGCTCTATGTTCCGCTCCAAGTCAGCAAGCCTGGTTACAGCTATATCTAGAGGGTTGTCACTCTTCCGCTCTAGAGAGCTGGTATTGCCTTCTCCGCCTCCAGCACAATCTCCATCGTGCTTCTTGTGCAATCTAGTAATTGACTTATGTTCACGATATACCAAGTCGTCTCTCTCTGATGCAGGTTCAGGACACAGCCAACCCTATGTTAATAGAAAGGTTTGTGCATTTATTCGTTGCTGCTAACTTAGTGTGTAAACAGAGGAACTGTTTTATGGAATCAAACTAAGTAACTGAAGCGCTGTTTCCAGTAGATCTTGGTTAGTTGTAATCCATCTGTAGAGACAGCTTTCAAAATATCCAGAGAACTAAAACAATTAATCAAAAAATACAAGCATTACCAGACTTTCTGGAGGGACCTTTCTGCAACAGTCTGCATTCTTAGCTCCTTTTGAAGTATCCTGCTCTATTGGTTGAAACATCAGAATAGGTCTATCTGTCCAGCAGGCTCAGGAGACCTGATTGGTCACACAGAAATAACATCCACCCCTAGAACAAACTAGATCCCAAATACTACATCTGTACTATAGCCAAGCATATGCAATCTGGCATCCTTACACCCACCTTGGAAAAACTCCAAACTGTAATGACAGCCAGTGAATTCTTAACTCTTTCACACTCACAACCATCACATGTTCTCCATGACTCTACAATATTCAAGCAAAGTATTATGATGTACGTATAGGCTTTTCTGAAAGCTTTAACAGCAACAATCACCCAAAACCAGGCAGTACTGAGGCAAAACCCACTATAATTAAGCTGTCTCTATGCAATAAAATCTTTGCATTCATAGAAGGTTAACAAAATGTGCAGGGAACTGCACACTGTACAAAAACACTCTCCAGGAACTGCCATTCTGAGCATCTTCAACTGAAGATTTAACTGCAATAAAATGTTTCACATACAAATATCCATGATACTGCTGCAGTGGATTTGTTCTATTTGCAGACAATTAGAGATGGAATAAGAAGGCACTTACCAACAGCAAAAGGACTGCTACTATCTACTTTAAATTCTTACCACTTACTTTAAAGAGACGTTTTACTAAAAGTTGGTTTTACCTTAACTTGTAAACTAGCTGATGCAACTCTCCTCTCTAGATCTTCCACCTGCTGAAGAATAGCAAGATCCATCTCCATTGCTTGTTCTTCTACTGACCAGTTTTCCACAACATCTCGAGTTACCTGGTTATCTTCATTTTCACTGATATCAATAATTGCAACTGTATTTGAGAATCACATTTTTATTATTTTAATTAGTATTATAACTTCTCTGAGTAAATTCAAGCAGATTTACCTGTCCCTCCAGTCAAATACTGAAGAACTGTTGTAAAAATGTACTCCTCCTCTTAAGATACCCAATATGGACAACAAATTCTGTAGGTTTTCAAATTTGCAATTTAAAGGCAAGAAGGGGAAGGAGAGGCCGAGCTAGAGTGTTACAGAGATGGAAAGAGCTTAAAAAGGTTATTAACACTTATACCACTAGAGCAATTTATATTAAACAGGATTTCTCCAATCCTGTAACTTTCCAGAACGAGGCTGGTGAAAAGGCAACTACAGACAATGAGACCTTTCCCTTTTTCCTCCAGCCGCTACTGTTAACTTTGTATCTAAACACATCTCAAAGAGCTCCATGCCAGTTGTCTTGTGTCCCAACGCCATGCGTAACATAAAGACCAATTACATACCATCCTTATTTTTGATGCAGGCCAGAGTGATATAATCCATGTGTTTCTGTATTTGCTTTTGTAAGGCCTTTTCTCTTATTCCCCTGAGATGCAGCACTTTAAGCAAAGATTTTAGGTCCTCCGGATCAGTAATCCTCCACCACCCATACTGCATTTCTAAATCAAGACAAGCATATAAACACACATTTTTTATGTGATCACACACAATCAGATTAGAGAAATCATCTAGCCAAATTCAATAGGCAAACTGTAAAAAAAACAACTGTAACATCATAGTGGCACTGTAGAAATTATCCTTCACGTAGTTCCATCTTATTGTTGCGTTATACTTACCTTCTGGTATCGGTTTTGGGTTAGGATAATCTACTGGCTTGGCTACTTCAACTGCTGTAGAAGGGGCAGAAGCTATTTTTTCAGTCTGCAGTGCTGGTGATTCGCTTTTACTTGCGGGAACACTAGATGCCAAGAATGAGTTACCATTCACTTCTGATAGTCCCAACCCTGATCCAAGAGCAGGTAAAGGAGATGAAAATGGAACATTTGAAGTAAGAACTCCTGTAGGCCATCCACAAAACTGAAGTCCCATTATAGGTAGTCCAGTCTTCATCTGCTGCACAGAATATATTGTTAACACAATCACAACTACCATTATTAATTATTACCAATAAACCTGAATTATGATTAGGCCACTATTTGTCAAACAGCAATCAAAACATAAGGGAGGCTTTTACTCAGTACTTTGATTAGTTTAAGAAAAACTAACACTAACATGTTACACTCCTTATTAGGGCCCTGTTAATGCTTAAAAACCAATAGCTTTTAAAGGGAGGTGCGTCACATTTCTGAAAACTAGGTTTTATTTATTTGCTTTTCATTTAATACCAGTAGCCACTCCCCTAAAATCCAAATTAAATTAATGAAATACATGTACAAAATATCATATATTGGCTTACCTAATTTTACCTATCAATCTTTTTATATAAAAAAACTTTTAGTATTATATAACATCCGTAACATGGGATTAGTTATTAACATTTAGAAGCAGAAAAAAAAAATTAAGATATAACGATAGCACTTCTGTGAAACAATTTGCCTAAACAGAAATTCTGCCAAATAAGCACAGCAAATTCAGACTATTCAAAAATTCATCTATTTACCTGCAGTGGTGACAATGCAAAAGGACTTAATCCCATTGGACTCTGTGCAGAGGTTGAGCCCAGAAGAGGTGATGGAACAGGTGAAGGTGACTTTGATGGTGGATGTGATTGAGGAGTAAGTGAAGTTGTAGTAGCTGGTGTATCTATATGGGTAACTGACATGTCATCACAGGGTATTCTCGGTAAAAGGCTGAACCACTGCCTGCTCTTTTCAGTAAGAGTCTTTAACAACTGATCATTTGGAATTAGCGGAGAACTGTAGAACTTTCCTGTTCCACTTGCATTAGGACTGAAAAGATTATTAGAATCAGACTTCTCAATGGTGCTTTGTGATACAGTGGGCTGAAGACTGCAGAGAGAGTTTTTTGAGTTACTCGGGTAAGATAATGTGCAGCCATTTGCTGCGCTACCATTAGGTTTTGGGGACATAATGTCAGATTCAGGTGGCATTTTTGCTACCTCTAACAGTTTGCTTAGTTTTGAAAACGACCCAGGCTTTTGTAAAAACAAATTAGTGTTGTCCTTTTCTTTCAGATCTTC
The DNA here is from genome assembly GCA_031468815.1 of Morus bassanus. Taxonomy (NCBI): domain Eukaryota; kingdom Metazoa; phylum Chordata; class Aves; order Suliformes; family Sulidae; genus Morus; species Morus bassanus. Next base: position 293,722 of record CM062574.1, on the reverse strand, counting down.
CTTTTGCTCACAGTGAGTTGTATTTAAACAGTGTAATTTTTCTTCTGTCTCAAATTCTTCTTCTTTGATATGCATGCTTTCTACCTTTTTTAATTTCTCTTTTTCTTTTGCAATTTCTTCTAGGCCTAAAAATGTACAAGAAACAAAGATGAAATATAATACACCAACTAATTCAGACCAATTTTATCATCACAGTTAAATAAAAAATTATTTTTGGCTCAACACATGCTAGATCACAATGTATTTTTCTTTTTTTTTTAAATGAAATCACTTCTCACTTTAAAGAACACTTTGCAGAAGTAAACAAGCTTGAAGGCACACACAGATTTAAACCCTGCTAAACACCTGGAGGAAAAATAACCTCAACATGGTTAACATAGCTGTAGTATTCTCCTTTAAGATACATATATGTCTGAAGCAGTTTGCCAGTGCAAAGTCTTTGAAAGCGACAAATTTTGGCAGCTTTCTTTTTGCAAGACTCTCCATGGTTTATCAAAAAACTCTGTTTATATCAAGAGGGTACAATGTTTACAGCCTTAAAGCTTATTTTTGCAAAAGACCATTTCATTAAACTCACAGCCAACCACAAAACAGAGGACCAAAATTCCTGTTGTGAAATCAAATACTCCCCAAGTATTGAAACACAACATTAAATATTTTACCTCTTTCAATAAAAACCATTAACATCTTTGACTGTGAAACAATGTCAACATTCTTGAAAGTTTAAAACTCTTTCAAGAGTTACCCAACATGGCGACTGGGACTCTACACAGACCTAAGCAGACAGATGTGATCAGACAGCTTAACATCAAAGCAATTTAAAGTACAACAAGCAGAAGGTGATTGCAGAAGCCAGTTTCTTCAAACATATGAGGTGAGAAAGATCTATGTTTTATGAAAAGGAAAAACATTTTTCTGTCTTCTTTGCTTTCATAGTCTTTCTTAACCATTTCTCTTCTACCCTCATACTGATGTGTCAACTTAGATTGTAAGTCTTAAAAAGCGTAAAATGGGATGGAAAAACGTCACGAAAAGGGGGAGGAGGTAGAAAATCCAACATTACAACTTCTTAAATTATTTTCATCAGATACTGCAAGCGCAAATAAACAAAGGTCATGCTTACAGTTTAAGGCCAGAACATCCACAAAGGTTTACTTGCTCATTCTGGAAAAATCATAATTTCTACAAAGATAGTTCAATAAACAAAAGAATATCCCCTCCCATTAAAACTTCAAAATATGTCCACAGTTATGGTGTATGTCAAGATATAAACAATGTGAGTATCAGCATAAGAACCAAAATGACTACACAAAGAGGGAAGAAGTATTTTTTAAATGGACAGATCATTCGACAGTTTATATCTCGTATTTCCAATGTTTAGATAAAGGAATTAGGAGTGGGTAAACTGTAGAATTTACTGAAACAGGGCAAATGAACAGCTGAGGGGAAGAGGGAGTAGTTGAGAACTTAAGAACATGTCCATTTTTGCTATTCCAGGAGGTTAAACTTTCATTAAGACAATATATTAAAAAAAGATGGGTTTGCCCTGCAGTTGTTGGCTAAAACTTTTGTGTGTTTTTTGTTTGTTTTTAGTACCTTAGGACAGAATGATTTTCATTGTGTACGATTTCCAAAGCATTTGGTTAAAATATAATACATAAAATACAATAAATATAATAAATAAAATACAGTGAACAAAAGGAATGCAAGCAGTATAGCATATGACAGTTTACCTTCTGTATCCAGCTACTCATGTGCAAAACAGTTCCTAACACACAGCATAAAATAATGCAGAACAGGAGACAGTAAAATTTTTTTTTATGCTACCCATTTTAGAAAGATAACTTGAAGATCAATATTAGATTTAGGAAAAGTTCTACAGCTTCTTTTTGGGGCCAAAACAGGGCTCAGATTTCATATCATGCTGTAATGTTAGTTATTTTAATTAAATAGCTCTCCAGAATGATGGCATTCTTATGAGATCATGCAATTCTGATGTGTATCAGATTTTTTTTTTTTTTTTAATATTTTCAGGGGGAAATTTTGAGGGTAATGGGGTTTTGCTTCATCTGTATCAGAATTAGAAATGATTCTTCTGTCCCCAAAATGAAGGCTTATGTTTAAAAATCCTAATATCCACAAAACGGTCAGACTAATACATATTTTCTGCATCTATCCAATTTAAAGTGTGTGAAAAACTCGATCACAGTTAGTATACAACTGTCACAACCACAAATTTACATTTTAATTTTAGCAAAAATAACTTCAGCATTTGCTGGTTTGGAAGAAAGATCAGTTGGTAAAATACAGAGACTAAATCATATTGTTTATTAGAAAACACAGTACTTCACAGTGTGAAAATAATTTTCATATTTTTGCAGACATATATCAAATCTTCAAGCACAGAATAGTCTGTGTATTTTCACAAAATGTAACAACTGAAGATGAAAAGAAATTTGTTTGCATTCTGTGGTCATCCTAGTTTCCATACGCAGAGTTCACTGCCATACGGAAATGTGAAATAGTTCAGAAGGAGCCAAGAAACATTCCGCGTAGATAAATATGAAAAAGCATAACATACAGAACTATATCAACTGGAAACTTCCAAAGTATTAATCCTAATTTTGAAAGATATTAACTGATATTTCATTATCAGGGAGTATCAGAGAGCACCATATGAACAGAGAGGTCTACTGACAGTAGCCTGTTTAGCCTCTGGTTGAAGGTGAAGCCTAAAGACCTTGCTGCACAAAGTTATAGCCTACAGTATGTCTTGGCATAGTATGCCTCTGTGTGACATTATTCCTTTATGTTCCTTACCTTCACCACTTTCCATGCCTTCTACAAAAATGCCACCACACTGGGGCAGAATCCAGTATCGGCGCCTGTAACGATCCTGACCAAACATCATTGAACGCAAACAGTGCGAAGCTTCAAATAACTTCTTTCTGTACTGGCTTTGTTGCTGTTTTAAAAAATGGAAAGCATTATAATTCAATAGGGGGGAAAATTCGCTGGAACGGAAAACATCTCCTGACTGCCAGACTGAACATAAGTTCAAGGGTCACATGAGGAGGCTCTCTTAGTGATTCTGTGTGTGTGTTATGGGATATTCTACTCACAGGCATTGCCTTGATGATTTTACTTACAGAGCTCCCTTTAAAAATAATCAATCACTTCCTGGTTCAGTTTATCAGTCTTTCTTTAAAAACACATTTTGTCATGGTAGGTCCTGTCTTTTTAACAGTGACTCTCATAGAACAATAGGATCAAAGATTTCATTGCACAAGAACAGCTGAAATCCTATCAATTATACAATAACAGCAACTGGGAAAAAGAGCACTGAAGATAGCTGATACTGTAGCTCCTGATGGGAAACTAATGAGACAGTTTAACTGGTCCATAAAAGAATGAGAACAATAGTGTCTGAAAATAAATTATGTATTCAAACACAAACAGTTCTCTGAGGGGGGCCAACAAGAATTTCAGTTCGTTTATTCAATTCTTGCTCTGCTAAATTGACACTGCTGAAGTCAGGTGAAAGAGTGAAATGCTCATTTATTGCAATTTGGAACATAAGAGAAGCCAAGAGACAAAGTCTTAAATGACGAATTTTCTAATACGAAGAATAAAAACACGAGCCATGAGTACCCCTATCTACAGCATTCTCTCTTTCTCATTTACATTTCTCTTCCTATTCCATTGTTTCTTCTTTCAAAATCTGAAGCAAAGACAGCTCTCTGTATTGACTTGGAACACAGCTGCAGAAATTAGCCAACTGCAGGAGGGAATGAGAACTGCAGTCGTTTGTATAATGGAAAAGTCATTGCTTCTCATACACAAAATTTATCATCACTTTCTAAGATCAACAAACAGAAGTCTATCAGTTAGGTCTGGATAAAAATTATATTACTTTTTATTCTGAAACCAGAATACTATCAACAGCTTTCTAACCGTCTTTTGAGTCATACCCACTTAGTGCCACTAGACTAAACTCACAATTCAGGTGTCATGAACAGTAGCATCATTCATATTTTCATGAAACAAAAGCTGATCCTTATTTCAATTTTTATTAAGTTGGAGCATTGAAAATGATGGTTAACATTCTAACTCATGGCATCCAGTGATCAAATTTGTAGTAAAACAAAGACAAAGGACCTCTCACCTTTGTCAGTTTTTCAATCTGCTTCTCTAGTTCTTCAACACTTGCTGTCTGGTCCCCATCATCCTATAATAACCAAATATACTGTCACACCAAATTTATTTCAGGATAAAATCATACTATTATGTCTTACTAATATTACAGTAAAAAGATGTAACAGAACATGAGAGGCAAATTCTAAGGGTAAAAAAGTTAAAATTTTGTGCTTCTTCAATATATTTGACTGGGAACAACATAACAGGAAAAGGGTGTATTCTGAACCTTTCCAAACCATCCCAGATGCATACGAAGGAGAAACCTTGTGGCCATAGGTTCACTGAAAACATTCTTTTACTGGAAGAAATAATTCAGTTTGTGCATAAACACTGAAGACTACAGAATTCAATCTTAGCTTCTATGAAGCTTTTTGGATATTCCAATTAATTTCTAAGTGTTTTTCATGCATGAAATAATGGAATCTGTCAAAATCTTATGAATCAGTCTTTGGTCAGTGCACACTTCCATTTTATTTCAATGTCTACAAGAAATTGCAGAGTCTGCTATAAAAGTTCCAGTATTAATCTTGCTGATGTTTTGAAGAGGAATGCACCCATGATTAAGTCTACGGTTCCAATAAGAGTAATCTCCATAAAGAGAGTTTTAATTAAGTTCAAGAAAGTCTTTGGGGGATAACAGTACATTTCCAAAAGAATACAACCCAAGTCCTAGGAGCTCCCAATCACCTGCACAATAAGATACTGGTTTTGTATTTCTTGGCTCTGTGAAAGTGTACCAGAGTGAAGCCTTCTGAAATACCACACACAGCATGAATGCAGTAGGACTTCTGTTATATCAGAAAATTAATCTCTCTACAGAAGTTAAAGGACTTTTGTCTATGAAATGCCCAGTGCACCAAAATAGGAGACTGTACTAAAGGGAAAAAGATTAAGGGACAGATGTAAGATTAAATATGTAAATATTACTTATTTTTAATTCTGAAGTATTAATTTCTAAGAACTTCATGCTATGCCTCTAAGGTATTCTCTTAAATTCATACACACTATAGTATTTGAAATAAATCCAGAATACTAGTACAAAAGGCGATTCCTACCCTAGAAACTAGTTGGGTTTCTAATGAGGAGCATTTGCAAAGATTTGAGTTCACATATCATGTGGTACACATGCATTGTTCAAGTGGCCATATCCACAGCACCCATAAAACCTTACTTTGAACTTTGATAACCTTGCATAAATGGCTCATTTTCTGGCAAACAGTGCAACACCCAGTGCGCTAAAATGTAGCATTCGGTAATGCTTGTCTCTTTTATCAGGTTTCATCCAGTAGAGAATCCTAGAGTTCTACAGTGAATCTTAAAAGTCTGTGGCCCTTCTATTAAAAAAAAAAACAAAACCTTTTACTATTGTAGCTACAATTCAGCTCAACAAGCTAAAAATGTTTCAGTGATCCTTCCTGTATCTTGCTGATATTGACTAGTAAAATTTACCATCTTGTGATCAAATACAGTCAGGCAGTTACTACCCTAGAAAAGTTATGAAAAAAATACAAAGGAAGGTCACAGGCAATCTTTATAATAGATGATGTTAAATGTAACTTTACATTTCTTTACTATTTTGTTAATTAATAAACGACCTTTATTCTCCGCTAAGAGAAAACTACAATTATGCTCATTTGCTAACAAAGCTGCAGTTCTCTGGATGTGGTACAATCTTTCAGAATTTCAGAGGAACAAAGACTAAGCCAAAACAAGTAAGTGGGGGAAGGGGGGGACCCCAAACCCAAACTCAAAACCAGACCAAAAAAAAAAAAAAAAAAACCACCCAAAAACAAACAAAAACAAAAAAAACCACCACACACACACAAAAAAAAGAAAACAAAAACCAACCAACCAAACCCCAAAAAACAAAACAACACACCACCAACCCATACTCTAATAGCTATCACAAAAAAAGAAAAAAGTACTCTGGAAAATAAATTTATTCCAAAAATTTTAAAATATTAGAGGTAAGTTATTCTTTCTTCCTTTTTATTGAGAGATTTTGGGGAAGCAGTGCCATATTGCAGAGAAACAGAAGGAAAACAAGTTTAAACTTATTAGTTAAGTTTCACTATACTTAAAATTCCCCACCTCATCCTCACAAACTTCTGCCTTCTTTCCTTTTTTATCTTCTTTGTCCTCTTCATCCTCATCATCCTCATCTGCCTGATCGTCACTGTCGTCATCGTCATCATCATCGTAATCACTGTCCCCCGCCTTTCGTCTGCGTTTACGGCCTGGTGTTGGTGTTTCCAAAGAGTGCTGTTCCTCTCCTGCGTCACCACCTCCTGTAGCATCTCTTTTGCCAGTTTTCTTGGCATGAATGATTCTAAGCCTTGAAACACATGACAAGGGGTAAAATTACAGAGTATGTCTGTAGCAGAAACATACTTTCAATCACTTAGGAAGAATGGTAAATCATACATTTTAGATTCAAATTAGCTCTTCTGTTCTAATATGACATTGTATTTTCTCAATATTTATTGCCATTAGTCAACAAGAAAAATTCAGGTTATAAAACCCCTTAAGCCTCTTATTCAGTTCTGAATAAGAGTTTCTGTTTCACCCAGGTGAATATTAATGTGTAACTGTTTAGAAGAAATTAAAAACAAGAGGGATTTTGAAAAGTCAGGAAAGACAATTAGAAGAAAGAATAATTTCAACTTCTTTATCTTTTGTTTTATGCATTTAAGAATATGATCATAAAATACCTGTGTCTGAGGGGGCGGAAAAAAATGCAAAAATCCTCAGTTGGAAGTACAAAGCTATTTACATTTGCATGGCAACAGCAAGGTTGGGTTAAAATTTATTTTTTTTTCATTTCAGATTTTATGCATTTTTAATCAATTATATATTATTTGACTTCAGTCCTTTGGCTGATCTTTTTATTCTAGGACATACTTTCTCTTCTGAGAAATCTTAGCTATTTATCGAACATATATAAATTTATACATGTTCCTTTTCCGGGTTAAGTATAGGTGGTCCGTCCACCTTGGTAAAGACCGCTGATAATTGTCCTTTGCAGGAATGGTGACACGTAAACTACTAGGAGATTACTCAGTCAAACTCTCATTTTTCCTTTTATGAAAGAAAAGGGAAACTTACATACCAGTAATTATGGTTGTAGTAGACCTTCTTCTTCTATAAAAACCCTATAAGACAAGATTCCACACAGCAAAAATTACAGTTCCACCTATCAGGGAGCTAGCAGGCAAACATGCTGAATCACAGGAGGTATAAATAGCCAGGCCTAACCAGTCACTTATAACGCAGACCAAAAATGTAACTGACTTAGAAGAGATTCATAAACATGTGCAGAAAAGACAAAGATTTTGTAAGAGATGACTGGAAGAAGGTAGGATGGGAAAAGTAGAACGGTAACGACAAACACAATTACCAGTATGTAATTTTTCCTTGTCGTACTTCTCTCTCTTCCCATCCTACAAAACAATATTCCATACAGCAAGTGGCTAAAAGTATGATGAGTGTTGTAGAAGTACCGGCTTCTGAGCATACTGACAAATATATCAGCCTTCTAAAATGCTGATAAACAAAGCCAGTCCTCAACAGCACAGATTTAAATGAAGCTGTCACTGCTCAATTGGTAGCAGCACTTTTTAAAAAGACCATTAGCAAGAAATCATCAAGGGGACTTCCGTTTGCTTATAAACAGTTGGGATTTGGGGTTTTTGTGTGGTTTTGGGGGTGGCGGGGCAGGAAGGTGGTGGATTTGGGTTTTTTTTTTTAATGCAGTGGTTAATCCAGTGGAGAATTTAGAAAGTTTTTCCACTTATATTTTCCCAATACAAATGGATTTTTAGCTATTTTGACAATTTAAAATATTTTTTGATAAAAAAAAATTCTCAAGCCTTCCAGTGAATTTGGAAACAAGTAACATTTTCAGGTCTGGTGCAAAAAGCCTTAGTCTCACTGAGTATCAATACTACTCAGGCTTCCATTAAGTTTTTTAGGAAAAAAAATGTCCTTTTTATGAGGATAACTTCAAACCATCAAATCCTCTTCATCTGGACTGGAAATTCCTGCCTATACACAGGAATTAACTATCAAACAAGGCCACTAGTTAATGATTGGACAGACTGCTCCGTGACTGGACAATTTTAAAGACAAATTAGACTAAGATAATCTTGAAGACAATTCAATAATAAAGCTGGCAGGTGGAAGTTCAACAACCAGCAAACGCCTCTTTCCTATACCTAAAAGAAATGAGAAGAAGCAAAAAAAGATACTTTTGCTGAAAGCAAAAATAGAGATGTAATGCTGTCAAGCACTAAAGGAAGCCTGCACGACACTACAAATTATAAGGATGGAAATGAATCAAAGATGCTCTCTTTTAATAGCACCATAAGCACAAGAAGGCAGCGGTCTGTATCCAAAGTAGCATAGAGGCAGAAACCAATGAGAGCATAACTTAAAAAATATTCAGGTATTTTAAGAGGTAGCATAATTTTCCTGCCGCTACCTAGACACATGGCTCACAGAGAAGAGAAACTTCACTCAGAAAACTGTTTCCTCTTTCTCACTTTCAGGTATATACCAAAACGACATCTGCAACTGTTGAGAGAATTATAAAGTCTGTTGGCCTATAAAAAGAGTGGGTGGCCCATCACATAATCAGATGTGTTACTTAAGCCTCTCTAATCTAATCTGTAATGTTTACTAGAAGGAAAATTCACCTTTTGACTTAATTTTCATGCCTTCCTCATAATTTTTGCACATAAATATTAAGTAGTAGCAAGGCAAAGACATTCTAAACATCGCACTTTTAACATACTTCAGCTTGGGTCTCAAAAAATTGAAATTTCCTAAATCAGCATTACCACCTCCTACCCAAACTCAGGATGTAATTTCTCCCCTCATGTAACACTGCTTTTGAATATACCATCATCATTTACAGTTGAGATGGCCTCACTGGAAAGAAATTAACTTACAAGGAGTATGCCACAATACTGGCATGTTAAAAAGAACATTGTTGCAATGAAAAACCTTGTTCTGCAGTATTTCGAGTCTTGTAAAGAAACAGATGGTACCCCATCCTTCAAGTACCTATATTTCATTTTTATTCCCTTTTATATTGATCAAGCTACAAAAGAGATGCCAAGGAGAAGACACGTAATGGAAAAGGAGATGCTGATATTATGATTATCTAGTTAAAAAATAGCTGAATCATCTCAGGTGCGACAGCCTTCTGATTATAGTTGTGATACAGAAAGCACAAAGAAAAATGAATTGATTGTATGAGACAGGTGCCTTTACAAAAATTGTTATTAGTATCAAGATTCACATCTAAATGTGATACAAAAAGGAATTAGATGCAACCTCCCACTGACCATCAGCCCAGCAGAAACAGTCCAGGCAGCTCAGAATTCAGCTTCCAACCATATATATTATATGTATCAAGGAACTGTGTTCAGTACCCTTAAGGCAGGGAAAGCATCCCTATAGGCTTTATACAATGATTTCTTTTTCCAACCTGGGATTTTAATGCTGCTCTTTTGTATCTTACAAACACAGGTTTTCATATTGTTTTTTTTCCCACCCCCGCCCCCCCCCGCCCCCGATATCCAGTTGAGGAGCTAAATCTAGTAAAAAGTGACAATGTAAGCACCAAAAAAAAAAAAAAAAAAATCACTTAGTGAAAACATCTTGTACAGCTAGAATCTTTTCTCATCACACTTGGATATACTTCAAGACAGTCTGGATATAGTGGTATGAAGATTTACAACAACAAACTCTGGCAAACCAGGGTGAGATGAAATAAACCCATTCCTCAGCATCTGTTATTCTACTACTATACGCTTCCCACGCATCATGGGCTTGAGTTGAGGGTCATGCAAAGTTTTGTATGCATACGAAAAGAGTACACATCCATTGATTCCATGGTGAGTAGTTAAGAAACCAGATATTTCTATACAGAACTATTTGGGACTGGGATGCTTAAAAACTAGACCAGGCTTTGAAATGGATGGGGAAGATAACATGCATAAGAATGAAGTCCAGAAGCAGAAAAAAAGACCAAATGGAAGACTGAAATGGACAGATTTCTTTTCAGAGAAGCCCCAGAACAGGTCTAAGAGTTTATGGAAAACACCAACTGACATAATAAAGAAGAAAACATTGTTTAAAATTGCTCAGAGAAGGCTCTTCTAAAAAGCCTCTTAAGAGTTCATCAGAAAAACAGTGGAAAATCCAAAGATTTTGAACCAAAGATGAAAGAGATTAATCAAGTCCAGGGAATTCAAAGAAGCGGAAGAATGACATTTATGAGCAGTCCCATGATACTTACGCTCAAAAACAGGGACAGCACTACTGGAACCCAAAATCCACACAGGAGGGGGAAAACAAAAGAAATAGAGAAATGATTGTAGAAAGGAAGAGGGGCTTGGGACTTCAGGGTATTATGCCCACTGTTTTAAATGGAAGAAAAGAGAGATCATGAGGAAAAGGGAGAATCCTACATCTACAAGTACTTACAGTTTGATGGAGGGAGAGAAAGACTAAGCAGTCCCTAAGGAGACTAGGACAGGTAAGGGTCCCATTCCACTAATGGACAGTTGGCTATATCAGAACTTCAGAAACACTTTTTAAACTATATCCCATAGAAGGGATACAGATGAAGACAGGAAAAGGTATTTGGATTGTACTAAAAGATAAAATATATTAACCCTGTGCAGACTGGGATCTGCAGTATTAGTAGAGAATCTTTTTATTCGTCTAATTTTTTCCTCTACCTCCCTCTTCTCCTTCTTCTTTACTTCTTTCCTTCTTCCTTCTGAGATACATTAAAGGGAAAAAAGGGAGACATAAGATTAGAAACACAAGTACCTAAAGCAAGGACTAAGAAAGGATTCACTGTTCCTAGTAAGAGGTAAAGATGACTAAATAAAAAAAATGAAAGTAGAGTCTGGCTATGTATTTTTACCGCCTGTGATTCATGAACTTTATGCCTTCTAGCTTCCTGGTAGTTGGAGCCATTATGCTTGCTGTATGGAATTTTGTCTTGTAGAATGGGAGAACAGTGGATATGAAACTGACAACCCTTAAAAAGTCCCAATCTTACCTTAAATAAAAATGTAAAAAATATCTCCAAGTTTGCATTCTACATACGATCCCTAGCTATAGGGAACAATGCAACATTGACAGATGGGAAACACTAAGATAACATAATATAAATTAGCAAAATTTGACTGGTAACTGTTGTATGAAAATCATGTCTTCTTAAAACGCCTTTCAGAATGAACATTGGTAATTATGGTAGGTCCAAATAAACTTTGATAATGTCAATAGCGATTTGACAGCTCCTGTAGACACTCCAATAAAAAAACTTTTACTTTCTTCCAAAGAACACAAAATGGACTTGACTGTGCTCTACTTTTGAGGGACACTAACCCTCTGAGTCTAATGCAACTTTAATAGATTGTAAAAGACTGGCGCTGTGCCATTCTAAATCCACATCTGTCTTAATTAAGCAGTTCAGTTAATAATTTCTTGGTAAACCTGTAATTGTATCAGCTAATTTTGTCCTTAAAACCAATTGCCTATATAGCAGCACATCTGAGCAAATGCAAAAAAGTAATATATTGTAATATTTAAGGAAACGAAACTTACTTCCGAAGTTTGCCTTCAACCATCCATTTATCTCTCCTTAAGTTTGACATATAATCAATGTTTTTATCAATTTCACTGTCAAAGACAAAATAATCCATTAACTGTGAATTTACATATATTTTTCTGACAGACATTTGTGTACAGATACTTTGTCTCAAAGAACTATCTTGGACAAATGTTTAAAATTCAAAATAAATAATATTAAACCTAGAAAATTCCAATACTAGGAATGCTGAAGGAGCCTACCGCTGCACCTATGTCAGGCAGTCTTTTTTTACAGTATCACATAAGCTTTCTTTCCATAAGAAGCATGTCGTTCAAAGAATCTGACATTTCTTTCCATAGTTCTAATTCAATGTCAAGCCTCCAGATGTATTTGCCACAAAGCATCTAGCGCTGCGCTGAAAACAAAGTTAACACTGGTACCTATATGGTATTCTAACTAGGACCTGTGTGATCTACAGAAATTGAAGAACCAAAAAAAGTGTTTCAGTACAATGACCATCCGTAAGTCCACTTCTAAGACATCCCATCCTCAACAATTTAGCAGGTTATAGTTGTTTCTATGATGAAAATACAGAAACTCAAGTTCTGAATGATCATTTCTACAAATCTGACTTACAAGTTGGTCATCTGCAATAAGATAAATTTTCTTGCTATGATGAACTTGATTAATACACATGAACTGTCTTGCACAGTACATGCACAGCACTTGCACTGCCCACTTCTGCTATTTTTCAGCTTCGGAAAATATGAAGTGTCTCTTTCATTCTTGCCCTATACAACCCTGATTCACTTTTGCAGCACAATATACCAAAAGCAGCAGAATTCTCCAGGAAACAAAACAGCACTCATTTAGGTGATAGAAGACTTTACCACAGCAAGTAAGTACATGGAGGTACAGGTATCCTAAAGACTGGCGTTTCCTAAGTTTTTATTGCACATTGTTGGGTTTTAAAATGTTGTTTAACAGAGGTTGTTTTTTTTTTATTATGAAATGTTATACATTACTGACCACAAATGAAGTACACACTTCCTTGAATTACTACCATGACAAACCAGGCTTGCCACCTCAGCTTATGACTCTAGTTAAAGTATTTGGACAAAAGAGGTCTTAAAAAACAAAAGGAGAAGAGGGAAAACAGAGTACTGGAGAAGCCTTCTATGACTCTTCTGAATTATTCCCTAGACCACCTAGTAAATTTCTTCGTAATCAACCTTCATCTTTTACTCCGAAAAGAGATAGAGAAATTTTGGTGCAAGCTTTGAAAACAAACTTGCAGACCAAACATGGAAAAGTTCTACTCTTCCATCATATTAGAAGTACATAAAGGTAAGAAGCAGTAACACAGCAAATTTCAGCTTGCATTATAAGAACATCAAGAACCCTCCTGTAACATAACATAGTGTATACAGCATTTTTGAAGTACAACATTTTTATAATTTTATTTTTAGAGATTTGTTTGGGAAAAATCTTACCTTACTACACTTTTGCTGCATGCTAACTCATTGACAAGAAAAGCAAGTACTGATGCTTTCTGAGCTGGAGTATGTGCCTGAAAAGCTTTTGTCTTCAAGCTCTCTGTCAGCTCAGTTTGCCCACAGTGAGCCTCCATGAATATCTGCAGAATCTCAGACACATTATCTCGATTGATACCAACATTCAGTAAGTGTTCCCCAAGAATAGTTTTAGCCTAAAAAGAATAAAGATGTTTCAAACAATCACATTTAAAAACATTATTTGCCTCTGTAGGCTATATTATTGTTATAAAAGAGTAAGGTGAGGTTTGTTTACATTTTTACATAAAGGACTTTAATTAGGATTTTTCTTTCAAACTATTCAAATGTAAATCTTGAATAGAGTAACAAATTAGAATGTCTTCACCTCTAAGTTTTTAAGAACAGAGATAATATTAATATTAGTGATATAGGTTAAATGAAAAAAAGACATGGTCTAACTGGAACTTGATGAATACTGTTTTGTACAATCATGCTATGTAAAGTTCTAGAGTAGAAAAGAGCTATGTTGCTTGAAAAAGAAGGATATTAAGAAAGAGATTCATGAATGAATTAGGATTTTGATGAAGTGACGTGGAGCGCAGACTTTGGAGAAAGAAATGGCAAGTTTCTCTGAGAGTGTAACATGAGGGTAAGAATGAAGGGGGTGGGGGGAAGAGTTAAAAGATGTGGCCACAGATGTGACAGTGCCCTACAAGAGGTCCAAATAACAGTGGAGGAAGGTAGAGAAAATGCCCAGAAATAACACTTCTGGAAAATGGGAAGGCTGAGAGGGCACAGAAAGTCTTCGAGTAACATTAGAACAGTGACACCAAAGAGATGAATTAGGAAAAAGAACGGAAATCCAGATCAGAGAGGTGTCAAGGATGCATTATGAAGAATGCATTCATAAATATAGGGTGTTTACTACAGATTTTTTTTTTCCTTCTTTTTCTTTACCTTGTATCCTGTAACAAGTCCTGGATCACAAACAGCTGCAGAGACAAGCTTTACAAGCAAGTCTTGTACTTCTCCCATGCTGTCCCCTATGTTTAGCAAACCCTCTTGAAGAACGCTCAGGGAAGGGACATCCACATTCACATCAAAGCCAAGAACTTTACCAAAGTTACGCAGGAACTGCACTACCATGAGACAATCTGAAAATGTGCTTCCATCGAGAACAAGGCCTGGGATGCGAGGCAGCTCTGGCAAAGGCTGAAAGGAAAGAAAAACAATGAAAGATTCAGTAGTGTATTTCAAAAGAAAACTTTTTTGATACTAGCTAGGGAAATTGGCTGATACCTAGAACATGACAGTGCTAAAAGGTAAAGGCTAGAGAGAAGCTGCCCCCACCCCCCCATCCCGTCCAGTAAATTTATTTTATAGCTGAAACACATTTACCTTTTCACATATTATGTGAGGCAAGAGATTAATAAATACTTACTTTTTGGCCAGGAGATGCTCTCAGGCTCTATTCTGAGCCAAAATAGTATAAAAGGTGGTGTAAAAATATTTGGGGGACATACGGAGGGGAATTCTCTGGAACAGAGAGGGCTTGAACCTGAGGTATGTCAAGTCCTGAAGGGCAAGAACTAAGTACACAGGAGACCGGGAGAGTAATTTTTTTGGGGGGTGGGGGCGGGTAACAGCTTTGAATAGTTGCACATATGAGAAAAGCTCTAGCTAATGCCTGTGTACTGAGACACAATGCATATTTCTGCTGTAAAAATAAAGCAGGGTAATGGAATTTTTTTTTAAGCAATCTTGCAAGTGCTTTTTGGGAAGCAGGCCACTTTTAAACAAAATGCTTTGAATTAACTAAACATATGTTACTTCAGTGTTTGCAGTATCCTTTATTTGTATATATTTCAAATAGTTATCTAATTATCTAGACCAAAACTTGAATTTGGGAGTGGCTGCAAAAAAAGAAAGTTATTGTCACAACGGTAAAATACAGAAACAAGAGACAAGAAAAAAAGGTTTACATTATTATGATTACCTTCTGGTCTGCTAAGCACATATCTTCGTTAGGCTTCTTTAGCTCCTTTGCCATTTCTAATTCCAATCTTCGCTGTTCCAGTTTACGTTCTTTATTTAATCTTTTTTCATCACGTTTCTCTTGCTTTAACCGCTCTTTTTCCTTAAATAGAATTAAAAGGGCAGAAAATAAAACCCACGTATTATACTTACAATGGAGCAATCTGAAAATCTGAAAAGCACTACTTACGTAATCTTAATAATTACCACAGCAATTAAGGAACCTGCATTCAAGTAAAAGGAAGGTTGAAACTACAGAAATAGAACAAAATCATTGAATCTGTGAGCACTTTTGTTCTCTCCTGTCCACATGGAAATGGGTATTGAGTATGTTTACACTGAAAGATTCTTTGGAGTACCATTTCAGAAAGATGACTGAGTGAAAATATGGTAAAAAACTGCCATACATACAAGGCATCTGATTTTAAAGGCCCCGCTTACAAACTAGTATCATCGATATGCATCTGCTAAAGCAGAGACAACTCAAGAAAGTAGCAGTTGGGAAGACCTCTCTGGACAACACATGGTTTAAAAATTCCCATAATACATACACTGGATATGAACAGCTTATAAAACACAACCAATCTTTTCAACACACATAGCTTCAGGCCTTGAATTACCATGCACTTAGCATGCAACCTGAAAACTGAACAGTCATTAATATCTTATTCTGTACAACAAGAACACAGGGATAGTGAAGTGAGAAGCCAAGCATCTATTACCTTTCTCTTCCAACACCCTCTACACTGATGTCACGCAGGATACTAAACTAACTTCTCGTGGTTTAGCCCCAGTCAGCAACCAAGCACCACTCAGTCGCTCACTCACTCCCCCCACCCCAGCGGGATGGGGGAGAATCGGAAGAGCAAGAGCAAGAAAACTCGTGGGTTGAGATAAGAACAGTTTAATAATTAAAATAAAATAGTGATAGTAATAATGGTAATGATAACAATAATGATTATGATAATAATAATGAAAGTGATAATATAATAAAAAAGAAAATAACGAGAGAGAGGGATGAAACCCAGGGAAAAAAAAATGAAAAGGAAAAAAACCACAAGTGCTGCAACTGCTCACCACCCGCTGACTGACACCGCCAGTCCCCAAGCTGCGATCGCTGCCTCCCCCGGCCAACTTCCGCCAGTTAATATACTGGGCATGACGTCACATGATATGGAATAGCCCTTTGGCCAGTTCAGATCAGCTCTCTTGGATGTGCCCCCTCCCCCCCGGCTTCTTGTGCACGTGTCAGAGCATGGGAAGCTGGAAAAGTCCTTGACTAGTGTAAGCACTGCTCAGCAACAACTGAAACATCAGTGTGTTATCAACATTATTTTCATACTAAGTCCAAAACACAGCACTGTACCAGCTACAGTGAAGAAAATTAACTCTATCCCAGCTAAAACCATGACATAACTATATCTCTCTAACCTGCTAAGACTGACTCTGAATTTGGAGCTCCAATTGCCTTTCCTATCCCTGACTCCAGGGATTCTGCTGTCACATGCCCAGCGCTGATATGCTGGTCTGCCTACACAATTCATCACATACCTCTGTGCAACCGATATCGAATGCAAAATATTGAGCAAGAAACCGCGTATGGAATCTGCCATATATCAATGCTACCTCTTTAGAGCACAGAATTGTGTGCATATACATAAATGCACACATGTTCATGTCTGTGTGTGTCATGACCTAAGAACCTGATACAATATAAAGGTGAAGACACTGTACGCACTTTTCACCTGTGGGCACAGAAGGGCTAAAGAACCAAGCTAAGCCGATTGATATTCAGAATGACCCCCCCATTATTCTGTCAGTTGAAGACATCACTCTAGTGTCTTCAGTTTACTACTATTAAATTTTGCATAAATGAGAGTATGGGCTATAACTGTAAGTCAGGACTTGGCTGCATTTGTAGAACGGCATTAACTGCTGACATTGCTATATAGTTCTGTCACGCCCTATGACTTTTTATTCTTCCTTTTGATTCCATACTGAGTATTACTAGACCACTGGTGACAACTGTGGCTAAACACTATGACTGCACAGTGAAGTTGATAATGACCTGTACTACTACAGTCTTTAGTGGATTTTAGGCAAGATAGAGTTTGGGGTTGGACAAAAAGAACATGTTTAGACCAACAATCTTACACTGGCAGAAGAAAAGCAGTCACGTACAGAACTACCCATGTGCCCAACTGCTGCTTTGCAGCTGTGTAAGCATCCTCTGTATTGACAACGCAGGCCCTCATACCTGTGATGATTTCATAAGGGGCACGCTGATTATTCATGTTTTTCTTCCCTTTACCAGCATATATCTTGTATGGAAAGATCACAATACACTAAAGCAGCACACAAAATCCATGACTTCATTTTAAAATGGAAAATACTCCCTGACTTGTTTTTTTAAATGATTGCCTTTTATCTTGACCTATGTAAAGGTCTCAAAGCCAAGTGGCATTTCGTACAACTTGGTTTTGACAACTATAAACATTCTATGTCAGAAGAAAACAAGAGAAGTACATATGGATATTTAAGTGGCAACATATTAATTTGCAGTTATGATTAAAAATGCAAACCTTAACCATGCTAAGTTTCATGAATGTATTTAGAGATTACTTTTACTGGCTGCAATAAACATTTACTACTCTATTTCTATTTTAGTAAGAATATAATTACAGCACTGGATCAGACTATACAACCATTTAGCCTGGATTTCCAACAGTGGATCAGGTGCTTAGGGTATCATCTTCCTCTACTCAGTGCTGATGAGACTATATCTGGAAGAGTGTCCAGTTTTGAGACCTCCACCTCAAAAAGGATGTGGAAAACATGGAGAGGGTAACATTGTTTGAAAAATGGAACATACTGGTTTTCTGAAATCAGATCTATCCCTTATTTACGGTTGCTGTGGAAAAACCATCTTCAGAATAGCCAGCTCTTAGTAGCTTTATTTGCACAATTGTAACTGTCACTACTTACCAGAATGATATAGGTCAGAAACGGATACCTGATTTTAATTTATGAAAATATTATCAGCAAAACTGCCATTATTTTCCTTTCCAGTTTGTATTACGGGATACTATTAGGAAAATCAGAAACAACCTAATCTAACTTTTTAACAAAGATTAATCATAGAATCATCGAATATCTTGAGTTGGAAGGGACCCATAAGATCACCGAGTACAACTCCCTGGTCCTTGCAGGACTACCTAAAACTAAACCATATGACTAAGAGCGTCATCCAGATGCTCTTTGAACTCTGACAGGCTTGGTGCCCTGACCACTTCCCTGGGGAGCCTGTTCCAGTGATCGACCACCCTCTCAGTAAGAGCCTTTTTCTATGTCCAGTCAGAACTTCCCCTGACGCAGCTTCATTCCATTTCCTCGTGTCCCATCGCGGGTGACCAGAGAGAGGAGATCAGCACCTCCCCCTTCGCTGCCCACCTTGAGGAAGTTGCAAAATGCGATGAGGGCAACCCTCAGCCTTCTCTTCTCCAAGCTGAACAAACCAAGTGACCTCAGCCGCTTCTCGTTAGGTCTTGCCCTAGAGACCCTTCACCATCTTGGTCATCCTCCTCTGGACACACTAACAGTCTGATGTCCTTAACATATTGAGGAACCCAAAACTGCAGATGGTACTTGAGGTGGGGCCACACCAAGGCAGTGTAGAGTGGGACAGGGCACACTGTTGACTCATATTCAACTTGCCATCAACCCAAACCCCCAGATCTCTTTCCGCGAGGGGCTGCCCTCCAGCCTCTCATCCCCCAGTTTGCATGTATAACCAGGATTACCTCATCCTAGGTGGAGAATCTGACACTTGCTCTTGTTAAACTTCATACGGCTGGCGATTGCCCAGCTCTCTAGTCTGTCCAGGTTTCTCTGTACAGCCTCTCTATCCTCGAAGGAGTCCACAGCTCCTCCAAATTTAGTATTGTCAGCAAACTTACCTAATGTACCTTCAACTCTTGCATCCAGATATCTAGAAAAAAAATTAAAGAGCACTGGCCCTAAAATTGAGCCCTTGGGAACCCCACTGGTGACTGGCCGCCAGGCTGATGTAACCGCATTTATTAAAACTATTTGAGCCTGACCTGTCTGCCAATTGTTCACCCAACATATTATGCACTTGTCTAGCTGTATGCTAGACATGTTGTCCAGAAGGATACTGTGAGAGACATTATCAAAAGCTTTGCTAAAAAATAAAAAACCTCCACATCTACTGGCTTACCTTGGTCAACTAGATGGGTGACCTTGTCATAAAAGGAAATTATGTTGGTTAATCAGGACTTTCCCCTCATGAACCCATGCTCGCTATGACCAATGACTGCATTGTGTCTCAAGTGTTTTTCAATAACTCCC
The DNA here is from genome assembly GCA_031468815.1 of Morus bassanus. NCBI lineage: Eukaryota > Metazoa > Chordata > Aves > Suliformes > Sulidae > Morus > Morus bassanus. The sequence continues at coordinate 273,997 of CM062574.1, read as the reverse complement.
AGAATAACTTTCTCCATAATTTTACCAGGCACTGAAGTGAGACTAACAGGCTGGTAATTATCAGGGTCTTCCTTACCCGTCTTGAAAACTGCGACAACATTTGCCAGCTTCCAGTTGACTGGAACATCCCAGATTCCCAAGACCATTGAAAATTACGGAAAGAGGTCCCTCAATAACATCAGCCAGCTCTTTCAGTACCCTGGGATGAATCACATCATGCCCCATAGCCTTTTGCGCATCCAGCTGGAGCAGGAAGTCTCCAAAATGTTCAGATTGGGCTGGGAGTTTATCATCCCCCCAGTCAAGGTCTTCAAACACAGGGCTCCAGGGGTCCCTGGATCCATCATTGGTGTTAAAGACAAAGGCAAAGGCATTAACTGTATCTGCTTTTTCTACATCCTTATTTATGAGGTGATGACCTCATCAAGTAACGAACCAATGTTATCTCTGATTCTGCTTTTGCCCTTAACATATTTTAAAAAGCCCTTTTTGTTGTCCTTCACAGTAGTGGCCAGCATGAACTCTAATTGAGCTTTGGCTGCACGAATTTTCTTACTACAGTGGTGAACAGCATCCCAACAGCCCTCCCATGCTGCCTGTCCTTGCTTCCAATGTCCATACACTTTCCTTTTCTGCCTAAGTTCTAGAAGAAGATCCCTGCTCAGCTAAGCCAGCCTTCTGCCCCGCTTGCTCAACTTCGACACTTTGGAATTGCCTGCTCTTGTGCTCTTAAGGGATGGCTCTTAAAAACTGACCAGCATTCATGGTCCCCAATACCTTCAAAAGCAGATTCCCAGGTGACCTTACTAACTAGCTCCTTCAGCAGCCCAAAGTCTGCTCTCCTCATATCCAGTGTTGAAGTTTTGCTGGTGGTTTTTGTCTTATCACCAACGATTTGAAACTCAACTACTTCAGGGTCACTGTGACCAAGAAAGCCACCAATCACCACTTCACCCACAAGTCCCTCTTTGTTTACAAACAAGAAATCTAGGAGGGCTCCTTTCCTAGTCAGCTTAAGAGTTAATCCTAAAATTATTCCTTGCATTGAAGTATTATTTAATTTTTCTTTGTTTTGGTCTGTCACTTTCATTTAAATTTACAAACATATCTAAGAGAAAAGCTTTAACAATTTGATTGACAACTAGATGCTATAACTATGGTTATTTCACTTCAATCTCTTAGCTATCTGTACTTTATTTATAAATAAGTCTCAGGATACAGAGATAAAAAAAGTCTTCAGGACACAGAGAAGTAAAATAAAAAAAAAAGTTAGCAATTATGTTTTAGCATTGATAGTCCCCCTTAAGATAATATCAGGGTTAAAACTGAAGACAGCCTCAGGATTAATTAAGATGTAAATTAGTTTATTGTGGTCTAATAAAAGTATCATCAATCATACTGTACAGCTCTGGTTTTATCATCAATGCTATTCCATCACGTACTTTTTAGAGACTTTTTTCTTTAACCATCTATAATGCAACATAAACTACTATATTATTTCAAACCAATGAAGCTAAAATGTTTGCATTGTTTTAGCTAGTAACATTTCATTTACTGCAGTGCAACCTGAATAAGCAGGATGTGGTATTCCTGTAAGGGAGGCTTTTGCTCAAGCTCCCTCAGTCATGAACATAAGCAATGTGGATACAACTGCTTTTCAAGACAAAGCTAAGGACTTTTCCCTCATTTCCTTCTGCCACCTTCTAATGACATTGAGACCTCTCAATTGGTTATAAGAACAGGTTCTTTTACAGAAACACTATTACATTAGCTTAAGAGCTTGGCAACTTCAGTGTTTTTCATGCGATGCTATGGCTAAGAGTAAAATTTAACTAGTTAAAGGCCTGATTAGTCAACTCAATGAAAATGGGTTAGGTTGTGCCAATATGGACTACCAGTGTTTCTTGAATACTTTTTCCCCCTCTAAGTAAAGTATCTAGAAAAGAAAAACATTTCCATTTTGCAGTACTTTGCAGTACTTTAAAAGGAATAGTTTAATTCAGTTGCCCAACAAACACCCAACTTAATAGCACAGAATGTGTATTTAATCTTTAGCATTAACCCTCATAATAAGCAAGTGTTACTAAGTCTTTTTGTGATATACTAGACTTAAATAAATCAAAACAGTCACCAGAATAAGAAGGACTCATCGTAAAGAAAAGGCAGCTATTCTGAAAATGGTCTTATTTTCAGAAACAAAACAGAACAACAAATCTGTATGTTTAGATGATCAGCATCAAAAGAAGCCTGAAATTTTGGAAAGTGAAATCAACCAGGTTTTTTGTTATCAGCTTAATGTCACTGTGTTCAAGAAAGAAAACAAGTTAAATAACTAGATTCAGAGATGGACGAAGTAAAATGATTGTACACCAAATGACACATATGTACTTAGGACTCTAGGCTTCTCTATCTCCTGGTTCAGAATTTCTGACATATTTTTAGTAAAACAAAATGAGAAATGAAGCACCTGTTTTCTGTAGTGCAGCAGAACTTTCTACTGCAGGAGAAAAAGTAAAATTATTAAGGCATAATAATCCTATTTGCTTGGTTTTGTCATGGTCCACATCTAGAATCATCTACAAAATCCACAAGTTCTAAGAAGCCTGGACTGGAATAAGATGTGTATTTTTACCTCTGGGTAAGTATTGAGGAAAACCTGTTCAGCAAGTCTGACAAGTCAGTATGATAAAGTCCTTACTCTTCCTATACACATGGACAACGTGAAGAAGAGAAAAATCAAACTTCTCTTCCAGGAAATACTAAGGACTCTGAAGTGACTATGCATTTATTGGCTTCTTGCTCAGAACCACTGAGGATGGAAGGGACCTCTTGCGATCACCCAGTCCCCATCGCCACCGTCATCCCCCCCCGAGCAGTATCAGCTACAGCAGGGTGCCGCTCCACAACCTACCTGGGCAATCAGTGCCCATGTTCAACCATTACCCTCAAAGTAAAGAAGTTTTTCTTAAGTATAAACAAATTTCCTGTATTTCAATTTCTGCCTATTGCTTCTTGTCCTGCCACTGCCATGATTAAAAACAAAATTATACATACAGGTACACCAAAGACACTGCTCTTCTACACATCGCTGCAGAATAAAACCATGAAAACTTCAAACTTTCAGAGGTTAATACTCACTTCTGCTTTTTTACGTGCCTCCATGGCTTTCATAAGCATCATATGTTGTCTTCTCCTTTCTCGTTCCTAGTGAAGCAGGTAAGATTAGAGCAAAACTAATCCAAACTTTCAAATCGGTAAAAAAGCTGAGTAACAAATTTAGCATTAATAGACAAGTCACAGTAAATACTAAATATAGGACAAGAATGGCCAAGTCTGTGCATGTTTTAGTTCAGGTTTAGAAAGCAAATACAAGAACAATCAAAAGCAAAAAGGTAAAGCAATGAACATGGAGACAGTGTAAAAAAGAAGCATACAGATTTACTTATGGTCAGTTGTGATGCTCCTTCATAAGCTGGCAGAACAAAAAGCATAATGGTTGGCTGGAACAGGTCAGTTACCTTACATCTGCTATTACGGAACTTAAAATTTACTTCTTCAATAGCCAATTCAGCAGAAACGTTTAACTGGTCATTTTCAAACATTGCAAATATTAACATTTTTGTAACCAAGCAACAAATTAATATGATTTTCTCAGCTCTAGATCAATTTTAATCAAGCTAGTGGTGGCGCATATACATACGCAACGACACTTGCATTTACTGATGCCTGTCCCTCAATAAATTATGTCAGTGACTTCAAATGCATTAAGGAGGTGTATTCTAGAGCATTAAATATGGGGGGTTTTGCCTTAAAAGCTGTCGTGTAAATCTTGGCCCCAGTAAAGGCTATGGGAATTTTATCATCTAATTCAGTAAGGCTAGGATTACATTCTAATGTTTCATTGTATACTTATAACATTACGTATTTACCACTGACTGAAAGCTAATTTCCTCAGTACCTTACAAACTTAGGAAAGACATCATCCTGATTTCTAAAATAGGTTAATTCAAACTGTATTATTACAAATAAATGTCTGGATTCACTCCCAGCGAATGGGACAAGGCTTGCAAAAATTATCCAAGTGACTACCTATTAATTTTGCACTAATTAATCCCTGATTTTATACAGTAGTCTAATTTCTATTGGGACATCAGTAACATTTATTTATTTATTTATTGCCATGTTCAATTTATACACATGTTCAAGACATGTCTTTTTTTTTTTCCTTAGCAGACAAGACAAGCAGATGTATGCAATGCACTGTGCTGTAAAGCCATGCAGCAGTATGTAATATGACAGCAGCCAGTGCTACATTTTATGCACTGCTATGACAACCATATCACAACCAAATCACAATGCGGTGTTAGATGTACAAAAATAAACATACCCATACCATATCTAGTCTATGCCTCTCCAACTCCTGGTAGAAAGAGTTGGCACAACATTATGAAACAGAAATCACAAAGTCATAAAACTACTTTATAATCCCCCAAAAGACCCCAATACCAAAGCAAAGCAACAAATCATAAGGTGAAAGAAAATTTGTGCAGGAATCAAACCCAGAAATTTAAAAAGGGCATATTCTGAAGATTCCCCCCCGCCACATAGCTTAAGTAGTAGTTCACAATTGACATTCTGTTTGGTCAACTGCATGTATACCAACCTGGTGTTTCAGAAGAACAGCTTGCTGCCTTCGCATCTCTTTCTCCTTAAAGAAAAGAACAAAAATGTATTTAAAATATCTATCAAAATTTACTTACCAAGTTGCACATTTTTGCCACACTAAAACGGCACATCTGAATTGAATTCTTACTTCCCCGCCCCCCATAAACTGACCACAAAGAATTATACATAGTATGCATGAGATAGCATAGTATACACGCTATCATGATATACACGATAGGAAGTCTATTGAGATGGAAGTTCCATGTTAAAATGCACCAAGAATGCCAAAGCAGTAACAGAAATACATCTATAAACTGTATTTTCCAACATTTGTGAAAGAGTTCTGCAGTCTTGTATGCATAGAGCCTAGAAAAGACTACACTTCTTGAGAAGAAACAAAGTTTTTTCATACAGTGTGCTTAAAAGAATATTCTGAATAATGTTACTGCACAAGGCTTTTAAGTTTTGCAAGCCAAGCATCATGTACGCAAAACTCATGGTAATGACACACAAAAAATTACTGTCTCTCTATATATTCATGTGTGTATGTATGAATGCATGTATGCGTGTTGTGTATGTCACACATACACAGACTTCTCCCTGTGTATGCTTCATGTATTTATGTAAACATATGTACATGTTATTCATATGCTGTCTCTATTTACAGTTTCATTAATAACGAATATTCTTCCAAATCAACTGCTTTTATACATCAACATACGTAATATGCACAATAACACAGTTCTTGTTTTTGGAGCTCCTCTAAACTAACCTTTATTCGTTTTTCGGCCTCCAATAATTTGGCATTTGCTGCTTCTTCCTTCTTTTTCTTTTTTGCCTGTGCATGCAAAACAGGTCACACAACAGCACCATCACAACTTGAAAACAATTTGACTAGAAATAAAGTTATGTGCCTTTAAAAGTTCAAAACATCATCACATATCGTGTACCTTGCAAAAATTTCCTCCCCAATGCAGCTTTCATAATCAATCAATTCACAATCCACTTACTTTTCAAAAATTAAGCCATAATTTCAAGTGCCACTCAAAATTGCTTCACCTGGCTATTATAACTAAGAAAATAAGTATACACAGAAACAACAAAATATAAATGGCAAAGAGATTACCATTAATTTTTCCACGAATGGAGACTTGAAAACTAGCCATCTATCTTTGCTAGTATACTAGCAAAATAGTATAGTATACCAATATATTCTACCATATATATAAACTTAGTATTGTAAATCCACTGCATTTCATACAGAGCAGAGCATGATACTCCTTTAACATCCTATTACTGCAAACTTGTTTTCTAACAAAGGAATAGTCATGCTGTTAACTTTAGCAAATAAAACACTATTTGTGTAGGAAGTCGGGAACTCAAGTGAACATCCACAAGATTTGGGTCGCAGCTAATATAGATTTTTCTAAGAAAAATATTTTAAGACACTTTTTTGAACTGGCCTTTGGGAAGTCCAGGTCGTTAGAGCTGTTATATTTAGTTACATTCCTAACTGCACACATGACTATTACAATACAACGTTCTTTAAAATGGCAACACAAGTATAAAAAATTATATCTGAGCCATTTTTACCTCTAAAATTTGCTGAGCTCGAAGTTCTTTCTCCATTCTGATTTGCTGGATTCGCTTAATTTTTTCCTACAAGAGACAGAAAGTTACTTCTTTTCAAAAAAAACAAGATTGAGAAAGTCAATTTACTTTTACATTTTAAAAAGTGACGAAGTTTAAACATATATAGTTTTTGTTACTGAGTCTCACATGCATTGTAGTCACTTGTTCCCATATTAACAATGTATGTTTAGAATTTTTACTAGTATTAGATGATGTCTGGTATTTCCCTGAAGGAACAAACACTTATGCATAGGTGCTCGTGTTTAAGTTGTCACAGTATTTTTTTTAACAGCTTTAAGGGGACCAGATTAATGACAATGTAAGTAAGCAAGCACCATTCACATTCCAGCTCACAATGGTGGAGCTATTTAGGAATGAATGGAAGTAAGAGATATGACACGAAAAACGTGTTTTGATGTGATCTCCCTGAATAAGAATTATGGTGTTCAATCAAACCACTATTTTCTGCCTTAGTTCTAGCAGCCGTTCAGGTCATTATGGTACCATGGGCAACATGGAGAATCTGAGTTCTGTGAAACCCAAAGCACATAATTTGTCAGCCACTAATAGTAACCCACATGCAACCTAGATAATATATTCACAGTTCAGTACACTTCAGTTTCTCCAGATTTTTAAAGCAGTCAGGTAATTGATGATGAGTTTGGATGCCTCAATATATAGTTTAGGGGACTGAGTTTTATATATGCTTAAAAGAGTGAAATAACAAAAAAAGTAACCAAAACAGCAGCCACAGGCAGTACAACATTTCAGCAGGTTTCACCATGGTAAGAAGAACATGATCAAGCTAAGCACTACACATGCTGTGTAGCCATATTCTAATTTATTCTTTTTCAAGAATTCTTTCCTAAAATCTGAATAAGGTCTTATTGCATTGATTCAGAAATGCAATCATTGCAAACTTTAGGATTAGTTCACATTTCCTGTGCTGCATGGGTTTTGCCTATTAAATAGTAATAACCCAACCTCATATTAAAAATTCCTTAACACAATGAGGTTTTATTATCTCAAAAAAGCTGCTTGAGCCACAGTGACTAGGAAGGGACCATTATGAAGAGAAGTGTTGCAATACATTCACAGCCGGACTTGCTGTAAAGTTTTAACAGCAAAACCCAGACCATGCAAAAGCCCTGCAAGCTGGGAGGCCTAAGTCAGAAGCCTGAAATGGAGCTCAGTGCTCTTCTCTGGAACAGCAGATGTTTACCAACAGTGAGGGTAAAGTCCATCTGTATGGAAGACATTGTTTTCTTGTGAGCTGGTCAGACTCTAGAACGTGGACTACTCTAAAATTTGACTTTCTAGAGAACACATAGTGATTTATATACTTTAGTGAAAAATACCTAAAACCAAAACCAAGCCCATAGAGAAAAGATAATCTAAAATATTTAACAGAAAAGGAGCAATCACAGAAGAGACAGACAGAAAATTTCCTGAAAAACAGAGCTCCAATACAAGAAGACCACATGAGGTCTTACAAACTTCAGGCAAATCTTACCAGCTCCTTAAACAGTTGAGAACTCCAGCATAAGACTACCTTATCCAGCAAATTAATTCAGGAGCCTTGTTTATACAGTGCTCAACTTTCATTTTCAACATGCAAAGCTCACGGCATGGACCTTAAGTCTCTATTATCCCCCATTATACTTTACAAACAAAACTGTACAAAAACTGACAGTACATACTATACTCTCTCAATTCCCCAAAGGCTGGAGTTAATACACAACAAACTTTTCAGTAGAGATCAGAGTAAAGAAATATCTCAGAGAAGAAAAGTAGTATTCTACACATTGGAATCATGAAAATTTTATCAGTTTATACATCATGCAAGAATATGGTGATTATAAACAAGGTCTGGATTTGATGTATTTGTCAATTAAGCAATTCTTGCTCCCTGCACACCTAAGAACATAAGGACCACTTTGAAATCATAGGATATTATGAACGGATACAAGTCCAATGCCCTTTAAAACATGTCTGCATTATTTGCCTTTAACAAGTATGGGTTGCCTTCAGAAGTGGAAACTTTGAAGCTGTCACTATCTACAAAAGTTCAGAATGGTTGAGGTCGGAAGGGACCTCTGGAGGTCACCTTGTCCAACCCCTCTGCTCAAGAAGGGTCACCTAGAGCCAGTTACACAGGACCGTGTCCAGACAGCTGTTGAAAATCTCTAAGGTGGGAGACTCCACAACCTCCCTGGGCTACCTGTGCCACTTCTCAGTCACCATCACGGTGACAAAGTGTTTCCTGATGTTCGGAGGGAACCTCCTGTACTTTAGTTTGTGCCCATTGTCCCTCATCCTGTCACTGGGCACCTCTGAAAAGAGCCTGGCTCCATCCTCTTGGCGCCCTCCCCCCAGGTATTTATACACATTGGTGTGTGAACAGTCCCAGCTCTCTCAGCCTTTCCTAGTTTAACTCATAGATGGTAGAGTGACAATTTCTAGCCCACTGTTTACTATACTGAGCACTTTCTTCATGGAAAAATCTGAACATTTTAAGGATTAATTGGTATCTGTTCTAGGGATATTTAAGGTAGTCTACAGCAATACCAATTTTGATTAACTGCTTTAAAAAAAATGTTAGGTTTTAATATCTGGATTTCAAAGATGTGAAAGGCCTTTATATTTTCATTAGCTTTTTAAACACCTTTGGATGCCACTTACAGGCAAAATAATGAGAGATCTGGTTTTCTAGTACTACTTCTAAGTGGTGAGATGATAAGATTGTACAAAGACATTCAGGTACTGGAGCATGTGCGAAGAGCAGCAACAAAATCAGTGAAGGGTCTAGAGCACAAGTCTTATGTGGAGCAGCTGAGGGAACTGGGGGTGTTTAGTCTGAAGAAAAGGAGGCTGAGGGAGACCTTATTGCTCTCTACAACTACCTGAAAGGAGGTTGTAGTGAGGCGGGGGTCGATCTCTTCTCCCAAGTAACAAGCAATAGGACAAGTGGAAATGGCCTCAAGTTGCACCAGGGGAAGTTTAGATTGGGTATTAGGAACAATTTCTTCACCAAAAGGGTTGTCAAGCATTGGAACAAGCTGTCAAGAGAAGTGGTTGAGTCACCATCCCAGGAGGTATTTAAAAGACATGTAGATATGGTGCCCGGGGACATGGTTTAGTGGTGGACTTGGTGTTGTTACGTTAATGGTTGGACTCGATGATCTTTAGGATGTACATACAAACTGGGGAACGAGAGGCTGGAGAGCAGCCCCCAGAGAGGGACCTGGGGGTTCTGGTCAACGGCAAGTGTGCACAGCGTGCCCTGGCAGCCAAGAGGGCCAACTGTGGCCTGGGGTGCATCAAGCACTGCATTGCAGCCGGTCAAGGGAGGGGATTGTCCCGCTCTGTTCTGCGCTGGGGCGGCCTCACCTTGAGCGCTGTGGGCAGTTTTGGGCGCCACAGTACATTAAGGATACAAAGCTACTAGAGAGTGTCCAGGGGAGGATCATGAAGTTGGTGATGGGTTTATAAGGGAGGCTGTATGAGGAGCGGCTGAGGTCACTTGGTTTGTTCAGCTTGGAGGAGACTGAGGGCAGACTTCATCGAGGTCTGCAGCTTCCTCACAAGGGGAGGAGGAGGAGGGGCAGGCGCTGATCTCTTCTCTCTGGTGACCAGAGACAGGACCCAAAGGAATGGCAGGAAGATGTGCCAGGGGAGGTTTAGGTTGGATATTAGGAAAAGGTTCTTCACCCAGGGGGAGGTGGAGCACTGGAACAGGCTCCCCAGGGAGGCAGTCATGGCGCCAAGCCTGACAATATCCAAGAAGCATTTGGACAATGCCCTCAGGCACATGGTGTGAATCTGGGGTTGTCCTGTGCAGAGACAGGAGTTGGACTCAATGGTCCTTGCAGGTCCCTTCCTACTCAGGACATTCTATGATTCTAAGGGTCTTTTCCAACCTAAATGCTTCTATGATTCTATGATTTCATCCTAATTAATTGTTCTCTGAGATTAAAAAAAACCACAAACAAAATAAATCAAATACAGACATGTTTTGGTTCGCTAATTTCTGAATCTGAATGTTAGATGTGATGCTTCTATAGAGATCTAAATGCAGCTTAGCTGCAAAACAAAATTACTGAACAGAGCCTAACACAAGGTGTAACCAGAAAACGTGTAACTAGAGCTCAAAAAAATTATAACTAAAACATGTTTAGAAAAAACACAACTAACTACAATATAAATATAAACCAGTCTTGAGACTACAGTGAAGACACTACACCACTGAAGAAACATTTCTGCTTTAACAGACTTCAGCTTTATCCTGTATGAAAGGCATGAGGTATTTTAAATCAGGAAGTTAATGGAATGTCACAAGAAGCTGATGCAGTGAATGCAATGGAAGTCAAAACCTGGAATCCTCTCTTTCCATGTCCAATTTCAAAATTTTATTTGGAGTTAAAAATACACATTACACTGCAAAGTAACATATCATCAAGGGCAAATATTTATAGAATTTCATGGAAATTTCAGTAAATGTTTCTCTCACAAATAAAAGGTATTGGTTTTAATAATAAATGTTTATCCTTTGCCTCTCCATATATCCCTTTAGTTTAAGCCTCTATAAATACTACTATTATAAGAATATGAACATTGAACATAGAACAGTTAATTCAAACAATCTTTAGACATGCTTATTTAAAAATAATTAAATGTACTATCTGTGCTATGCATACACATACTATACAGGTTGAGTTGGCCTACCAAAGTCAACTCTTCCTACTTTTAGAAGGTTCTATATGCTTATCCTCTGCTACTGTAAGAGGGTAAAAAGCTAAAGCAATAACGGTGCTGAACACAAAAAGCCTTTTCACTGAAAGCTAAAACACTTGTCCTTTGACTGCCACCAGATGAAGTATTTAATTTCTGAACTCTGCAGTAAGTTTCATACTGAACAGAACAAATATAAAAAACCAACCACACAAATATATTTGTGGTTGCAAATTATTCTCTTTTAAAGATTTTCAGATTCCCAACATACATAACTTTTCACTAATTTGTTAAAATCAGTTGTAAAAAAAATTAAAAGCCTGCTTCTGTAAGTAGCTATATTTGATAAAGTTTATATGGGCTCACTTTTATTGGAAGTATTTGCTATGACAGTATTTAACAATATTTGCATGCATAAAAACATGTACTAATTCACTGTCACACTGAGATACAACCCTTCGCACACAACCTAAAACCACTGACAGCCAGCCAGAATCACTGAAGAAGCTAATTACAATATTCCAGTATTTACATAAACAGATATAACACTGTTTGTTTTCACAGAACCAAATAAAGGAAGACCTGTACTTTAGTAGCATTTTTTTAATTTCTTACCGATATTGGCAAGCAATTACATATGTTGGGTGGCTTAAACCAACACAGACAAAATTGGGATGTCCTGACAACGTGAACAACTATAGAGTTTAGAATTTTAAATAATACACACTGTGTGCTCTTTAAAACTAGATTTAAAAAATTCACTTTGTAATCAGTATATCTAATAATTTACTAAATAATTAAAATACCCCTAATTCAGTAATTCAAAACATAATTTAGCAATCACACAAAGTTTACCTGCTGCTTCATGATCTTTATCTGCTCCTTTTGCTTTCGCTTTTCTTCAGCTGCCATAATAGCTAACAAACAAAAGCAAACAAAAAATTATTATCAGCAGAACGTAACAAGAGACAGGTAACTTTTCATTAATACTTTTCAAAATAATCTGCTAGCATGCACAAACTTGCACAAGTAATACTTACCTTGCTGTTTTTTTGCTTCTTTGGCAGCTCGAGCTTGTTCCTGCTTCTGGAGTTTTCTCAGTAGCTTTATCTGTGCTGCTTGCCTAGCTATTTCTGTTACAAAAAGAAAACACTAAGCTCATAAAAACAGTGCTGCCCAACATTAAAGATATAGCTCATATTCCAGACACTTGTATGAGGTAAAGATAGATAAAACAGTGGATTTGTTTTGCACACATTTATTCTGACAGCGTTTCACTATCAACTACCTTTAGTGGTATCTCGTGTATCGTGTAACTAATCAACAGTGCAAATGAACATGGATACTTTCTACATAAAGAAAAATACTATTTTGGGAGGAAAAAGTTATCTATAATGCTGCTTCACTTAAAAACTGATTTCTCCTTTCTTTTTAAAGCAGAAAACACTTGTCTCAGAGTACTAAATCAACATTTTATTCAAAAAGCATGGAATTACTGTTTTCTTTATAAGTCACCTGAATCCTTTTTTAACAATGCACTAAGAGCACACTCATCTGGGTCACGCTTCTATTTACTCTGGCTACCTGCAGCCAGCCACTCTTTCGCTCATTAGTAACTTCCTGAAGTGCTGTACTACTTCAAGTGAGAATATTTATGAAATTTGGATGAACTGTGCATGGACAGCTGTAGGAAGGATTTTCTGGAGGTCGAATTCAGCTTGCTATTCAAAGGACTGAGGTCTAAGACCTCTGACAGCATTCTCCAAAATACTGTCAGCTTCTTGTGCAATGACCAAGACGCAGGCAGACATATGGAAAATCCATGTATAGACAGGTTGATGCTGTAGATAGCAAGGGTAGTGTAAACAGGTACACAACAATAGGGAAACCTTCAGGGCCAAGGGGTAACCATACAGAGTAAGTTACACCTTAATCGAAACAGAACCAGTAGCTGGAAATTAGAATTTACGTTACAGAGGCGAACTTAAAACTATGAACTATACGGAAAGGCCAACAGACACAGAGCACCGCTTAGTCTAAATTGACACAATCCGTAAGGAGGAGGTAGTTATTGTTCAGCATGCATTTGAAAAGGACAGATGGGAAACAAACAACTACACTGCCAAAACCAGTGATGACAAATCAGACCACCTGTATTTCCATTCAACTAGTATGTGCTGTATTGAGCAAAATTTAAGGGCTTCTAAATCAAGCCAAGAAACCTAAAAATAAATTAGGGAAACTAGAATTCTTGGTATCAAATGTAATCCAGATGTAACAGACATCTCATGAACACATGGATTAGAAGGATAATTAATAATACATGGTGTTGCCAGATACCAACAGGAATATCAGAATGAGATGTACAGGCAGAAGACCAGCTTTCTATGCAAAGCGCAGTATCGAGTCACATAGCATAAAAACGATGAATGAGAAGACATCTCTGTAGTCCATTTGGTGGAACCCTAAAAGAAAATAAGCTGTACGAAAGCAGTCTTCAAGCATGCATACTTCAAATGAGCAACACAGAAGCAGTTCAAAAAATGTATACTTGTTCAGGTAAATACTGAGCCACATTTGAAAAAGGAAAAAGGTAGTCCATATGTGGCTTTTCAGAAAAGGAGGCAGTCTTAGGAAAATGGTGAGCATGTAAAAAATGCAAAGCTTCTTCAAATAAGAACAGGAAAGCCTATGACGCGCCAAACTTAAAGAGTGAGTTAGAAAGGCTAAAAAAGAATTAAGAGCATCTTGCAAAGGATGCCTGAGCAGACATCACAGCCGGAAGCCAGAAATGCAATTAGTGGGACCTAACGATGAATAGGATAGAAAAAAGAGCCTTAGAAAAAAAGGTTACTGAATTCCTTGTGCCAGTCTCTACTGCTGAAGATGTTGGGTAGATTCCCCTACTCCGTGCATTGTCTACAGCAGACAGGTCAGAAGAGCTAGATTAATCTGAGGTAAATATAAAAGAAGTATTAGATCAAGAAGGTAAGTCAGATGCTAACAGCTCACCAGGACAGGACAGAGTAAGATGAGACATGTGAAGGAACACTAACATGAAGCCATAGAGACACTGGTCTGGGTGTTTACCGTATTATTAAAAACGGTCACCGTATCATAGGATTGGCAAGTCTCAAAAAAAAAAAAAAAAAAAAAAGGGCTCTAGCAGAAGTCTTGGAAACTGCAGATCAGTTAGTCTGATATTCCTTTCCTGTTGAGGTGGTAGAGTCTTATTGTACGTACTGTGTCTTATATATACTTACTGAGTGCATTACAAAACACGATCAGTTCAGACAGTCAGCATGGCCTCTACAAAGAGAATTGCCTAATTTGGGGCTTCAGTGAGAAGGTCAGTTTGGGGAGATAAAGAGAATCTAATGGACATAACATATTTGGAATTTCAGAAAATATTTCACTAGGGTTTAAGTCAAACATTAGTAATAAAACTAAGATGTTATGTTACTGAAGGAAAGCGTCACAGACTGAAAGCTCTTTAAATTATAGCAGGCGAAGGGCTGAGATCAGCAATCACCTTTTGTGATGAGGAAGAGTTAGTAGAGGGTTTCTCCACAAATCAATATTAGAACCAGCTTTTTTTAATATTTTTTTTCATCGATGAAACCTGTAAAGGGGACTGCAAAGTTAAATCCCAAAATGTGAAGATGATATTAAGCATTTTAGAAAATCCATGGCTGTGCTGACAGCAAGGAACTCTGGAAGAGCCCTGCAAAACAGTGGACAAAGGTAGCAGAGGAGGTTCATCACAGATAAATGTAAGGTAATACACCTAGAAAAGAAATACTGAAATTAGAGGACACATAAGAGGATCAAAGGAAAGGAACAACTACTTTCTGAGAAAAGACTAAAAATACTTGGGCTCTTCAGTTTGGAGAGGAGAAGACTAAGGACAGAGAGGATCAAGGTCTGCAAAATCGTCAGGGTGGTGGGTAACATAAATTGGAGAACTGTTATTCTCCAAACCCCGCAATAATGGAACAAGGGAGCACCCACTGACAGTAGAAGACGATCATTTTTTAAAAATGAAAACGGTCCAGTAGTTAGCAGACTTGAACTTGTTGCCACAGGAGGCTGGTAGAGCAAATGTTGTCAGGAGGTTAAAAAACAAAGAACAGGCTAATTCATGGGCAACAGCTCCATAAATGGAAAATAAATGGAGCAAGAAAAAATGTGCTCTACCACATCACTCATAAAACACCTCAGGATGCCATGGTGCATGTATGAGTAAATGAATGGACCAAGAAGCGATCAGGTTCACATGCTTTCTCCAAGCAGCATCTCCTACGGCCACTACTGGAGACAGAGCTCTGCACTAGAAGAATCCCTGGGCTGAGCCACTGAGACATTTCTTATGTTCTCATGAGGGGGAAAAAAGCAGCAAGGTAGATATGAACATACGTAACATCAAATATTATACATTCTGAATCTTGTTGTATATATAGACCATATGTTTTTGTTCATTTTATTAAATGCTACAGTGTGTGGTGGGAAAATAGACATGGGAGAGTGCTCCTAAATACTACCCCCCACCCCTTACAGTGCCCAATATAGGGAAAGGGAAGATACAAAGTGAAGCAAAATGGCTTAGTGACTAGGGCTCATCTTTTCCCACTGAGAAGAAAAGACTTCTGGAATCAGTTACTGTGTCTCAACAATAAATAGACAGCCTCGCAGCAAATGCTATGATGCTTCAGCAGTTGACACTTACAGTTTCCTAATTCTCAGACTGAACAAAAGGTGGTAGTGATCTTAACACACAGGTAAAATAGCTGTGCAACACTACAAGACATACCACGTACCAAGGTATTTCTAGAACTGCCTTCTCTTTGTCCATGTGTCCAAATCATTACCATTGCATGCCTTAAATATATCTACACAGAACAGTACTCTCTGCAGGCAACATGAGAAAAAGATGCAAAGAATCACACTAAGGCAGATATTAAAGGCACATGTACCATCAGCAAGGACATTATGCAAAATACAAGGTAGCTACGAAACATGCCCACAGTCAGCACATGAAAGAACAGTTAAGTCTTAAGTTAAAACAAACATCCTGACTCCTGGGCTGTAAGAATTTTTCATATTGGATTAGATGCATTCAGAAAATACGATACAGTTATGGACTAAAGAATTGAAATTCAGAAGTCATGTACCTGATGTTTATTTAAAACCAGACCCTCACACTTTGGATATATAGTAGTACTTGATATCATGAAAGTTCTACTATCAACATTGGTAGTACTTATTATAGGATCCTATTCAACCTTATGGGCATTTAAATCTTGTCACCATCAGGGATTTCACAAGAAAAGTATTTTCCCTTCAACAGCCAAAAGCTTCACAAAAGTGCTAACTTCTGTGGTTCTCAATTCCAATTTCTAGGTCCACTGTTGTTTGAGCTCATACACGGGAAAACAAAGATCTGAATTTGTGCCAATTCAAAGAAAAATACATCAGTGGGAAACAGATTATTGGATGTCTGTATTTTTAAATTTTATAAATCTAAATAAAGTAACTAGCTCTTATACAGGCATTTACACACACGCTTCGTCCTTTGATTCATATATACATTTACGGATCTTGAAAAAGGCTTCAATAACAGCATTTGACAAATTTCCAAAATAAAAAGTTGTATACTAATATCCTAGTGAAACACATCGCACCTCTTTAGAAAAAACATTAACTGTCTGTATACTGATATCCTCTGTTTGTGAAAACAGTAACATATTTCTTACCTTGAGCCTGGAGCTTTCTTAAAAGCTTTGCATCGGTGTTGTCTAGAAATTCAGTGCTACCAACATTCGGAGGTCGGCCTTTGCGTCGTCTCATTCTTGACTCCTCTCTAGAGTGCTGTCTATCTGGATTTGGTGGTCGTCCTCTACGCCCTTCCATAGCTCTGATACGGGGAATGACTTCCTCTTCCTTCAGCAGACACCACTGCACACCCTTTTAATTGACACATTTCACAGACAGGTATTATAAACACAGATTAAAAAAAAGGAAAAATAAATCTAAGACACTTGAGAACATGAACAGCAAAATATATGCTCCCCCCCCCCAATAAGTTATATAAAATACGTGAGAACTGTGACGTACTATTTGGGTAGTACAATGTTTTGATGTTGCACAGAAGCTATATATTGAAAGGTTATCACTACAAACTTTTGTAAATTGTACTGCTATGCAAGGTTTTGAAGACTATTCAGTGGCATACACAGTTATTACCTAGCTAGTATGCCACTACTGTGTTATTTTTAATTATTTCTGACCAGATAGCTTATTGCTGAACCTTTTTAAAAGGCAAAATAGATTCTTCCTTATTACACAAACTCAAAAATAACTACTCTGCTTTAACATAATCCACTGCTCAACATGAATGAAAAATGTGTCAAGCTATGAGTCACTGTCTTCTAACTGTTAGTGTTTACAGAAATTTTGATGCACATAACAAGGAAAGGCAGTAGCGTATTTTCAAATATTGTTTTCTGGGGTGTTGTAGATCTCAACAACTGAGTTGAAAAAACACAGACTCATTTTAATCTTAGTTTTATTTAGCACAATTTAGTTCTCCCCTCATCCACTACAAGAAAATTAATTTCTGCACCTACTTGAAGCAATCAAAAGTTCATAACTTCTAAGAATCCATCTGTCTGAACTAAAAGTTATGTTAACTATATTCTCTAACTAAAAAAAGTATGCAGCAATACATTCAACCCTTTCTTTCACTATTACTACTGGATTTTTTTTGTGGAATCTCAAAACAAATACTGAAATACTTTGTTAGTACAAATACCCAAGTTAGTCCTCACATACAAATAGCTTTACTTTAACTGATAAAAAGTAGAGTTTATTGTGTCTACTGAGCAGAACAGGAGCACAGTCTTTCTGATCCTGTTTGACTGAACATGAGTATTTCAAAATTGTAACATCTTTCACCATTCTCCCAAGTTTTTGAAAAATGCGTGAAAAAATTGCAAGCTAAGTATCCTTCGGGACTACTCCATAACTCGCCTTAAAAAAGTTTGTAAAAGACTTTGAAAATGTCTACTAAAGCAAGAATGAAAGTTGGTAACCTACAGAACACATTAATTAAATATCTGTTCAGAAAAAATACATTTGCATTACCAAAGTTTTCACATTTTTATATACACAAATACTGAAATCAAATTTGCTATACCATGAAACACATTTTTATTTGCTTATTTTGACAATTTATCTTTTAATTCTTTCTACTCATTCTTCGTAATTACAAATGTTTAATGTAAGATTCGACAAAAGAAATGGCATTTTGCTAATGCAACATTCAGATTCCAAGGAAGCTAACAGTATCTGTAAATATACCTTTTTCTGAAGTCTGAATCACTCCCAGTTAAGACCATCCCAAGAGTATATCTCACACTTAGTTTACAGGCATTCCAAAGGGCTTTGCTATTAGCTATGTTGCTAAAAACAAGCTGTTCAGAATCATGACCATATCACTGTGTGTACAATGCATCACCACTAAGGACTTTTTAATCCAAAATAGTTACCTCTACCACTTAAACAGAAGTTAATTCATTTTCTATCTTTAAGAGTACTACTTAGGCATACACTTTCATTTCACTGTCTGGTTACGGACCTGTAATTTATCACAGATTCGATTTGTTGAGCAATGTAAGGCAGATTTAATACTGTACTTATCACCTACACCAACCTCCAGCCTAGGAAATCTTATCCCATAAACTGCAAGTGCCGGCGGGGAGGCAAAATAGAATTCAAAGAAAAGGAGGAGAAGTAGCATAGTTCAAGAAGAACCTTAGATCCTGCAATGAAGATTGCTCTTGCTCTGTATTTGTATTTTCTATGGTTGATGATACTAATGATAACAAATATGCAGAAAAGAAAGAGGTTTACAAGTTCATTAGTGCCACAGAGACTATGGATGCATATTACGTTTTCCTAATGCCTCCCAAAAGAGAAACTAGAGGCCATCAAATGAAGCCAGTAGAAGGTCCAATAAGCAAAAGGAGCTGGTGTTTCAAGGAAAGGTGAGAAGACCTGCCAAAGGACATTGTGGATGCAACAAGTTTCCACAAGTTTAACGGAGGACGAGACAAAAATAATCCAGAACAGATCCATTAAGTGTTGAGGAGTTAATTGACCATCTATATTTTGTGCTCAGATATCTTTTAAAATCTGACCCAAAATACATTTCTATTAAAAGAAAGTACAATCTGAGTCTGTGGATTTTCAATATTCCAAAGAAAAAATATGGGGGTTGTGCCCCAACATAGGAGAATCAAGGGCTTCCGTAAAATCTAAGCTTCAGTACACAAGCATTAGAGAAAAAACGGGAATAACACTGAGAAATGTTGTGTTTTATTGTTGAAACTAATCAAAATAGGAACTTAATTCAATTTCTCACCCTCAGGCACCTACCATCTATTCCAATACTGGACTCTAATCAGGACATTTGCCAAAAAGGCACCAGATAACTACGCATGGAAGCGGAATCAAGCTCAAAGCTTGTTAGCAAACTAATGAACAAAATCATAGGCACTTTGCAAGAAGCAGACATCCTCATTAATTTCAGTTTTTATTTATAAGAAAAAGTTAACAACAAAGCTTTCTAAATTGAATTGCAGAGTTCAGAATAGGACAAACATTTTAAATTCTAGTTTCTAGAAAAGGAAGCAAAAAATGACTACAACATTACAAACATGTAACAGCTGATTTTATTGTTGGCTGTTCTGTATGGTATTTCTATTGCGTCTGTAATAAACATTTTAGACTTCTAAGTACTTATTCACAGACTAAGTCTCAAGTAAACAACAGTAAGATTAAGAATTGGCTTAAAAGAGGTAGACTTCACGCCTTACAAAGATGCACTGTATTCGTTCTGAGGCATCATCATAATCACATACTCAGAGAAAGACTAATGTACATAGGAGTTACTTCACACTAAGGAGATGGCAAGAAGTACTTTAAGCGCCTTCCTCCTTTCGTGTTCCTGAATTCAGCTACCTTCCTCGGCAAGCATTCAGAGTCGGGGGGCGGGGGGAGAAACAAACAAAAAAGACTCACTAACAAAACACAGCACTATTTTCACAGCTTTATGCAAAATCTTGTTGGCGAAAAAAGTGCATGCCATGTTTACCATGACTTAATATTTACTCCCAGAGAGCTATATCCAGGTTAAAAAGTCTGTATTTTGCCTTTACTGATACTCACCTTCAACTAAAACGGATCTAAATGGAGCTGCATAAAGAGTCAAGTTTTCTCTAACTACATAATGACCCTGTGAAGGTAAAGGCTGAGACAGCTGGGACTGTTCAGCCTGGAGAAGAGGAGACTGAGGGGGTTCTCACCAATGTGTATAAATACCTGGGGGGAGGGTGCCAAGAGGATGGAGCCAGGCTCTTTTCAGAGGTGCCCAGTGACAGGATAAGGGACAATGGGCACAAACTAAAGTACAGGAGGTTCCCTCCGAACATCAGGAAACACTTTGTCACCGTGATGGTGACTGAGAAGTGGCACAGGTAGCCCAGGGAGGTTGTGGAGTCTCCCACCTTAGAGATTTTCAACAGCTGTCTGGACACGGTCCTGTGTAACTGGCTCTAGGTGACCCTTCTTGAGCAGAGGGGTTGGACAAGGTGACCTCCAGGGGTCCCTTCTGACCTCAACCATTCTGTGATTCTGTGATGGATACTCTTGCTGTTATACATTAATCAAAGCCAACAAGATGCAATCTTAGGGCACAGCTCAGTATCATGCCACAACACTCTCTTCCACCCACTACTTGATGCAGTATTCCCACCCATGTTACTCGAACTCATAAGGACCAGTGCCCTCTCCATCACCCCAAATCTCACTCACACTAATCTTTCTAAACCACAGCAGTTTAAAGCCTCCAGGTCCTGTCACTGAATTTCCACATTTGCCAAACTTCAAACATTCCTCTAACCCCTACTATTTCATGGCCCACTTCTGCCAGACATGCTTTGCTTTAACAGACGGTTTAGTCACTGCTTTGAAAAACCCATAATATCTGATTGCTTGCGTACCAGGAGAGACAGGCACAGGCGCTGTCAGAAGCAGGCAATCCATGTATTTTTGGCTTGCTATAGGTAATTCTTCAATATAACTGATTTAGCCCTTAGATAATTTCTTCGCATCTTGTTCCATCTTTGAACTTTGTGAAACTTACCCAGCATGCTGCATGTCTCAAAAGGTGACAGAAATATATAACAAAGAAAGGGAAGAGTAGCCATGAAAGGCTTCACAGAATAATCGAAATCACCGCAAAAGCAGAAATAAAATTCCTGGAATTACCTCCAGACATCCATGAAGATACAATTATCATATACTGATATTGAAGATATGTTTATCACATATTTTGCAGCTGGACAATTTTAAAAATTTCAGTAAAAAGGGTGCAAACTCTCTTCATGAAGTCAGCATCATGTACTGTTTTACTAAGTGCATATTATCAGCCTGAGTGTAGCTCAACTGTTTACATGATAATTTTCTCTTTCAAAATCTCATACATAAAATGTAAATACATTTTAGCACATCTGAAACAGCTGCCTTTGGTCTGTTGGTTTTTTTGGTTTGGTTTTTTGTGGTTTTTTTGTTTGGTTGGTTGGTTGGTTTGTTTTGGTTTTTAGAACAAGAAAACTTTTCCTTTGTCTAACCAAGTCTCAGTGGAACCTACCACAAACTATCCAAGTAGAAACTACAGTGAGATGTACAGCAACTTAATATGCCTATTGTCAACCTTGCCTACAGAAACCCGCCCTTCCCGATGCCTTCAATCTGAAGTTTTATAGTATCAAAGAAGGGCAAAATCTACAAATCATCTCATGAATTAAAGGGACAAGAAAGAGATAACTAGAGAAGGGGACAAGACTAATGAAGTAATATGGGCAACAGACACAAAAAAGGTAACAGGGTAAAAAGAGAGCAGATACCCTGACATTACATTATGTTCACAGTATATAGAATTATTTCATTCAAGCCATTCAGGTACATAATGAAGTTCACAGCTACATGAACTTGTAACTGTTGTTTTATGAAGGCCAAACATGAAGAGGGTTTCGTAACGTTTTACCCTGTAAGCCAGGAATCTGAAAGAACCACCTAGAAGTAGGTGCTTACTATTAACTCAGTCTTTATTGTTTTCAAATTTATACTGTATAAACATTATGTATTTGTACAGGGTATCACAAGGAGATAAGGCTTAACTAGAGCCTGAATTCAAGACTGCTGAGAGCATGATATCTGTCCACATTCCTGTAGTAACATATTCAGGATACTTATCTTTTAAAGAAGTGAATATATCCACTGACAAAAGTCCAAAAACTTTTGTGCACATCCCGAAGAAATGGCAACATGACCAAAATACAGTAACATAGTACAGCACAAACATAATATTGATTTCCTTAAGATTCTAATTTTACTTATCCTTGTGTGGTTTATCTACATGAAGTCTAACTGTTCCACCAGTGTAAAGCATAACTGGTGTAACTCAGCACTCCTTCCCATAAAAATCTCATGCTTTAGGAAGCTCAGACAGTATTCTTGATACAGGAAACACTTGTATTGAAACATGTATTTTATATAAATTATGCACATGAATACATGAAAAGAGCGTGATTTAACACATAAACATAAATTACTATCAATATTAGGTTTATACAGTAAAGGAAGAAATAGAGTTTTAGTCAGAAATATCTGAACACTGACTAAGATAAAATACGTAGCTCAGAGTTCTTTTGTACTAGACAAATCCAGGCTCAGAGCTGATCTAAGGCACGCCGAACTCCTGCAACCTCCTAATAAAATCACTGAGAGGAACGGTTTTCAACACTGCCCAGGATCAAGCTCTCAGCATCTAATTATAACTACTATTACGAAATATGCACAATTTTTAGAAAGAGTTAGCTAAAAACAGGCAATGCTTCAGATTGTAGCAAAAATTACTTCACCTAAATTTAAGTTAATGTTCCTTGGATCAAAGACTTTACTTTTTAAAAAGTGGATACCTGCGGTCCATCTCTGGCTTCATAGAAGTCACCCACTCCTATTTTTGCACTGAAGCTGAAATTGTCCCTTGAGATATCCATTATTCCATTTCTGCTGAGATACTGAAAAAATCACATATTTTTCCACTTCAGCTTGTAAATAATTACAACCCAGCTTTGATGTACAGCTAACTTTGTGAGTGTAATGTTTTGCATATTCTATCAAAGGGATATGCATTTACAGGAGACGAAATCAGTAACAGACTGAGATACATTATGCCTCACATCACAGGATATTTTGAAATAAGTATCTTTACTGGAGGGGAAAAAAAATGGCATTTTTTAATTGCAAGCATGCTTAGTAGCATTATAACACAGAAGTTTAAAAAAAGGAGTGTACCTTTACTACTTCAGGATACTGCCTCAGCTTCTTTCCACAAGGTGCAAAATATGCTACTTCTCCTTGAAGACGACCACCAAAGTTTCTTATTCGGGTTTCTCTTTGCCAGCTAGAGTAATATGAAGTAGTTGCATACAAGAATACACTTTTTAAAAAACAAGTAATTAATGTCAATTTAAGATTTTTACATAAAAGCAAAAAGACACATATCTAAAATGTGACAAGGGTATCATAAATCAAATAGGCAAAACCAGAAATTGTTATTACGTAGATTGTCCAAACTCTGACTATATATGGATCTATTTGTATCAAGCTACTTACATGTTACTAGATTTTAAATGCCTTTGAACTGTATTTTAGGGAGTTATATGGAGACTATACTGGCTCAGATCTAACCACCGGGATTAATTTCCAGGGGCAAAACTGCTAAGAGACAGGTCGTGTTTGCAAAAGAGCAAATATGATACACAAAACCTAACACATGAAATATGCTGACGCTTTTAAAGAGATCCACAGTCACTCTGAGTTGGAAAATCCAAATCGTTGAAGCCCTTATCATTCAGCCTCAAAAATCTTTAAACTGTCATTTCTTTAGCAACTGACTTTTGAAGGTATTACCTCCCTTTAAGGAATATCAAGTATATAACATAACCTACCCGTATTCAAGAGGAACACGCAGCTCCCGTTCATCTGTTACTCTTCGTCTTTTTGAAATACCTAAAACAGAATTTCTCATTAACACCTAAAAGAATTTACAGAATGAAAACATATTCCTAAAACATACTTTTTATCCTTATATCTTCAGACCAAAAGATAAATCATTTTTACATTCTAGCGATTATATACCTCAAGTACCAAGAAAATCAATGTAACTAATCTCCTTTGCAAATACATTTTCCTCTAAGTTTCCTTTAACCTCTTCTAAAATTGTAAACAGAAGAAAACCTAATTATACCATACTGAACTGCTTGCCTTGTTTGGCGCTCTCAGATATTGCTAAAATAATTCCTTCTACACCTGTTTTTCTATACTAGACCATATTTAAATTTTTTCAGTACAGAAGATGAAAATGAAAACACTCTTTACTTTAAAAAGTCACACATTATAATAGGCGCTGCCTTCAAAGAGCAATGTGTATAGATTGCGGTCAACTGCCAAATGCAGAAAATTTTCAGGATTATTCGAGCTTTTCAAAGTTAAAACAGATGTGTTTGGTGCTAGTCAAGAGACTGAATCAATAATATGATAGAGAAAATTACCAAACACAGGTTTTATGGAGAGCCAAAGGCTGATACTTTTCTCAGGCCTCTTTGAGAGAGCTGTAGGAGATGAACTATGTACACAGACAAACTTTTGGAAGATGCATTTCTCAAAGAGGTAGTTTGGACCTTGTGTAAAGAATGTGACATATCTCTTCCCTGTGGAAATGGACGTGAGAGAGTATCATTATCAGATTGAAACCTTGAAACGTGCTTCAACCTCTTACAGCCCGAGGGAGTGTCATATGGTGCAACGGCACAGGTTTCCAACTAAGATGCCTGCACGATCTGGAAGCAACTGCTAAGAGTGCTCTACAGAAAGCACTGAGGAACTGCCTATGTTTGGATGCCAAACTTCTTGGACACATGTCTGCAGTCTTAAACTAACATGACTGACTCTTACATTACTTCCAGTAGTCACACTGGAGGGAGGGAGAGTGATCGTCCAAATACAAGTGAATTATAAAAATGAGTTGTCCAGTGAAAAACAGATACAGAGAAGAGACACAAGACCTCTTCAGTGACTGACCAGCTTCAGGTAAAACGGACACAAAAATATTTTAATTGTATTACAGTCATTCTTATTACAAAAAGCACTACACCTAAAACATGGACACAAAATTAATTTCTTCTACCTCCCACCTCCATAAACAGACAAAAATCTGCTATCAGCCTTTTGAAAGCATCATAAATCACCACAGACACCTGAACAAAAAAATTAATTTTGTATTTTAACAATTTGGATCACTCCTAATGCATGGGAAGTCTTTTACAAACTGTGTGATTAATAGGCCTGTTTCTGGGAAAAATATGAAGTAGATCACATTACAGTGGTTCAAAGTTAATGCCCTTGATGACATGGACTGAAATTCCTATTCCACTGAATCCAAATATACAAACCAGTGTATGAGCGGATGTCCCCATTTAAAATCTACTTACTTGCATGTTAATTAAGTATTAAGTTTCTAATTCAAAGTAGTAAATATGCGATTTCATTTAATTGTTACTATGCAAACTGAGAAGCGTGACTTTCAAAAATTTTTCCTTTTCTGTAGCAGTAGTAATTATTAAATCTTACAAAGTAGTCACCAAATGAAGGATTATAAACACTATATAACATCAGGCAAATGCTAAATGTACTTTTCATTAACCTTTTAAAAATAATTCCTTGCATGTAATCCACAAATTCTACTGAGAATTTTGAAATAATAATGAATAAAGTTATATTTTAACTAAATACAGTTATTAAATTTGTTGAGGAAGGGGCAGAAATAGAAGATTCAGAGCACAAACTATAATGCACAGAAATTAGAAATAAATAATAACTAGTTTATAATAAAATGGTAAATAACAAAGACTAAATAATGAAGAGTTGTAATGTAATAAATACCAACTCTAGCTATTTTATCCTACCTTCTCTGAAATGATTGTATGAGCTAAAATGTCCTGGACTAAGTGTAATGTTCAGGTCTTGAGAACTTGCAATTCTGCTGACTGATTTTAACCTCTGTTGCAAAGACCCGTGAAAAGATCAGAGTCACAGAATAGGCCAGGTTGGAAGGGACCGCAAAAGATCATCTGGTCCAACCTTTCGTGGGAAAGCGAGCCTAGATGAGATTATCTAGCACCCTGTTCAACCGCATCTTGAAAACCTCCAGTGACAGAGACTCTACCATGTCTTGGGGAGGTTGTTCCAGCAAATGATTGCTCTAACTGTAAAAAAATTTCTTTCTTATGTTGACATACCACTTGATACCAGTGTCTAAACTACTTTTATAACTACTTTTACAACTCATGCCACTTGAATGTTACATTCTACTATAACAAAAGACATTGAGATACCACAGTGTGTACTTGGTGTAAGAGTAGATGGTGTTGTCCCAAGAAAAACCGGAGGCTGGGACTCAGGACATAAGGCAGCTGGCGCAGAGCTTGGGGTCTTTGCTACTTGGAGATTAAGTGGGGTGGGATGAGCTGCAAGACCAATGGAAGAGCTCTTCACAGAGGATGAAGTTTTATTCAGTTTCAGTGGAGTTTTTTCTCCCTCAGTGTCTGTATCCGATTCATCTTGATCTTTATCATCCTCATCATCTTCATCCTCAGACCCTTCTGTATCTGACTCAGAATTACTGTCAGACTCTGTTTAAAAAAAGTGTGGCAAAAGGCATATTATGACTTGATAATTAATGGCAAATATATTTAAGCTCTAACACTTGCAAACTCTTATTAAATAAGAAGCTTTTCTGACTTCAGGTTTTTTTTGTAACATCTCTTGAATAGATTTATAATTAACTACCTAAACTTTAAAACGACTACAAATATGACAGCATAAAGTAATTCTGCATGATAATGCACTGTTGTTTTGGATGTTTGTGTTTCCATGAGGAGATGAGAGACAGAAGCTGCAGTATTTTAGGAGGTTGTTTACCCTAGAATGAGCTACAGCTAAGACATCCCCTGTGAGCCAGGCAGTGGTTGAATGCTATCACAGAAAGGACACTTCACAGGTTGTGATATCTAGCATGAAGAGGAAGCAAACAATGGAACTGGATACAGGCTGAAAGGTGTCAGAATTGTAAGTGTGGCAATCTGGGCAAAGGAAACGATAGAGATAGAGTAAAGGGTAGACAGGATAAGGAACTGAAGATAGGCTACAGCTGTGAGGTAAAAAAAAAGAGGATTAGTATAGGGTGTGTGGATGAGAGGGGGAAAGAGAATGATGAAGGTGGAGCTGGACCCAAGGCATATGGGCACACAGGGGAGAAAGGAGTGACTGGGAATACAATCAACTCTTCAAAAAACAGGCCTTGCCTTTCTGAATTGCTTAAGACCCTTTAAAATAGTAGTCTGAACGCTATCTAGGAATGCTGCAGCCCTTACAACTGTCCTGGTACTTTTCTCTAATCTTGCTCATTGACTACTGGGATCCTGAATGAAGCCTAGAAACATGCTTTTCTTGCCACTCTTGACAATTTGAAGGCCTTTTGTTAGGCCCCCTCTGGTTGGGGAAGCCTGTTCTGCCGATGGGCTCTGCCTGCCAGAACAATTAACCATCAACCAGCCTGTTCTCTCCACCCCGCTTCCTGGGCACCTTGCCACATAAGCAGTACATGAGCTGCAGGCTGGGTGATTGATCTGGAAGGTAGGTCTCTTGACAGCCTTTCAAGAAGGCTGTGATGCCATCTTACCAGGACAGCTGAAAGTATACTTGCCATATGACCAACTATCAAAATACCCAAAACATGATTTTGGATATGACACAACAGGGGACTGGGAGACATGTGCTGCTTTCCAGGATATCTGTCGGACATTGTGCGGGCCATGCTGCCCCAAAATTTCCTACCCCTATTTTAAAATATGGTGGGAAATGCATGTTTTCAACACTCAAAAAATAAAGTTTCTGCTTTTCCTATTAAAAAGGTTAAACCACCTGATTGGCTATCATCAGAATCATCATCTTCATCGTCCTCATCTTCATCTTCATCGTCGTCATCATCATCATTTGAGTCGTCAGAGTCCTTACTGCTGGGGGCATCTGAGTCTACCCCTCTGAACTGCTCAACCACCAGTTTTGCAGAATGAAGGCGGTGTTGCGTTTTTACTGCATTTACTGCATTATTGCTGACTGTTTTATCCTTTCCTGAACCAGGTAACACAGGAGAGGTAGAGGGCATAACAGGTGTCCGGTTACCAGTTGTTTTTTTCCCACATGCACTCAAGTTTACTGGCAAAGAAAAGGGGGCACTACTAGAAATGGCTACACTTTCATTGATCTTGGTCTGGGATTTCAGTTTCGTAGTAAGTGCAAGAGGAGCCTCCTGGATGACGCTCTGAATAACTCCATTGGGTTGGTGATTACCTAAAAGTGCATTTGTCAGGAATGGATTAGAATGGTTGTTTTCCAAGGATGTGAGTTTTTGATGAGCTGGTGAACTAGATGTTGGTTTGGGGCTTGACAAAGCTGCAATAACCTTCTTCAGGTTCTTAGATGATTCCTGTTTCTTTAGCTGTGCTGCTGGGAATGTCTGTTTATATTGTTCCTAAAGAAATAAGAAGACAGAGGAATAAAATGTGGAATATATTTTTTTTCTTTAGTATTGACATGTGAACTCTATGAAATCTTAAACATCTGCTAAGCTATTTCTCGTAGGTCAAAAGTAGGCACTAGCTACAACAGAAGAGAGGAGTAACTACAAGTTATGTAAGTCCCTCTTGTGATTTTCACTTTAAATCAAGTAGGAAAAGATAAATTAAACTCAAGATGAAGCTGATCTAAATTATGTAGGGAAGCTTTTTCACTTGCTACATCGCTCTAGACAGTGATTTTCATAAAGATATTAAGCATCTTGAAAAATGAAATTTTTAAAAGGACACTGTCCTGATACACTGGCATAAGAAAACCCTGCTTTTTACTCATTTTAGTATATAAAATCGCATTAGTGAATGCAAAACTAGCTTTAGTAATTTGTTCATTTTAAAGCACAAGGTAAGTAGGACACACTAATGGCTACAATATTAGCAGAAAAACAAGAGGAAGGCTCTTGACATAGAAAAATTTTATCAAAAAAATAAAAGAAAAAAGGTATTACTCAGAAGTACTGTCATATGCTGTTTTTTCAACTCTGGAAAAGTAGTATTTGAAAGTTCTTCAGGTAAAATTTAATCAGTAGTGGCTCAGAAATACATGTAAAGCTTACACTGTCTTTAGTCTCAAGACTCTTCCAAGGAAAAAGAAAATACATCATCTTTGATGGAACAAAATAATATAATGGATAAAGACCGTACATTTTAAATCAATTTTTAAACATTAAGTCAAATACAATACATTCTTAAAGTTACTGACATTTAAAATTGAATATGAAATTATGAAAACCTATAAAAATAAATATTCACACAGTGCATGTTTCCAGTAAAAGTTTTAAAGAAATCAAACCACTTAATGGGTGATGTATCATCAGCTGAAGACTCATAACCTAAATTTGTCAGCAGAAGCCTCTTCCAATGGCAAAAATCTACGTTTTCATAATTTATTTAACCATTTCAGGTAAATGTCTAGCTTATTTGAATTTTACGAAGTAACTGGGAATTGTGAGTAAAAACAGTGTTTCTTTTCTGGTCTAGGAATAAAACCTATGTGATAAAAAGATTTTTCAGTCCTCACTGAGGACTGTGAGTCAGCTGTGAATAGAAGTTCAGTTTACTCTTCACCAATACTACTTAGTTTAAAACAAAGTTTGTTTTAATAATGAAACTTGCCCTGGTAATTGTACTTTTTAATATATATATATATATAGTATTTATATTGAGAATTGTGTCAAGCCTCAACATTTCTAAAATCCTAGATTTTTATTCTCTTCTAATCCCCATTCAAATCTAACTGAATAGAAATTATGAAAATTCATCACTAGTCACCATAATCACTATTAACAAAACAAACTGAGAATCTATGAAGAATTTCTGTACGCTATAGAACTGCTAAGACAGACAAACGTAAACATATTGTAGAGTCCTGACAAGTAAAAAAGATCAAATTTATTGCAATGGCCATACTGAGTTTTAATAGCTATCAGTGCATGAATATCCTCCTGTCTTTAAAGAGCAAACAAAACCCAAGATTAAATCAAACATTTTTTTAAAAAAGGCTTTCAGCTACTTTGTTTAAAATCATTATTAAAATAGGTCATTTTAATTACTTTGACTTAAAACTATCCAACTTGAAATGAAGCAAAGCCATGCTTACATACTAGATATAGAAAGCTTTAAATCAGCGTTCTGACTGAAACTAGGAGAAGCACAGGAAAAATATCCAGGCCACACAATTTACCCATGAGCACTTTTCTTATTTTTATCTTGACTTTTAGCTGCTCATTTTCCTTAAGAGAAGCATGACAAAATCCTCTGCCTTCTTGGTACCCATTACTCTCACCAGTACACTGATTGCTTTCAGCAGAGCTGTAAAGTTCCAACATATGACGAGCATGAAACTCAAGTTTGGCATTATGTGACAGTAAGTTGTGTATATGATTACATCATGTATACATTAGGGTATGCATACATGCACATGCACATGCACCAAGTAGATGACTTTTCTCCAAGATAAACTTATGGAACAGTTCAGGGCACTTGTAATGTATAGTGAATCATCTCTAAAATTAAAGCATAATATTTGTTGGTTTTAAAAAGCAAGTAAACAAACAAAACAAAACAAAAAAACCCCAACCATCACAGTTCAGAACATACACTACCCACACAATTTAGTTAATTTACATAATTCAGAAATCTTCATCAACTCTAAAAACACGTCAAAAAACATTATATGAAAAATAAATATAGATATAATTTTAAAACATTATATTTAAAAAGCTTGACAGCACAGTGTTACATCTTGTTAAGCAGGCAATACAGGTTACAAATAAATAAAAAAAACAGTGATTTTTCACTCACCCGTTTTGACCTTACATCGCTGGTTAAAGAGATAGATTCTTCAGAGGTATTTTTGTTCCCTGCTTTGAGTAGATCAGGGGAAGGAACAATGAGTTTTAAATAGGTTTCCTTTTTGGCTTGATGTACTAAAGACAAAGGTTTCACATTGGGAACCAATCCCGTAGACTGTATTACACTTGTGTGTTTGTTCACAGATTCCTCCTTTGCCTGAGAGCTTTGGAAAATAAACGGAAGCTGCTGTGACAAAACCTGAGGCTGCTTCTGCTGGGACTGGAATGATGAGTGAGTCTGGGAATCAGACACAAGAGGTATCTGCTGGTGTGTCCTTTTTTCTTGGGACTTTTCATGTGGTTTTTGTCCATCAGTTTTCATATCTGTTACACCACTATGCATTAGCACCTGCAAAATATGTATTTGTGACTGTTCATATCAGATCAGTTAAAGATTCTTTAAAAAAAAGTAGTACATCATCAGTCCCCATGAAACAATTATACTATTCTTGGCAGAGGAGGAACAGTAATAATTTTAAAGTCAATCTTGTCATGTATGTATTGTTTAGGGTTTTTTTCTGCCCCACCCCCATAGTTTCAGCACGTGAAGATAATGCTTAGTAGAGGAGTACTAAATCATGGTTGTTTTTAAATATATTTTTGACTGTAAACCTAACAGGATACCCAAGATTCCAATCTTGTTCTTCTATTGGCTACCATGAAAAGTAACCACTCTACTAGGAAAAAAGCAATGACCAAAGCAATATCCATAGGAAGATACATTTCTAATATACTATCAGCACACAGCACTTAATTTCGTTATATTTCCCGCTTTATAACAAAAATAACAGTCTGTTAAACTGCTAGCCCATAAAGAACAACAAAACACACACAGGCACATACACAAAGAAAGCAAAAAAAACCCCACAAACCCTGAAGCAAAACCAAAAAGAGTATTCTTAGCATTCATTAACAGGTAGTTAAATAATTGCTCACTGGTACAAACATGAACAGGTCAAATTTTCACAAACAGCTTTCAGTGACAAGACTGTGAGCAGCAGAGTGAGGTGTCATACCTTGTTCTTGGTTTTATGATGTGCTTCATTTTCAGAATCAGATTCATCATCTTCACTCTCTTCAGCACTCTGGTCCTCCTCCTCCTCTTCATCCTCCTCTAGATCATCGGAGTCACTACTACTTATGCCTTCACTTGAGGTGTCTGAAGAGGAGCCCGAATCACTGTCGCTGTTACTAGAGCTTTCCACTGCTTTTTTTCTGGGCTTCTACCAGGAAGATGAATGCTCTATTAATGGTTCAGCTTTAATCTGTTATATCATCTTATTAGTATGCATAATCTTTAAAACAAAAAACAGTAAGACTTTGGAGTAATGTGATTTGCAATCCTTGAACACAACTGACTGTCTTTGCAGAAGACTAAAGAGAAAGAAACGCTTCACAAGATGATGAAACTGAAAAACTGGTCACAAAGTTCCACTAAAATATTTTTCTGACTGCATGCACTGGCAGAACAGTTGGCATCAGTACATTTCAAAGCAGTACATCAAATTTAGGCCTAGAAAATCGGCCTGGAATTCAGGTTTAGCAAACCTCCACAGAATGTACTGCTTCCAAAAAAATTTTAAACCAAAAGCTCTATTGCAAACTAACATAGAAAGAACAATACCTATTATATTCATCAATATGTTTCAGTGACACATTCATTTAACTACATTACTTAACTTGTAATTTCACACTATGCACTGTTCAACAATGTAGGGTTTTGAGGACTGAAAAGAATACGCTCATCAAATTGCTTCTGGGATTTGCTTCTCAAAAAGGGACCAAAATCTGCTGAAATACTCTGACAACTACATTATACTTAAATTATTGAAAAGAACAAATTTGCAGACCAGAATGGGAAAGTAAAAGAAGCAACATGTAAGAATGCAGGAAAAGAAGAAATGTATAAAAAACACAGGAACTCCAAACTGTTGACACTGCAAGACCAGATTTTAAAGTGTAATGGATGAAGAAAGTTAGCTTTTTGGGGAGTTAACCAAAATGAACATGTGTATTTTACAAACACATCTGAAGGAGGTACAGATGGACTCAAGTGTTATGATGGTCACTATGTGAGAGAGACATGAAAATATGTATTACTGCATTAAAGTGTATTTAATCATTAAAGAGAGTTCGCAGGATGACGCTGGAAAGTAAAGAAACATGTTAAACCAGATTACAGACGTCAGGCAGCAGCACCGAAGCGTTACGTAGCATCTACACAGGGCACGTGGAGTCACTGAGGGAACTGTAAGGTTAAAATTAGTCAAAAGGAAGATTGGTGGACAGCAAAACTAGGTGACTGGAAGGCAAAAAAGTTGCAGCAATTCTAGATAACAATGCAGACAGGAGCATCAGAGAAACAGTGCTTTAAAAATATACACTTTCTTAACAAAACTTTCCCTGAAAGTCCACTTTTCAAATCTATTTTTTATGGTAGGTATATTATCAAACAAGAGGCTAAAAAGAAAGAGCAATTTTATGTCGAAGATCCCTGTCTTACGAAGAAGAAATTCACTTAAATTAGTGGGAGAACCTAACAAACTTGTATCTTCTAAGTGGGTGTACTGGTTTTGGATGCAATAGCTAATTTTTTCATAGTAGCTTTGGATAGTGACCAAAAGAGTGTTTATAACCCAGGGATGTGTTAGTTATTGCTGAGCAGCGCTTGCACAACCTCAAGGGTTGTTCTGTTCCTCACATCACCCCACCAGCGAGCAGGCTGGGGGGGGGCACAAGGAGCTGGGAGGGGACACAGACAGGACAGCTGACCCTGACTGACCAAAGAGTTATCCCACACCATATGGCATCTTGCTCAGCAATAAAAGCTGGGGGGAAGATGGAGGAAGGCGGGGACTTAAGGCATTTGTCTTCTCAAGCTGCTGTTATGCATGATGGAGCCCTGCTTTCCTGGAGATAGCTGAACACCTGCCTGAGGATGGGAAGCAGTGAACAAATTCTTTGTTTTGCTTTGCCCTGTGTGTGCAACTTTTGCTTTACCTATTAAACTGCCTTTATCTCAAGCCACAACTTCTCACACTTTCACCCTTCAATTCTCTCCCCATCCCACTGGGGAGGAGTGAGCAAGCAGCTGTGTGGGGCTGAGCTGCCCACTGGGGTTAAACCACAACAATAGCATTCAATTTACTTTGTGAAATAGCTATGAAACATGGAAGCTGTAGGTGGATTGAGTCTCATCTATTTGTCAATTGGCTGGTATCTCTATCTTTTTTTAAACTAGGTTCTCTTAATCGATTTCTGTGATGAATGAGTCATACTTTTTGTCATCATACCTTCTGCATGCTATCCTATGCATTGCTTCACTGTTGGGAAATCTTAAAAATATAAGTTTATTTATTTGGATTTATCATTTCACTGCTCAATTCAGATAGGTGTCAGTTGATACTTCACATGAGGGACAACGACCTGAATGCATGCAGACATTTTAAAAATAACAGATCTAAATAATTGTGCCAGTCTATGGTAGGTCCTATATGTTTCATTGCTGGTGTCATGTTTAAATATCTTCCTGTCCAATATTTGGCACAGATGCAGAATATTTCTTCATGAAGGTTAAGGTCATAAAATGAAAGGACAAAGCCATGATCTGAATCAGTAAAAGTAACAATGCCTCCTGGAATCACATCTCTAGGATTCTATTCCAGTTTTTCCCCTTTGTGGTTCTCTATTTGTCTCCGTATGTGGAAAGGGAAACACCCAAAACACTGCAATAATACTAAAATCAGAAATATCCAGTTTATTCATGATGCTGATGAAATACATACTTGTAACATCAGCTTCTTAAGAGATGCATGTAACAGTCTGGAAAAACATGAGTATGTCAATGGACTTACTTAGTTGATAGTGTTTACTTCCACTCATCAACACTTTAAAACTTTTGCTGTCCATCTACCTTTACAAAATGTATTAGCTGCTGTATCTTACATATCTGTATTTTCATACTGCAGACAAGAAAAATTACCATACCAAGAAACATACCAGGAACATTCTTGTGAAAAAGGAGGCGGCAAGTGCCAAGCAACATCTGACACAAGTCTGATTCACAAAGAACTACCTCAAGTAAGAGAAGGGACAGCTAATTTTGACATAAAATTTAGTATAACTTGTAAGCAATCAAATGCAAATGCTTCAAAACATATCAGGCACTTAATTACCCTGTGAAACACAACGGCTTCCTGGGGAGTTTTTACTTCATAAACAAATAGAATCTCTTTTGACATAGATAAAACCAATACAAAGAAGTAGGCTTCACAGGATTCCACAAGAAGGGATAGCAAATTAGTAGCTTAGAGAAAATGTAGCGATAGGGAAAACTTAAACTCATGCATTTAGTGGATATAAAAGGATTAATCTTGATGGAGAAGCTTCTATCAAATCCAGCATAAAAGGTAAAGCAGCTGTGGGGGGAAGCCAGTAAGCTGCATAGAGGAGAAATAATTCAGAATAAATCAAATAAGTACAGACCAAAAAGTAAGTACTGTTTTTCTTCATTTGAAATATACTAGAAAGAAAAAAGAGAGCATTAGACTTTGGAAGATATATCTAAGAACAGGCAGATATTTATAGAATATCAAAAAATATATTATTTAGAAAAAGGTAATAAAAGACCCTTCAAGAAATACATTCAATAAAAAATATTATTAAACTATACTAAGTGGGCAAATTTCACTTCAACTAGTTCCTCTATCAGCAACAATTTAGTAATAAAAGTTGAGCCAAGAGTGGGTTCAATTAAAATAAATTTCATATTTGATTTTGGTTCACTGACTTTAGCAAATCTGCTAGATGGTTATGCTAATTGAAAATGTCCATTGTTCAGAAAGGAATAATCTAGACTGAATACGAGTACCAAGAAAAGTAGCCCGACCTTAATGACCCTGTGGGATAGTACCATAAAAAGGTGACTAAAGCGACAGTTTAAAAAGATTTGTCATTATTTCGAAGTGCTGAAGTTTGTAAAGGAAATACAGCACGGTAATTGCCAAGAAGAGATATTAAAAGTAAAGGATGTGACTACAGTTAACCCAGCATTCAAATTCTGGAATCCAGCTAAGTAAAAGCCCTCAACGCAAGATTTTGGAGTGGATTCCTATCTCACCAGCTGCCCATTACAGCAGAGGATTTTCTCTAAGCCAAATGAGACTCAAGTTCACCAGCTATGCCTTCTTTCCCTGGAGACTGTTGCTTTACTAATGTAAAAATCCCGCTGACCTTCCTCATCCTAGAAATTCACTAATGCAATCAATAGAGGGGCAGTCAGTTTTACACTTCTTTTGTGAGGCTGAAGCAGCACGTTCTGATGAATGATTATTTATAAAATGTATATTCAGTTTTATCTTGGCCACAAACAGGGCAGGCTTAAAAGAAGACAATTAAAGCATGCTACGCTACAGTTATCAACAGAGTGACCAACACAGTAAAGTAAAAAGTTAATGCAGTTACCAGATTTTTGTAAGTAAGAACTAAGTCATGGATAGTGTATCAGATCACCATGATGATATCTATCTTCAATACAACATCGTTATGCTCAACAGACATCACATGATATGTCACAAATATACAGTGGTGAGCAAGGATTCGGCACAATTTCAAACTCGTGTTTCGGACAGATTCCAGTTTATCGTTGTCCAATCTGTATAGCCCTCTGAAAGATCAATTACACTCCCTAGACAAAAGGAACTGGATGAGAACTTCTAATAACTACAGCTTTGAAGATCAGATGCTTCTATCAACTCAGAAGTTGTTTTTCATAGGCTACAGGCAAAAAAAATTATATAGTACAAGTTACTAACAGACTACATTTCAGGATTCCCTGGGATGGTAGGACAACAGAACTAGAATTCAACCAGGAAGAAAACACTGCACAAAAAGTAACTCTCTAGATTTTCACCAACTGTAAAAACAGCTTGGTATCAGCTTTGCCTTTTCTATTCTATTAAAAAAAAAAATTTAAATACCAACCTCAAAAGAAAATTA
This sequence comes from Morus bassanus, assembly GCA_031468815.1. NCBI lineage: Eukaryota > Metazoa > Chordata > Aves > Suliformes > Sulidae > Morus > Morus bassanus. Next base: position 236,799 of record CM062574.1, on the reverse strand, counting down.
CAACGAAGGATATGATTGAAGAAATCAGCGGATGAATACTAAAAAAAAAAAATAAACCCTAAAGAAAGAAATATTTAGAGAAGTATAACTAAATGTTTTAAAATAAACTGTGCTCCTAGAAAAGGGGGCAAGTGTTGTCACACTTTGAAATTTCAAAAACATAACATCAGTCATACAAAGCCCAGCACAAAATACTCCATCAGCCTACTGTCCCCTGCTTATCCCTCTGCCTTCAGTTCCAGTTGTGGCTTTGTTCTAACATACTGAAATAAAACACTGATTTTTTTATTTTTTTTTTTTTTTTTAAATCAAATCTCTTGATCTTCTCCTCCTCATGTTGGAGCTCTCATTTAGAGTATTCTGTATGTTTTGATTGGAAAGCTTGTTCAAATCATTACATTGACAAATACCAATTACCTCAAAAAGTTTCAGAGGAAAAGAAGTTAAGAATAAGGATTAGAGGAACGTCTAGAATGTCAGCATATCGAGTAAGACCAGGAACAACAAACTCCACTTCCATATTAGAAAAATTATTACAAAAACTTAGGAAGCAAAACTGTTGACAACCTGAAATTTATCTGCATTAGATAGACAATTTAAGATACAATTTTAGATAGACAATTTAAGATACAAAACTAATCAAATTTAAGAAAGGAGGTACACTAATTGATTGAGCACGTTACTATTTAGCAAACTGAAACTGGAGTCTGAAATTGGTACTCATATCAAAAGCAAATATATCAAGGATACAGAATTTATACTGAAAGACAAATGGTAATATGAAGGAGAAGATAACAATGCTGACAAACATCCTGACTGAAATTTGAAAAAACAGTAAGAAGAGGTGAAATTTTCAGTGATACTCATATTAACAAGTAACTAGCTTAACCAACTCAGTTTCTGACTAAGGCAAAGAGCCAAAAAGTGAACAGAAAAGAGTCTTTTCATTTACTTATGCTATAGACTTTGGGAAAGGTATTTGGAGATATTAAAATATAGTCATTTATTTGGTATCCTGCATAATTGCAGTAATAGTCAGAAACGCAGAGACCTTATCTGGAAAAAAAGCTTTATTTCTGCACTACAGAAACAAAGCTTACATTTTGCACATAGATATCCAGGATAAAAGCAGAATTTCAGAAAGAAAAGAGCCATTTCTAGTATGTAAGCCTGAAAAAAGTCAAAGATTTCCCAAATACTTGTAACTGCCTTAATACCTTCAGAAGTTGATTGTTGAACACATAAATAATGTTTTATGGGAAAATGTTCTTTAATATTTTAATAATTTCCCCATTGTCAATATATTAAACACCGTATCACTACACAAATATAATTAACCATTTTAGTGCTAACAGCTATTTTTATGCAGATAAATGTAAACACCAACTGACCTTTGAAAATGCCAACCACTCACCTAAGAATGCTCAGATTTGGGAGCTGAAATGTAATGCAGTAACACAAAGAGAAAGAAAGCAACAGGCCCAATTCACTCACCAAAAAAAAATATAAATAAATATCAAGAAATAGAAGTATTTTAGCCGAGGTGGCTGCCAGTAGGGAATGACTCCCTTAGCTTCCATTCTGATAGTAAACAATCTCCCAGTATCCCATTTCCTGTGTTTTGACTACGTAGTTTTGATTCCAAGAGTAGCAAAGTTCTTAAGGAGTGCTTGGGTCAGTATGTAAGGAGGTTTACTAACTCACTGAGACTACTCATGTCTTTCATATTAAATGGCTGTCTAAGTTTTTTCTTGAATCACAGCCATTAATAATACTTATTTCTTCCGATAAATAGGAAATTATTCCCAGAAAAGCATTTTTCTTTTTATGTCTAAAAAGTTCATTTTACTTCTGAAATGTTTTAATATTTTAATTTACACAAAGACATAATTAAACAGGTATAATTTACAATCGGTTGCAATTTATAATACAAATATTTATATTCTAATATAAACATATCAAATATTGGTGTTAAAAATAATATCCTTTATTTTTGTAATTATACAAATTAAATAAAAATATGTTATTGCGTACAGCTATTAACTACTGGAATTAGTGCTAATGGTAGCTTTTGGTTCATAAACATGTCAAAACACAAACAAAACCCCCCACAAACAAAACAAAAAAAAAAAAACACCCACAAAAAAAAACCCACAGACACAAGTGTACAGATCTTGCTCTAATAACTAATAAGAAGAAAAACCCAAAACATTTTGTACTGGGAGAGAACACTTAAAAATGATGCTGTGTGCACAATCAGAACACTTACCATGTCAATTTTTTGTCTGAATCTTAAGGGTTTTTTCTGTATATTTACCTTATCTTTGATTTTGTCAGCTCTGGGGTCCAAAAGCTGAACTTTGCTTTGTTCCTGGTTGTATTTGCGGCCTCCTGTTCCTGAGGTTATAGCTTTCGCTTGTCCTGCAGATGTTGCAATGCTAGTGGATAGTACAGATGTGCTGATACCAGACACTGCAGTGGTACTGCTCCCATTCAGTGATCCGTTTATACCTTAAGATGACAGATTTACAAAGTGACACTTAAAAAAATCTGAAGTAGCAGATACTTTCTTTGAGATGTTCCAATCATACTAACCTAGCTTCCATAACCACGTAACAAGACACTAGACTACTCACAGCTTACTCCCAACATATACTAAAAATTTGCCATCCATGAGTCACACTTTAATTTCCTCATGAAGTTGTTTTAATTAAAATATTCAGAGCACCCATCATTTAAAGGACAAACACATTTAACGCCATAAGGAGGGGGGAAGAAATAATCTGAAATTGTCCATTTTTAAACCCAAACTATGCTTCAGTTTAGTCGGGGGCAGAAAAACAAGATTTTGAAGAAAGACACAAAAGCAGACATTCCAGTAAATATCTCTCAGAATAATTTGTTTACAATTTTGAAGTATCAATCAGCTCCAAAGAAAACCACATGAAGCCCAAGATACTTTATGAGTTTTACAATGTGTAAAATGCGGTGGGGGCGGAAGTTGTGGGAATGCTATTTGAAATATCATCCACATTCAAGCTTGCTTACTTCTCTGTCAAGACAACTGTTGTTTTCTAAGAAAATACCCCTAACCACACAAATTTGCTACTCTGCAATCCCAGGACTACGAGATGGATTTTGAAACACACATCAGGTCCTAAAACCTACCAAAACTATAAAAAAAAGCTTTGTTTGTACATCACAGAATCACAGAACAGAATATCCTGAGTTGGAAGGGATCCACAAGGATCATCAAATCCAACTCCTGACTCCACACAGGACAACTTAAAAGTTAAACCATAGATCTAAGAGCGCCATCCAAATGCTTCTTGGATGCAGACAGGCTTGGGGCCATGACCACTTCCCTGGCAAGCTTGTTCACCCTCTTAGTGAACAACGTCTTGCTAATATCCAATGTGAATTTCCCCTGATGCAGCTTTAAGCCATCCCCTCACGTCCTGTCACCAGAGGGGAGAGACTAGCACCTCCCTCTCCGCTCCTCCTTATGAGGAAGCCATAGACAGCAATGAAGTCACCCCTCAGCCTCCTCTCCTCTAAGCTGAACAAACTTAGTATCAAACACCAAACAAACGTATCTTACATCTTCAAAAGGCACGCAATACCACTACATAAAATACTGGTTTGAAATGCTAGAAAATGTTCTAAATGTCATGGTGCTATTTTCATTGAGATCCTGTCGCCATAGCCATCCCTCCCTCCATGCCCCCCCAACAGCTACCTGATGCCACAAACTTTAAAAGAATACTTTTCCCTACTACTCAGTAACAGACAAACTATCTCAGGAAACAGGGGGAAAGAATATTAATAGAAATAGTATTTTGTTACTAACAGCCCACACTTGTATGCCTCATGCTTAGCTAACAGAATCAATTTTTATAGAACTGTTTAGTAACAGGAAGAATAATGAGAGGTACAGCTCAAATTCCACATCTTTCTGCATGTGCAGAAGTTGGATAAGATTATTCCCTCTACAACTTTAGCCACTACCTTTTTCTGTACTGCTCCGACTATTTTTTCCTGTAGCTCTTGAGTGGAATGGAGTAGAATCACGATTCTGTGCGGGAGGTGCAAACAGTGGTGGAATTCCCAAGAGCGGTGGGAAAAAAGCTGCCCCGGGACGAGAGTGCGTGTCTGCTGTTCGCCACCATTCTGTACCGCAAAGGAAATAAAAACAAACTTCAGTTGTTCTAATAGTATATTTAAATACGTCCGTAAGCATGTTGTTGTGCACGATCTAGAGCAGACTTAGTTGAATCTGGGAGTAAGAGGAAAACACAACACTTAGGAACTTCTTAAAACACATGAATTCCCCACAGCAATTCTGGTCTTAAGTCATTAAAGCCATTCTGGTAAAGATTTCAATACAGTTTTATTTAAACACATTCTGAAAATAAATACTTAATAGAAAGCTATGTGACAGCGATCACCCCAAAATGAAACTGCTAGTCTTATAAACAGGATCAATGTTCAAAGGTCACTCTTGTGAGTGAATACTGATAATGAATAATGAGTATTTTATTATGATGTATGTAATTAATAATAATTAATTATAATACCATAATAATTAAAAATCATTATTAGCTCAGCAGTCTTCCTACATCAGAACTACGAAAAAGCACAACAGCTTGAAGTCACCTTTGCAATCTCAGTCTTGGAATACTCCAAGGCCTTCACCACAAAACCAGACCTGAAGCAGCTCCTCATGAAATGACGTATTTAATATAGGAATCTCTAGCTACCCTGTAGTAACTCTATACCCAGTCTTAGAGGTTTCTACTCTGGAGTTTGACATTGGATCAGAAAAAAGCAGTCTCTTTATTTTTTTCCCGTAACATCCCTACTAAAATGGTTGTTTCACAACCAGAAGCAGGGCTACTCTGTGCTGCTTGTTACATAAATTTAAGTGGTTGAGCAAGGAATAAAGATTTCGTATTTTAAAAACCATCTAATCCTCTTTTTTGTTTTGTTGCTGTTTTAAACTTTCATCTTAAATGGTTATTGATTTTTGCTTTCCAGGAAAATGAACTTTTTTAAAGTTCTTTACTATAGCAGCAACTATTTAGAATATTTATGCAACCCTTAAGTAATCCTTTTCTGCAGGTTCTTGAAACTCTGCAAGACCAAACTGACTAAATTTTTTTAATAAGGCACTGCTAAGCCTAAACAGCCATGTAAGAGGCAAATAGCCAGTGCACTGCTCCTGTCATAGGTTTCTGTGCTTAAACATGAGCCCAGAAACGGTGTACAGATTTGCATAGAGGAATTCCTTAGAAGCGTCAGGGTCGTCTTTTATAATACCTGTTGCAGTAGCTACAACTGCATTTTGTAACACCTTTATTAGTCAACAACTGAAAAAACCACAAAGCATAATTGAAGAACCACCTTTCAAATCCCTCTGAAGGGAAAGAAACTTCTGAAAGAAGATCCTATTAAAAATTATATATGTGAGAGAGAAAATGCGTGTGTTTGAAAAAAAAAAAAGCAGTAATATTTTGCCAAGAAAGAAAAATCTCTTCCAAACTTCTCTTAAAACTAACTCTCCCCCACCCACCACCAATCAAAACAGAAGTGATATCACATTACAAGAAGCAGAAGAATCAGAAACATGACACACAAATGCCATTGTGGCAAGGGCTAGAATAACATAGGCATGGTCTACATAAAACCTAAATCTAACAAGCAAGTGCACATAAAACAATTCAAGTCATGGAAGAGGTGGTTATCTCTTGGCCAGGTCCTACATTGGCCATATAACTGTGAAGGTGTTTAAAGGGTAGCAACGGTAAGCGTTTTGGTACAGTTGACTCACACAAAGAAGTTGTTAAAACACAGTGCTTTTTTTGTTTTTGCTTTTATGCTTTAAATATCAGATTTGTGAGCATGCTTTCCAGTCTTATAGTGAAAATTTTATCATGTAACACTAAACACTAAAAACGCACTCGAAGGCACAATCTACACATGCAACAGGATGAACTAGATGGTAAGCAAGTCTTCTCTGACTTCTGTGATTGACTGCTTTTCCTCTTTTTGACAATTATTTTTTAGGGCTTAAGTGCACTTATGATTTTTTTTTTTTCTTTTAACTCTGAAACCTTGATTAAGTTGTGGCATACATTCAGGACAAAAACAGTTTTGCATAATATCCCTGTGAACAGCTGAGAAAGGGCAAGATCTGTGGTTTGGCCCACTGGCATGCTTCATTTCTTAAAATAAAAATATCATTATGAGGATGGGAACTGTGCTGTAAGTACAGAACGTCTGCTATTTTACACAGATGCATTACCACTGTGATTAAAAGAATTAAACCATACAGTTGAGCAGGATTTAGCCTAATGCATTTTAAGACAGTAAAACACATTAAGGAGGTAAGGAAAGTAAGAAATAGCTATGTCAGTATAACAATACTACATACGGTAATTAAGACTCTGAATGAACCCATAAATGAAGTTTGAACAATGCTAATAAACAAATTTTAACCTGCCAGTGTCAACAAACACTGAAATTCTAAAAACATACATCACAGTGATTTTAAAATGTTATAAATGAAAGATTCCAATTGCTAAAAAGACAAAAAATATGGCTATAACACCAGCAATGAAAACAGAAGACTGGACACTCTAGAGCAACAATTGCAAAGCTTTCATCATGGTATGATAAGCAAGCTGTAATTGATCTGCAAAAACTTCACATTATTCCATTAACTTAATTTGGAATTTGAGCATAGTGTTACATAGTAGTCTTGTATGTATTCTGAGTGGTCCCACAAAGTTACAGAATCATTGCCTTGGAATGTACTAAGCAAGAAATGTAAAAACAATGGTCACTGGACAATATATATAAAATAGTACACATACAGACAAATTGCTATCATATAAGGACAAAGGTGCCTTTCAAAGGCTTAAGCAAGATTATAACTACATAGAGCTAGCCTGCCTAAGATAACTTCCGAGCTATTTATTGTATTATCAAGATCTATGGAAAATACTGCCCTTCAATGAGACAGCAAAACCAAAATTTTAAGATTATTAATTTTTCCCCCTACACTTATTTACCCAGATACCCGAATATAAAAACACCATCTTTACAGACATGAGTGTCTCAATTTTTAGTTGAAACTTCTAAGAACATCACAGAAGGTCAGAAAATTGTCTAAGGTCAGATGCAGAGTTCTTTCATGCCTACTTTGGCAAAACTAAAATTTTCTCAATGAAGAAAGTTTCTCCTTGCAAAATGGAACAAAGCCAATGGAACCTATAAGCAACTACCATCCCTTATAGCAAAGCTTAAAACAAGTACCCATTAACTCTGCTGCGCTAACACGTGTTAGATGGGCGTTACAACTGAATGAATCTTTCCATGCAAAAACAAAAAAAAATTTCACTGAATGAGAACACGACAAATGAATCAGTATTCACTGCTTTCTGAAGTATTTTACCCCTCCTTACTTCACCTCTACATGCATTGCTTTCAGATGCTTTTGCTTTGTGTAGGTAGGTATATAGTATCTCAGTATCCTCCCAGTAACAAAAGTTCTGCTTTTACTTCTCTGGCATTAATAACTAAAAAAAAATTCTGTCATTTATATCAAACAAAATTTTAAAAATACTAGAAGATGTCTTTGCAATATTTGCTGTAGGTTTTTACCAGTACCTAATCCTACACTCTTAAAACCCTACTGGTGGTGGAATCACACAATCCTAAATTCTGCCTTGCGGGTGGGGTGCGAGGAATCTGGACACACAGGGCCTGGCCAGCCAAGAAAAGGGGAGATCTCTTCAAGATATCCACTTCCTGGCAGGAATATCTTTTCTTCAAACTACAGAAAAAGTGAATTAAGAAGCATCTTGACTTACTGCATACTCTGGAGAACACATTACAGTATTTAATTTACTTTAGAAAGCTTTGTTCTCAGATGTAAGATTTACAGAGTATGCAAAACTGGAAAACACTAGCTTACTCAGCTACTGACATCTTATGGTGGAAGTCAGATGCATCATCTTGTATTCATCTCTCTTGTGCGATATGTTGATATTTTAACGGATGGGAGACTACTGACTTTACAAGATGCCACCAAAAAAACCCTTTACTTGTGAATAAAATCAAGTAAGAAACAAGATCATGCTGGCCAATCCTATTACAGACAAATGATATGTCTGTAATAGTACTTTCAAGAATTATGGTTATGCAATCAACACACCCATATAATGAAAAAGGATGTTATCTCATGAGGGACAAAACAAAAAAGATAAGGGACTACTTTGTTTCTTAGAAGACTACTGTGAAAACACTTTTCCTGAGAAACTCACCCAATATACTTCTTTCTTTTCATCAAAATCATCCCGGACTTAAATCAAGCCTATAGTCTGACATCTTTTGCCTGAAGTCTTTTACAAAGTCTGCCTAGAGGATGAGGACAGTTAACTCTCTTTAGTTTAATATTCCTTGCAACAGTGTTCACCTGGAAAAGGTGCTAGCTGGGGATGTGCCGCTAAGGCTGTGGGTGTACCAAGTATTCTCAAGCCACCAAACCCTAAACATCCTGAATGGGATCCATGCGGACCAAAGACCAGGTGGCTGATGACTGGGAAGGCACTCAATGCAGTGGATAGGTTGCACAGCCGATCCCCAGCTGTTCCGAATGCATGTCCTCAGGGGAAAAAACCAACACTTGAAATCACAGCATCTGTCTGGATAGTGCAAAGTCCAACCTCAAGTTTAAAAAAATTTTACTGAAAAGTTTTTATATCTTAAAAGCTATCATTAAGTTTTACGTATAGTATCTTCTTCTAGTATTGGCATTGTATTTCCACAACACAGAAAACATCTGAAAACACGAGCAACTCTAACAAAAGGTTTGTAAGTAAAAATGAAAAAAGGTATTATATTTGCTATGGCAATTTCTGGTAGCAGAGAAAAAGAGTTTGCCCCTGTAACATACTGGGATCAGAAACAGAAGAATATCCTTTTATAAGCAGAACTATTTGATGTACCTATCCTTAACACACATTAAATATCCCATTTCAGAGATCAACAGGGGCCTACAAAACACACAATGCACAAACTAATAATGAAATGCACAAAATAACAAACACATCTTGTATACATTTTGTATCTTTTAAAATAGAACTCAAAAACCCCAATAACTTCACAGTCATTTTTGAGACCTAAACTGAAATTTCTGTAAGCTAGTTTTGGAAAACAATTTAAAGAAAATTCTATTGATCATGATCAAATTATCCATTTGTAGGCACTTCTACATTCAGTCCTTACTGGTATCAGAAGTACAAAATAGAATTTATAGGGAAGCCATTAGTTTTGGCTTGTAGAAGTTATGAAACTGCTATTATATTGTTTAAACATTGTATGTCATCTTTTTAGCTATGGTTCTAGATGAACTACATTGAATTAAACATGGCTCAATTTCTGAAGATGATTAAAAAAAATCCACTTTAAATGGCAGATATACATTACTCATTAATCTTTTTCCACAGCAGTTAGTTCTATCTCACACTATTTATATTTTCAAAGCTCACAACTTCATTTAAAACTCCTAGAACGCTATTTTCCAATCCCATGATCAAACAACAGGAAGTGTTACAATGCTTTGTCTGACTTCTGTTAACAGTCACATCAAGTGACTTCACCAGTCAAGCGTGGGTATGTTGCAGCTGTGTAGCCTCCACTTTGGTAGGACTCCTCCCCTTTTCTCGACTGCCTTAAAGCTTTGCCTTAAAGCCAATTCCGCTGCCCCCCCCCCCCAACCTGCTTTACAATAGAATATCTTTCACACAGCTGGACTTCAACAATAGCATCCAAAAAATAAAGGCACTATTAAGAAAGACATTTTTTAAACAACTCTCATAATTCCTTTCCCCCCCACCTCTTTTTAAATTAACAGGGTTACCTAATCCAAAAAACAAAGGTCTACAGAAAAGGTCTTCAATCTGTGGCTTTAACAAAGAAAAGAAAGAAAAATAAGTCTGGTGTCTACAAACATAGCAGAAAAGATTTAGGAGTACACAAATCCAAAATAATTTAAACCCCTGGAATGAGACACTGAGAAACTGGGTTTTTTCAACAGACTGCATTAAGACCTCTCAGTACTGGTTTGAGTTTTAGCGTTTTGGTTCTTTTCCTTCCTAGTGGATTTATTTGAAGTGGAACAGTCAATGTGCAGTCCCGGTCCTTGGAGGTTTGCAAAACCAGACCAGGTAAGGGCCTGGGCCACATGGTCTGACCCCGTAAATGGATTCTGCTCTTCAGACTAGAGGCCTCCTGAAGTCCCCTCCAACCTGAGTTTTCCTATGATCTTACAAACCTAAAAGCACTTTTCAGTGTAAACTCAAGACAATATCCCAATGATATTTTTATTTTGCAGCCATATTTCAGAAATACACATTACTCAATCCCAATTCAACTATTTTAGTTACTCTTTTTCAAGTATCCAGTTCTTTAACTCATTTTCATACCATTTGGTCTTCATCTTATAAACTGTAATCTGTGGTAACTTCGTAAGAGTCAGAAACTAGTTTTCCTTACTTTTTAAATCTATACAACACGGCAAACTTTTTCTTTGCACATACAGGTGATGAAAACAGTAAGAATCAATACTGCCTACCACAAGCACCTCCACACGTGTGTAAGAACAAATTATTTACAACTAGTTCTATTTAGCAGCTTACACCTCATACAAAACTACACACAGTTATGGCAGACAAATATACCTAAAAATATAGCAAATATTTAGTAGTAAATAAAAACATTTATTTTCCTTTAACCAGATATTTTTGCTTCCCCTTTAAATTTTTAATTTACAGAAGTCTTGCCAGTGTTCTGTACCACTCTAGTACCTCATAATTTACACAGGTTGGTTGTTTTTTTTTTTTAAGATGTTATTATTGACACATATAAGTATAAAGGCCATTTTAAACTTCTTTCTTATAATTTGTTAGTGTCCAGAACAACATTCTGACCTGACTTTTGACACTAGTACAGCTATACCACAATAATGCACTTCCCATTAAGACTGCATACAGTGGACATATTGCAAACTCTCGTAACTGCCATGTACCTAACTGTCACCATTTCTAGCCAAATCAGGCCATCACTGTAATTTGACTGAAGGATAGAACCAGCCAATACAAGTACAAGGTCACACTCTATCATCACTGAAAGGTTGTGCAGATTAGGGGAGGTCTCCAAGAACTGGAGAAAGGCCAATGTTGCACCCATCTCCAAAAAAGACCAAGAGGACAATCAAAGGAACTACAAAATGGTCAGACTTATGCTAGCCCCCTTGGAAAACAATGCAGTGAGCCCTCTTATATGAACCATGCAGGAACACATTCCTGGGCACATGCAGAACACCCCCTGTGATAAAATTACTCGATTTACGGACAAGAGGAGAACAGTTCATGTCATTAAGACCTAATTAAGCACAGCTTTCGATACTGTCTCCCACAAATACTCCTTAATCCAAATCAGGACATCATGGTCTGGATGGGGTGAAAACTAGGTAAGTAAGAAAACACACTCAGAGGATAATGGCTAATGAGCCCTACTCTACCTGGATGCCTGTGACAAGTGGAGTATTGCAGGGTTTTATCCTGGGATCTGTTCTCTTTAACATCTTTATCAATGACCCAGAGTAGGAAATGGAGTGCTTTCTCATAAAGTTTGCAGAAGACATCAAACTGGGCGGACAAGTCAGTCCACCTGAGGAAAGGGATGGTATCCAGGGGGACCTAGACAGGCTGGAGGAATGGATTGGCAGGAACCTTATGAAACTCAACAAGAACAAAAGTGAAGTCCTACACATGGGAAGGAAAAATCTCTCGGAACAATAGAGGCTAGAGACTGACTGGCTGAGGAGCAGCTCTACAGAAAAGACTCTAGGGGTTTTGGTGGACACCAAGCCATACATTAGCCAGCAGTGTGCCCTGGCCGCAAAGGTCATCAGCAGGCTGGGCTGTATGAGCAGGAGCACAGCCAGTAGAGCAGGGGAAGTAAATATCCCACTTAACTCAGTCCTCTGCAGACTGCATTTAGAATATTCCGTACTGTTTTGGGTCCCAAAAACAACAAAGACACTGACCTCAAAGCTGACCTCGCTTTGATTATGAGGCTGGACTAGACAACCTCCTGAAGTCCTTTCCAAGCTTAATTTTTCAATGATCTAAGTCTACAGATATGCAGAAACCCAAGGTAGTTCTGAATAAACAAGCAGCAACTGCCAGAAGCACTCTAGCTATGGAGGTTGAAGCTCCAGAAGGCCAATTTACTGTACTTCTCAGCAGGACTAATTAACCTAGGGATCACCAGCACAGTGATATCACTTGTTACAGCCTAACCAGCTTGACCATCTCTTTGATGTGTTTTACTGAACTACAAAGACTTACCCTACACATGTTGGAGGGAATCTCATTGACGCATGTAAGAAGTCTCTTGCTGCAAGGAGTGTCCCACCTAAAACAATTTGCCCCTTTGCCCTAGCACAGAAATAGCACCACTTGAATTTTTAGTAAACATGTTTCTTGAAGAGGGGCAGACAATAACCCCCCTCTACACCCTAGGCACTGTTTGTTGGGGGTGGACAGTGGAGAGAATTATCTTGCTGCTAGATGACAAATGACAGTAGAGGTGGACTACAGTGAGTATGTTCGAAGATTTGTCTTCTACAGGGTGGCTATAACATTTTTCTTGAACAGATCATTTCAGTAAATTTTACTCTGTTCCTCCAACCTCCTGCCAGAAGCACTGAAATTTTTACATGAAGCAATGAAAATGCCAACAGGTCCAGTCACAGTGTTTACTTAAAACTTTCCAGGGCAGGTCCTGATCCAATTCAATACCCTCTAGCAACCTTTTTTTAATGCACATTCTCATGAAGAAACAAATGCATTACAGAAAACCTGTTCCACCCTCAAGCATTCAGTCTTCAGTCATGCCACTGTGATAAAACTTATACATTTCAGAATGTAAACAATGAATACATCCCATCATTATCATGAAAATCAGACTGGAGTGATTAAAAGTTTTTACTTATTAGAAAGCCATTATCCCATTGCCAGGCTTTCACCTTAAAAATTAATGTATCAAATATTTCATGGCTTCGTCCCCTTCCAAACTGGAATGAAAGAACTAAAAGAAGATGAATACTTTATGAATATACTGTTAGTATCTTACATCATTTGTTTAATTTTAACAACAAATGCATTAGAACAAAAGCCTCTTCCCTTTTTTTCGGATATCATCTGTTCTTTGATAGAAAAGCACCATTCAAGTGTTCCACAGCTGTTACCTTCATATTTACAGCTTCAGCTATGGTGAAACTGTTCATTGTATCATTTATCACTCAGAAATAACTAAGAAAAGGGAGGCTTGGCAATAGTTTATTTCATCAGAAGTCTAGTATCATCACTGTGTAATACAACACCTTCCAGCGAGGGCTTCTCTTTTTGCTGACTCTTGCATGGACCATTTAAAAGGCATAATCTCCCATACAAAGTACTCCGTGATATCATTATGAGGGCATATACTGACATACTTCATGCCAGGTCATTCCTTACTCTGTGAGGAATCTTACCTGATGTCTACCAAGTGATTAAGAGTAGTTCTAAATAAGAAAAATAAGCCAAATGAGGTAAGGGGGACAATGCTTACATGAATTCCGAGACTGTATACATCTTCTATGCTCAACTCCATTTTTTAACTTTGAAAAACATGAAGGAAGAAAAGACAGGCTATGAGTAGTGCCTATGTTAAAGCAGAAAGCAGAGCTGGAGGATATTTCTTCCAATAAAGACTTGTCTGAGATGGAAGGGATGTCTAGCATTCTGGAAGCAGGAAAACTGAATTAGAGAATCTTAACAATCTTACACGCCAATTAGTTTCTCGTAAGCTATAAGAATCCCTGGATTTATTTAACTTTTTTTTTTTCCCCCCAAGAATTGTTTTCTGCTTCTTACATCTACAAGAACTCAGCCAAATTAACAGTAACCACGTCAGGCAATCAATTGCTAAGGAGTGCCAATGGAGTATCTTTATTTTAATGCCCTTCAAACTATTTGGAACTTCCAGCTGTAGAGTGGGCAGTGAGCTGCACCATTTGTCTACAATCTATCGCACTGTTTCTGACTGTACTCTAACTTTCAGGACATACAGTGTCCTTTATTTGTTTAATCAACAGGTACCACTGCCCCAGTTTCAACTGGTGCCCCTGCTTTTAACTTCAGTATAAGTAATGCCATCTGTAAGACTGGGAGGTTGGCCAGCAATATGAAGATAAGACATGATGGGTTGGAGGGAAAAAACCAACAGGGCTAGGTGAACTGTATTGTAAAAATTATGGGTAAAACATAAGCATAGATGGAGTTGTGCATACCTTAATAAGGAGAGTGAATCTAAGGCAGAAAGGACAAGAAGTGGAAAGGAAAATGGAAAAGGGAAGTGACCATAAAGAAGTAAAGAGTTTATTTGAGCTGCTACACACCTGGAAGGGTGGGGAAAGGCAACACAGAAAAGAGCAGGCACAGTACAGCAAGTCAGCATGTGTTTATAAGTTAGGACAAGGCAAGAACTTATAAACAAGGCAAGAATTATAGATGAAAGACAAAAAAACCAAAGAGATGACCAGAAATTTTGTAATGCTGGTAACGGTAATCTCATAGGCATTTCAGAGCTAAACTTCAGCTTTTGAGATGGCCTGAACATAAGGATGCAAGAAAAATCAGGAAACTCCAAGACTGTAAAATGCATACATAACCAGAAGAACAGAATGGTTGCTAATGGAGAGAAAAAGCAGGAAAATATAAATATCAAAGAACAGAAAGTTCATTTGTACCATATTTTAATAAAAAGAGCAGCGCACCAAAAAAGACAGAATCAGAAAGATCACGCATTCCTGTTTTCCAAGAGACTCACTTTACCACCAAAGGCCTCTGCAAACTGACCACACTTTTGGGGGACTTTGTACACAGAAAACATTACTTGACCTTGTTTGCTAATTCTATTCCTCTTTTTAGATTCTTTTTTTTTTTAGTGCTATTATTGTGTTAGTGTATATAACGGATAAGTTTGGAATGATCTCCTGACTGCAGTATCTCATCATGTTAGCTGTTATGAACACAGGGGCATTCACTAGATTTTTCATTTCTTAGCAACTACAAGGCAACATAATGGCAATATTACATACACCGTGCAGGGAAATTCCTCTTGTTGCAAATTTCTGGTCCAGGCACTTTTTTTTCTTTTTTTTTCTCCTCCAAAACAAGAATGGATTTGCACTTAATTTCACTGATGCTAACTATTGCAGGTGATGTATACAGTGAATATTTCTTTATACTTTCAGCCTAAGTTTAAAAAGATTCTATTTTGGTTGTTTGCTGAACTTAGTTCAAATGTCTTTAACTTCAGTTAGTAAATTATCACATTAAAAAAAAAAAACCAACATAACAAACACAGTCTAACTTCATTTATGTACCTTCTTCCACAACTGATGTCCATACTTAACTAGTAACTCTAAATGTTAGTTACCATCTGCTACACAGTTCAATCAGGAAGCATCACAATACTCTTTTTGTGTTCTTTCTTAAAAAAAAAAATCAGTAACAACACTTGCTTCTCTCTCACAGACCACAGTGGTGATTCTTAATGATGCTCATGAGTAGCAATGCATTGCAATGTTTCATAATACTCTGAAGATAGGTCAAGCTAAAACATCCTTTGAGCTTGTTATCAACTTTCTTTATCACACGCAAAAAGAGTAGGTGACTTTATACTATATCACACATTATTGTGGCCTTTTAAAAAAATACATTGTGTGCTACCTCAGGCATTATCTACTGTGTCCAGAAAAGTGAACCCATCAATTTTTAAATATGCATTTAGAAACATGGAAGAAATAAAACATAAAGGAAAATGGAAGCCACATTTTGTAACAATAAACTGAACTGTAATGACATTTTTCCTCTTTCTTATTTGATGAAAGCATTAACAGTCTGTCTAGCAATTAATTCTAGTATTTCCTTAAATTTTCCTATATTAGTATTTGCTCTTCAAGTTACTAACTTACTGTAGGCATGCTCTGCATAGCAAAATTTCATACTAAACTGCACTCCTTACCATTCTTGACTTACTTCAAATAGGTTAAATATTTTTGAGCACAGCTTTTGAAATTCTACTAACCACTACACAGATGAATGATTGAAAGCATTACTACAAAGGGCAACATACATTTCAACAGTGCTGGTCTCTTAGTAACAAGGAACGATAACTGTGAATGCTTTTGTTAATATTAATGAACCTCCCAGCGCAATATAAGGTTTTCAAAAGAACAGGAATAAATAAATAATGCCTTAAAATACAAAGCATCAATGCACCAACCAGCAGAAAATACAAAAATAACGTGGTATTTCGAACACTGCTAAGGGTATTCCAACATACACAGCAAATCTAGAGAACTGCTTAGGGTGACAGAAATTACTGTGTGTTTTCCTCCTTTCTGTGTTGTTCTTTAATCATTACAGTGCTAGCAAAGTTTGCCTTCTACATGCCTCCCAACATCAGTAAGTCTTCCAAACTCCTTGTATGCATGATTCCAAATCACTTCTATGTGTGATTTCATAGTACTGATGAATGTCCCTGAGTGTCAAAGACTGGAAAGAATGGAAAGGGATGGAAATGATTTATATATACATAAGTAAAAATCATCCACTCTTATCATTGTTTTAAAAAACAAAAACCCTCATCTGAATAGAAAAACATCAAAAATGTCTGTTAATTTAAATAAAGAGCAAAGCACTGGCTATCTCATTAAAGCACATCAAAAAAAAAGGCATTTTAATAAACTGAATATTCTCTCACAAAAGCAAGTACACAGGTAACAAATGTGAATGGAATTGCAAGGACTCCATCTTTAACTTTCCTTCATAAATCATAGGTTAAAAGAAGGTAGTCTTGGACTAATTTTCTAAAAAAAGGATATTTTCAAAAGGGATTGACCAAACTGCTCTACTGAGAAAGCTGATGCATAATTTAGGCACAAACACTGCAGATCAACTTTGAGGAGTAAGAATACAAGGAACAGACACAGAGAACTGACCTACTAAGCCATATTTTAAGAAATATCAAACACATGGCAACTCTTTAATATAAGAGTTACTAGGTGCTTGATGTGGTTTTAGATGAAATTATTTAGGTGCTCAAATACAATGGTTTCCTTTAATCTCTAACATCCAAGAAGCAACGCACTGAAATTGTTTTTCTTTCAGTGTTGTTTCTTCAAAGTCCTTTCCTTACAAATAAAGGTAAAATTCTATGTCCAAACAACACTCAAAATTTTTCATTCATATGCGTAGTCCTTGTAGCCAATATTAGATGAGACAGAATTTTGAAACATGGAAGTACTTGAGTTATGCCTATTAAAGTACTTTATCCATCCCCCCCCCCCCGCTTTTTTTCCTCCATATTTTTGCTTTTATGTTCTTCAATAACATTGAAAAATAGCAGGGGGGGTTGTTGTTGTTGGGGGGGAAGGGGTAGAGGGGTTGGGGGGGTTGGTTTTGGTTTGGTGGGGGTTTTTTTTGTTTGATTGGTTTGGTTTGGGGTTTTTTTCTTCTGTTTTTTTTTTTGGGGGGGGTGTTTATTTGTTTGGGGTTTTATGTTGTTGTTGTTGTTTTGTTTTTCGTGGTTTTGTTTTTTTACATCTGGCATATTATCCTCATAGTCTTGTCCCTAACAAACAGAGTTTATTTAGCCAGTGCCTGGACCCCACTGCACTGTGCAGTCCAAACACTGAGAAAGAAATCAGCTTCTGGCCTATAAAGGTAATGAGGCAGGAAGTCTAAGTGAGGCTGGTATCGTGTTTACAGAATTATTGATAATAATGAAATCAGAGACTGATTCTTAATGATACATATATAAGACACTAAAATTAAGATGTACTGACCATCTTAACATTGATTTCCAAAAATTGAGAACCTGTGACATAGAGTGTATAACACTACTTTGTACTTACTCCAAGCATCTGCATGGCTTTAACTATTACCATCACATTCTCCCTCAACATTTGAGATTGTCACACATTCCACAAACTGTAAATCACCACTTAGTTTTTACACATCCATTTCAATTTTGCTATTGTCACGTAGCATTCAGAATCCTTAAAATGACCAGAATTCAATACCTACAAGCCTCAGATGAAAATTTTGACAAAACCAAGGAATATAAAAAACACTTACCACAAAAGAAATCTGTTTATACAGTTTTACATTTTAGACACTAAATTTGAGCTTTCTCAACATTTATTTCAGGAGCCACAATGTAATTTTTATATAAAGACTAAGACACAAAAAAAATAGTTGGTGTTTAAAAAAAAAATCTTTGTTACTATAAATCAGAAAATCAAGTGGAAAATGACAGACTTTTCCAATTAAAACAATCCTGTGACTTTGAGCACTTATGTCCACAATTTTAAAATCCTTCTGGGTCTCATTTAAGGAGAAATAGTGGACTCCAAAAAGACTGAAGATTTTTGCTTTGACAAAAGTAGCTTCTGGTTTGGAAAAAATATTTTTTTTTTTTCCATTTTCATTTTATAAGAAGTTAATGAACTTCCTTTTTTTGAAAATTAACAATAAAGAACCCTTCAGGTCTGATAATATCACAACAGTAAGAGTCAATTGTTCAGCTTTGAACAGTTTCGCATGCTGGTATTATTGCCCCTCATGAAGACAAAACACTGAGTAACGATATCATTTACTCATGTGAGAAGAGACTGCTGATTTATATTCTTCCAAAGTTGCTAACATTCTCATGATGAATTCAAACCTCTTTCCAGACTCAATTTTCTTTTCCAACGTGCCTTCTTATTTTCAGCAATGGGTAAATAAGAAGAAAGCAAGTAAAGTATCTTTTTACTTGATTGGAATGCTTCAATTATTCAGGAACTAGTCCTGTATTAACCAATTAAACTAACAGTATGGGATGTATTCCATAATGGTTTCACACAGGTGCTTTGTCTATTTGACCTGGGCATACGCCAAAATAATTTATTTGTAGTGTAATCTCCCTGGCAAAGCACAAAGACTCCCAGTCCTAACTCACCATGCATCGTGGGGACCTGACAGGGTATGCAATCAAGTTTATTGCAGAGACTACTTAATAGCCTATTGATTGTTGCAAAGAAAATAAATAGATGAATTGGAATAAAAAGAACCTCTCTAATCTAATGCATAAATCAAGTAAGATGCCTTTACCTTCCCTTAGTAAGAATACTTGTTCACTCTTAAACAATTATTTTATTAGATGCTAGAGAAATGCTTTTTTAAATGTGAAGATCATTTAATTATCAGACAGAGATTGACAGACTGTCACTGGTTTGTTTTTTCGGGGTTTTTTTTGTTTGTTTGTTTTGTTTTTTTAAATATCACAGAAGTGAATAACATCTCAGTTTAGGAACAGGCTAGGATACTAGTCTATCTTGACTACAGAATATCTTGTAAATTCAAGACAGTTTTGACTCAATGAAATCGTTGTTCCAGCCATAAGTCATTCACAGGAAAACAGTCTTTGGCTGGCTGACAGCATAAACACTTCTGTGAAGTTTCTCTAGGACAGTGTATACCTCTTCAGAGCCGATGCAAGAGTAACCATAGTGTACTGTGTCAGGCAGAGAAATAGATATACTCATAAATAAAACTGACGGGACATTACTGATAGTAAAATTCCAGCTTGTTTTTAGAAATATGAAGTGTCCTTGAGAAAATATATATGTTCTTGAAGATCAGGTGAAGCCATTAAAAAAAAAACTAAAATGGAAACAACCCATGAATACTGGGAATTACTATCAGTCTTTATAACTATCAGCTATCAGACAGAAATGAAACCTTTTTTTTTTTTTCTTTAAATAAAAGTTGAGATGAAATTGTAAAAACTACTTAAGAAAAGGACTGCCTGGATTTTCTAATGAAGAAAGAAACTGACAGTTTAGTTTCTTTATTACATAATTCATCTGCTTTAGTCTTACTATATTTTGATAGACCAAATCTATATCCTATGTATACACACAATGTCACAGGAGACACGAAATTACATCCTGTAATATCTACAAAGCAAAGGCAGCAAGGAGAGGTAAATGAGTCACGTAAATCCTCAGTTTGGGTCTGCACATTTATAGCCATATGTAAATGAACTCCTACTACATTCTGGGAACCACCACTGAGAACCATTTCAAATGGCATGGGCTAATAAACATGGACACAAAAAAGTCTTCTGGAGCTGAATTTGTAGTGGGGTACTGAAAAATAAAACACATCGTTATTTGTTCTGGATGAGTTTTAGTTAGGAGCTTTTCTGGCTGATTTTATTTTAGAGTAATTAAAATAAATAGTTGAGACATAATTCTAGGTACACAGACATTCTGGTTTCTATTTTTCTTCCCACAGAAGCTGCAAATGAACAAACGCAGGCTACAGAAGGGCACTCGGAATCTACTGGTTCTATAGTATCAGTGCAGAAGAGTTTTTTCAGTTTGGAGAACTCATTCTCGCTCACTCTACTGCAAGAACCAAGTTTGTTCCAAAAGTAGTGGTTTAACATGAATTTAAGCTGGAAAACTTCCTATTTACTGTATATCTTGTAAGAATCAGTAGTACTCAGGCTAACAAAAACAACGTACATGATTTGTTCTTCAAAGTGAAGAAAGAAACAGCAGGGAAGAATTATTTACCATTTCTTGTTCTGTTGATGACATCATTCAGTTGAAATACCAGTTTCATTCACAAAAATGAGATTCTTGCCTGGAGAAATCTTCCATAAAAGTTTCTGATTCAAGCCAAGATGTTTCACTCTAGTCTAGACCAAGATTATGATATTTTGCAATTCACCTTTTCAATCTCAAATTCCATTAGAAGAAAGTGTTCCTCCAGATATAAAAATACAGTAGGGGTTGGGCTTGAATGCTGAGAACATAGTGTATATTCAAGAAGTTGATTATTAGATCTGAATCTGAAAGTGGCACAGAGAGTTTGCTAGATCAATCCTTAACTTGATTCTTGCTTCTGAGGCAGCTTTGCAAACTAAAAATTTCTTTTACATTTGAAATAGGCAATTTTAAATTAATTTCATTCCTTCAATAAACAAGTACTGTATAAAATATATTCAACATGATATGAATGTCGCTTAGCAAAAAAAAAAAACCCAAACATTTTTCTTCGATGCATCTGTGCAACCTTATTATATTTGACTTGCAATAACAATTACAAGTGTTGACAAACACTAAAATCACATTGCAATATATAATTGAGTCATTTTTACCGCATGTGTTGATTGTGGAACTCAGTGATGCAGCTCCAGTGGAAAGGCCACCTTTCGATACTGCTGAAGCTACAGACAGTGTAGAAGACGCTGGAGTTGAAGCAGCTGCAGTAGAGGAGACTGGCGATGACGTTAACCGCTCTCCAGACTCCATATCTATAAGAGAGAAGATAAATGTCTGTCTTCTACAGCAGGAAATGAAATCACAAGAGGACTACAGGAGTGTCTGTGCTGACCATGTCTCAGGATCTGCACTCAATTCTTGAGTGCCTCCACGAGACCTTCATGTGAGCGGTACATCACAGGAACAGCACTCAGTCATCAGGGGAATCTAGCACAACTGCAGCATTAAGGGAGTTAGGCAGTGCTGTTGAGGGCTACGTCACATTTCAACTTGAATGCCAACAGCCTCACCTGGGACCACCACCCACACCCTCTCTGCTCAGGAGCTCCGTTTTGGCTCAGGCTGGCACCTTCAGCCCTTGCCTAAGTCAGGTCATAGCTCTGCAGCCTGGTCTGTGCTCACGCCTCCTGGCTAGATCCCACGTCTCATGCTTCCCTCCAGGCCTGCATCAGCTCCTATCTTCTGCTACTCCTGATCAGACCACTGGATGGACCCTGGGCGTGAGAGCTTCCTTCATTTTGTCTGGACCCTGTGACCAGCACAGTGTGCAGATCCTGTGGCACCATGCTGGGGTTGGGGAAAAGCACTGCCTGCGTCATCCTTGACTTGCCAGCTTGTCCCTACTTGCAGAGCAGCCCTGCTCTTGCTGCTCCCTGACAGACCCCAGCTTTAAAGAATCTGTAATGCATGCCAGAAAGTCTCTGTGTAGTCTCTCAATTTAGGGAAAGACTCAGCAATTATGTGAGATAGTATAATATAAGAACTACTTGTAAGTTGCTAGCTTTTTTTTTCCTGGTGAGTTTTTCATATAAAATAAGGCCTTTTCATTTGTGCCATGAATTGCCTAAGTCAAAAGTTGCCAGACTTATTTCACTGAACAAGCATGTATATTGTAAGAAAAACACACAGTAAAATTTCTATTAAAAATACTACTTGTTGAGAAGTAGTTTCTCAAATACTTAAAAATTGCAACCAAGCAAATTATGTCTAAGCATAGTGGTAACAGTGTCAAAAGACTATCTGACTCAATCTGCCAGAACTGGAGTTGACGGTGCGTCAGAATCAGACTATAAATAAGGCGGGGAAGAAATCTTTTCAGAGTCCCTTTATTATTACAAAAGCAACAAGATTCAGCACAGTTAATTCCTAACAGGGAAACTCCTGAGAAACCGGTTCCTGCCCTGGAGTCTCCTTCAGCTACAGAGGCAACACCCTTTCTCAGACCTATCACTATAAACGTGAGGAGGCCAAGTACTAAGCCCAAGTCAAACAACTGCTATAAAATCTCACTCCCAGTCTTGGTAAAACAGAATGCCAAGACACTTTTCCAAATTCTGTTTTAATCAATTTAGAAAACCAATGTGTTACGCAGCACTTCTGATCCAAAGTTATGTTAAACAGTGACTTCCCAAATAATCACTTGGAAAGCCAGCATAAAAGCTGTTATCTACTTCTCCAGAACGATGCAGTATCCTTGGTTCCTCTCAGTCAATAACAGTGACTCTTGAAAAGCCAAAGGAAATACAAAAGCAAACGTCACGGAGAAACACACAAAGTATCTGTAAAATACACTGAGCCCATTTTAACTAAATCATTAATTCCTTATCACTAATATTTTTTATATGTGGTAATTTCTACATACTGGATAAAGTCTCTAGACTTTGCTAGCTAGCGGAACAAAAGATACTACTTTCCCACAGTGAAAATTCTGCTAACAAGGGAACCATAGTATATCATACAGAACTGCCTACCCTTTACACAAACTGCAAACAACCACTCTGCAGAGAACAGCACCAAAAGACTTCATTGCTTTTATTCTTTACAGCCCAGTTTATCACACATCATTGTCATTCATGCGGAAGAAAATTAATTTTTTTTTCTGCAAATACAGAAAGATCAACTACTTACACTATATGGTGCAAAAAATATCTACTACTATACTGAACAGGAGGAGGGCTATGAACTTTTACTTCAGAACAATAGTAGAAATCAGAAGAACTATTTCCTTCAGAGAATTTATCAAGGCAAAATATTAGTAAACATTTTAAATTTTTAATTCAGGGGTCCTAAATACATACTTTTCTCCAATTAAACATTTTCTATCCACAGTTAAAGAATACCTCATTGATTTTTAGTAATCTGTGAATATAAGTCAGCGAAACTGCTACTCAGTGGAAGCAGGCGACCGAAAAATACTGCATATACTGTGGACTTTAAATGTTATATTATGTCCATTAAATTTTATAGTTATTCCTAAGGATAATAATTAATAAGAATACCTTTCATAAGGGATCTGTATCTACAGATTTAAGTCTGTAGCATTTGCAAACACATGCATTATTTCACACTACCAAAAATTTACTATGTTTAGTGTATAGAGAGAGATCAATATATGAATTCATTCACATAACTGAATATAACAAAGTACGTTTTTTAGACACTATGAATGAGTGAACTTAGGTGAGGCCAACAGGCAGTCCTTGTACAAAAACCTATGGTTTTGTTGTATTTTGGTATTCGTTCTAAGTATGGCCACAGTGAATTTACTGTATATATGGATGCCATAAAGGGAAATTGGAAACACATGATAATGGTATTATTAAAGTAAATCACTTTTGAACAGGAAGGTATTTCTAAGCTTTAATGCACTGCATTCAAAACTCAGGACCGACACTTTATATTTTACTTATGTTTCCTGACAAAAACCTCCAGAACTCTCCAACTCCTAAAAAAAAAAAAAAAAAAAAAAAAAAACACCAAACTGCTGTCATGTTGTGTGTAATAGTACAGCATTAAAGTAAGTTTTTTACCAGCTAATGTATTCTTTCAATAAGCACGGTTAAGAACCACCTATAAGCAATCCGCATTCATGTCATAAATGGGACGATATCCTTGGTAAATCAGTACTTTTTTTTTTAATATAGAAATGCAAATTTAGCTATAGTTGCAAGCTTTTAACCGACATAAGCCATCTGAATTGGTACTACAGCATCAAATAACTGGGAGAATAGTAATGAACTGCCCTTTTAAGGTTCCCCTCCTTCCTCCCACCCTCCCCACTCTTTTTCTTTCAGTTTGCAGGGGATTTGGGGTGTTTTTGGGAGGGATGCATTTTCAACCTCTAATTCCGCTGCTTGTTTATAGTCATTAATAGAAAACTGGAATCTTGGTATTTCTGAAGGATTTTGAACTGAAGAAATTATATTCTTTTCCTAGAAACATATACACTTTTGCTTTCAAACTAAGTCAACCCTTAATTATGTTTAGTTAGTTGATTACTCTAACCACAGCAGATGGCTGACTCCAAAAGAGATAATCCCCCAAACAGTCATTAGTCAGGATCAGCAATAATTACACTGTAGACCTAATGCGTTCTGTGACTAAAAAGGTCCACACCAGTTGCAGCAGATCCATATTATTTTTAACCTCAAGTATAAATTAGACATTTGTTCCATTTTAGTATATTTTGCCAGTCAATACTTATGGTGAATGTTCATGACTGCTTTTTAAACTCTCGTATTTGTGAAAGAGAAATTGAATAAGTAAAACTAGGGGAAAAAAAAAAACTGACTTTTTTTATTTTCCAGGTGTTGTGATTTGCGTCAGTTCCTCTCAATGCTTTGCCCGAAACTCCAGTTATTTTCCCAGAATTTTCCATAGTGAATAATAATCATGAATGCAACTGAACCCCATGAAAACAGAAAGCAACCTCTCATTAAAAAGAACAAAGGAAAGTATGTGCAGCTTTACACAAGGAAAGTGTTGTCTTTTCTGCAAAAAACCACTAATGTTTAATAAAAATAAAGGAAACAACAATCAAATCATTTTCACATTGAACAAGGCGGAATTTCTTTAAGCTAAATTACCTAACAATTCTACGCTTAAAACCTTTGCTGAAATGTATACTAACATTGAAAAAATATATTATTACTCTTTAACAGGTATTAACAAATAAATCCCTTCACAGGATATTATCATGGATATAATAGTATCCTGTCAATGTTAGTTGGGATGCGTGAATACTATAAAGTGTGTCTTCAAAAAATCTAAACAGTAGACTTGCTCACCTCCAGCTTCCAGTTTAACCTCTACACTCCCATGTATTGCTTCATTATTTCAATGATTACCTCTAACACAGTGAAAAAGAAGTTGAAAGTGCAGGGATAAAAATATACTTCAGTCTTCTTCAATGACCAAGTGAAATTTGTAAGAACTACTTGACAGCCGACTGGAGAAGAGTCCCACAACATTTGGTGTTCTCTTGCCTTACAGCAAGGTATTTAATCATACTGTAACATAATATTGCCGGTCTGTAACTACTTCTTGAGTCAATATGAGTGCTCTAATGCTGAAGATCTTAGAGCTGCTGAAGGGAAGCACATCAGAGTCTCTCAGAACAGACAGTCCAGCACAGTAGAGTTCATCACAAATCTGGAATTTAGTTTCATTTTATAAAGTAAAATTTAACATCTAACTCTTCTCCTTCAAAGTGGGGCAGAGCCCAAAAAGGTCAGCACACAGAAGGTAAATGCGGAGCGTGGGTGCTGGCCAGAGCTAGGTGGGGTGGGGGGGGTGTGACCCAGTAAGCCAAGCAGCACCCATGGGTTCTGCACCGCGATGTCACAAAGGCCACAGAACCAAGGAGGAGTGGGTGTAAAAGCAGACGCGTGCCAAAAATATACACAAAACAAAACAAGTACCCTGACCAAAACCTCACAGAGAAGGAAGTGTAGCACCCACAGAAATGGGTGCAGTTCATTACAGACAAGCGATGGACACAGAAGGCTCCCAGTGACGTTCCCTGCTCCAGTGA
This sequence comes from Morus bassanus, assembly GCA_031468815.1. Lineage (NCBI taxonomy): Eukaryota > Metazoa > Chordata > Aves > Suliformes > Sulidae > Morus > Morus bassanus. The sequence goes on along the minus strand of CM062574.1, from coordinate 210,526 downwards.
CAAGGTCTGGTCATCAACCTTCCAACATGCAGTCTACTACTGCTACAATGTTTTAGACATCTGAGATTTTTAAACTCAAATACAAGTGCCAATATAATTAGTGAGATTCACTTTATATGTCTCAAATGCTGTACAAGCCTTAAAGGCCAGGTTAAGTGCTAAATATTCCAAGGTTTGCAGAACTTCACTGTAATTATGCCACTTTCAATAATTTACTCTAAGCGCTTTACTCTCTGCAGAAAAAAATCCACCACAATAAAACTTTTTTTTAGTAAATCAACAACAGGATTTTTTTTCTGCTTCACAGGCATCATACCAACTATAAAGACGCTTCCATCCACAACTAACCGTAATATATCAGTCAGTTACACTGTGCAAGGCACACGGTACCTTCCTATGTTATGCTCTAAACCCTTTACAGCCCTCCCCTTTCAAATACCAGGCAAGATTCAGTCAGTGGTATAACAACTCACTGTTTATTCCATCAGAATCCATAGCAGTGAAAATATTCATAAAATCATGACTACATCACAATTCCACAAATGTTTGTTTTAACAGTCTTTACCCACATATGGGTGACTTACTGAAAGCCACTTAAAAGCAGATCCAAATCTTAAGTTTGGCATGACTGAGTCAGGACTGGCTTGGCAAAAATGGAAACAGAGAAGGGAATCGGTTGTCATTCTACTATTTGGTAACATGCAATGGCCATTTTAAATAGACTCAGGATAAAATATGACATTTTAAAAAATGCATCTGTTTTGACTCCACCTGACAAGATAAATTCATCATTAAATGATGCATGCAAATTAAGTTGCAACTCAAAATCTTACTTCTCCTATTTTACAAGTAATTGTGTTAATTTTAGTTGGAAATAAACCTCACTTCAAATACTTCTGCATTCACACATTTCACGATCTTTATGATTATGGTAAAGAAAGAATTCTTATGAATGACAGAGGGCATTATAATTCGGTTCCTTTACATTCCATGAAGGGAGGAGGGGCACACAGGTCAGGTTAAATTCCAGTCCTCCACGATCCTCGCTTCTAGATAAACCTCAGAATATATTTCTGAAAGCTGCATAATGCTGGGCAAGAAACACAGTCCATCCAATTTGTACCACAAAAAGTGAACGGCCATCTCAGGTACCCATCAGGCAACACAACACTTCAGGGAATCACTAAACGTTGAAGTGACCCACGTCTACTTAAAACAAACATTTCAACCCCAGAATATTGATACTAAGAGTCTGGTTCAAATAAATAAATAAATAAATGCAAATCTATCTGCATTATTTGTTACTCTATATGATGTTATCAACTTCATATATATATGTTTAGCAGTCACCACTTTTATTTCCAATAAGCACCCCTTCACCTTCGATTATTTTCACTTCTATACTGAGTTAGGACAGGAAAAGCTGACACCACCACCCTCAAAACATGGAAACAGATTAATGGAGATAGCTTCTTACACAGATGTAAACACTTTCAATCAGGAATGCTCACCTGACAAAAGCAGACTACTAGTACAATTAATCTGCACAAGACACTCCTTGCAGCACAGCAAATTTCAATCAGGTGACAAGAAAAGGACCCCACCATATAATTTGCTTTTGCCAATGGAAAAGCTGTGCAATCCATCCAGCTCAAGAAGACGAGCAGTCATGCTTTAGATAGCAGGATGACAACAGTACAGTACAACTCTGTGGAGACACAGCTCACAGAGTAGAGATGACGACACTACATGTCTGTATTCTGACGTTTCTAAGCAGATTCTAAACAGCAAGTATTGGCACTACCTAAAATTGATGCAGAGCCTGGACTCCATCGTGACTGTAGAGGCTGAAATACCAATACCTGAAGAACATTCAAATGCAAGGATTCTCTGGCATCAGTTTGGTAAGTGCCCGAAAGAGGCAGTTCCGCCAGATTCTGTCATCAAACTGAAACAAACGTTTCATCATTTCAGAACTGACGTTTCACAAACCTTTCTGTTCCAAGAAAAAAAATTAATCATTAATCACTGCAATATTTTATACTGACTTGGGATGAATATCAGTTTTTAAGGATTATAGTTTTGTGCATGACAGTTCAGCTTAAACAGATTTAAAATGTTTCTAGGTTCTGTGTAAAAAGTCAATCTTTCTTTCCCTTGTAACTATTTTTTTCATAGCCTGATTATGATACTCTGATACTTGGTTCATCCGCACTACATTCTAGTACTACTATATCTTGTTCTACAGAAGCACGACTGATAGCATTTTATACTATTACTTAAGTTTGTGAGGGCACTGAGCAAACTATCTATAACTATCCCTAGTTTTTAAAATAGTAAAGTATTATTCAATCTTTGCATACTGATACTCAATACAACATTTTGTAAGTACATAGCAAAAATTCGTTTTTAGGGTAGCTCTAAAATAGCTAACAGGAACCCACGTTAGAAATCCTATGCCAACAGTGGTTTGAAGGAATTATATTTTGCTCTACAGTCTTACAAACCGAATTGTGTACTAGGGCTCCCAGTACTATGAACATCAGGCCCCCAGCTTCCAAACATTATTAAGGGAAACAGGACTAGTCAGTAATACGTTATCTGGCTACTACCTAGTCTAGCATTCTATGACTGAGAGTAAGCACCATCACCTACTTTTGTAGTTACCTGTATCCTGTCCTCCTACTTGCCTCTCTAAGCTAAACAACTGGACTTTTTCAGGTTGTCTTCTTGAGAAACACTTTGTTATCTTCCCTGCTCACATCTAAAACTTGTTATATTTGAAACAAGTATTCCTGCATATAATTACCCAGTGATGCACTCCCTATTATTTTGCTTACCAGTTATTATGCATTCAAATTTTTTACTTGCTGATGTCTGTCACGATAATCTTCTCCCCAGTGAAGTAAGCCAGTTTATCAGGCTTGTACACTAGATTAAGACATGTACCTTTCACTGAGCCAATGCAATTTTAAAGTCACTGCGATCCAGCCAATTTTTAACACTACCTCTTTTTCTAATCTGCCTCAAGTCTCAGGTGCTAGAAAGCTAGAAATCATTCAGGTGCTAGAAAGCTCTACATACATAGCGAGCTGGATTTGGCTTTTCCAACTCCTCTCTGTAGACACACCATCTCGGATCACTTGGAGGTATAGGCATCTGTGGCAGGTACACGTCCCCGCCCCCCTGCCAGAGATTGGGGCTTTTGGCGCCTCATTTTTGTGCCTTTTGTGCTTTGTCGTGCCCCCAGGCACGTGCACCCCTCGGCAGGGGAGGGGTGGGAGAGGCGAGACCCTTTGGCAACAGAGGGTCCGCAGCCAAGGAGACGCCTTGGTGCAGAGAAGCTTCTACATCATGACCAATCGTGAGCACAGCTCGGCTCCGATGCGGGGTATAAATGGGGCGCCACCAGAGAGGCCCTTTGGGCGGCCTGCTCGGAGCAGCGGGGCTGTGGTGGAAGCCTCTGCCCCTGGGCTGGGACAGCGCCTGAGGAAACTTCCCGGGAGTGAGTGCCCTCACCTTCTTCTGGGTGAGCGATTTCTTCTGGAGATATCCTTGAGCAAGCCCTCGCCACCGCTCCGCTCCAGCCCCCCCCGGGTGAGCAATTACACCTTCTGGGTACCCAAGAAAGGTAGAGAGCTCCTTTTGCAAGTGTGTATGTGAGCACTTTGGACCATCATTCCTGTGCATAAACATGCAGTAATAATAGCCCGACTGACAACTCGAACCTGTTACGTGTTAAATGTTAGTGAAGGGTTGACTGAGTTCAGTTTACCCCTGTTTCTCATTGGTTTTTGGTGTGGTTGTTGCTGTTTTGTGAGATAAAGCTGTCTGAGCTTGTCCTTTGTTTAGTGTACCTCCGTGGCAGTGTCCATGGACTGAATTACAAGTGCTGCAACAATGATCTGTGTGTAAAGGACAGAAGCAACTGAAAAGAGAAAAAGTTCCATTAAGTTTACATAAAGTCATTTCACTGAAGTGCCTCTGACACTAACATGTCCTGAAACTGCCTTCATCTCCAATAATTATGCACCTAAATAGAGGCCCAACAAAAAATTTTACCTCTCCTCTACATCCCACATGCTGATTTCTCCTCTGAGATAAATATTTTCCCTTCAGTGAAGAAAGCCTGAATCCAGTTTATTCTGTGAGAGGCAGGTGAGAAATGCTCATTAAGTTAAGTGAGAATCAGTATCATACTTTTCAGTCACCTAGTCATTAATGGGATAATTCTGACAAACTTAGGCAAGACTGATGACACCGGAGTATCCTGCAGTCAACATTTTTTAGCTTGGTAAATATCACCATTGAGAATGGTAAGAGGAAAGAGCATAATTCTGTTACCATGTAAGAGTAGCTCACATACCAGGGTTTTAGGACAGCACTTTCTGACCTTATTAAGGTTAATATTTAGATATTTGTCACTTGGTAACATATCTACCTCCTGATTTTGTTCTCCTTATCTTTCTCTACAAGGAAGGAAGAAAAGGAGAAGATAACTGTTTGAAAAAGGAAAATAATATTCCAGTTGAGCATAAAGAATTCCTTACCCGTAGTTATATATTGTAAGTAACAGTGAAAGGAACACTAATCACAAAATAGTATCTTCTAAAATGAAACTGAACACAGGTGAGAGAGTCAAATACAAAATGTGGCTCCATAAACTATAATACAGTTTTCTGACCTTGCCTATGACAGTGCAGCAAACGAGGCAGCTGACAGAGGCAGAACAATTGTTGCAGTAGTTAACCTGGTTGCTGCTTCGGGGAATTCTGGGGGGGATTTTCCTCAGGAGTCACCTTTTAAGAACTTCTGGTGGCCTGCTGCTGACAACAATGGATGGCCCCAGGAGCCTTTTGCTTCTGTCCGCTGTAACTGTCAGTGTCTACTAGCCGTTTTCTGAATGGGAATTGCTTGTACCTGTTGCCCGCAGCGGAGGGAGTGCCAATCACCTGTTCAGCCAGGCTGGAGACACAGCTACAGGAAAGGCAGGTCAAAAGGCAGGTCACAGCATAGCTCAGGGGGGAGCAAGCAAAGGGGCCCAGAAACCCGCTGAGGACTGTGCAAGCATTGTGGTCAAGCACCATAGGGCCTGAGCAACTGTCTCTAGTACATCAGAGAGCTCAACCCATAAAAATATCTCCTGGATTTGCTCGACTCTGTAGATAAATATGTTTGATTTATCAAGATGAAGCAAACCTGAATAAGCAATGATAAGTTTCTTGCACTGTCATATAAACAGTTGGGAAAGACTAGTAGTAGCTATTTTATATCTGACTTTTCAAGAAAAAAAGGGAAAATAAAAGATTCCAACATTTTTGTTGCATTTTATTTCATCTGACAATATTCATGCAGCAAAACAGCAGCTGTCCAAGGACTGGGATGTTGAAGCAACTGCTCTTCTTTCAATGAAGCACTTTAAATTCTGTGAAAAATAACTTATTCTGATAGGATAATCAGGTTTAATTAACTCACAATAAGTCTTCAAACGTAATTCTAAATGTTATTGACACTTGACTGAAACGTAAATGTTTTATTTTTAAATGCAAGTAGAAACAAGTATTTAAGGTAGCTAGCCACCATAAGTGATCTACTGAGCTGAACCAGTGCTCTTTTATTTTTTAATTCTTATTTTGGTCTCTGTGTTTATAAAGTTGTGTGCATGGTATACAACCGTCTATTGCCTAACAGTCTATTATCTAAACAAAAAGTTTAAATTAATACCCAGTGAAAATATCCAAATTTTGCATTGTTATGCTCAACTGAATGGAGCTGAAGTAACAGATAATTTAAGTGCACCTTCACGAAAGCAAGTTTAGATTTCTTGTAATGAGTTCTGAAAGCCTACTGTCAAATGATTACACTGGTATTTTACAATTATATTTCACAAAAAATTCCTGTCCCTATACCTGTGATTAATATTGTATAAGATGTTTTCCACTGCCAGCTCTATGACTGAAAAAAATGGCACCAAGAAAAAAACTTCACCTTTTAGACTCTCCGGACATTCCAAAAGAGGGGGGTGGTACCAGGGGACTGGGGTGAGGAAACGGCCAGTGCATTCTCAAATATATTATTTTGATTAAACATGAATAAGAGTAAAGTTTGAAATAAAAAAAAAATACTGTGTCTCGTAATGTTTTTAGAAGTCCTAGAATTACAAGAAACTTCCACCCCAGCTATATTGAAATAAATTCTCTTTACTGCATATCAGCACCAAATCAACATGATAAAAGACAGAAAAGCAATCTATGCAGACTGTTTTCTAAATCACCTTAATAGTTATACTCTGAAATCAACTGTTTATGTAGGTAGCTCTCAACATTAAATTTCTTCAGTATTATATAATGGCATTTATTATTAAAGAGTCAACAAACAGGATAAAGCAATGTTGCTTAGCAGCTGGGTTTTCTTGACCATTGTATGATTTGTCTAATCCATTTCTGTATTCTTAATGAGCGTTGTATTTCATGTAAACAGCAAGTCTCAAATAAAACATTACTCGAATAGATACAGAGTGTTCAAAATATGTGTTAAACCTCACCTCGTACTAAGGAAAATCCCTAAAACATACAACCACCTTTCTGTCAAAGTATGTATTTATTTTAAATAAATTCTGCTAAATAGCTCAAGAAATCTTTACAATCTCAGAATCTGTTTCATCATCTCCTACCAATATATATATAGCAGTGCATTTGCACAAGACAGTAATCTCAAGCATTTTAACTCTATTAGAACTGTCTTGGAGCAGATACAGAACTAAATGGGAAATACAATACAAAAGAGAAATCCAAGAAGTTTGAAACTGGGACAGCTGAAGTCAATGCCTTTTTTTTTTTGTGCCTTTCCAAAACCTGACTTTCAATCTGTCAGAAGCACAGTTTCTGCTTTTCTGCTGACTTTTTGTCACTCAGAAATTTAGTTCCACTTTAGAGCTGTATTGAACACTTCTTCCCATGGTTCAAAAGTCAGACTTCATCACCTGAAGCTCAAAGTCAAGGCTTAGCTCCAATTACAGGTGCCAGCAGAGACCGGGGAAAAAAAACTTAGAGAGGAAGTGTCTCTGCTGAACCTTTGATGGCAAAAGCTGCCACAGGTTTGTCTGAAAATTGTTAAAATTCAGGAGGATTAAAATGGTTGCTTGTGCCAAACTTGCTGGTTAGTATTGCTGTAACTGAACCTTGCCTATCTTTGCCAAAGAACGATAGAAGGCGCTAAAACAAAGGCTAACTTGTATCTGCTCTAACATATGTATTAAAAAAACTCTCCAAAAAACTCACTACAAACAACATATTTTGCCCACCTGGTATTATTTTGCTTCATGCTGGGGAAAAAAGCACATTAAAAAAAATGAGCGGGCAGAGAAAAGAGTTAATCCAAACAGTAAAGCTTTAAAAGTATAAGCTAATGGAAAGATAATTTTTGGAAGAAATAACTACAAACCCAGATATCTATTTGTGTGTACGAACTCCACGTGAGTCAAAGTAACCAACTCAGAACTAGGTTCATGAGCACTGCCCTGTAAATCCTTCAAAGAATAACGATGCAAAGAAAAGGATTCCTTTACCCTGAGTCCTAAACTTACAGATTACCATAATACTTCATATACTCCGACGAGTAAGAAGGGGCAAGGATGTTAATCAAACTCCTTCATAATAAATGGTCTAGGGTCTGCATTAGGTGCCTTTTTTTTTTTTAAGATTTTTCATCCTAACAATTTAAGATAATATTTTATTCCTTTAAAATTGCTAAAACTAAAACAGCCAGCATACTCTGATGAGAAAATGAATTCTTGGATATTAAAAGTCAGAGTTCCAGAAAAGCATTCAGGAGAAACAAATCTTTTGAATGTGTACCTGTACCAGCCTCAGGCTTTGCAATGGGTCCTTATTTTGTTTTAGAGTAGCACCAAACTTCAGTCTCATTATTCTAACATTAATATTGTTTTACATTTAAACAAGAAGAGAAAAAAGTCAAACATCTAAATTGTCTTTTCTGGCATTGGAGAACTGAATGTACTAGTTTTAGCCCATATGATACCGAAGAAGTCTATCAGCCTCTCATGTCATTAGTGAGTTCTGGCACCTCGACTGAAAAAACTTAGCATTGAGGAATGCTATTTCCTTGGGTTTCAACTCTTAAAGCACCTTGTGGTGTCATCTAGCAGGAATACAATGGTTTCCACGAACAGTCTGAGGCAGCAAGGCTGAGACAGAGATAAATCGTTTCCACATTTTCATGTTGTTCCACTCAGGTAGGTTTTTGCAAACCCAGAACCAGTTCTAGAAGGAAGTACTCTGTGCTACAGTCATCATCAGTTAGTCCTATAGTATCAATACAGCCATCAATTTAAGTCAGCTTCATCATTGGCATCCACCCTCACTTCCAGATATCCTTCTTGGGTTATTTGTTCTTTGTTTCTTCCAGTTTTAAGGCATTATGATATTTTTAAAAATTGAGACATTTAAGCAAAACAAAAAAACAAATAAAACAAAAACACACATAAAAGAGTCCAACTGAAGTTTACCTAAACAGAGTAAGTAGAAGGAATAATATGGGGTTCGTAAGACACAAAGAAATAAAACCAAGCCTCAACAGAAGCCACAGCAGTTACCACCATGTCAGAGGACTATCCTTGCTGACTCCATTCACAATGTTCTTCTTGCAAACCAAGCAGATGCAAATCTGACATCTCAATGTTATTTACACACTTGAAGGAAGCGGTTAGACATAAAAAAACCTGACAGATTGCCTTTTTATTTCCACATACTGGAGAGAAAGAAGATAATAAACCATCCATATTTCCATCTACAAAAACAAAAGTACATGTCAGAATATGTATCTAGATTTCAGTCCTCTAACAAAGCCACATGCTAAACATTACATTTTCCTACATTATTAAAGAATACTAGTTAAAATACAGGAATCCATTTTAGCTGTATCAGGTGCTCTTTTCTTGGCGAAGCTTGGTAATCATTTAAAGATGAACAATGATACACAGTATTCCCATAAACCATTCTTTCAGAATGCAAAGGCAAGCTGGTACATCATGGTCATATCTGAATAACAGATAAAACTGTAGCTCTTTAGCAGGGTGGCGGAGAAGGAAGCCTAAGCGGCCCCAACTCCTGACACACAGCATTCACTTCAAAAGGATGGCAACAAGAAGTGCACGACGGACTATGGCTGCACCCTGGATTAGGATCCGCCCTTCTCTGCGCAGCAAGAGCAGCTGTATCCCTCGACTGCGGCTGCCCCTCACACTTGCCTCTCCCCATGGGACACAGAACTGACGTGAACAGAAAGGCAGCCCATGAACCGGTAGCTCCAGCAGCACCCATCAGGGCTGTCCCTCCTGTTTTACAGGAATCCAGTTTTGACAAGAAAGCCAAGCTGAAGCTTTGAGCCAACAAGCACAGCTGTGAGGCACCGAGCTTTGAGTTTAAGAGCCTCTACAGAGATGGAGTATGCAAAAAGATTAAAAATAGCACGGGAAATTGTTTTTAAAACACCAGGATTGTAGGACATTGGAAAAAACTGACCAAGGGTACAAGAAGCCAGCTAGACAGTGAGGGGGTGCAAGCCTGCCCGAAGATGATACACATTTTGTTGGCACCCAAACTAGGACATTTCTTAGACATTGTCACTAGTAAGCATTGTTGTAGCTTATTTAGGATGTGGAATTATGTAAAATTTTACCTAATAAGAGGAACAATTCAGTATTTTGTTTAAAAAATTAATGACATCTTGTTTTGTAAGTGGGATTAGTATAGAATAGTACTCCAGGTCACAGGTCTTTCAAATTAAATAGCCAGTGTTAAGGGGCTTGTAAGGGAGGCAGCATGCATAAGAAACCTAAGGCTATCCCATGAAACCTTTTTTTTTGCAGTTAATGCTCACAATATGAAGAGGCCATAGTTTCATAGAGAATGTTGACTGGCACTCATCCCTCAGTAATCCTCAGAATACGTAGGTAAGTATTTGGGGCAGGGGGGAACAACACTGCAAATCGGCAGTTTCCAAACACCAGGTCTTTGCTACCACTTGAGAGGAGGAGCCCTTTAACAACTTAATGTAGGTTGAATCTCTCTTTTCTTCCCCATGGCATTTTTCCCGCCTTGTTCTCCTCAAAATAGACCTGTATCTACACGCTCTTGCCACTCTATTGTCCACACCCTTTTCTCTATATATAACAACCCATGCAAACTAATAGGTCAAGTATCTCCAAAAACGTTCTTCTACCCCAAGCTGGAGGAACACAGTCTCTGTTCCTCACCTGCTTATTTTTCTCATAGTGTGAACATATATAGCTTTCTTGTATATGCTGTCTTTTTTACAAGTTCTTTATTAATGGGTATTTAATTTGAAAACATCTATTCTTTTAACTATCTGTTTCTTTTAACTTGAATTATAATTCTTCTCCAGATTTCGTTTTCAGTTCCAGTATCTGTCAAGACAGTAGATACCTCCTGTTACTAAATGGAACTGTACATAATTTTATTTCCACAGTAAGATACAATAATAGAAAAAAAGTGGACATTTTGAAGAGCAACAATGATTATGGTTAGGAATTCACTAAAAGTTTTCTTCATACTTTAACTAGCTTACAAAAAAAAAAGGTCAAGAAGTCTTTGGTACCAGGAGCACAGTATTATTTTAATAAGAATTTATATTGGAACTGCAAAATTTGACTTAGCACCTTTCTAAACTTTCACAAAATAACCAAGAACATGCATTAGTATTATCTGGTATAGAACTTCAGTAATGTTTATCATGGTAAATACAACGCTATTGCAAATTCTATGCCATTTATATTAGCATAAGAGAAGACCAATGTTAAAAGAAAAAATCATTGTAGACACATTTAACAGAGCAGAGTCAGACCAGAAATGCACTGCAACCATCATTTGACAATATGAAATCTGTTAGACTTGATACTCTGGAGCAAAATAAAACTGGACCTGGGAACTGAGTGATAGCTGTCACACCCACCTAGTCCTCATCAGCAAGAGCGGAGAAATTATTTCAAGGAAAAATAATGCATCCACTACAATAAATACAGAAACAGCATAACATTTCCTATACGTGTAAGAAAAGCTGACAAAAAGGCTGTTTTGTTTTATTTGAAAACTAAGTTTGTTAGACATGAAACAGTTCTGCAAGTGATAAAAATAAGCTATGAAATGCCAACACTTCAGAAAGTGCATGAAACACATGCATTTTATGTCACTCCATTTATCCAATGAGTATTCATCAGAATTTTTCATAAAGTTAATACTAGTTGTCTAACACCTAAATAGACTTTAATGGTTTTTTTTTAAATCTCATGCAAATCAGGAATTTGCTCGTCACTGCCATCAAATAAGCATTACAAAAAAGCAGTAGTTGTCTGTCTTAGAATATCAAAAAATTCAAAGTTGCAACTCTATATAATCTTTCTTCAATCTATAAACATTTCAAACTATTAACCTGGGGAAGAGGGAGGGAGGGGGAGAGGGAAGGAAACACAGAAGAAAAGCACTGAAACACTTGACATTACAGAAGAATAGATAGAGAACATTAAGAGCTTACTGTGGAGAGTGGTTTAATCAGGAAGTAGCCATTATCCTGTCGCTACAGAGCAATGACAGCACTCCAAAACAACAAGCCGTGGTTTTAGTGTTGGGTTGTTTTTTGGGGTTGGGGTTTGGTTTGGGGTTGTTTTTTTTGGGGGGGGGGGGGGGGGGGGTTTTTTTTTCAGTCAAGAAGGAAGAAAGAACACATGCTGCTATCGTGCCCGAGCTCTGCTGAGCCCAAAGGTCGCCAGATGTCTATTGTCAAAAGCTACCCTGAAAACAAAATTCAAGCAAGCATTTACAAAGCTGTATTTAAGGAAGCATCTAAAATCTACCACAACCTCCCTCTGTGTTACACACAAAACATGGCTGTCTTATTCAGAGATTAGCAATTATTGTAATGAGATACTGTCGGAGAGGGTCAAATAGTACTTCCTGCAGTTTACACATCTTGATTTCCTGGTAAACAAACTGAAAGGCAGGTGGAGCACTTTGATCACTAGTAAACACACATGCTCACATGACCAAAACCAACCCAGGGGAAGCACGCAGTTTCAAGAAAATGTGTATCTGTACTGTAATTACATGAGGCGTGAACAACATAGCAGAAAACACAAAAAATAGCTGAATCATGAAGTATATTTTTTCCACAATGGTACATAGTTATCAATGCCATACTTTGTTGTTTTCTTTTTAAGCCAAGCCCAAGAAAAATATTTTATTTTCAATGATGCTTATGTACACACACACACACACCCCCACACCCAGAACAAACTGCTAAGTTGTTTCAGTATGAGAAAGTGCTATGAAATAACCTGATTTAGGATAACTTGAATCAAGCCTGGAAAAAACTGAAACTGAGAAAAACAAATGCTAATCACTGTGTTCAGAATTTAAGCAGCAGTCTCCAGAAAAGCACAATTAAAGAAATCCACTAACAATACTCAGAAATTATCAGAATTAACTTACTGAACACAATTTAAAAGAAAAAACTTCAAATGCCTTTTTGTTTTTTTTGAAACTGCCTAACACTTTTCCTCCTCAAAAAAATCAATCACATATGGACTAGTCACATGGCAGTGACCCAGTGAGAAAAGCTAGTTGTTTCCTACCTATAATCTTCCCAAAAATTAATTTCAACAAACTCCAGTTTAAAAATCACATTTTCACAGTGGAACTGAAGAGGGTCCTAGGCTATTATGAAAATTAAAACAAAACAAAAAGAAAAAAAAACAACAACCCCCAAACAAACAAACAGCAACCAACACCCACCCACCCCACAAAAAAAAAAAAAAAAAAAGAGAAATTCCCTGACTAAGAGAAGAAGAAGCTTGCTACTCCTAAGCAACTAGAATAAAATATTTGGTCCACTGATAGAAAATAGAATTTATTACACAACAGGTCAATGCAAATGAAACTGCTACAGTGCCCTAAAACAGCAGCACAAGGGCACACAGCAAGCTCACTACCCTGGACTTCAGGAGAGCCGACTTTGGGCTCTTGAGGGATCTGCTTGGTAGAGTACCACGGGGTAAAGCCCTGGAGGGAAGAGGGGCAGAAGAAAGCTGGTTAATATTCAAGGATCACCTCCTCAAAGCTGAGGAGCAACGCATTCCAACAAAGAGGAAGTCAGGCAAAAACACCGGGAGGCCTGTATGGATGAACAAGGAGCTCCTGGACAAACTCAAACACAAAAAGGCAGCCTACAGAGGGTGGAAGCAAGGACAGGTAGCCCGTGAAGAACACAGAGAAATTGTCTGAGCAGTCAGGGATCAGGCTTGGAAAGCTAAAGCCCTGACAGAAATAGATCCAGCCAGAGACATCAAGGGCAACAAGAAAAGCTTCTACAGGTACGTCGGAGATAAAAGGAAGACTAGGGAAAACGTGGTCCCTCTCCGGGCCCTCTCCACAGCAGACTTGGTTATCTGGGATATGGAGATGATTCTCCCCCTCTACTCTGCGCTTGTAAGACCCTACCTACCTGGAATACTGCTTTCAGCTCTGGGGTCCCCAACATAAGAAGAACATGGACCTGTTGGAGTGAGTCCAGAGGAGGGCCATGAAGATGATCAGAGGGGCTGGAGCACCTCTCCTAAGAAGACAGGCTGAGAGAGTTGGGGTTGTTCAGCCTGGAGAAGAGAAGGCTCCAGAGAGACCTTACTGCAGCCTTTCAGTACCTGAAGGGGGCCTACAAGAAAGCTGGAGAGGGACTTTTTACAGGGGCATGTAGTGATAGGACAAGGAGTAATGGTATTAAACTGAAAGAGGGTAGATTTAAATTAGATATAAGGAAGAAATTCCTCACTATGAGGATGGTGGGACACTGAAACGAGTTTGCCCAGAGAAGTTGTGGATGCCCCATCTTGGAAGTGTTCAAGGTCAGGTTGGATGGGGCTCTGAGCAACCTGGTGTAGTGGAAGGTGTCCCTGCCCGTGGCAGAGGGTTGGAACTAGACGATCTTTAAGGTCCCTTCCAACCTAAACCATTCTATGATTCTAAGAGTATAAGACTAGTGATTCAGCCAGCTATCTTCTCAGACATAAATTCTACAGGCTACTAAAACTCTCGTGTCCAACACCTCAGCTCCGTGAAAAAATTATGTTTATAAAACAGGCCTAATAGGATACTGAAACATATGATACAGTATATCACCACTCCAGCTATGTCTTAAACATGCATCAGCACCTGCCCTCATAAAATGGCACAGCGTTAACCTGTGGAGCCCAACTGAACAGTTACTGTCTCTCTGGGAGATTTTTTTTTTTTAAAGAGTATATGTTTCTATATAGCAAATTCTAACTATAAATATGGCTTTTGAATATGGTTCTAGCTATAAATATGGGTATTGGAAAATAATTTAAATAAATAAAAATGAAAAATATGTAAAAAACAATACATACTCTAACAGTGAGTAAAATATTGAAGTGTTCTTTTATTGAGGTTTCAAACATTGCCCTGGGGAATTAAATCTATGGTCATAAAGAAAATACAAAATCCTGAAAATGTTACTTCTTAAAAAAAAAGAAAAAAACACAAACACCACACATCAATAGCTTCTTACAGAGTCTTGTGTGCTATGATTCCAGTCAAAGAAATTTCAAGACATTAAGAATCATACCATTACAGAGTGTAAGAATGATCTCAACACTGCATCAAAGAAACAAGTATCAACCCCAAGAGAGAGATTTAAGCCTATCTGGAACTACATGTATCATTCAGGTAGCTCTATTCCAAAAAAAGTTTTCATTTAAAACTTCATATTTTACCCTGTGAAAAGAAATATAAAAGCAGTTAAGCCATGAATGTTGCTTATGCTCACCTGAGAAGAACATTTAATCTCTATGCAATCTCTAGTGAATGCCAACGAAGCCAGAGATCTATATTTTGCATCATACTTTGATGCAAATACCAAAACTGCTGCAAGAAATACAGATTACTTCACAGCAGAAACACTTGCTTAAAATAGTAAACATTTATGAATATAAACACAGTACCTAAATCCAGCATCACCTGTGAATACCACCTGCAGCAATGGTTTTGGAGGGTTCGAACTCCCTGCAGTCATCTCTCTAGTACATTAAATCAATAAATTTCTCTCTAAAAGTTTCACACGTAGCATTAGTCTACCTTTTGCTTCTAGCAATTTTGGCTGGAATCCTTTCACACTAGCTGCATGAACAAATAAGGAGGGGAAAAAAGGGACAATTCATTACTTAGAGAAGTAATTTTCTGGGGTGGGACACCAGAAGCTCTAAATCATCTTTTTACTCAAGAAAAAATTAACAAGGTAATATAAAAGTGACCTCCAACTAAACTACAAAAGATGGGGGCGGCAGACACAGATGGGACGGAGGGAAAGACACACCAAACCACAAACTTTCCTCCTCATACTCAGCCTGTGCCAAAAGTCTCAACCACCTTTTACTCTCGAGAGCCCTTCACACAATGGCATACCAAAGCAAATCCTATTTGTGACCCTATGGATTCTGACAACATTCACAAGCCTCAATATCATTTTTTCCCCATGTATGCTACTGCACAGAGACCATTCTTGGGTTCCACTGTTACACAGCATAACACCGGATGTTGAAATTGGTCTCCACATTTGAAAACGTTAAGATGCAGCAAGAGACAGAGTCTCTCATTTCATTTACTTTCTTGCCACCAAAAAAACATAAACAAACCAATCTTAGAACCCATAAGCTGATGCTAAGTGATCTGCATCCCTATCCTGGTTATAGCCCTACCAAAGCAAAGGGAAAGAGGCTCCCTTCCCCATAGGGAAAAGAGAGGTAGCAATCTTCTCTTTCTTCTACCTCCTCCATATTCTGGTCGCATATATTGGTCATATTGCTCATGATTTAGCTTCATTTTAACAGGCCTTTGGTCCTCACTGAATTGTTTACCAAATGCATGGACACTTCAACCATCAATTTGATCCTTAAGAGTGTCTTGGAATTAGAATAGAGTAGCTACTACAGAACTATCACTCAGAAAGAGCCAGCCATATTCTACTATTATTAAACACATCTCTAACAAAGCCGTAATAAGAACAGAATGGTTTCAAGGCACGTAAAAGTGACTCAAATGAAAAACCAGAAAACTACTTTATTCTTTACATTACTACAGTGCCCAAAAGCATTCTTCATGCTGGCTCATTACCTAGAACTAATCACAAAACTATTCAAAATCCCAAATTATCATTTATTTAGTAGCATTTCATACATTTGCTACTAGATTTCAACCCCACCAAGTTTATATATGGAATAAATTCTGAAAGAGCATAGAAAAATACCTGAATTAAGTAATTTCAGTGCATTTTCATTGTCCTGCATGAAAGCCTTCTTTTATGTTTCTTCTCATTTTGAATATCGTGTTCATCAAAAAGTCTTAATATTACAAAAACAGTAGTTTTTAACTAGCAACTGGGAAACAAAAGAAGCTAAAGCACACCAGTATCTTAAGGAACCCATTGTCCTATGTACCAAAACACACCATTTCATAACGAAGATGATACAATAAACAGTTTTTCAACAATTTTTCAGTATAAAGCATTTCGAGTTTGATGAGATTTGAGACTGAGATGATGTTTGTTTCAATGTTCTATATATGTTACTATCAGCCATTTAAAAAAGCTCTACAGAGACCAATATTCTTACAGTTAAATTTTGATTTTTGATATGTAAATTCACTATTAACTGTTATTTAGTAGAACCAAAGATTTTGGGGAAAAGATCACATAGGTAGTAAACATGGCAAAGAAACGCACAGAGAAGGAGGGTTAAACTGCTATTTTCCATAAAAACAGCCATTAATTTACCATATTATTGGAAAATTGAAATATTAAATTATTTTGAAAATATAAAGATTTTTCAGAAGTTTTAAAAGGCTAGAACAACTATAAATATATATTCTTTATCTAGCATCATAATATACACATACACACACTCACAGACCCTCTGAGAATACAATATTCATTTTGCTGCAGAAGAACAGACATTGCATAACAATGAGATTTGCTAATGAAATCAGCCATCAACCTGGAATACATATGTATTAAACCAAGACCTCAGTGTCATTTTCTTTTTGCATCATTTGTTCTTTCTCTCATTTTTCCTCGAGTCTCTTGCCTTCCTCCAGGTTTCACTGCTTCAAGTACAGCAATATTGCAAAATATTTTGTTAACACTGTGTGTACAACACTTTTCATTTTACAATATCTATTTCTCTACTTATTGCTAAATGAAGATTCTAATTGCATGGGTTCTATCAGCACTGTTAACATAGCCTTGAAAGAAAAATCAATGGGTGCTAAGGAGACAAAGGAGTTCTATTTCTCTGTAAAACAGCAGGAATATCTAATAGAAATTGTGTGTCACTTGGAACAAACTGTACTTTCACAGGTAAGGTTGCAGACCAATTAATACAAAAATTTAATACAAGAACAACACATTTTTAAAAATCTCCTCTATGTTTACCTAATGATTAAACAGAAACAGAATTTAGAACTATTTAGAACTATTACATGAACATGCAAAATCATCATGAAACCAAGTAAAAAATCCAGCAAGTTCAGTAACAGTATATATAAGCATTCAGTATACATATCAGTTACGCAAAACATCTTTACTGAAAAAAAGAGATGAACACTGAATGGAATTATTTATTCTACTACTTAGAGCTGACCATAAAAATTAAAACATTACAGAAGTATTTTAAAAGACATTTTTCCTCTCATTATACTAATACCGTATTTTGATTTTGTGGGATATACGCTGCCTTACACTTCATAGATAAAAAGCAACTTATTTACACCCCTAGCTTCAAGAGTATCAAAACTATGTTTTGAAATCACCCCAAAACTATTAAAAGTAATAATACAGCCCACTAATTTTTCCACTGTTCTCATTTTACAGTTTTTTAATTGAAATAATACAAATAAGATATTGTTACTATAACGCCACTATCAAGTTAGCATTATTGTTGATAAGCTCCAAAGTCATAACAAAAACTTATACAAAACAGCAGAAAATAAACGTTTGCTGGCTTGTTTGGTATGGGGAGGTTGGTTGCTTGTTTTTCTCCTTTCTTTGTCAACAAACATGCCAAAACCCTAATTCCATGAAGGCAAACCAACAATTAGTTCGTTACTTTCAGTATACCAAAATCGCATACAGAACTCCTTTGGAATAAATGAAAGTAATCTGTAATTTATTTTCTTATTTTATCTTGAAGACATAAGGAAGTCTTTCAGTCATTCTGTAGTTACAATGGTCATCACAACACCAAAGAAAAGGAAGGCACAAGAGACGACTGAAAAATAGAGGAGAAAAATAATGAAACGTCTAAAAATGGACTTAACCACTCCTGGAGCCAGTCATATCAAATCGTCACTATACAACCCAGGAAGAATACTGTCAAGATACTGGACGTAAAGAACTAGGTAAGTAACTGAAAGCATAAAAATTTCCATAAACTCTCTTCATATGTGCTCCAAATCTTCCTTTTTAATTTATCAAGCACTTATGTCATCGAGAGCTTTGAAAGCTGAAAGCATACAATACATGGCCTTATTTTTCCTTGCATTTGTCTCACTTCTAAAGATATGCAGCTACATGATATAAACATCCAGGCATAGGTCATATGAAGCAGTCGTACTCTCAGTCGTGCATTACAATGTCCTAATAAAAAGATGTATAAAGACTATTTTCAATCACATGGTATCAAAAATGCTTCTGTTTCAATTACAAAGCATTTGTCCTTCTGCAAAAAAAGCCACCTACGTTACATCTCAAAATGACTGAAACTGAATAGATAGAGACGCAGTTAACTATAGCGGGCTCACCTTTAAAAACAAAGGCTATACAACCTCCAGGGTGTGAAAGAAAGACTCTAATGCAACAACCTTGACCCTTGGAAGTGCTGGGTCATTTTCTTCTGTGATGAACAGTGATTGCTTTCTATAATTCTAACAATTGTCAAGCAGGCTAAAGACTATGGCTGACAGGTGATAGCTATGAAATGCTTGCACTTCTAACAATGACTTATTACCCTGTAATATAGGTCAACTGTCCAACTGAACATCTTTTACAAGATGTTATAGGCTCTTGAAGCCATATACAACCACCACCATCATCAATGGCTTTATTAGGGAGCAAACTAGCGTATATGTGACCTAAGAATATATAGAACTGTTAAAAGATATAGTCTTAATTCAAACAATTAAATGAGAAAGACTAAGATATCCAAACCTACTGTACATATGAGATATGTGATTCTGGTACATAACTGTTGACACTAGGCAATCATGCATGTCCTGTACTTAAGATACATCAAACTTCACAACTTACACAACTTGGCACAAATTTCATTAATAGGAATGAGAAACCAGTCACTCTACAGATAAAAATCGAACCCTCATTCTATAAATATACACTCAACTTTATAGAACAACACAGATGAAACCATATCAACAGTACACAGAATTAGATGCTGCCAGGTGCTAAGATACCTGAATTTTTATCAATAAAGAAAAAACATGAACTCAGAAATGAGACTGAATTTAATCAACCATATTTATGCTCTCTGAACTAACCAGAAACAGCTTCGTCAGTATGTAGTCTAAAATTCTGTACTTCACTGGAGTAAGTCATACAGGTATTTTTTACTGTAGTTTAGAATCATATTCCAGAGAATTAAAAGTTCACATATACAGTTTTAGTACTGTGCTGTACTAGTAGTTGTACGTATGCACACAAACACACACACACGCCTTTCTTTTCAGTAACATACAATACTTAGTTAAAAGCTCTGTCTGGCACTTCATGGATAAATTGCAAGTACCCTTCAAAGCTTACTTTTAAAAAAACCTGGCAATGAGGCACACTTATGTTTTTCCTAATGAAATATCCCAAATTGTACTGAATTATGATGACTACTATTTATCTACTTTTAGGGAATAAAAGTGGAGGACAATTTATTAAAGCACAGGAGGAACTCCTGAACACTGGAAGGTCACAGCTTATGTGCTGAGCTGCTAAGCAAAAACATCTATGATGTTCCAGAGCTGCCATTTTTCTTCCTTGACAAAGACTCCATCTGCCGGAGAGCCATTTACAGCCTCAGAGTCAGAATATCAATGATTTCCAACCATTCTGCAAGGCTGCTTTCACCTTGACATTACCTCTGTAATACATCTAAAACAGATGATATGTATAACCCCTCTATAAGCTCTAAGCCCATGCTTTATTCAACTGATATGCATTTAAGCTGTGCTATAACATACAATTTTTTTAACTCCTCTGAGTTGTGCAAGAATATTAGAACTCCAAATTCTACAACCTTTTCATTGCTGTGCTTGTTTTAAATAAATTACCTTTGGAAAACATAAAAAGAAAACTTTTCGTATATTGACAAAACATGTAAAAACAGTTAGAAAATATCTGATCATTTTAAAATCTGTATTTACATAACACACATGCACACATCTCAATTTATTTTTTCTTTTCCAAATAAACATGTCTAGTAAGATCCTTATTACAGACAACCATGCAGAATAAACTATCACAGCTTCACCAAAACCAACAAAACTACATTTGGCTCTACATCTCTTGATGTATATACAAACTGGTTAATTCCACATTAGAGCTGGGACAAAAAAGGAAAGAGAATCTTGCCTTACTGAATGAATACCTAAAGAATTAGGTCCTCAGATAAAACAGATTATACATGGATGGATAAAACCATTTTATGTATATATATGTTATACATACACATATATTTACACACACGGCTCTGCAAGTATGAGAACATATAGTCCATCATCAGGCTCGTCACAACATGACTTTAGTGAATGTATTCCTTGATAGCAACTTTTGGAGTCTTGAAATTCAGGTACTCTAGAGTAATTTTTAAATGTGCAAACTCGCAGCTTGATTTTACAGTGCAACCAGACCACAGGACAAACAATTTTATATTACAAATATACATGTAGACACATACGATCGCATAGCTAGATGTCCAACTATTGCCATACAAACCCTCAATACGTTAGATATATAGGAGCAAAGTATGTGAACACCAGACAAAACTTGCAAACAACTTTATGAAAATTTACTTCATAACACCTGTAAAGTATGTATTTTACAATCTCAACTTTACCTCACATCCTTTCTTCTCATTGCCTATGTGTTTACTTCTTCCTGTTACAGAAGTAATAGTGTCAGACACTTGATAAATTGAATCTGTTCTATTTCTACATGCTCCCTGCCCACCATTTCGCTTCATTCAGGCTGCTTTTAGTATTCCAAACAAAAACACAATTTAAGCCAAGAATATTTTTCTAAATTCGTATGGAAAAAATGTCTCTTCATCCCCCAAAATACATTGCCATCTAGAATTTCCCTGGCTGAATCACACTAGGGCTTGGGTAGACTGCAGTATAAGGTTGAACTAGTTCAGGCATTACCTTTGTGCTTGCCTTAGAAAGGGCAGGATCAGATATACACGGATACATATCCAACATGGTTATTTTACAACTTACAGATATTCCCCTGAGAGTCTTGTATCACATCTCTCACCCAAAAAAACCAAAACCAACCAACCAAAACAACCCCACCAAACCTCTTTCCACCTGCTATCAGTATACATTTCGGTCATTTCTTATCTCATTTGCAATTAAACTATCCCTATCCATCTCCTCATTACCACTAGCTAATTACTTTGGTTTTTTAGTGGTCTTACAGTGGGTTGGCAAACTATAGAATAAAAGGGAGCATCTGCATAAAACATACTTGTCTCAAGTCAAATACAGAAAAGCACTTCACTGTTCACTATTTTTCGTGCCTAAAAGTCAAACCTGAAGAAGGGCACCATGCTGCACCCAAATTTAAAGCAACTATTCCCAAACTGGGTAAAACAAAGCCCAACATAACAGCAAAGGAACAAAATTTTGAGGGGATGTAATACACTGCAGCAGAGCTAAGGAGGTGACCAAGATATGGTATGGAGGCATGGCCAGATCTGGGAGACAGCACTTCCCTAAAAGATCTCACTGAGGATGTGGAAGGGCAGTGGAAAAAACAAGAGTCAATCACTGTACGAAATCCAATACCTCTCAGTCTTGCACGACTGCAGCTGTCTTCCACCACATATTCCTTGCTATGAAGCACTGACTTGACTCAACAATTCCTTGATGCTACTGCCTCTTTCTAATTCTACCTTTCTCCCTCAAAAATCCTGTGAGGAAAGAGACAAAGGGGAAGAAAAGGAAAACAATGAAGAATTTTCTACTTCAGATAAAATCATGAAGTTGCTTAGATTGGAGGGATCTTACAGAGGTCATCTGGTCCCATCTCCTGCTCAAAAGCATAGTTAACTTCTAAGTTACTTCAAGTTGCTCAGAGCCTTGTCCAGAAAACAAGATACAGATTTTGCAGGCTCTCTGAGCACCCGTTTCAGTGTTTCATAGAACCACAGACTAGTCTGGGTTGGAAGGGACCTTAAAGACCAGGTTACTCAAAGCCCCATATCCAACCTGACCTTGAACACTTCCAACGATGGGGCATCCACAACTTCTCTGGGCAAACCTGTTCCAGTGTCTCACCACTTTCATCGTAAAGAATTTCTTCCTTATGTGCAATCTGAACCTACCCTCTTTCAGTTTAATACCATTACCCATTGTCCTGTCACTGCAGGCCCTGGTAAAAAGTGTCTATCTTATGATCCCCCTTTATACGCTGAAAGGCCACAATCGGGTCTCCGCAGAGCCATCTCCAGGCGGAACAACCCCAGCTCTCTCAGGCTTTCTTTATAGGAGAGGGGTTCCAGCCCTCTGCTCATTGTTGTGGCCCTCCTCTGGCCCCATTCCACCAGGTCCATGTCTTTCTTGTACTAGAGACCCCAGAGCTAGGCACAGTGCTCCAGGGGGGTGGGGGGGTGTCTCACTAGAGTGGAGTAGAAGGGGAGAATCACCTCCCTCGACCTGCTGGCCATGCTTCTTTTGATGCAGCCCAGGATACGACTGGTTGCGAACACATTGCGAAATTGTATCTTTTGCCTCTTCTCTTTTCATTGTACACTTCAAAGAAGAATCGGACTTTTCTTCTCTCTAACACCTTTTAGGCAGCTCAAGATAACCATTAGCCTCCCTGAGCCTCCTCAGGGCTGAATGATTCCAATTCTCTTACACATCCGTATTACGTGATCCACCCTTGCTCCCTATTCATCTTGGTAGCCAACCACTGGGCTCGCTAAACTATGTCACTATCTTTCTTGTAGTGGGACCCCCAAAACGGGGATACAGCACTCTAGATGCGGTCTCACAAGGGCCAAGTAGGGCAGTGGGAATCACTTCCCTCAGACTGCTGCCTACACTCTTGCTAATAGACCTCAGGACGCAGTTGGCCTATTTTGCTGCAAGAGTGCCTGACTGACTCATGTTCAGCTTGCTGGCTACCAAAACTCCAAAGGCCTTTCTAATACTGCCCCCAACCGGTCCCGAGAGGCAAAAATGGGGGGGGAACAAACCCCAAAAAAACCCCAGAAACCCAAACTTATTCACTGTTAAGATAATTAGTAAATGGTTTATGGACTACCAATGCTACAAGCAACAGAACAGAGCTACAACCACAAACCAAGAATAAGCCACAGCCTTGTGCCTTTCACACATGGTTGAAGAGAGATAATCAGTATGCCGCTCCCAGTTACCAAGCTGTTCTGTTTTCACATCAGTTTCTCACAAAACACACATCTAAGCTCTTCCAGTTGTCAAGTTAAAACAAAAAGAACTATCATTGTTTATTTAATTAAGGATCCCGGTTGCCCTCTCAGTTTTGACTCTTTTGATTCCACTATTTCAAGTTTTCTTTATTACCACGATTTGCTACTTACCTTAAAATCATAAAAGAAATTAAATACAGCAAATTTAGTTTTGCCTAAGGATTTTTAAGACTTTAAGAATATAATCAAATGATTCACAGTAATATTATGAACTCTGGTCACAGCAAATAAAAAAACCCCACATACAATATGCCTCCCTCCTTGAACTTGTAACCCTTACTCAGACCATGCTTTTTGGAGCTTTCCTGTGGTGAATTGGCAAAGTCCTACTAAAAGCAGATTTCTAGTTGAAACAGGAACACAGTACTCACATTAGCTACCAGCAGAAAAGTCCCTGAAGACTTAGATTCAAAAGATAAAGTTGCATCAACTTACATATGGAAAATTATTTTTCAGTAGTTGACTAGAAATGTCTTCTTAACCTAAACATCTAAATTACAGAGCTACTGTCTGAAATCTAATCAAAAGAAATATTTCTTATTTCCCATTAGCGGACAAAGCTTTGTATTTAAATGCTAAGAAGACTTCTTTCTAGAAGAAAGCCAAAGCAGACAAAGTAGAAACTCTTACCTAATCGTATGTACTTTGAAAGATTTCTGAACTTTTAAACTTTTGAAGTAACTGTAAACAACAAAAACACTTTTTTGTGCAAACGGATCACTGCCACTGCAAAGACAAAAACCAGCTGGTCTTAACAATACAGTGATACTACCAAAAATTCAATTTACATCTGAGCTCCTCCAGTTGCCATCTGTACAGTAAAGCTTAATAAACCACTTATTCCTCCTACCAGATGCTAATCATGGATTGACAATACATAATCAAAATCTGCTCTTTAACCGTTTCAGCAAATAACCATTATTAAATCTGGTTTACAGCAGCAGCATTAAAACAGTTGGGAGTAACTCTTACAGAAGTTGTGTCAGTAGTGGGGTTATTTTGTTTTGTTTTAAAAAACTGCCTTCCCATTATAAAATTCAACACATCAAATATAGTCTACTAGTTTAAAAGAAAACTGTAATCGAACTAGGTATTCCAGAGAAATATGCAGTTTATTAATTCTTTCCTTGAAACTTTCAGTCATTTTCTAATTTTACTTCCATAATTGTTTTATCTAGCAAGTTAATTTGTTTTCCTTGATAAATAAATCTAAACATACACATACAAGCAAGCACATACATGTACACATTCAATGACCATATTTGCCAACAAATCAGCATACAGCAATAAGCTACTTATATTTCAAATTTTAATGAGACTATTTGCTAAAAATAACTGTGCAAAAGTAAGCATAGAAAAGGTCTTCTGCCTTTTATTTTCACTCTGTATAATTACTGTAAGCACATAAAACAAAGTCATTATTTTCAGTTTCTTAGTCAATGTTAATTGTTGTTATTACACTGAAGTAAAGATATAATTAAATCTGCAGGTGTTACACATGTATGAAGGAAGTAAATTCTCATGCTCTTTGGGGAAGAGCTGTTTTGGAAGCTTTTATATTTTTTCTGAGCTTGCCAAAAGTACACCCACCTACACCATCAAAAAACCAAACTGCTACTTTTCAAATACTATTACTACAAACAACGAACAGCATGTTTTCATAGAACCACAGAATGGTTCGGTTTGGAAGGGACCTTCAAAGATCATCTAGTCCAATCATCCTGCTGTGGGCAGGGACATCTTTTACCAGGTCAGGTTGCTCGAAGCCCCATCCAACCAGACTTTGACCACTTCCAGCGATGGGGCTTCCACAACCTCTCTGGGCAAACCTGTTCCAGTGTCTCACCACCCTCACAGTAAAAAGAATTCTTCCCTATGTCCAATCTAAACCTACCCTCTCTCAGTTTAAAACCACGGCCTCTTGTCCTGTCACTGCAGGCCCTGGTAAAAAGTGTCTCTCCATCTTTCTTATGAGCCCCCTTTATATATTGAAAGGCTGCAATCAGGTCTCTCCTGGAGCCTTCTCTTCTCCAGGGTGAAACATGCCAAGTCTCTCAGATTTTCTTTCATAGGAGAGGCGTTCCAGCCCTCTGACCATTGTTGTGGCCTCCTCTGGACCCACTCTAATAGGTCCATATCTGTCTTGTACTGTAGGCCCCAGAATTGTTTTGGGGGAAATACAAAAAACAAACGTTCCTTTTCGATAACCAGATACACCTTCACTTGAACTCTCTGCATCCTTTTGAGTATTTACATGATGGAAAAAAGGCAAATACAACTATGTATCTAGATGCTTAAGCTAACTTCTGATTAGAAGAATGGGAACAGTTGTGGGGATGGAGCTAACGATACACTCAAATTGCCATAAAAGCATAGAACTATTTTTGTCAACCCGAGTTCACCAAATTTTTCTTTTTTCCGTCTCCCTTACCTCCCCGTACAGTGTGTTCCAATTTTTATCAAGTTTCTCACTAGTTGCCAGTTCCTAGACTTCTTATCAAATTTCACTTACAGTTAAACAATCACTTTTTTTGTGCAATTTCTTTTGTTCCGAGACTTAACAGCTGACAAGTGATAAAGCACATGGGTTTAAAAAAAAAAAAAAAAAGGCAATATGTTTGCCTAACTTGCATGTTTCTGCAAGTCTGCTGTGTTTTTATTTAGTTTGCGAACAGGCTACTATTTACACACACTTAAGTTTCATGTAAGGGAAGCGCTTTTCTTGGCAATCTGTTTCTATACTTCAGAACCAGTAATTCAAACACAAAATATCTTCCTGGGTCTGACAGCAAAAAAACCTCACACACTTTCTTTGTTGTTCACCTTCACACTCCTAGTCACCAATTCAAAGTAGGCCAAAGCATACTTTGTCACTGTGAAAAGAAACCGGGTAGTTTTCAAAACCTGTCAAATCCTTACTTCTACTTCCTGTAGGAAGCATGATTTATGATTCCTTTAGTATCTTCCTCTTCTTTGCTCAAGACTGTTTTTTTCTCCTCCACCCTCCCCCCCAAAAAAATGGAGAAAACTTCAGTGTAGATCTCACCTACAAAGATTCTGCTGTTAACCACAGTATTTCTGTAATGGCAACATCTCTCATAAACTTAGCTTGTCATCACAATTTTGGTCAAATTCTGGGGCCTCTCTTCTTAACTTTACCTTAACTGTAGAAAATTTTGTTCACCCTTCTGCTTAGCTGATCTTTTACCTTTAAATCACTTGTTTAATTATAGCCATTAATAAAGTGGTTAGTTACAACCATACAGAAAATTTTTAGAAAGCATTATTTACGTAACTTTCAAGTACTGTGTCAACATTCTGCATTATTTCTGTTTCCACAGGTAAAGTGGTACTGTTCGAATTCACCACCACCACTTTTTGGAAAAAATAAAAAAAGCCATCATGAATGATGTAAAGAATTCTGTATTTTGGGAGTAGAAATTAGTATCCTCAAGAACCTCTTATTTAAAATGGCATGACTAACAGAAAATGAAACAAAAAAAAAAAACAAGTCATAAAGTATAAGGAATTATCACTTGCCATTTTTCCTACCTTTTCAAGCTCTCTCCCTTGAGCAACCTATTTGTTACAACAGAATGCATACTGAGGTGTCACTTCTTTGGATAGAAGGGTTGTTATTGCTTCTTAACAAAGAAAGTACATTCTGTTGGCTAAAGAATTGACTGCACCCACAAAAACATTAGAGATGACTAAGGATATGGGTTTTTTCTTCTTTTTCAGATTTGACATTTTTCATCCCTCACAAAAGGATTAAGTAACTTATAGTTGGCCATAAATACACAAGCAGAATAAACCAGTACACTGAGTTAGTACAAACAATCAGACTTAAAAATATGCTTGTTCAGAGAAAGAAATCTCCACGTGGCTATTATTTCCCTTGCATTAAGACCTATGGGAATACTGATCAAAAAGCACAAATCTTTATAAATTCCTCATGTTGTTCTCCAATTGTGTATTTAAAGAGAGAAGAGTTATGCAAGTCAACTTGGCCATTTATGGAGCATTCTCCTCATTCTACTAAGACACTTTTTTGTTCAGTATTCATCCCGATTTTTCCACAGAGTAACAAGAGGTCAGCTGCAGCCAGCTAGCAGCTCTCATTCCATGGTGGTTGGTCTAGGGAAAACTGCCCCTCAAAAGTAGGATCTAGACTTGTTTCTGGGTAATAACTCCCAAAGGAGGGAGCCCTCATTAACACTGAGGGTTCAGAAACGTCAGAAAGAAATTTTCAACTCGAGCAATGGTTTTTTTCATATTTCTATGTACCTGGACTCTCAATGGAATTGCATATCTCCTCCCCAAGGAAAAGGACTAATTTTTTTTTTTTTTCATTTTTTTTTTTTTAAATTTTACAAGTCAGAAAGTTAGCAGGTTTACCTTTTTAAAGCCCAAGATATGGGTAATATTTAAAACTAATTAGATACTACACGCCCCCCTACCCTCTGCAAAACTGGAAGCTTCTTGGAAGTTTCAACACCTTTCTTCAGACACAGGGAGGCTGGGAAGGTAGCAGTCTTTCAGTTTCAGTACATCGAAGGAAAAAAAGTTACGTCATTAACAAAAAAAACAACAGGGTTCAGCTTTTATGGAAAGAAACCTTTTTCATTGAAACTGGCTCACCCTAAGATAAGCTGGCAGTGTACTACTGTATCACAGAAAGTTTCACAATGTCTGATGCCTGCAGTAAACTCTAAATCCTAGATACAGTCTTCCTATTTTTGTCTATTATTGCAAATTACTTAATGACTTTCCTAGTTCTGCTTTTTTTTTTTTTTTTTAAATTGATTCAGACTGCTGCTCCTCATTTCGAAATAGCAGGCTATCTTACCTCCCACCCCTACCTACTCTCATATCACTGCCTGCTAAGCAATGTGTTCACTAGAAAACTGTTCTTTTGACCTTTAATTCACTTGATCCCTCCTATTTAATACATCTGCTCTCTCCATATGAACCGATTCATTCTTTGAATTCAGCAGATGTTGGTCCTCTTACCATTCCCGTAAATACCGTATTAAGTCACATGCAGTGGTTTTAATAGCTTCTCTTTCCACGTTGTACAGAAAGCATGCAACTGTACACTTGAAAAACTGCTTCTAAAACTTGAGCCTTTTAAATGTAATCTTAAAAACTATTTTAATCAGCGCACAAAATTGATCTGATTTAGCCTTTTTTTTTTTTCCCTTCCTATTGTCAGTGCAAACTTTATCTTCACTGGTTCTAAAGTTACCTCTGGGATGAGGGCATGAAGGTCACTACTGAAACGTAAGACTCCACTATATCACACAATATCATATCTCTGGAATCTAAACAAGGCTCTTGTTAACCAACATGTCTCATTACTGGACGTAAACTTACAATATGTCTTTAAAAATTTAAGTATGTTATTTTCTATTTTCAGGGTATATTATCCTAAGTGTAGGAAGATTTGATGGTTAATATGAGAGGCACCAAAATAATAAACTTGAAAAATCATTTCAAATCTATTTCAGATTTTCCTCACTTACTTTATGTACCTGACAGACAGAGTAAGTACACTAAAACCTAAAGAGTGTGCCTGAAAGTTGCATCTGTGACCTCAGCAAAGACAGTTAGGCTTTTTGTTTAAATCTCTATTTTAGTTTTCAATGTTAACTTTGTCTAAAGCAAAGTACTGGAGTAAGACACAAATACCTTTTTTTCTTTGGTTATCCTGAAAAAACACAAGCAAATTGATGTGAATGCAAAATTCTTCATTTCCTAATAGTCTAATAAACTATTAATAAAACAAGATAATTCATGCTCATCATGTAGCAAAATATTAGGCATTCTCTGACTAGTCAAAATACTTTTCAAAGTTGCTGAAATTGATTTTGCAATCAAAACTCTCAGCATAATCTCTCAATTCATTTTAAATAGTCCCTTAGCTATATAACGTCAGACATCAAAACAACTAAAGGTATACTGAAAACGCGCAACACACTGAAGTTACATGCTATCATATTTGTATTTCAAGCCTACATACAAAGAAATCCAGAAGGAATGGTGACAGTGTTATCATGGACATTAATTGTTAAAGACCTACTCAATAGTTAAGCCTGAAGTCACAAAAGTATCACAAAAAAGAATCACAACAGTAATTGCACTAATTGGACTAAGAATCTAAGAGTCTTAGTTAAGCCTGTGCTTAACGCCTTGCTGAAATCAGGACCTGGATGCAGAATTTAGCACTAAGCCATACAGTACATAACATTTTCCTTTTCCCTATATGAGTCATGCTTCTCAGAAAATTATCAGAATGCTTACTGCTACAGCTTACTTACTGTGACGAATGTGGTCAGTTCTGTGACATTGCTGTTTTGCAACCTGCGAACAAAAAACAATGATCAGCTGAGTCACCCTTTCATCAAGTAAGTTTTACAAGGACA
This sequence comes from Morus bassanus, assembly GCA_031468815.1. Lineage (NCBI taxonomy): Eukaryota > Metazoa > Chordata > Aves > Suliformes > Sulidae > Morus > Morus bassanus. The sequence goes on along the minus strand of CM062574.1, from coordinate 180,268 downwards.
AAGAAACACACATCACACAGAACAGTAAAATTTCTCATAAAAAAAAGGTTGTACTTTGTTGTACTGAAAACGCTTTGTTTCGCACAGCCAGACATGAAGCCATTAAAACAAGACTAGTTTAAGCCCAGTGTTATGTAATCACACTTTTTTTTGTTTGCAACCAGCTGCTTAAGTAGACATACCTATTTTACCCTTACTAAATTGTGAATGATATAGTACAATGGGTTCCCCTTTGATGTACACAGTAAGTCAAAGGAATCTTCCCGCTAAAATGCAAAAAGAATTCTGGCCTCCCAGAAATCAATGGGAATTTTCAGTTTGGTTTATATGGAACCAGAGTTTCATTCCATTACTGATGCTCTCTAGCATGAGGATTTCAAATTCTCCTCATGCCATGAGAATTCAGAAGCATCTCTATGTCAGTATAATCCACACATTTTTCACTGAAAATTTAAAACTAAAATAAATTTTTGAACACTCGTTTGGATTGCTTTCTTCCCAGATTTTTTTCCCCTGGGTAGATCAAGTTTTTCTACGCACGTAGTTTGTACACACCATATAGGAAATAGAAAACAGCATAACAGATGCAACCTTTGGAATACAGCCATTTCAGGAAAATGTTACTTGCTATAGTAGTAGAAAACTGATATTGTTGGGGTTTTCTAATTGTTTTTTACTGAAGACTGGTAAAGAGTCAGTGAAATTTTACAGTTTGATCTTTTAAAAACATCTTCTGCACCATTAAACATATACCTGCTATACGAAGCCTGTAGATGCTCTCTTCAGCTACATTGATAGACAATTTTAACTGAGAAAATATGCATAATTGCCTACATATCAATAAATGTTAGGGTAAAATGGCATTTCAGGGGGGTTTTGTTGTTGTTGGTTTGTTTGGGGCTTTTATTTTACACTGAACACTTTTTTTCTACACATTTGGTTTTTTAAAACGGACCTTTTTACTCTAGATTTTTTCCCTACATCATCACACTGATGGGAGCATAAAGCTGGCCCATCTCACAGTGGTACGATCAAGAAAACATACTAATAAATTTACACAAACAAAATTTCAGCCATCTACATGAGCAAGAACTTCTTTTACAGAGTTAGGTAAGCTAACAATTTAAATCTAGGTAGGTAATTAAATCAACAACAGCCATAGTTTTTGAAATTTAATTTTAAATTACAACCTGTAAATGTGTGGGCATTAACACCAACAATTGGGGTTTTGTTTGTTATGGCCACTGTCAAACTACACTCCCCAGCCTGCCAGGAAAACAATAGGTATTTTTCTCCCTTGTCAAAGGACAGCCAGGAACAAATCGTTCCTTGTAACATTCAGTGGCAACATCAACCTATACAGGAAAGGAATTGCATTTCTTCTCCCAAGGAGAAATCAAAACATTACTGTTTCCTTTCTCTACCCTACTGCCATGCTTTGACAACACCAAAATAAACCCCAATCTACTAGACCAGAAACAAGAGAGAGCGAGCAGTGGTGGAACGAGATAAGACACCAAACTACACCATTTAAAAAGTGGGAGCAAAGCGTTTGAGAGAGGAAAAGCTTAAGAAAGTATGTCTTTTGCTACTCTTTCAACCACCCTACCGTCTGACTAGATGCCTGCCCTTCAGAAAGTAGAAAACAAAGTCGTATTTCTTCCTCTAAGATAGAGGCATGGTATTTCCTGTATTAGCTGAAGCTCAAGTACTTGCTGCCTGTTATAATTTTGCACATTTGTTGTAGTTCTGACTACATCTATACCTGTGGCACTGCTAAGTTTTGATTTTGGTATCAGCCCTGAAGGCACTGAATAGCCCACCAAAACCTGAACCTTGGGGCAAATATTTGAGGTCCAATAGAGTTGAGGATAGTGAAAACAGCTCTTAAAGTTCCAGCTTGCCATTTGCACGGAATGATAACTAACTACCCTACCAGCAGACAGAGCCTACGGCACAGCCACAGCTTCCTCAGCCCTGAATACTGTCCAATTAGAAGAAAAAAGTTTCTCTACAGAGAAGTTAGCAAGACCCCCTAAGGATTCAACTGCATTGGAAAATAGCCTACTTGTTTCCCTAGCGTATCAACACTTCCAAAAGAGAAGGAAAGACTGGGAGGAAATCTTGAGTAGTAGATTCAGCCTGATGCTCTCCGACAATCTGTTGCTTCAACACACCTCCTTTACTAGCTGCTGACTTCTCTATACTTTGTCTGCTCTGACTGAATGCAAGTACGTAAACCAAGGGGGGGCGGGGGGGGGGGGGGGGGGGCGGGCTTTTTTCATCTCTTCTCAATCCCTAGTACATGAAAAGGGTCTCTACTTGGAAAATCCTCTACAACTTTACTAGAAATGCAAAAAACTGTAAACGAAGAAGTTCCCGCAAGAAATTGGAATACGTACTTAAGAAATTGTAATACAAAAGACTGCATGACTGCAAGTAAAAACAGATAACAGTTCTAAAAACAGGCTTTACTATGGTTCCAATACTTCAAGGTCTGCATAGGTTAAGAATTATTCCCAAAGCAAAAATTTCAACATTAGTCATGTGCATAAGCAAAATCACTTTGTACCGTCTGGAGCAATCTCACAGCTTCATGCCACACAAATGAATTCAGATAGTCATGTAAAATATATTTCAACAAAGTACATTCGTATTTTCTTAGCTTTCTTTGACTAAAGACGTACTAAAGTCAGTCCTTCAGCTCAAATAGTGCAATAAACTTTTCAGTCCACCTCCAAAACTCATAGAAGATCTGCTGCCTGTATAAGATTTCAGCCTTCTATACTCTGATACTCATGTTATTACAGGTCACGCTCTATATCCATTCCTACCCTGAATACCTGCATACTTACGTGAGCTAGAAGGCAAGTACCTCGAGGCATGAAGTTGATTGCACCTGAGGAAAGGGGTAGGATAGGAGGGTTGTCAAATCTAAACTTGGAAAGGGGTGACAGAACATGAAATCAGAGTTTGAGATAGATGAGCAGAGGTGTCAGGAAATGTCTGGGAGATGTGAGGATGAAAAGCTAGGAGAGGAAGGCACCAGAAAACATGCAATTGTGCAATACCACCACTGGGTGCTGGGGTATGCAAACAGGGCAATTTCTTAATCCCTTTCTTGAAATACTTAACAGAAATACAGGAGCGTAGCTCTCCATTTAAATATCATATGGTATTATGCAAATCACCCAGCACAAACATATGAGTATTGCATACCTTCAATAAGCTAAAGAAAAAGTCTGTATTCAGCGGGAAAATTTTAGCAGTACAGTCAAAATTACAAGTAATAAAACTAGTACTAGTGTTGAATTAATCTGATGCAGTGGTCAAATGTTCTTCCTCCCAAACAGTGTCAACTGCACATAATCAAGATTTTAGTGAAGGTTCAAATCCAAGAATTTTACCAAATGGGAAAGTACATCTGGCTACATGTATACACACTTACCTACCATCTTTTGATAAGCCAAAACTAACTTTAGTTGACCAATTTTGTATCACACACAATTGACTGACAAGTGTCCTGTGTATCTAATACTCCCCAAGGGAAAAAAAAAGTCCATGTTGATGCAACTGCTGTAAACCTGAACAAATAAATTCATTCAGTTTGTAAGAACAAAAATAGTTGTCTATTATATTTACCTAAGAACACATCTAACTTCCCATTTCTTACTCAAGTAAACAAACAAATGCAAATACAATGCAACATGTACAAAATGCATCACACGCTGCCCTGGTTCCTTCTCCCATATGCTGTTCATATTTACAATGAACAAATTACTAAGTTAATCAAACACCATTGTCCATTCTTCATCAATAAAGAAAAGCATATTTAATGCATGGTCCTGTATTACTGAGGTTTGTTTGTTCTCGTTCCAAAGACTAAAGATTTCACTGTCCAGAGTTTTGTTCACTTGCTGTAGAAAGCTACAATACATTAGTAGCACTCACCACAGTCAGTAAAGAAGCGGTCCAAGACCTCTAAAATAGGCAATTATTCTCCCTTTGAAAGGGAGAAGAAACTTAGATGATGAAGACATCCCTCCCACCACACCCCACCTTCCCCAGCATCAAAGAAATATTACAAGCTCGCATGTTGGAATGGGTTGGAATTTGCCTCATGAATTTTTCTTAAAGGTAATGGCATTTTTTTATAGACACAGCTAATCTTCCCAGGTATTCCGTTTATTCTTAAAATAACTCCATGAAAACTTTTTTTTTTTAAAAAAGCACAAGATAGGCACCTGTCAAACACTCAAAAGTCCCAGGATTTAACAGTATAATTTAGGCTTTAAGTATGTTTTGTATTTCTATCACAAGATTCAAACAATGTTATATAAAATGCATTCATTACTCCACTACTTTAAAACTCTTTTTGGTTTTAAATACACATTTCATTCCACAGTGGTTACAGTATTTATCCTTAAACACACCATCATGAAAGCACAATAAATGACATAATGATGACACAACTTTAAGCCATCAAGTGTCATTTATTCACTTAGTTCCTATTCAGCTTCTGTAGGACTTCTAAGTCTACCTCCCTTTATCACTTTGGCAAATCTCAGCCACATACTGTCCATTTCAATAATGGCATTTCACCTCCCTGTAACACGTTAACAAAAATAATGCTCCTTCTCTCCCTTCACAGCAGTTGCTGAAAAGATACTTTTGTAACTCTAATCATCTTTTTATTTTAAACACAGGGGAACTTTACATTTGCTACCACCTGTACATTTCACCTGAGATATAAATGTCACCCACTGAATTAGCTTGACTTTACTTTTAGATTATTTGAAGATTACACAGGAAGCAGAATTCATATTCTCCCATCTTTCCAGCACCTTGTATTTGGTGCTCCCAAGAGAGTCAAAAGATGATTATTGGCAGTGCAATCCCATTATTTCACACTTTATCTTGGAAAATTTTAAGTAATAAACCTGCTTTGCTTGAAAGAAATTACTTTTTACCCTCCAAGTAAGTACTGTTGTGCATTTCTTCCTAAAGGGAAGCAGCACTCAGTAGCAAGATAATTTTTTTGGTTAACATTCCAAGACCTAACTAGACATTTGCATATTGTAAGCAAACACATGAGGAAGTGGTGGAGAAAAGACTTTAACGTCATAAAAAACATTAAATAAGAAAATATAAGAAATGCACATAGTGCGGGGCACCATGAAACCTACACAGTCTGTACCCTAAATGCTTACACTGGGCTATCATAAACCCAATGTTCAGGCTGCTTTGTATAAAATTTAATTGTAGCAAGACATACAACTCAAAAAATCAAGGGTAAAAATGAGACAGATCTACCACACCACTTGATAGATTCTCAGAGGCAGAAGGCTCTCACGTAAATAGGATATATCCACTGTACAATCCCTGCTGTGACTGTTCAACTAGTCTTCAGCAAAGGTTAAGCTAAGCTAAACAATGCAACTATCTTCTTACAGCATACAACACGGTGCTGTTAATTTTCAAGTGTTTACTGCTTTTCCCTTCAGCCTGTGAGCAGCTGCATACTACTGCCTCTACACTGTTAGCAACACGTAAGTTAGCCAGTCCAAAGCTGGTTCACGATTCTGTGTGAGCTACTTCCATTGGAAACACTTCAGCTCCCCAACATTTTGTGCAAGTTTTCAGGAACCAGATTCTACATCTTCCAAAATTATTCCCTTACTCATTTATAAATTTTAACTGACTGTACTTCAGTTTAAAATACTCCTTTTCTCGTTCTCATCCTATTGCTTCTGGTTGCAACTCCTTCTAAACAAAGCCTCTATTCTGACACCATCAAAATCAGTCTGAATATGTTGGTCATGCGCTCAGGAGTTCAGTAATACTGCTCTTGAACAGCCAGCTGTAACAGAGGTTGAAATGTACTGCGGTAAAGCAACAACCTGTAGTCTATTTACACACACACAGGTATCTTCCAGCAGATCAATTCACCTCACTCTTCACTCGGCTGAACAAGAGTACAATCCAATGCAAAACAGGGCAGGATGCAGCCACAGCGGTAGGACTGTCCCTTACAGCAACATCTCAGCACAAGAGCAAATAAGGCACGATAGAAAATTGTACCAATTAAATGAAAGCAGTACTGACTCTAAATTGTAACTTCTATTAGGAAAAGCAAGAATTTTGATCATCTCAACCAGAATGGATTAGATGGCCCAAATAAAAGTATTCAGGTGGAAAAAACAGCATATCCTTTTAATAGCTGTGGGGTTTCATTACCTCAGTAACTTATAGCTGCCTATCACACATTTCTACCATTCACTTTACAACTTACTGGCAGGTCCAACTCGGTCACCAGCATATATCAACTAACAACTAAAAGGCACACCTATCATGGCAAATGTGATTCTGATTGTTACTTCCTCTAGAGTCCATCCTCATGTTTGCTTTACTCAAACTTGCAGTTGCATTAGCTGACCACATAAGGGTTTGCACTACAGATACAAAATTAACATATAAAAACTTCTTTTAGAAGCAAGCTCAAGGAAGAATCCAAATATCTATGTTTACTTAAGGTTTTAAAAACAAACCGTAAAAGAAAAAAAACCCACACAACATAAATCACTATCTGCAAAAAGACCCAACTTTTATTTATAGGTCAAAACTAGGGAAAACATGACTAGAGACAAGTGACTGCGAGGTTTGAAAAAAAAATCATACTGTTTGCTGCAGATACATATATACCAAGACTGAAAATACTGAAGCTAAAAACAAAGGAAGCATCTACTTTTATAAATAATTTCTTCCTTACATATTTCAGTATTTTTCTTCTCCCTGATTAAAAGCACAGACTGGTTTTGGCCCTAGCGTCCAAAGTACAGAGTAAACAGGTGCCTTAGGTATACAAATACTATACTAAGTGGAAAACTACGCTAAAACTCAACAGCAAAGATATGATTTGGCATGAACTTAAGGAAGTTGCACAACACCAACTTCTCCATGCAATAAAAAAAAATATTAAAAAGGACAAAAGAATATTGTTTCAGACTAAATATTCTCTTCCTTGACACAACCACTCATACACACAAACATGAAAAGCTCAGGATTTACCATTTAATTGTGCAATAACAGAAGTCCTTGCAACTAGTTTCTTCTTCTCCCTTTTAGTACTCACAGTTATTCCACTAACATAGCCCAACAGAAAAGTATTTTATCATGGTTTATTTTTTAGATTTGTTTTTAGAACTGTTTATTACAAAGCATAAAACAAAGCATCCTTAAACGCAAACAAAATCCTAATGCAATTTGAGAATAAAAGGCCAGAAACAGCTGACATTCCACTCTCAATGAGATATATGGAAGTTCAATATTTAAAAGAACAGAAAGAACAGAAAATGTAAAGTGCCTGGAAGAGGAGATTGTAAACTTTCTTTTATGTTTATATTTCCCAGTATCAACCCAGCACAGGCAAAGTGTCTCATTGGCTGCATTGCGCTACACAGGCACGCCAGTGTAGTAATTGCTTCTCATTGCAAGAATGGGACAGTTAATGTGGACAGGGAAGATTTTTTTTTTTTCATTTTCAAATTTCATTATTATTAGGTTACATTAACGTTGCATAGTTAATCTTTTTTTCCTGCATTATTTCCTTACTGTGTACAAAGTAAAGGGACGTCTTCTGTGCTTAATATTAGCATATAAATGGAACTAATTGAGGTTCGACTTGAGTGGGAAGACAGGGTGGGGTGAATTCCCACCTTTGTTACTGTTATCACTTTGTAAGGTGGTTTTTTAAGCGAGACTAGAATAACTGGTTTACATTCTGGCAATGGCATCTTCTCAATCAAATCAAAACTTAGAATCTGAAAGCGCTGCAGAATGCAGCAAAAACTGCACCATTTTCATAAAGCTGTGAAGCAAGACGTTTTCTTTCTTGACTGCAATTTGCTTCTTTCTCCAATGCAAACATAGTACAAAAGATATGCCTGTCTTAAAATTTGTCTTGGTGCCCTTTTTATAACTACATTGCAAACAAAGGTTGAAAGAACATGAGTTTTCAAGTTACGTTCTTCCTGGTTTTCGTAAGTAATTCACGACTTGTCTGCTCTGGAAGTTTACCATGACAGGAGAGCTAACAAAGTTATGGCATTACAAAAGACTGAAAAAGTGAAATTAGGGAAACTTTGTCAAACTGTTTCATACTTCTGTTAATATTTATAACTAGTATTTCTTGAAAACCTGATAGAAAGAACATTTGATAAAATGGGGGCACTTGTTCCTTAAAACTTACATAAATATTTGAAAAAACTGAAGCAAATTTCTCTGTGCAAGACAAGATATGCCATTACCGATACTTTTAAAAGTCTTAGCAGAAAAGCCATTAACATGTATTAAAGATTAACACATGACAATCTGCTTCTTGGAAAACCCTTCTACCATAATAATCAAAAGGAAAAGAAAAGAGAAGATGTGGCCCTAAAATACACAGTTTTAGGAAAGTAAGCTGATAAGAAAAAAAAAAAAAAAAAAACACGTTCTTAGAAATATCTTTTAAAAAGCACTTATCTCCTTTGATGAACTAATGTGTGGAGAACCAATAATTCAAAATATGAATTTAGAACAAAAGATCAACCAAAAAAATCTCCACTGTGACAGTATAGCTAACAATAAGCTTTGTTCAAATATATATATAGTTTCAGAAAATTTTTAATCTGCCAAAGCAAAATTATCCCTTATGATTTTGGGAACCAATAATTTAACAGGAGTTCTGTATTTCAGCAGCAGATTTCAGCAATGTGCGTATTAGTATTAGCAAAGACTGGGCATCGATCAGTATGAGGAATATTTAAGTACTAGAAATCAAATGCTTTCCCTAAGAGTTTTGGTTCTGGGTTTTATTTCTTTTAAAAAATGTATGTGGTTGGGTTTTGCCTGCTTGCAAGTCTTCCCCCAGCCCCTTCTATAAAGGGGTGTACTAATATTAAAAGAGCACACAACTGGAAAAGACTTCCTGGATCAAATCTACATCCTTCCTATCCCACATCATGGAATCCTTCTCATAATGGATCAAATACCATCTTAAAATTTGGCTTACACTCCCATTAGGTTTTCAGCCTAAAATTGTTCTTTATCAGCTTTATCCCATTTGTTTGAATCCTACAATTTTTGTGTTCTTTACACTGTTTTGCTTGGAGTTTGTGGCCCATAGGGCAGGAGTATGCAAGCTCTGTTTTTAATTTTGTTAAACTAAACCCGTCTAAGTTCTTTCAAATCCTTCCATGAGTCTCCAAATTACCCTCAGAATCCTAGCGTATGTTCTTCTCACCTATTTTAGTTTCAAGTTTCTTGAACTTGAATAATCCTTCTGAAACAAAAACGGAAATACACTGTATTCCAAACGTGGCCTTATCAGGACATTCCCAATGCAACAATGTCGTAAGAGAATCATTAAAGCCACTGCACAAAAAGCCTCCCATCCAGAGACGCCACATTCACCTCAGTAAATCATTCAAGTAGTGGCTAATAAAGATACAGCAGTCACACACTCATCTGCTGCCATGCAGAACTGTTTATTGGTTAAGCTCTTTACAGCTCTTGCTGTACCTTCTCAACCGGAACAATGCAATTGGGTGGGGGTAAAAAAAAAACCCCACACTAAACTGTCTTCAGTAGTATCAAGTTCCACTGGGTCTCTTAATTTTAGCTTAAGACCAAAAATTTCTTTAAGATCATCTTGTTTCTTTGACTCATTAGCAATTGTACATTCCTCACTCCATTAAGTATTTGAACAGAGAAAAACAAACATAACTTCTATTCCCCCAAAATGCCCCGTTTTCTATTACTTTATCATTGCTCAAAGAACTAACCACTCTTCACGTACATTAGACAAAATACTAAAAGTGGCAGGAAACGAAGGCCTTTACCCACATCTTAAGTTTGTAAAAACAGAATGAAGGTAATGTTAATTCAGTTTCATTGTACTAAGAAATCATCTTCCGAGCAGCAGAAAATAGGAGTTGTCCATTTTTATGACAATTGTCCTAAATTCAGGAAGCCACATCTTTATTGTGAGTATGCTAGCTCTGCTTTATGAAAGCAGAACCCACACAAAGCCTTTGATCAGTTGCAGTCCCTGCTTTTCTTCAGAGAGCAGACTATACCTCTCTGTTGTAGAGGAAACACAGGAGTTAGCTGCCAGAACGCTGCACACAGGAACTACAAATTGGCCCAAAACGCAAGACGGAGGCTTCTAGCCCACAGTTAGTTCCTCTTTATTCTTTTATTCAAGTAATCTGATCTATGCACCTGGAGACTTCTCTCACATTCAATGCTCTGGGTATAGGGATCCACTTACGTACAATCATTTAGGTTGGAAAAGACCTTTAAGATCATCTAATCCAACCATTAACCCAGCACTGCCAAGTCCACCACTAAACCATGTCTCCAAGCACCACATCTACACGTCTTTTAAATACCTCCAGGGGAGGTGACTCAACCACTTCCCTGGGCAGCTTGTTGCAAAGCTTGACAAACCTTTCGGTGAAGTAATTTTTCCCAATAGCCAATCTAAACCTCCCCTGGTACAAGATTGTCTGATTAAGTAAACACCTTCTAGACACAGTGCTTATTATTCTCTGAATTGTTATCCTTTCCCCTAAATCCTCATGGATTTAAATTCACTTCTTTGACCATTTTCAAATATTTTAAAAATAGTATTAATTCTCATACTAGAACAATTACACATCATCTGATTTCCAAATGCTAAAAATCTCTGTATACACTGTGTGAAGGACAAAAAGGATCCTCCTTTGTGCTTACTTCTCTTTCAGTGCAACAGGCCACAGAAGCTCAACTACCAATCTGAGGTTTTATTTAGTTCAGTAGTATTAGAAAAGAATTCAACTTTTAAGTCCTTTTCGAATTTTTCAGGTAAAACATGTGTCTGCAAAACATGCCAGTTTCGTAGCATGATTATCCTCTCACTAAAATAGAATTCAGGCTAAAAAGTGAAAAATTTCAGAATGTTGAGGTATGTTTTTTTTATTCACATTGCTGACCATTTCACACAGCTTGACAAGGTGAGATTCCTAGACTCAGCTACTAAAAAAAAAAAATCCCTTTGGAAGAAACAAAAGCTGCGTGGATCATCAAAGCTCTGTCAGCACATCAGACACTGCTAGGCCATGAACCTTTCCACATCAGGACCTTTCACTGTTACGATGGATGAAAGCAATGATGTCAGCAATGACAAGAAGGTCTACATCATTATTAGGTATTTTGATCAAGATTCAAGACTTGCGAAAAACCGATCTTTTAGCAAAGCTTGTTTAAAAGTGCTGGAAGGTTTTTGCATCACTTAATTAGTTTTCATCGACTCCCACATTCTACAGGCACGATAGAATTTTTCTCTGACTCAGCACTTACAGGGATCAGCAAGCACACTTACAACTAAAGAGTGTCGGCCGTTCTGTATAACCTCCCCTGCGTGTCACTTCTGTACATCTGATAAACAAGAATTATGTCAAGGCCATTCTCTAACAGGTAGGGACACGTTGATTAACAACTGTACCATGCCAGTATAAACTGAAGAAAGGAACACTGTCAGTAAAAATACAATACTGTTCCTCTTCCTGCCATCATCATCAGTGGAAGACGAAAGAAAGATGTGAAAAGAATTAAGCTTTTCTTCTAGCAAAGGAAGTGCCATTTCATCCTTTAACATCCATTTTGAGGTGAACAACAAAAAAAAGTCTGAGCATTACTGCATTAAGGGGACTTTATCTTCATCCTGTTTAAATACTGACCACCACTACCTTGAGACTACATATTTGCTCTACAATGTTGTAAGCTCTAGCAAACAAGACGAGCAGGAAGACGTGACTTCAGCATTCATGTAGCTGCTCCTGTCTGCCAAAAAGACACAGTAATTGTTTTGCATATTGCCCCATTAGCCAGAAACCCCAGTCACAAATGAAACTTCACTGCATTTTGCATGGTTCAGAGAAACGTGTACAGTGTTAAAAAAAGCAATAATCACACAGACACAACCATAGCTGGGGGAAAGAGAGAGAAAACAAAGATGAAAAAGCCACCAGTCAAGGGAAGAAAATATGAAAAAAACAAGCCTATGAGGAAGGGGAAAAGGCCTTTTTTTAATGAATAAATTAGGTTACTTAACTGAAGAACAAAAATGCAATGCAAGTGAAAAGGGGAGAAAAGTGTACAGGAATGGAATTACAGTTGTTATAATTTTAGTTTTTAGAACTGTGAATACAAACAGTTTGAAGTTCTTTTAATTTTTGCAAATTCTCACCACTGATGTAGGTACCTTTACTAGGTGTTCACTGTCATGGCCAGCACAAAGTTGAGACATCATATTTAAAAGGTTGGTAAGCCACTTTTATTAAGTCTCCCAGCACTGACATCTCCGGATAACACACAGTTAGATGAGGTGTGAAATATAGAATTGATTCCCAATTAAATTATATCAAGTATACAAGCAAATATCAAGAGTCCTATTCTGAAAACTGTAGCAAGAAGCGACTCCTTTCCATGTAAGGATCTTATTCCCAGGTCCTTAACAAAGAAAGTAGTTTGATCTCCAAAATTTGAAATTTGGGCTCCCTCTGATGTGATAAACAGAAACAGCCTGTATCTTCTCTAATAGAAGTAATTACCAGCTGCAAGATAAAGCACTTTAACCAAATGAAATTGGAAATTAATTGGTTATCGAGTATAGCTACATTTAAACATCCTTTGCATCAGATCTTGTCTCTCTATATTTTCACATCAATGTCAAAAACATTACCCTGCCTGTCAGCAAAACCAATTAATCCACCTTGTAAACAAAAAATATATATATATTACCTCCTATTCTTAAAAATTAACTAAGGAGATTCTTTTATATATATATATATATATATATGGTTTTCTGAAACACTAACAAATATCTCTCTCATTGAACTATACATACAATCACAGACTAGTTTGGGTTGGAAGGGACCTTAAAGATCATCTAGTTCCACCCCCCTGCCACAGGCAGGGACACCTTCCACTACACCAGGTTGCTCAAAGCCCCATCCAACCTGACCTTGAACACCCCAGGGATGGGGCATCCACAGCTTCTCTGGGCAAACCTGTTCCAGTGTCCCACCATCCTCACAGTAAAGAATTTCTTCCTAATATCTCATCTAAATCTACCCTACCAATCACCTCTCATTTAGAGCCTGAGATACCATGGGAGAAAAAGACCACTCATACTGTGTGACACTGAGGAGTTAATTTAGACCTAATGCGGAAGTAGTATTTTTCAGGCAGAAACACAGTTACTTGCAATTGTTCTCTTGATGTGTGATACATGTAAAAAAATTTTTCAGATTTTCAGATTAAATACACAAGAAATTACATGACCTGAAGCAGGTAGGACGTTAATGTACTTTCATAAAACAGAAGTCACAAATCGGGGGGGGGGGTGGGAAGCGGGGAGTGCAGAGTCTGTATTTGCAAGCTTATTTGGCAGAGGACTACTGGAACCCAAAACCAAAACCACTTCCAGAAAAAACAATCTTATATAATGCTAAGATCATACTATTTACTATATATCAGTTCATATATTTTATAGGCACTCAAGAAAAAACAAGAATAGATTTAACAATAAGAGCATCATAGAAACAGAGACAGCTTTTACCTACAAACAAGTATCAAGGAACAACAAAAATCTACTGTAATTCACTCTTGCCCAAGGTAACTTTAAGCACAAACGTGTAACACTTTTAGGCACTGGAATATTCTACTCACAGGGACCAACTGCCCATCTCGATTTCCATCTATCCACAAACCAAGTCACCATAATACAACATTCAAACACACATACATACCCTTCAGTAGGCCAAACACAGTTTACAGCTCCTGCTTTTTCTTCCAAAATAACAATCATAGGCTCCTGCACTAACATCTGTCATACAAAACAGATCACAGCAACACTTATTTTACATATCACATAGTCCTTAGACAGTAATATCACATTCCCTCTTCTGTATTTCACAGCACATACTCTTCAATTCTGTCCTTGAGAACCACATAGCCTGCTGCTTTTATGCTACTACAGAAGCAGCACATATTCAAATCTGAGTTACAGAGCCTTGTATTGGGAGATGCCATTAACAAATACCTAGTAATAAGATAAATAGGAGCAATACATAAGAAAAATATATCAGGATATGAAGAAGCTGTGATAATAAAATACACCATTTGTGATTCAAATAGTGCATCTTCATTCTTGTTTAACAGTGTTTAGTAAAATATTTTAAATTTAAAATCTTGTAGTAAACTTTACTGGTTTACATCACTCCACTATGTTTAGATTGGAATACTGCTCTTATTAATCACAGTGAAAATTACAAGATAATGGATCATGCAGTATGTTTCCTAGTTACATATATAGTGAAGGCAGCATTACTTTTTGAAACAACCAACAAAAGATGTAAAAATGGGTTTTGTTATTACGGACAGTTGGTTTTTGTTTGTTTTGGGTTTTTTGGGGGTTTTTATAAGTTTTTGTTTAGTTTCTGAAGCTTATCACCTTACCAAAAAAAGGCACCAAGGTTGGTAAGCTGACTTTAGCACACCAAGAACAAAGGGAAACACTGATTTTTTCATAATTTTCAAAATCACGGTATGTTTACATATTACCCTTTATGTCTTCATATTTGCAGAAATGGAGAGTGTTTATTAAACGGTGGAATGACAACCATAAGAAATGAAATGAGTGAACATATTTTATCAAATTAAAAGTGACTTTAAAGTAACATTACACTTTGGGAACAATGAAAGGCTTCAAATTGGTCAATGTGCAAATAATCATATCAAAGGCAATATAAAAGCCTGCATCACAGAAAAACAACAGTACTAACGGACATCTTCAGTTGTTTATCCCTCAACTGTCAAGATACATGACATGAGCCATATGACAGGCATACCTAGCTGATTTATCATATCACATTATAAGTACAGGTGTAGGATGCTACCCGGAAAGAAAAAAAAAAACCACCACCACCCCACACTGTTGTGTGAAGTCTGTTCCACAGTGCTTCCTAAACACAGAACGCTGCTACAGAAAGTTCATTTCCCTGAAGCTGGAAGGCAAAGGAGATCCTCCAGCTGAGACTGGAACAGAGAAGTTACGTTGCTCCCTGCTAGCATGCAAAATACAGGCACTGAGAAAGCCACTAAGCGGACACAACAAAGGAGTCAGATGTTCTCTCATAACATGACATAAAAACAGCAGGACAAGAAAAGCCATTTTGTACTTTCCATATTTGTCAATTTCCTTAAGGCACACTTCTATGAAGTCCTCCTCTCTCAGGACATTGTGCATTAACTGTCAAAACAGTATGAACTAAGAAATAACAGAACAACAAAAAAATCATCTTTTTAAAGATCACATTGGGTAGACTATATTTTAATCCTCAGGCATCTTATTCCAATGAAACTTAAAGACCTCAGAATTTTAGAATATGTCACTTCAAGACCGCAGCAATATTCTGCTCTTCTGGTCAAAACTTATGATTCTGCATGTGCTCCTAGTATCATTCGGACACAAAATTAGTTTAAACAATTCACCAAAACATCCTAAAATATAAAACAAGTGACAAATGGAATCACAGAGTGGTTGAGATTTAAATGGAGGTCATCTCATCAAACCTCCTAACAGTTACAAGTGATTTACATTTAGTTGGACTTGGTAATTATTTTATTATAAGCTTAGCAGCAAGTTCTTTGGTTTTGTCTTTGATTGATTAATGCATATATTTACATTGCCAAGTTCTCCCTTACCCAAGGTTTGGATATATCAAGTGTTTCTTACTAGAATGTCCTTCCCTTTTCATTTCTTAAAGGCTGGAGCTTGAGCTAAAGAATGCAGCTTCCACTACTGCTTAGCACTAATTTAACTAACTCTGCTACTAATGGAGTCCAAAGCACTTCTAACAAGAGTATCAATAGAAATGCTAAGCATTTTTTAAATATTGCCCTAAGTATCAATCAATATCTGAATATCTCAGACAAAAAACATTAAAGCAAAGTAATCCACGCTGGAATAGTTTTATTAACAAGCTACTTTTTATTTAGAAAGAAAGACGGTCAAGACATATTTGTTCTAAAACTTAACACACTTGCTTTCAGTTTGTGATCTACAGACCCCTGGTAGCCTGACCTCTGACTGCTTCTTGATGGCCCGTAAAAAATAACCAGGAAAGCAATAACCAGGAAAGCAATCAACAGGGAAGTCGAAAATTAATCGTTCTGAGACCACACTCTTTAAAAGATATGATTCCTGATTACTTCATTTGTTGCTATATGCAAAATATTCCATAAAAAAGGGGAACTTTAAGTTCCATTTCCCAAATCCAAGACGACAATTTGTCTTGTTTAAAAAACCAGGCTTCTCTTCAAGTCCTGTAAAAATTGCCGTCTTACATTTTTGCTGTTCAAAATTAGTTAAATTTATACTGGTCTAATGGCACCTAACTTCTGTTAGCTGAGTCAAAACATACTGAAACCTGTTTTTCAGCAATGATAAGATGCTGACTTCTTTCCTAACAGCAACACAAGTTAATTATTGCCACATGCATGAACCAGTGTGATTTACATTACAATAAAGCAGCCATTTGTGCAGGCTTTTTAATATCTGACAAACAGGTCTGACTCTCGCTAGTCTAGTCTGCAGTTTACAGTATGGAAGTGAATCAGGTATGATCTACTGCATCATTGAAATCCAGTCCACAATATTAAAAAAAAAAACAAACCCAAACACAACCCTTCACTTCTGTTAAAAATAGCTATGACTATACATTTTAAAACCCTATGGTTTTCATTTACATTTGACCAAATAAAATGGCAAGTCCTGCTTTCACTGATGAAACTGCAATCAGCTGTCCATAAGCTAACCATGTGCACAATCCATCTCACAGGACACTGTTAAGCACACAAACTTCGGTTCTGAAAAATCCCCAATGAAAATGGAAGCTCTGAAAAACTGTATTATGTGCATGCATTTCATAAAGGCAAGTTTTCATTTCGCCCACCAATGCAAATGTTTGTTCTCTCACATAATACTGGAATGAAACGATAACAACAAATTAGCATGACTTGCGTTAGCATACCTGCACCCTCAGTAAGAAATACTTACATGTGCACATGGAAATGATTCTAAGGTATCTTCACCAGCAGAAATAATTGGATTGTTTATTGCTTGTAGTTACATACATAAACATTGTTCTATTCACGTTACTTAAAAGTGACCAACATTTTCTAATTGAAATCATACCGAATTTATTCTGAAAACATGATTTTGATCCAAAAAGTAAACTTTAGTATCCAGTATCCACATTCTATTATGCACAGAACACATGTTAGAAGGTACCATGCAAAAGCTTTTTACTACAGGTTTCCTTACGCACATGCTACTTTTGAGAGGGCAGAAAAAAAATTCTTTTGTGAGCAGTGTTCCTATGAGGGTCCTTTGCATTTTCCTTCTACCATAAACCAGATCCTCTCCAGGAAATACAAGCCCACTGAAACAACACACTTGGCAAGGACAGTGACGACAGTAGAGATATACTTGCTGGACAGTGCGCACACACTGAGGAATCAGAGAACTGCTTGGGGCAGGGGTGAAGTAACACTAATACTGCCTACCATTTTCTCAGCTGGTGGGTCTAATCTGCATCTTCTTTGATATAGTATTGTTTTTCACAAAACTGCAGAACTTTACCGTTGAACATCTAGCCTACTCCCAATTACAGCTGAAAATGAATGGCAAACAAAAGTTACTGCATGGAACAGACAGGCACACGGACAAACAGGTAAACACACACAGTGTGGTCATAAGATTTTAGGTGTCTTGACAACAGGTACTTAACAGGGAAAGAGCCACAAAGGAACCTCCTGTGTAACTAGGAGTAACCACAAGCATTATAGAAGCAGTTGAGTTTTATCAGAAATTACTTCTTCCATTTCATAAACAGCATTTGAGTTCAATCTCTGTTTATAATAAAGTGTGTAAATACAAGTTAATCTGCAGCTCCAAGGCTAACGAGGCTCTGGATCCATGCAAATAACTATGCAAGGATTCTCAAAAATCTACATTATGTAGAATCAATATTCAAAAGTATTTCTTTTTTTAATTAATGCCATTCTATGCAACACAGACAGCTTTTTAACTGGGATGGTACCTCACATCACTAAGAACCATAATGTGAATAGTGTACATGCACCAAAGCCAAACTTTCAAATACAAAACACTACCATATTCAAAACACCATCATATTCACTGGTTCAGCAGCCACACATAATCTCCTCTGGAGAAAGGAAGACTTCCCCTTGGTTGAGAAGGATTAGGTTAGAGATCATTTAGGCAAACTGGATCCTCACAAATCCATGGGCCCCGACAGGATGCACCCACAAGTGCTGAGGAAGCTGGCGGATGTTCTTGCCAAGCCACTCTCCATCATCTTTGAAAGGTCATGGAGGACAGGAGAGGTGCCCAAGGACTGGAGGGTAGCCAATGTCACTCCAATCTTCAAAAAAGGCAAGAAGGACGACCTGGGAAACTATAGGCCAGTCAGCCTCACCTCCATCCCTGGAAAGGTGATGGAACAGTTCATCCTGGAGGTCATCTCCAGGCATGCAAAGGAAAAGAAGGTTATCAGAAGCAGTCAACATGGATTCACCAAGGGGAGATCATGCATGACTAACCTAATAACCTTCTATGACGGCATGACTGGCTGAGTAGATGAAGGGAGATGTTGGATGTTGTTTAGCTTGACTTCAACAAGGCTTCTGACACTGTCTCCCATAATATCCTCATAGGTAAGCTTAGGAGGTGTGGGTTAGATGAGTGGACAGTGAGGTGGATTGAGAACTGGCTGAGCAGCAGAGCTCAGAGGGTCGTGATCAACAGCGCAGAGCCTGGTTGGAGGCCCGTAACTAGTGGTGTTCCCCAGGGGTCTGCGCTGGGTCCAGTCCTGTTCAACATATTCATCAATGACCTGGACGAAGGGAGAGAGCATACCCTCGGCAAGTTTGCTGGTGATACCAAACTGGGAGGAGTGGCTGATACACCAGAAGGCTGTGCTGCCATCCAGCGAGACCTGGACAGGCTGGAGAGCTGGGCCGAGGGGAACCTCATGGAATTCAACAAAAGCAAGTGTAGGGTCCTGCCCCTGGGGAGGAACAACCCCACGCAGCAGTACAGGCTGGGGGTTGACCTGCTGCAAAGCAGCTCTGCTGAGAAGGACCTGGGAGTGCTGGTGGGCAGCAGGGTGACCATGAGCCAGCAAGGTGCCTATGTAGCCAAGAAGGCCAACAGTATCCTGGCATGCATAAAAAGGAGTGCAGCCAGCAGGTCGAGGGAGGTTATCCTCCCCCTCTACTCCGCCCTGGAGTGCTGCGTCCACTTCTGGGCCCTCCAGTTCAAGACAGACAGGCAGCTACTGGAGAGAGCCCAGTGGAGAGCTACAGAGATGCTCAGGAGACTGGAGCATCTCTCTCATGAGGAAAGGCTGACAGACCTGGGTTTGTTCAGCCTGGAGAAGAGAAGACTGAGGGGGGACCTTGGCAATACTTATAAATATCTGAAGGGTGGGTGTCAAGAGGATGGGACCAGACTCTTTTCAGTGGTGCCCAGCAACAGGACAAGGGACAATGGGCACAAGTTGGAACACAGGAAGTTCCACCTGAATACGAAGAAAAAGTTCTTCACTTTGAGGGTGCCAGAGCAGTGGGACAGGCTGCCCAGAGAGACTGTGGAGTCTTCTTCCCTGGAGACATTCAAACCCCACCTGGACGCGGTCCTGTGCTCCCTGCTCTGGGTGTGCCTGCTCAAGCAGGGGGGTTGGACGGGATGAACTCCAGAGGTCCCTTCAAACCCCTACCATTCTGTGATAAAACTCTCCTTCTTTCTCTGACGATTGTGTCTAGAAAAGGTAGTTATGTTTAAAAACCAAAACCACTCAAACTCGGAATCTGCCCAGAAAAAAAACCAGCCTAAATTTTTTTTTTTTTTTTACAGCCTACATTCTTCTCAATACTGTGATTCAATGTGAGTTGGGTAAAACATTTTTCATAGTAAATGAAATATCAGTTAATGAAGTGAGAAGACTACTGCAATCTGGTAAAGAATTTTTGATGAGAAAAAGTGTAATTATGTTTTGAAGACAAAAATGAAATTACTAAAGGTATTAAAATAGCATCAATGTTACTACTGAAATCATGGAAAGAGCCCAGTCACTGACTACTTTAAGGCTGAGATTCTGCAAAACAATTTCACGCGCTTAGCTCCTTTAAGTGTCAGCAGGTCAATGCCTGTTGATGAACACAGGCACACACTTAAATCTATTCAGCATTAAGATGTATTGACTTAATCTAACTGCATCTGAGTTATGATACAGGCCCTACATCTAACGGTAAATTTATGTAGTGGGGTCACCTGAGATCTATATACTGCTTAAGTTTTCTTTTAGCACATGCAGGCCCCAATTCAAGGAATACAAATGACAACTAAACAAGCACCTTTTATAGAATCATAGAATCATTTAGGTTGGAAAAGACCCTTAAGATCATAGAGTTCAACCATTAACCTAACACTTACAAGTCCACCGCTAAACCATGCCCCCAAGTGCCACATCTACACGTCTTTTAAATACCTCCGGGAACAGTGACTCAATCACTTCCCTGGGCAGCCTGTCCCAATGCTTGACAACCCCTACAGTGAAGAAATTGTTCCTAATATCCAATCTAAACCTCCCCTGGCGGAACTTGAGCCCATTTCCTCTCGTCCTATCACAAGCTGCTTGGGAGAAGAGACCAACACCCACCTCGCTACAACCTCCTTTCAGGTAGCTGTAGAGAGCGATAAGGTCTCCCCTCAGCCTCCTCTTCTCCAGGCTAAACCCCCCCAGCTCCCTCAGCCACTCCTCATAAAACTTGTGCTCTAGACCCTTCACCAGCTTCACTGCTCTTCTCTGGACACGCTCCAGCAACTCAATGTCTTCTTGTCCCGAGGGGCCCAAAACTGAACACAGGATTCAAGGTCTCACCAGTGCCAAGTACAATAGCACGATCACTTCCCTACTCCTGCTTGCCACGCTATTCCTGATACAAGCCAGGATGCTGTCGGCCTTCTTGGCCACCTGGGCACACTGCTGGCTTATGTTCAGCGGGCTGTCAACCAGCACCCCCAGGTCCTTCTCCGCCGGGCAGCTCTCCAGCCACTCTTCCCCAAGCCTGTAGCATTGCACGGGGTTGTTGTGACCCAAGTGCAGGGTCTTGAGCCTTGCTCAACCTCATAAAATTGGCCTCGGCCCATCAATCCAGCCTGTCCAGATCCCTCTGCAGAGCCTTCCTACCCTCCAGCAGATCAACACTCCCTGGTGTCATCTGCAAACTTACTGAGCGTGCACTCGAACCCCTCATCCAGGTCATTGATAAAGATATTAAACAGAACCAGCCCCAACACGGAGCCCTGGGAAACACCGCTTTTGACTGGCCACCAACTGGATTTAACACCCTTCACCACAACTCTTTGGGCCCAGCCAACCAGCCATTTTTTTACCCAGCCCATCCAAGTCATGAGCAGCCAGTTTCTCCAGGAGAATGCTGTGAGAAACCACGTCAAAGGCTTTACTAAAGTCCAGGTAGACAACAAAGAGATTCTGTCAACCAGGCCCTAAACAGGTCAAAGACTGCCTTTGGGAAGGAAGTCCAAGGCAGCAGCTCTGTCGTCCCCCCTCCTTACTTCTCTGAGAATTGAAAACTCTATCATTTCATGATCGCTATGCCCAAGACAGCCTCCAACCACCACAAATACCCACAAGTCCCTCTCCGTTCGCAAACAGCAGGTCCAGCGGGACACACAATTTGGGAATAAATGTATACCTTGTTGTTGAATAAAGGTGTACAATCGATGTTAACCCGGTAATTAGTCTTAATAAGCACACTGGATCGGGTCACTTTCACTTAACAGTTCTCTGCATTAGATCAGTTTTGCTTCAATTGTACACATTCCATTCAGAAAATAAGCGTATCTGACAAACTGGAGGCCTTAATTTTCACGATATATACGAATTAGAGACAAACTTAAGCTCATGAGCAGACTTAACTTGTTTAATTTAGCCCAACCAAAATAAGACACTTATTTTTTAAGTAACTAAGATCCAAAAAGTTCCTTTAAAAATATCACTGTGATATTGAAGCCACAAACCTCTCTTAAGAAAGCATTAAAAAAAAACCTAAAAGCTTTGTTGCACTAGAGCAAAATGTATTTCAATACTTCAGAATTAATTATCCATCTATCACATACAATCTCTCCAACTCCTAGTACTGTTATTTCTCTTATTCTTGCAATGAAAGTTAAACACAGTATATCCACGTACAGAATGGCCAACCTAATAGTTAAGCCTGTTTGTGACAATTAATACGCTCAGGCTTCTGTGTTTAAAAACAATGTTTGCTGTTAGGAGCAATGTCACAGAAAGTATAATCCTGAGATATTTTTATTTTAAAAGCTGCATTTCAGAAAGCAATTACCCCCAAAAATGGTCTGCTTATTAGTACTATGTCATTCACGTTGACAGCACTGATAGGTTACCTCCTGCACACGAAAAAGACAAAACAAACAAATAAACAGAGTGTAACATGTTTACACTAGTTTCTGATGTGTTTTTAATCTTCTCCTTTCACAGGTGATCCAGAAGGAAAACAGGCTGAGAACTGTATGTAGCAGGTGGCCTCTTTTAGCCTTTTTTTATGTACAAGTTACAACAGGCCTTCTCTAAACCAGATGCGAACTCCATGCCTCAGCTACTGTAAGCCTCACGGGACGCAAGCAGTTTCGACATTTTTATTTATTACTCCAGCCAAACACATTAGCTCAAATTTAACTGCACCTTACTTGCAATGTTGTGTGAAGTCTTTAGGATAGGACGTTTTTCATTTCCATTTAATATAATGCCAATAACATACTCTGAGTTGACACCTACTGTGGTTTGGCTTTTGGCTTTTTTAGATCACAATTCACAAGAAACTGGTACTCTTCATGTAACAGTTCTGTTGTTTACTACAGTGCTATCACAGTTTTTTTCCCCAATGAAAAGAACTTGTACTGGCCAAGTAACTAACCTATTTATGCACCTTATACAATTTTACTAGCAGTTTCACATTATTCCAATTCCTAAAATTCTGTTCAACGTTGAAAACCTTCTCAGGAAGTTCATAAAAACATATTTAAAATAAATCCATGACATAAAGCTTTATTTTAAAAAAGCTTCTTGTACATAAAAAAAACCACACCTCCTTTTTTAAACAAAATTCTAACAACATGCTGCAAAGTCCTGCTGAAAATTCTCTTCCTTGTAAAAATTTAAACACCAGCACCTCTGACATTGTTTCAGATGGCTTGTGACTTTAAAGCAAATTCAGAATTCCAAATCTACAGAAGAACAGGATTTTCTTGTTATTTTTCTAGTATGTGCTTTAATTTCTACCTCTAATATGTAAATTGTTACATCTTAGTTACAATACGCATTATGCACACTGAAAATGTTGCATTTTATAATTCTGTGGTCCAAATATTTAAATGTTTATATATGCTAATACACAGATAAACACCTACACACTCACACTATCCGAAGCTTATATAAATTTTCTAAAACTGACAAAGGATCAGTTCCAGTCATCAGAGAGAAATATTCAAATGTAACAACTACTTAAATGCATCAAAGCAAACAGTCTATGGTTTCAAAAGTTCTCTTAAAATAAATATAAAATTAAAAAAAAAACCCAACCACCTCACAATTAAAAAAATTTACAGTAGAACAGTGTAGTCAGTGCTCTAAGAATTAGTAAAATTAGTCTAGTATTAACAGTTGAAACCTATAAGAATCCAGCCATGGCCCAAACATTTGTTCACAGAAAGTTTCAAAAACAAAGGAATCGTTTTAATGGCACATCACTCACTGGTTTTTAGAATGCCTTACCTGGCTACAAGACAGGTTATTTTGCCTGTAAGACACCTGTGCAGTTTGGTCCAAATGGAATTCCACTTGCACCTACCAAACGTTTACTAAATCAGTGACTGAAAGGCATTTATGGAGGCATGTACCATGGTCCAAATTGTTCATTTTTAGGATTTAATGGAAACACACACAATTTAAGACACAACGCATTTATGTATGAAGTCCTGAAATCACTTGTCAAATAGAAAAGAAGCTCTTCAACTGACACATTAATCTGACTACTCATGGCCTGTTCCTCAAGTCTATAACAAAAACCGCGTTCTCAAGTGTTTGTTTTTTTTTTTTTCCCCCAAGTCAGATGAGTCACAAAAAGGTAAAGCAAAAGCTGCCAGAGTAATTTAAGTATTTACTTTATCCTTCCCTCTAAAACAGCTGTTCCCATGGAAAGAGAAGGAGAAACTAAGTCAGAGAGTTCAGTTGCTGGCTGCTGGTTCTCCAGGTCTGCTTTTGTTCCCATGGCAACTGATGTGGCATCAGGAAAAACAAATAAAATAAAAAGGATAAACAACAGCTGAAAGTCAAAGTACTAGTTCCCAAAAAAAAGTGACCTCTGTACTCCAAAATGCTAATAAACGTAAATTGCATTAGAGGCCCTGTGCTAGAAGTCAAAAACCAGTTTGCAGAAATAACCACAGAAAAGTATGATCTGAAGCATCAAACTCTTGATTTATAAAAGAATCTGCACAGCATGAAAACTCTTCATCATCCAGCAAAATCCTTCTTCGTTCTTCCCCCTTCCTATATAAGAACACACATATATACTGCCATACACAGCTGTCATTTATTTGCTCATGCATATCTGGCACCATAATAAATGAGCTTGTCCCAGACTTATTTTAGAACAGAAACAGCTTGTTTTCTCTGGTTTTTCTTCCTTTCCCAGCAGCTCAGTCCTGAATTGCCACAAACAGCAGAGATTAAATCCAAAGTACTTTCAGTAAGTATTACCCAGTCATAGCTATATTTGGCCGCTGTCTCAAGAGAAAACAGAATGAGG
Source organism: Morus bassanus (assembly GCA_031468815.1). Lineage (NCBI taxonomy): Eukaryota > Metazoa > Chordata > Aves > Suliformes > Sulidae > Morus > Morus bassanus. Next base: position 155,239 of record CM062574.1, on the reverse strand, counting down.
CTGCCGACTGGACAAAACTTTAATCATGTCTCTGCCAGTAAAATATGGCAAAAATATAAGGGAGTCCTTTGGTCCATGCATTGTTCTTTAATTCTGCCATTTCCTGGGCAGTTTTTCCTTCTGAATGCTTTTTTCCTTTGATCCTGGAACTTCTGGTTTGTTTTTCACTCTGGTGAAACTAACAATAGGTTATGGCCTACAACCTATGAGGATCTTGGGTTTTTTCCCCCCCTATATTTCCAGCTAGCTTGAGAGAGGACGACATACACCAATATATATTTAATATAAGCAACACTGCAACATGCAGTTGGTTCAAGACTGTTTCTTACACATAGAAAATGTATACATTAGGACGAAGGATGAGGTATGGAATGTACTATCTTCAACCCTCCCCTTCCAATTTTTACAATATTTGAGAGCCAGACTATTCTAGAAATGTATGAGGCTCATCTTATCAGCTGTGGTGTTAGGAGAATTTATTCAAGAAGCAGAATGAAAATATCCTCTTCACCAGAATTAATTTCCTAGAGCTGGAGAGAAGGTAAAGAAATACTTAAATGGCAGGGGTGGGGTAAAGACTGCGTTTACAAATATCACACATGATACACCTGAAGACTAAATATACACACACAGGAACAGGGAAGGAAAGGGATAAGGGAAAAATCTGTAAGGTTGAAGTTACAGTACATAAAATTATTCTTTATTACATTACGTTAAAGAAGAATGCATATTAACAAACTCAGTGAAAAAGAGCACAGTAAGGAACCAAGAACGAAGGACAGGATAATCAGTGATGACAGAAAAACCTGTGGTGAACAATCACAAATCAAAGATGATTACTTTTCAATCCCTCACATAGTAACATGAAGAAACTTCCATATTCATTTAAATATTAGAAGAATTTCCGTATTTTTGGCATCCTTATTATTCCATCTACACAAAACAGCAAATATTAACAAAAACAAAATTAACAGCAACTAATTCAGAATAAAGGTCCATCTACACAAGTAATAAACATTTTGAGAAAGAATAAAGGTATATATCCTCTCAGAAATCACAAGTGTGAAGATTAAACAAACCTAACGCTGCATTTCAATCACCATGTTCAGCAGCCACTGATAAATATGTCTTCCATTAATATATCTAATCATTCTAAGTGCATTGTAATTTTGCTCTCCACAGCTTCCAAGGATGATTCCACAATTTAAGCCAGCATCAAGTGAAAAGCACTACTTGTTGTTTTATATTAACAAACTACTGGGTTTGGTTTCACTGGGTTATTTTAGTTCCAATATTGTATTTCAGTCATATCTGAAATGCCAGAAAGTTGTTTTCTATTTACTTTACTATTCCAAGCATGACTTTACAGCACTTGGTCATAGCCCAAGCTGAAGACTTCTATATACTCTCATCTCGTACAGGAAGTGTTCCAAAACTGATGATTCCTTTCGGTTTTATTTGCTTTTTATTCTACTTAACAGGGTGACCTGAATTAATATAGTGCCCCAGATGTTTTCTATTTTGTCCTTTTGGGTTTTTTCTCTCCCAGTAATGTGTCAAACTTGCATTGTGACTGCTACTGAACTGATGTTTTTAACAGAATTACGCATTATGACTCCCATATCTCTACCTGATAGCAGGTAATTAATTTAGAACCCAACACTGTGTATGTTTAGTTCATGTTATTCTTCCTGCTTCCCTCTGCTCCACGTGCATTATTTCAAATTCATCAGTGATTAATTTCATGCAGCCACTTAGTTCCCTGAGGTTCTTCCAGTTCAGTTTGATATTTTCATAAGCATGGTGTTTTTTCACCATGGTAAAACTTTTTTTCATTAACAGATAAACTCAGTCTGTACCCTACTATAAGGTCCTTTCAAATCACATCCTGTTAAAAAAAAAATCCTGCACTGTAACCAAGTATTCAAAAAATCTGACATCACTTATTGTAAAGACAAGCTACCCAGTAGCAGAAATCAATATGGGTCTCATAAATTTGAAGTACTTTTTTGTAAACACTGTTCGAAAGGTCTTAACTAGAGTGAGGTCTTAACCTACTCTTAATCTGAATGTGGCTGCTGCTTTTTCAGAACAAAATTTATTTATTAAGTCAGAATTTCAGTAAACCAAAATCTATAAAGCATTTGGTGAATTCATGCTGAAGCTGAAATTTTCTTACAAAATGGATATATAGATGAAGTAATCTGACGCCCCTTTGCCTACATAATGCAACATTTTAGAGTCAGTTTTGCATTTTTCTGTCTATGAACACCAACATGGATGTTCAATAAAGAAGTAACATCTTAACTTTTATTATGAATCTGCAATGGGATAGGTTAAAGCCAATGGCTCAGGGCTAGACAGACCCAATCACCACACCAACTGCAAAAGAAATTACTGTATTTTCAAGAAATTGAAGAGACACAAAAAGAAAGGCCCATTATGCCTTTTTTTCAGGGGAACAGTTTAGGTTTGAATAGTTCTTATCTGAAAAACGGGCATTAACTGATTCTGTGAATGTCTTTCCATGGCTAGTAAGACACGCAAACAACTCACAAGTACCAGTCATTGACATCCTACTTTTTTCTCTGAGTAAACTATCACAAACTTCAGAATTAAAAAATATGAATGAAAAAATGTGACAATTAGTCGTATCAGCAACTATCCCTTCTTACCAAGCAAGAGAAACCTTTCAATACAGTACTAGATCACTGTACATCCAAAACAATACATGAATCTTCATTTCTACCCTTAACATTCGGAGATCGTAAGTAACATAACTAAATAACACAGGTAACTTCTCTAAACAGTTGCTTTATTTCTGTTAGGCTGTTAAGAGCCATCTACCAATCTGTTCAATGCTATACTGAAACAGCGGTCACCATGCATCTCGAGGCTGACTAACTCCTAACAAAATAAAACTCAACTCTTGCTTCTAAACATTAAGTACTGTATAGCTCAAACATTCTTCTGAAACATCTCTGAAAAAACTGTGTGTTTAAGTGCTTGCCACTGCTTTCCACAAACAGCAGTTCTCACTAAACAACATATTACAACTTGCAGTGCTATTTTTGGCCAAGAATACTGATTTACTACTTCTGGATCACCTTCTCTGTCATGGGTCTCCCCCAGAAGTTAGCATATTATTTTTTCTGAAAAAATCTGAAGTGACTATTATAAAGAATCAGACTTGAAATCTGACACCCAAATCTTTAAAATTTAAGCAAATTTTTGTAGTTTTCTGCAAATTATTTACTGAGTTATGAATCACTCAAATTATATATGGAAACATATGCTCGTAAGGGGCTGCTAAACTAAAGAATAAGGTGCTGTGTATAACTAGAACATAATATAATGAACATGAAGATTTATACACATCACCTAACTCTCCTAGCACTCGAAGTATCTATATTATTGCCTATGCTGCTGGAAGCAACAGGGAAAACAAGCACTGAAGAATGAACCCCTCACTCAGTCCAAGTTTTATAAAATTAATAGAATGCAGGCCAGTTCTGCTGAGGTCAGTGTATGAAGCAAAAAAAAGTAACTCAGCTTTACCAAGTGTGTTAGAGATCCCACTTACCTGCATTTCAACTGTCTCCAACAACATATAACATAGACCATTCCATAAGATGATTGCTCGTGTATTTATTTTAAGCACCTCGCAAGATACCAAAACTACAATAATTATATAAATTAAACATTTAGAGGCAAAGAAACAAAAAAGTTATGGTCCCCCCTACATGCCTGGTTTATTATAAAGTCTATTAATGGATCTCTCAAAATACATAATTCATCTCCATGACTGCAAAAAGACTGTAGGCTACATTTAAACACTACTCTGTATAATCCAGTTATATCAACACAATAAACTTTGCAATATGCTGTATACCCATAACATTGTAATTGTTAACACTGAAAATTTACTGGCATCTGCAAGAGTCAAAAGATTATAAATTTACCTCAGTGATAATCAGAAACAGCTTGACACATAGAAAACATCTCTCAAAAAAAAAAAACAGAAAAGTATTCCAAGCTGCTCTGTTATCTTTATCACATAGAAATAAAAGAGAAATTACCTAGCATAATCTGTTCCTTTCAGTTCCTAATGCCAGGAGAAAAAGGGCATTTTATAACTGATCACACTTACTAGTGCACTTAACATTAGTTTTACCCTAAAATAAGCAGGAGTGAGTTCCTTCCTTCCCTGCATGCCCTTTGACTATTCCTTTGCATGATAAACACAGTTCTTTGTGCAGTCGTAAAAAACTACTTCAAAACTAACCCTCTGGATAAGGCTCAACTGTGCAATCAATACTTCCCACTCTTGTTCAAAAATACGTTTGGTGCAGTGAAGACGACTTGCTATACATCTAAGCCTTACGGGGGAAAATAAGGCTTGAAAAGCACTTCTACAGAATATGACAACAGCAGAAAAATGTAGTGCTAACATCACAGTTAAATGCCAAACAATAAAGGACCTTCAGTAACAGTATGTTGTCATTTTAGGAACGTATTCTTTCCTTAAGTCTTTTTTTCTTTTCTAAAATTTACTTCTCCAAACACTATTACGTGCATGAAATAGGAAGTAAACTATAAAAACTCTTTAACATTATTTTCATTTGGTAGCTGTTGGCAAGTTTAAAAAAAAAAAAAAAAACAAAACACACCATCAAACTTACAAATGGAAGGCCTCTAGTACGCCATCCAAAGACTTAGCAGCTTCGATAGCACATCCCTATTTTGTGTTCAAACATCCACCCACTTTGCTTAAACCCTATCCTCCAAGTCTTTCCCCGATACATTCAAGGTATAACTAAATCCGAGTGCTTTCTCAACTAAGTTGCCGGAAAGATAAAGAATTGCTGGAATGCATTGCTGTGAATTTTTTCAATAATCTACACCCTTTCCTTGTCTTTAATCAAGACTTTGGATCTCAACTTTCTCCCCATTTCTCAGACTTTCTTTGGGACAGTAGCTTTTTAACATGGTCTATATTGACAATATGGCAAAAAAAAAATCAATCTCTGTCTGCTGTTGTCTGATTGTCAATGATTACTAAGTAGACTATTCCCACTGAGTGTTTCAAAGGGGGAGGAGGAGAACAGCATCCATTTACTTCTTTAGAGTCCCACTTAAGGTAATAGGTAATTTCCCTGAAAGAGCCAAAATGGGACTCTCTATTGTTTCTAATATTAGACTTGGTAAGTAAAAAACCAGAAGAATTCTCCTTGCTCTGAAAGCTCTTACAACTGTGCCAGAAAGAATTTGTTTCTGGCATTACAGCCGTGGTAGAGGTCGGGTCCCCAAATGATCTAACTATTGAGCACTCTTCGGCCTCACTTTTCTCCTAAACTACACAGTTGTAGTCTCAACTATTATCTCTGATCTAGCTCTTTCATCAACATTGAAAAGAAGCAGTGAGGTGCTTAAGGGTAACTCCAAGGATGAAAAATGATCAGAACTGCAATGGAAAAATACTGGTTTGCATTTCTTATGGTTTAGCCTTTTTAAAATTGCTGAAAAGACCACAGCTGTAGGGAGTGATAATATCTTTTATTAAATCAACTGATACAGCTTAAAAAACTAGACTCTCTTTCAGGCATGTATGCCTGATATTTTTAACTCACTGACTGACTAACACAGTAAGAAACCTTCCTTAATGGCTTCCCATCTTCCTGGATCCATACATATGAAGTAAGAATTTATATACATCTTTCCTCAGCAATACTTTCTATCTAAATGCCAGGTTACCGTAACTTACAACATACTGGATCAAAAGATGTGTGGGAGTGGGCATTTTGGGCTCCCTTTTCCCACAGGAACTAAGGATGTTCAGAAAACCGATTTTTATAGTCAGAAGTATAGTTCCCCTTTTAGAAGTTCCAGTCACTAGGGTAAGCAAAGATATATAAAAGTTTTCAAACTAAGTGTATAAGCTAGTGGAAATGCCTCACTTTATTTCTAACCTGGAAAAGCAAAACTGAAAGGGGTGGGGGGTGGAAATCAACTGTACTAACACAGCTTATATATATTACTAATGAGTATTTCTAAGTTTGTATTTTTCACATTATAATGACAGATAAGCTTACCCATGTAAGACTACAGTCATTTCTAATACATCCATTATTTTTTCCATGTGATGCTTGGCAAGACTGTGCTTACTACTATATATTACACAGAATGATGGTGTAGTAGAAATCACATTTTATACTTCTGGGTTTTCCTCCAAAAGCACTAGGCATACAATGCATGAAAAACCACAAATTTCAGCAACTACAGTTTTAGCAAGGTAACCTTGGGTAAATCTTAACAAAGACTTCTTATTCATAACAACAAAAGCTACCAAAGGACTACAAAGGTTGGCTGATATTACTTTTTTAGGCTGCTTTACGTAACAAGATTTTGTATTTAAGATGTATGTCACTGCTCACCCTTACACTTTGTTTCTTCGAAGCTCACAGTTCATCGTTTTATTCAGCATTTAGTTAAAATTAAATATTTAATTCTGAGGCTGTTCTAGGATGCAAGCACAGCTAAAATGAAAGGCCTCTGTGGCTGCAGTGACCAGATTTCAAATGCAGGTAGATCAATAAAAAAAAAGCTCAAGCACAGCCTCCATGTGTGAGTAGAATGGTTTATAATAGCTTGCAAATGACTATGTGCTTGCTGTAACCAGCTGTTCTTAAATTATGAATATGCAACCAATTCATGTTAAAGCCAAATCCCAGCACTATTTCTGCAGGGAAATCCCAGTAGTTTTTGCTTGTTCTACATGTTAGTTCTGTTAAGGATACAAATAGCAGTAAGCTTCAGAACAAATAGGACCAAACTATTGGCTTTTCATGCACGAAGTCCATTATCACAGCAGGGGTTGTCAATCTCTAGAACTTTCCTGTAACAGCTCAGGCAATACAACAATGATCTCCCAGCCAAAAAAATAAAAACAAAAAATACAATCTCCACAGCATACACGAAAGCACCTCTGCCAAGCTAACGCTTTTTTGCTTCAGCCAATCAGATGGTCAGCCCTGACCTGCTTGAAGGCTTGCATCAAGCTTCAAACACTTAAAAACATCAATCATAAAAACAAAGACAGGACATTGAATTATACAGTATTAACCTCCAGGGTTTGCATACAAAGACCTTAGATTTATTTATGTCCTAGCACATTAAGAGCTTCAGTACACTGTTCTTTACACCAAACTGGCTGCCAATTTGATGAACCTCTCTGCCCTCAGCAGGAGCACAGTGTCTTTGATTAATGAGTGCATGCTGTGGAAAAGTGTAAGAACAGAAAACGGGGCAAAATCCACACAATTATGTCCCTAAGCATCTGATGGACCACTGCAATAATTTTTGTCAAACTGGTTTTCTTTTGTACAAGAAAAGACTGAGGGCTGAGGAGGGGGTTGTGGGGTTTTATTTGCTGATTATATTTGGATACCACACACCACTGTTCTAAAATAAGTAGCTGATAAAATGCAATGCATTGTTTATTAAAGAATCTTTCAGCATTAGAGAAACATTAATTCATTAATACACACCGATTAATAAATAGGGTCGCAGTCCAAAAAAGTTAGCTACACATTCAAAGAGACAAGTCTTACCTGAGACAAGTCTTTATACTCAGCAGTCCCATTGATTTCCATGGGACCATTACTAATGTAAACAGTCCATCAGGTAGACCAATTTTTCAGACGGTGCCTTTACGTTTTTTAGTAGCTTGAATTTTAAGGTTTTGTGTGATTCCTCCCTCAGGGGCTAGAAAAATCTCTGCAATCTCTTTTTGCAAACTACCAAGGCTTAACCCATTCAGCTCTTCACAATGCCTGACCTACATCAAGTGAAAAGAGAGTCTTATGTCCTTTACACACAGAAAACAAGACATTCAGGAGGCCCTGATGGGTTTGAGTAGGAAGGCAATGGGAGAGATCTCACGTAAATGGCAACAGGCATCCTCCTTCTGAAAGAATGAAACAGACACTGACAAGCCCAGCACATCTTTTTTTAAGTCTGTACTTTCAGAGACTATGTCTGAGACATCATCTGTCACTAGGTAAGGTTTAAAAATCTATACTTTGATACTTGTCTTTTCCCTACGATCTGAAAAACATTCACATAAAAAGAGAAGAAACTGGTATTAGGAATTTTGTCAAATGCATAAATTAAGTCTGTTAAACTAAACAGGGAAAAACCCTGTATCTTCCTTTCCTCGTTGCTACATTAAAAAACTGAAACAAGCATAGGACTCGCTCTCTGAGAGTCTGTCTTTCACCCGGTGGTCTCATTAAAGCTCATACCGCAATAAAATAAAGCACATTTTCTCCCTCTCCCAAAAAAGAAACGAAAATCGAAATGATACCCTGGAATCAGTAAGGTTTGTTTTATTTCCATTTAAATATCAAAGGAACTCCTGTATCAGACTTTAAAAAGTATATTGTGTTTTCTTTTTAAGGAATGGCTCAAGACCATGGCATTATATAACTGTAAATTTAGGGCAGTAAAGAGATAAAAGAGTAAGCAAGAACTTAATACAGCTAATATGTGAAACTGTGCTAACTGGATTAAATGATCTACATTTTTTTTCAACTTAAAATTGTATGATTAAGAAACAAAGCAACAGAAAAATACTGCATCTTGCTTGGCCCTTCTGCAGAGACTGGATGAAAACATGGTCCCAATTTCTTTTAACAACTATGTGCACTCGACTTACCTAGTCGAGTAGCATTACTCTCTGCAAAATAACAAACTACGCACTTGAGTTTTCAAGGAAACATCAACCCAGCACACTACAGGTTAAAGCCAGTGAAGACAGCTTTTGTTTCTACCTCTACTTCGCGAGATGTTGGTAAAAGGCTAAATCCTTCTGTGCATCAGAGTCCTTATCTGTGTAACAGTGAACTAACACATTCTCACCTTCATAAAAGTACTAAGAAACACAAATAAAAAAAATTAATGTGAAGCTACTATTTTCCTTACGCAAATCTTCTTGTTGATTTGTTTGTTGCTTCTTTTCTTCCTTTTTTTTTTTTTTTTTTTCAAATAAGCAGCAAAAATTGGGGGAGTGGGGTAGGGGAGGATCTATTTTCTCTAATCTTACCAATACAGTATCCTTGTTTCTGTTCCCCATCAGTGAAGAGTAAGCTGGGAAGAACTCCAAACCCCTACCACTCACTTAGAACAAAGATGTATTTTCATTCTACCATTACACAGAAAGAATACAATAAACAGTTTTAAAGTAAAAATGTAGCAGTATAACCAAAAATTTTTAAAAAACATAAATGTCAGTCACAAAGAGGATGTTTCATTTCCTTCTTCGATGCAGTGGGGAAGATCATCTGTACCTAAATTTCGAATTCTGCATAACATTATCTTCACCACAAACTTCCAATTTCTTTAAAATATGGTGACCAACACATACTTATTACATTTTGTCAAACGTTTGGGATGCTGTGAACTATCCAACAATCACAAAAACCACTGCTGTCCTTCACACCTATCTCAATGTTTCTTCCAACGGCAATTTACGGTAACAAACTAGCTTATAATGTGGTATGACATAATTTACAGAACGTACTGTAGTAAAACACCATTAACTCAAAAGTTGAGCCACACTTGTGAGAAAAGGTAGACTTTGAGAATCTTCGTCGGGCCAAATTATTCAAGTGATGAAAACACAAAATACCAGTCTTCTGTAATCTCCTATTAGAATAAAGTTTGCTGATTTAAAAAAAAAAACAAACAAACAACCCACACAACAACACTACACAACCACACCACACACCACCAATTCTTTGGTTTTATTTAAAGATACCCGTATTAGGGACGGGGGGAATCACAGCAAAGCGATTTGAACTGTGGGATGCCCTTACTGTGTCAGGGTGTGTGTTTGTGTAGCAAATTGCATTTTTGGTTGTGCTAAGTCTACCTCCCAACAGCTAAGATCTCTTAATCTCAAATATGCCATTATACGAATATTATAAAACTAAAAGCAGACAAATACTAATGCCTCCTTTCCCTAATTCAGGGAGAGAAGACAGAGAGCACAAACTTCCTTTTCTTTGCAACTGTGATATTCCACATCTCGGTAGGAACAGAGAAGTAGCAACAAAGACATTAACAATTGCAGTTCAAGCTGGGAGTGACTGTTCTGTTTCAATTCAATGACACCACTAATGGCTTCTTAGCAGTTCCATGAAATCAACCAGCTGTCAAGTCGATGGATCAGAAGGAACAGTTATGCACTCCCATAAGAAAAAGCAACACATCAGGATGTTTTGCAAAACATCTGCTCCTTTACACTGCAGTTCCATAATAAACATGCAAACAAAGAAAACGAGAAAGAGGGCAACAGCACCTAAAAAAGACAGACTTCCATTACGTTCTTATTTGCATTTTCAGTGTCTCCCAATAAGACAAAAATTCAGTCTTGGAGCACTTTCTACTTTTCATAAGGTCAGTATAAAGATTAAACAAATATACTGGAGTGGTCAACCAATGCTTATTCCCTCCGTAATATAAAAATATTGCTAATTTATCTTTTGAAAATGCAAAGCATCTTATTACATGTTCATGAAAATCAACTATTTCTCACCAAAAGGTACAAAGCATGTATTTAGTTATCTTTCCCCTAACACTATTCAAATAATTTTATGATGTTATTGACAACCTACAAAAATTTACAAGAACTAACCTTGAACAACTACTTTTTGTGGGAACACTGACTTGTAAGGAACCCAGCACAGTGATATTTAGTTAAAAAAAATTTAGCATGAGAAATACCAGGACCACAATTCCAGCTTATTTTCAATATATATTAGTCACAAAACCTTATTTTGTGCCATTCAGAACAGACTTTGGGTCAGCAATGAGAAGGGAACATTGCCTGATCCGCTGAAGAAACATTTTTTACTCTCCAGAGTTCTACTTATGCGGAACTTCACCACAACCTAAAATGCATACTCCACTGCTTGCAAGGAATTGGTACCATCTACGATTAAACAAAAATCCCCTGCTTGAAGAGACCATAAAATTTCTTGACCATCAAAGAGATCCCTTAACAACTCCTAATGCTTCCTCCGTCCACACTTCACAAAAATTACCTGGGCTACCATTTTCTTAATATTACGTAGTTTATTTGTTTTGCAGCACTGTGACAAAAATGTGCACATAGTTTATTATAGGTATGAGCTGTCAAGTACACTATCATTTTCTGAAACTATTTATCCTCTGTTGCTCACCATTTATAACCTGTCAAATCTTCTAGACCTTTGTTGCATGTATAATTTAGAACCATCTGTTGTACATGTTTTTAACTATTTAAACATTTTCACCTACCTAATATTCACATAGCTGGCAAATACTCAATTCAACCACACGTTCTGATGCATAAAAAAAACACACACACACAAAAAAAGCCCAAAAAAACAAAAAAAACCCCACACACCCCACACCCCAAAAAACAACCAAACCACACACACCCTCTCGAGGTAAGTATCTGAAATTTGTTCCAACATAACCTTAAGGACATTTAGCTACATCATTCAATACTGACTTGGATAGAAGAAAGTCTTGATATGCTAACAGCTATTCCTATTACTTTGTATGTTAAGTGTTGTCAATGTTTTTCCCAACCCCGAAGACAAAGAAAATGCAAATTAAATACAGGCATTTTCATGTTCTCGTTAGCGTGACTGTAAATCTGCAGCAAGTAAGATGAGTATAGGAAGAAGAACAGGAAAACAACTTTACCTACAATAGTTATTCCTTATCAAGTATGCTCTGTTTCACTAAGTCATATCATGTGACCAGAAAAACTTTTATGAGATTTTAAAAAAAAAGTGCAATTGAGAAGTAAATTAACAGAACAGTACCTTGTATTGTTTTCCTTTTCACAACAGCTGACACAGAGCTTATAGCCAGAGGTAAAGAGATTTTTTTTTTTTTTCTAATGAGTTTAGCATAGTAACTACGTTTTGCCACCCACTTTATATAGTATCTGTAAACATAACCCAAACTACGCGTAATATATATATATAGGTGCTTTCCAAGCGGAACCTTTTAACAATACAGCTTATTAAGTTTGTTGCTTCCAAACATGCCCCTCAAATCCGTCATTTAAAAATAGAACGACTGTGTATTTCCATGTTCCTCATCCCAAGTAGAAACTGTTTATTCCTCAGGGAAGATTCTGTACCGAGTGTTTCATGTAAACTTCACGTCAATTACTACTTTCTGTAAACAAAAATAATGCAAATCTCCAGATGATTCGTTATTTAACATAAGAACTTTGGAATGTTTTTTTAAACGACGAACCAATTAAGCAAGCATTGCATATTAAATACTAAAGGCCAGGACAAAAAAAAAAAAAAAAAAGGCGGGGGAGGGGGAGAATAACCCAAAAGCACAATTACAAAATTACTGTTACAAAACCGGACAGCAGATAAAGAAGCATATTCTTAACGTTCCCTGAACGTGCAGTCTCATCTAGGAACCTTTCTCTTTAAAGTGCGGTTTACAACACGTTAGATCAGGAATTCCGGGGGAAAGCACAAACTCCTGGAAAAATTCCCCTTAAAACTTTATATGACGTCACTGTCTGTCCCTGTAACATTTCCTAAACTTTGAGTCTTATCCAAAAGGACTTCCAGGATTTCCACTCATTCCCTCCTAAAAGAGACGGACAGACTTGGGAATAAAAATTTGCCCAAGATGGCGAAAGGCTCGTTGTTTAGAGGGCAGAAAAATGGAGGATATTGTAATATACACAAAGGGATAAATTTCAGCAACTCGGCCCAGGGCTGCAGCTGCTCGTTCCTCTTTACAAGGAAGCAACACGCACAAAAGATGAAGGCGGAGAGGCCCGCAGCGGGCCGGGTGCGCGGAACGGCGCCCGCTCCCGGCCCGCCCCGCACCCCGCCGCCCTGCTAGCGCACGCCGCGGCATGAGCTGCGCCTACGCGGCCGCGGCCGCGAGCGCGAGGGCAGGCGGGGGCCAGCGCACGCCCGCGCGGAGGCAGAGCGCGCTCCGGACGCCCCCCCGCCCCTCCTCACCGGCGGCCGCTCCGCGCGGCCCCGCCGAACGCCTCGCGCCGCTCCGCGCCCGCGCACTGCCGCCGGCACGCCCGGGCCGGCCTGACAGCCCCGGCCGGCGGGCCGGCGCCGGACGAGGGGCGCGGGGCAGCTCCGCGGCGGCGAGGGGAGCGCGGGGGCGCCGGCGGGGGACGAGAGCGGCGGGAGGGCCGGCGCGGAGCGCACCGCGCCGCGCCACACAAAAGAGCCGCCCCGGCGGCCGCCGCCGGCCGCTGCGCCGCCCGAGAGGCTGCGGGCGACCGCCGGCGGAGACAGGACCGGCGCCGCCCGGCCAAGGGACGGGCTTGCGGCCACGAGTAAAGTTTAAAATCGCTCGGGACCCAGGCCGTCCCGTCGCGGGACACCCCGGCCCCGGCCGCTTCCCCAGGACCCGCCGCCCCGCGGCCCCGCCGCCTCCCGGCCGCAGCCCTGCCCGGGCAGGGCCCCACGGCGGGACCCGCACTCGCGCCCGGGGACGCGGCCGGCCCACCACAACAAAGAGGCGATACGCACCGGCAGCGAAACGGCCAGGGAGGCAGGCGCAGCCTCAACTCGGCAACCCAAGCCCGGGCTCAGCGCGGCAAATCGCTGTAACGCTTCGGGCGTTCGTCTTCAAGAGAAACTCTACTACGCGGAGCGGGAGGAGCGGCTTTGACTCACCTCCCCAGTTCGGGAGAGCGCTGCCTGCGTCTCAGGTGCTGAGGGCCGGGGCGTGTGTGCCGGCAGGGCGGCCCTCCCCAGCGCTCTCCGGCGCCTCGCGCGGCTCGGGGAGGGGGCGGGGGCGGGCGCGCGCGCGCGCGGCGGGCGCAGTGCCGGCCGCGCCGTGCCCCTCGCCGCCGCGCCAGACGAAGCCGATCCCTCCTCAAGGTTTATTCAGCTTCACCGACCGAAAGTGACGTCAACCAGCCCAGCTCTTCTCTCTCCAACAATGCAAGTTGCTGTTAACAAGACGGGAAAAAGGGAGAATTGTTTATCTCGCTCCAGCCCCGGTAACAAATGACCTATCGGCTCCGAAAAGGAGCCGGGGAGCGAGCTGCATTCCGGCTTCCCAAGCGCGGCCTTTACACTCGCTCTGGACAGTCGTTTTTTGTTCAGAAAAAGTTATGAACGGTTCATGTTTTTCAGACAACACCAGGAAGATGTAGGTCTGCATTTGGACGTTTTTCAAGTGATGACTTTATCGATCGGGGGAGAAACACGATTGCCCACCTTAAGTACCTAAATTAATTCTTAATACTGCAGATTAAGTTCAGGTAAAAAAAATAAATTTCAATATGGCAACAAAGAATCTGTGATACATACAAACAATAGCCATCTACTGAGAGGAAAAAAAAAAAAGCGACCCATTTCTGAAAGAAGACATTTTAAAGAAGGCTAGCAAATCAGAATTCACTGGAAGCAACATTCAACTTTTTATGCTCTAGAAGAACTAGAAAAATTCAAGTAAAACGGGCAACAAGGGTGGGGGAATTAAGTTAAAGTTATGGGAAAGTATTAAAATTCACCAGCTATTGACACAAATTAAAAAAAAAAAAAGTACATCTTTTAAATACCAGTATTCTTACCTTGCCTGAAATAACCGATACCGGTTGTTGGTAAAAAATACAAGCTGTGCTTCCCTACACCAACCCTTCAAACTACACAGGTGGTATCCTCCTCTTTTCTCTTTCTTTGGCATAGTCTCAAACTCAGGCAGGGTTAAAGTACACTTCAAGAGCCAAAGGGCTGCTCCCTATAAACCGTAACAGTATAGATTTAAAGTTATACCACAGTGCAATGAAGAAAATCTAAGTGTTTTCAGTATGAGCCAGTAAAAATCATACTTGCAGAATTTAAGAATATGTACAGCTTGTTAACCTTGTAAAATGCTCCATACAAGCATTTTAAAAATCAACATTATTTCTAAATAAAGCTGATCTCAGCATAAAGAAATATGCATATGTAGAAAGATGCTATTGTTTTCTGTTTCCTCTTCAGCCACTGGCTGTGATTTTAATTGTGCTGGAGGATCTTCATTAGTATTAACACATGGGGAGATTTCACAAAGCTGCTTCATTAGGAAAAAAAAAGCTTGGCAGACTAGCTCTTTTTGCATGCAATGAGAATGTCAGCCTTACCTCGGTCATTTGTAACATAATAAGTGCAAGCACAATGATTGCAATGCAGGAACATTGGGGGAAGGGCAAAAATGCTGCCTAATACGGATATGAGAAAAGAAAGCTTCTCATTACACAGTAAAATGTATGCTAAAAATTAGTGAAGATGATGTCTCATGAGACTCATGCTAAATACATTAACGTGCTGATATGTTTTTAATTATTATTTTTGTACCAGTTTATTTCATTCCCAGGATTCACATCCAGCAGGAAAGGTTTTCTAGCATTTATTGATTTTTTTGTCCGCCACATTCCCGGAATACAGATTTTAATCATTTCACTACACCACACTCAGTAATTTCATTAAAAACTGGAACCTTCCATCCCCAGAAAGGCATTTAATTTCAATGACACACAATTTCTTTTAGCAGCGAACTGTCTCAACAGTAAAAGCTGGCCTAAGGTTCAAATGCATAATTTAGTCCCGAGTTCTCCATGCTCTGCATTCCTTTGAAGCTATAATTTGACTAACTACCTAATAACTGTAATAAGGACAATGATTTCCTTATAATATGTTATTAACCCGTATTTAATTAACTCGGAGGCCAAGCTCTGTACATGTTTGATTGGGTCAGTACCTCTCTAACCTCAAAATTTACTAATAATGGTCTTGAAAAAAGAGTGTGGGATAAGAATGAGTATGGGTACAATAAATAGCTGTTTTGCTCAGAATGTTATGCATCAAAAACTCATGCATTTTCCAGGACAACAATATTGTCACTCAGGAAATAACAGGATTTTTTTAAGGGGAAACAAACAATGGATTTAGATAATTCACTATCAAATTTACTGGCTGTTATGTACATATTTAATATCTGTGCTTGTAACATTTAAAATAAATTCCAGTATCTATTATTATTATGACTACTCTGAATAACCATTCTAAATATATTAATATATTTTTTGCTGTTAATAAGCCAAGCCATAGTATCTTGAGAAAAATAAAGACCCGTGTATGTTTGGACAATGTTATGTAATCTTTGTTTTCTGTAATGCTCAGCAGGACAGAGTTTAATCAACTTGAATACAGAACCACAGGCCCCAACACATAATTCTTCTCTTTACAAAGTTCAGTCAACTATCCAAATTTAAACCACTGGGATATATTTGACATCAAAATAGGAACAATACCTTTCTCACTGCACTGAATATTAATTTGGCCTTCAGTCAACAATTTAAAGTAGTTTTAGATAATTAAATAGTATTTTATAGTCTACACCAAAATACATTTCAAAAGCTTTTGTTTTTTCCATTGGTCACAAACAATTCAGTTTTACTACTGCAAAACTTACCAAGGTTTTAAAAATGTATTAACAATTCCTTTGTTTTAATATGCTTACTCAACAGAAGCTGTTGTTAGTGGATGCTACTGATGCATTTAAAGTGATTAACTATTACATCAGAAGGGTTCCTAGCTTTCAAATTTGGCTGTTCTCCCCCAGGCAATATTAAAGCTGTAATTCTCAATTTTAAAAAAGGCAAATTCAAACTGCAGCATGTATACTACAAAAACAGGATTCTTGTTTCTTTTGCTTTCTTTGTATGATGAATTAATTACAAATATAGTTAGCCTTTGCATTCTTTTCAGGCTTCCAGTGTAAGTGCCATCAAAGAAACCCAATATGCCATGTCAGAGTATTGTTTTGTAGTTCCTTTTGTCTTTTCTGGTATGCTTATTGACCCTATCATTAATATTTCTTTAACTAGTCGCACCCACCAATGCATTCATAAACCTAATTGCTGAATTGGGAGAAAACAGAAATAAAATCAAGTAAGCTCCATATGTCCAGACATGTGACCTTGCATATTTGAATAATTATACTGATGTCACTAGGACCATTTACATACCATACATAAATGTCTGGAAGGTCAAGCCCAAAATTCCTATGGGACTATGTAGGTGGAGTTCATGGTAATGAGCTCCCCAAAGGCAAAGCCAGTTTAAGAGGTTCCTCTCTTCTCCACCCCTATTCACAGGTTAACAGCACAGGTTTACAACCCTTCATTTGTAGCAATTCAGCTGTTTGTGGGGCTACGCTCTAAGGCCAGGGAGTAAAGTTAAAACCCACACAAACATTTCCAGACTCTCATCCTGTAACATGGTCTATTCTAGGCAGACCTTCTTACCCACCTAAACAAACAAAAAGCCTTTGAAAGTGTTTTAAAAGGCTATGCGGTATTCACTAGGGGCTAGAAACCATACTATATACTTCCATTAACAGATGTCCTGGAGTAGTGTTCACAAAGAATGTGTTTTATTGCTACAAAATATATTAGGACAGATTTGACACACAGTAAGGACCAGCAGAAAGTTACCGTCAAAGCAAAAATAACAAAGTTTTTGCAAGGTTAGTGGGACGAGTCATTCCTCTGATGAAGGGTGGAAACAGTTAGCATTTAATGCATGCTCCTAATAAAAAAAATACAAAGGTCGATTTTCATTACAAAACCGAATGTATAATTCAATTTTGATGAGCAATCCATGTTTTAAAACCTTACTTTAAAAAATAATAACAGTGTAAGCATAGCCTTTTTGCTGTACTTGCTTTGTGTTTAGGAGGTTTATTCTCATCACAGGTACTTGTGGGCATCACAGAGGTTACGCTACCACTCTCTGACAGGTATTTATACAAGTTAACGTGTCTAAGTACTCCTGGCTTTATGCTCATACACCCCTGGTTTTATTATGTCATCCTAGAGTGGTCAAATGAGGATCTACTTCTCCTCATTATAATGAAAGAGGTTAGAAGTTCAAAAGGCCAAGGAATCTTTAAAAGCACAAATAAGTTTAGACACGATAAAAAACAAATGTAATAGCTTTGCAACTGGATTGATGTGTCCACCACTATGTTGCTTCCATTAAGCAATGCTGTTTAATTGCTGAAAATCAGTATGTAGGTAGCCTTTCTTCTAAGGCTTTGCAAAGGTGCTGAGGCAAATGGATCCCCAGAAGAACAGCCATAACTGTTTGCAGAAAATACAGATTTGAAGTCAGATGATCTGAACCAGGGCCAAAATAAGAACTTCCAAAGGATGGGAAAAAATCTAGACTGCAACTTCACACATACTATCAAAGCCTAAAAATCCTCCCTACGGAGCTTCTGCGTCAGCCTATGTTGCAGACAACTTACCAAATACGCTTACTAGAAACTGCACTCCTCTTATTACACATCTCACTGTGAGAGAGACAAAATTAGCTATGAGTTATTTTATTTCCCTCAGTCCTCAATTGTTAAAGGCTACTTCTGCTCTTCTTAAAAGATAGAGAAGCCTATGATTTATTCTGCCAACCCCATTTTAGCAGTGTCTAATTCTCCAACTTTGCAGCTTCTATAGCTACTCCAGCATCTCTTTCACGTCTTCTCCCATCTGCAAGCCCGAGTGTGAACAGAAATAGTATTTTTATTAAGCAATTTAATCACTAACAATGAGAAATGTCAGTTCATTCTAAACAATTAAACTATTAACCCTTTAAAAGTAGATAGGTAAAGAAATATTCTTCACTCTGTCCTCTCTATACTGGTATTCTCATTCCATTTTACAGTTAAAATAGATGGCTCTCTCTTGTATTCAGAACCAATGTTTGATTCTAAGTACTAGAGTGCTTCCAGCTGCAAGTTGTTTGGGCCAGATATCCAGGATATAATTTTGACCCTTGGAATGAATGAAAAATAAGTTCATTTTAAATTTTTCAGTCAGGCAATAAAATACTTCTCTGTTAGAAAAGGCTTAGGGTACTTGTTTCTATTTGACTGGAAAAACACCAACCTCACCAATAGTAATGTTAGCGATTAAGGTACTGAAAATCTTTTATTACATGAGTGCTCACATTGTTCTATCAACATCTTTGCAAAATACAGTGACCAAAAGAGATACAGAAAAACAAATGTTTTGTAATGGGGTTTGTTTTTATCATTTTTTCCTACATCCTTTGTAAGAAATAAGACAGGGAAATACTAACTTGCAAATCCAGTTCATTGTTATCTTGTTCCAAAAAATGAGATGCTTTTCGCTACTTAGGCACATTCGGCATTTCCCCTTCCTTGTATAAATCTATGAAATACATTATTAAATACCTTGGTTAATTTTCTTTATGTCTTATGAAGCTCTCTTTTTTCCAGACCAAAGTTAAAGCTGAGTTTTCTCTGATCAAAGGATGTAGTGTGGAGGGTTTTTTTCCTCCTGTTGCTTCTTTAACCACAAGGATTTAAAAAAGCCCACGTCAAAATTCAGTGTGGATCTGTAGTAATTACACCAGAAGTGAAAAGAAGCTTTTTTGGGGCGGAGTACAACAGCTGTTACACAGCAGACAAGACTACACAATAGTTTAGGACAGGAAGTGATGGCATCTCTTATTAAACTATAGCTAAGCAGGAAATAACCTCATGTAATTAGCCAACTCGGAATCTGGCCAGGTCAGAAGGATTAAGAAATCTTGCAAAAAGTTCAGCACGCTCTTTATTAATTGTCCACAAACTTAATTTGAAAGCACAGCATATTACTACTGCATATATACTACAGCATGCACCAAAAGAAGCTATGACAAATTATTGGGTCAGTATATACATATTCAAGTTGCACTTGGGCTATTAAAGATAAGTTACCTTTAGCATACTTTAAATTGTTTTATCCATAAAATACTATGCAGTTGGCTACTCTTAAAGATACATCAAATTTATACATATTGTCTAGTTGATTTTCAGTATAAGACAGAACAGAATATAACACAGTATAACAGAATTTCTTTTCAACACTCACCAATACTTTGGCACAACAGAGATTTTTTCAGTTGGTTAGTTGGGTTTTGGTGGAGGGTTTCTCTTTTTTTTAAAAAGATGCATGCTGGCCAAATTTTATTTGATTAAGATCTTTGGTGCCTCCAAAACCTTTAGTTTTGAGGTGCAAACTGTCTTTGCTTATGCAGTTCAGATTCTTAGGCTTCTAGCTCTTCTCTTAGTTGACCCTTATTGTGTTTACAAATAATGTTGTTAAAGACATTATAAACACACTTTTATCTTTTAAGAATTTGGTGATGCATGCATAAAATAGAAAATATATAAAACAGAATAAGGATAACTGCAAGAAAGCTAACCTGGAGAATAAGTTGCATGACTTTACAAAACCATGTTCATAAAGTAAAAACCCAACGTCCTAAAATACCATTCATCCAACATACTCGTGTACGTTTGATCAAATTAACCCCTGGTACCTTTCAGTTGCAAAAGCCTCTATTAACTACTTCTTCCCAGAAAACTTAATCTGATACTGTATCATTGCAGATAACTTCATTGATTTGATTAAATATGGCGGATACAATAACTGGTGAAGTAATTTAAGACAAAGTACGCAATATGTCAAAGTGCTCTGACTCATCTCTTCAGCCATTGGCATAATGGCTTTTCCAACAATAACATTAAGTGAAAGAAATACAGAGGACATGCATCTAATGTCCAAAGACCGTCCTTAGCGTAACAGAATCAACCAATTAGTATATTTCATTTTTCCCCTATATCATAAATGCTATTTAGGATGAGAGCTAGATTCAAAGGTAAATTATAAAATGATCCTTAAAAACTACATTTACTTGTTCTTTCTTCATTGCCTCACGAACAGCAACCCTTAAATTTGAAAACCGCTAATGATTATGTCCTTATTATAGATAAGGATTGAGGTAGACAGAACTAAGAGAATCACAGAATCATTAAGGTTGGAAAAGACCTCTACGATCATCAAGTCCAACCGTCAACCCAACACTACCATGTTTACTAAACCATGTCCAGAAGTGCCACGTCTACGTGTTTTTTGAACTCCTCCAGGGATGGTGACTCCACCACCTCTCTGGGCAGCCTGTTACAATGCCTGACCACTCTTCCAGTGAAGAAATTTTTCCTAATACCCAATCTAAACCTCCCCTGGCGGAACTTGAGCCCATTTCCTTGTGTCCTATCACTAGTGACTTGGGAGAAGAGACCAAGACCCACCTCACCACAACCTCCTTTCAGGTAGTTGTAGAGAGCAATAAGGTCTCCCCTCAGCCTCCTTGTCTGCAGACTAAACAACCCCAGTTCCCACAAGCTCTCCTCATCAGACTTGTTCTCCAGACCCTCCACCAGCTTCGTAGCCCTTCTCTGGACACGCTCCAGCACCTCCATGTCCTTCTTGTCCCGAGGGGCCCAGAACTGAACACAATATTCAAGGTGTGGCCTCACCAGTGCCGAGCACAGGGCCACCATCCCTGCCCTGCTCCTGCTGGCCACACTATTGCTGATACAAGCCAGGATGCCGCTGGCCTTCTTGGCCACCTGGGCACACTACTGGCTCATGTTAGCCGGCTGTCAGCCAGCACCCCCCAGGTCCTTCTCCACCAGGCAGCTTTCTGGCCACTCTTCCCCAAGCCTGTGTCGTTGCATGGGGTTGTTGTGACCCAAGGGCAGGACCCGGCACTTGGCCTTGTTAAACCTCATGCAATTGACCTGGGCCCATGGATCCAGCCTGTCCAGATCCCTCTGCAGAGCCTTCCTACCCTCCAGCAGATCAATACTTCCACACAACTTGGTGTCATCTGCAAACTTACTGAGGGTGCACTCATTCCCCTCATCCAGGTCATTGATAAAGATATTAAACGAGACTGGCCCCAGCACTGAGCCCTGGGGAACACCGCTCGTGACCGGCCGCCAGTTGGATTTAGCTCTGTTCACCACAACTCTCTGGGCTCAGCCATCCAGCCAGTTTTTTACCCAGTGAAGAGTCTACCTGTCTAAGCCATGAGCCACCAGCTTCTCTAGGAGGATGCTGAGGGAGACAGTGTCAAAAGCCTTGCTAAAGTCCAGGCAGACAACATCCACAGCCTTTCCCTCACCCACCAGGCAGGTCACTTGGTCATAGGAGATCAGGTTGGTCAGGCAGGACCTGCCTTTCATGCAGCCATGCTGGCTGGGCCTGATCCCCTGGTTGTCCTGCACTTGCCCGGTGAGCTCACTCAGGATGATCTGCTCCATAATATTCCCCGGTACCGAGGTCAGGCTGACAGGCCTGTAGTTCCCTGGACCCTCCTTATGGCCCTTCTTGTAGATGGGCGTCACCTTGGCAAGCCTCCAGTCGTCTGGGACCTCCTCTGTTACCCAGGACTGCTGATAAATGATGGAGAGTGCCTTGGCAAGCTCCTCCAACAGCTCCCTCAGTACTCTTGGGTGGATCCCATCCGGTCCTGTGGACTTGTGAGTGTCCAGGTGGCTCAGCAGGTCATAAACTGCTTCCGCCTGGATTATGGGGGGTTTGTTCCGCTCCCCATCCTAGCGTTCCAGCTCAGGGGGCTGAGTACCCCAGGGATAACTGGTCTGATGGTTAAAGACTGAGGCAAAGATGTCATTAAGTACCTCAGCCTTCTCCTCATCCTCGGTGGCAATGTTCCCCTCCACGTCCAATGGAGGATGGAGATTCTCTTTGGTTCTCCTATTATTGTTAATGTAGTTGTAAAAACATTTTTTGTTATCCCTTACAACAGTTGCCAGGTTGAGTTCTAGCTGCGTTTTTGCTTGTCTGATTTTCTCTCTGCAAGACCTAATGAGGTCTCTGTACTCTTCTTGAGTTGCCTGCCCCTTCCTCCAAAAGTGGTAAACTCTCCTTTTTTTTCTGAGTGCCAGCAAAAGCTCCCGGTTCAGCCAGGCTGGTCGTCTTCCCCACCGGTTCGTCTTGCGGCACATGGGGACAACCTGCTCCTGCGCCTCTACAACTTCCCTCTTGAAGAATGCCCAGCCTTCCTGGACCCCTTCGCCCTTCAGGAGTGCCTCCCAAGGGACTCTCCCAACCAGTGCCCTGAACAGGCCAAAGTCTGCCTTCTGGAAGTCCACGGTAGGAGTTCTGCTGACCCCACTTCTTACTTTGCCAAGAATTGAGAACTCAATCATATCATGGTCGCTAAGCCCAAGATGGCCTCCGACCACTACGCCTCCCACCAGACCTTCTCTGTTTGTGAACAGCAGGTCAAGCGAGGCACCTCCCCTGGTAGGCTCACCAGCTGCATCAGGAAGTTATCTTCCACACACTCCGGGAACCTCCTAGACTGTTTCTTCTCTGCTGTGTTGTGTTTCCAGCAGATATCTGGTAGATTGACATCCCCCACCAGAACAAGGGCAATCGATTGTGATACTTCCAGCAGCTGCTTGTAAAACGCTTCATCTACCTCTTCATCCTGGTTGGGTGGTCTATAACAGACTCCCAGCAGGATATCTGCCTTGTTGGCCTTTACCCTCATCCTTACCCATAAGCACTTACCACTAAGCTGAAATCATAAGTTTGTGATTCTAAGTCCTACAAAGTTCCACCTTCCAAACACTAGACAAAAAGTTTTTAGGAAGAGTTTTGTACTAAATTTAGTTGTACACGTTGGTAAAGAAATACACATTCCAGAAACTGATTGTTTTCTAGGAATTTGGTTTATAAGAATACAGTTTGTAGAAGAGTTCATAAGTATTCATCCTGAATGCAATACTGACTATTGCCATTTTTTTTTAAATGTTTATCCTATCTCCGTGCTTCAGAAACCCTTGCTAATTCGCTATTTCTTAATCTGAGCACATTTTCTGCATCATCAGTTTGACTTCTCAACTCTTCACACTCAGAACCCTCACCATGCGTGGCACAACATAACCCAAATACAGATCAGGCTTCTTTGAGGACTACAGAGTGCTGAACTACAGATCTAGAAATTATTACTGCAGCTATCAGAACTTGAATATTTTTCAAATGTGTTTCTGAAAGGATTGAAACATGTATTAAAGAAATTTTACACTGTTGCATATATCAAATAAATAGCATTTCTTGATATGAAGGCAAGCATGAAAATGACCTTTTTCTTACTAGTGAAAATTTAAAACACACTATGTTTATTGTTATATATTTGGGGGTATCTTAGGCAAACATTTGTAACAAAAAGCTACTTGCTGTAGAAAAGTAGAAAGCTGACTTACGCATATTGATAACTTAAAACTTTCACAATCTTGGCCCTCCTGTTACCTCTTCCCTTCTTCTCTCCCCCCAAATTATATTAACTTCCTTTTTGAAAGCTAAAACTGCATAAATTCACTACTATCCCCTAGAGAGAGCTTTTGGCAAGGCTCTGTGACAAAACCTTGCCTAAAGCACTTGCTGGCACGGTAAAACAACTAATTTGTGGTTCTGTGAGAGCACATAAGAATTCTCATAAGTGGGAAAAGTGTATCATCTCTGAACTTTTTGTGACTCTAACAGATACCGTTCTCAAATTAAGCATGTCAATCCAAATTTTAGCTTCTAAAAATTAGTTTTCTGATCGCATTTTGATCAAGGAAATCAGTAAAGATTCCTTTGATGCTTTTCATGTCATTATTTTTTAACATAAACAGAGAAATACTAAAAATAAAAAAAACAAAACCAAAACATTCCAAGTGTCTAGTCTTGAATTTCAACATTAAATCATAGTCAGCAAATATAAATACAGCTGCATGGCAGATAATATAAAAGATTGCATACATTCATAAAATGCAAGAGTTAAAAATAACCACGATGCTTTCCCCAGCATTTTAAATAAGCTATATATACTAAATTCAATCTCCTTTTCCGTGGTACTTCAGCAGTTTAGCAAAGACTTTAAACAGCTGTTAAAGAGCAGATAGTGGAATACCTATAAAGTTAATTGCTGGACCCTGCACCTTTTCTCTGATCTTAGCATATGAATGGCCTTTGGCCCACGTTCAGCCATGTTTTTGATTTCTAGCTGTTGAAGACAGCACACAAACTGGAGCCAACCTGGGTTTTCACAGTCCTACACTGGCACACATGAAGCATCAAGCCAAGGAGCATCTCAGCACCTTCATTACCCCTGAAGCCCCAAGACTGTCTCCCAGTTATCCACCTCTTCCCTTACACTCATGGATATCCAAACAAGGCCCACTGTAAGTTCACATAAAATGATGTGAGTTTCATCTAGTCAGCGACCTAAAGAAACCTCGCTATGCCAATCAGCACGCAGCAGCTCTGCCCCGCCACCCTGCTCCCTCAGCAGGGCTCTGTACTGTAAGCGGCGGGGCAGCCCTCGCACAGCAGGCCTCGCATGGCAGGCCTTGCACGGCGGCCCTCACGCGGCGGCCCTCGCACGGCAGGCCTCGCACGGCAGGCCTCGCGTGGCAGCCCTCGCACAGCGGCCCTCGCACAGCAGGCCTCGCGTGGCGGCCCTCGCACAGCGGCCCTCGCACAGCAGGCCTCGCATGGCGGCCCTCGCACAGCGGCCCTCGCACGGCAGGCCTCGCGTGGCGGCCCTCGCACAGCGGCCCTCGCACAGCAGGCCTCGCATGGCGGCCCTCGCACGGCGGCCCTCGCATGGCAGGCCTCGCGTGGCGGCCCTCACACGGCAGGCCTTGCACGGCAGGCCTCGCATGGCGGCCCTCGCACGGCGGCCCTCGCACGGCAGGCCTTGCACGGCAGGCCTCACATGGCGGCCCTCACATGGCAGGCCTTGCCTGCCCACTCACCCTCACAGCACGCACTCGGACCTCACTCCCTGCCAGGTGCAGTACAGATCCCCGCTGAGGAAGCGGACTGGCGGGGCAGCGCTGCCTGCATGTTGATTGGCCGTCCATTAACGTTCACGGTGATTGGCCAAACTTAGTTTAGAGTCGGGCAGCCGTGCTGACCTGCCTGGCTGTGAGGGGGGAGGTGCGGCCATGCCTCCTGTGTGGCACGGTGGCAAAACTGACAGACAGCTCTGGACTTAACTGGCTCTTGCTCTCCTGAAGTTTGTGTTCCCACTACCAGCCCAGCCTCTGAGTGCCTGAAAACACTCAGGTCCAGGTCCCACCTTGGTTATTAAACTGTATCTCTGCTTGAAGTTGGACTTTGCTAGTATAAGATGGACTGGAGGTGACCTCGTGCTCAACTGCAGTGGTTTATTGCACAATTAGATTTTCTCACCTCCCTCACTTATTGGCAAGTATTCCTCTAAATACAGTGAAATGCAGTTTATGCTCCTTTGTTTAAAACGTGTGCAGGTGTCAAATAGGGCAGTGCTTCTGAATGAGTCAATTTATGTACATAAAAAGAGTTAGACAACACTTAATAATTACAGCAACTGAAATGTTTAATGTAAAATATGTGAATGTTTAGAGTAGGTAAGAGCATATTTGCACATAGAGGAATCAAGGCAGACAATGAGGGACAGGAGTAGCCATCAACACACAGTTTGGATGGAAAACAAAAAACTCAGTTCTTTTCTTCTGTTTCTCAAAGCAGTTACACATACAGGTGAGTAGGTGTACTTACTTCTTAAAAGGCTATGCCTTTTATGAAAGGAGTATGAAAAAGCTAGACTAGGCATATTTATTAACCTTATTTCACGGCTGGACATAGCTCTAGCATGGAACTCTATAGTAAAAGTATTGAAGGTAATGGCAGAAACTCTTCTCAATTTCCTATTAATGGTATCTGAACATGAGGCTAGGGAAGCATTTTTTAATATTTTGGGGCAAATATATACATTTCAACTTGAAAGGACGTGTATTTGGGTATAGATGCAGTCTGAACTATGAAGCCAAGAACCCTGAGCTTTAACACAGTCAATATAAACACAGTCAATGTAAAGGTAATAATAATGCCTCTGGACTAATCATGAATGCAAATCTTAAATTTTACAGGAAAAAAAAATAAGCCAGTTTTGGATCTTTTTCTCTCAATACATACAGAAAGAGAGGAATAATTCTTCGCATGAGATACCAATGTGGAACCTGAATAAAGAATTCCTATGACAAAGAATTATAAAAAAGGCTTGATCTCTATTAGACATATTATCTGCTGTCAAAAATCAGTGTTGGTAGCAGAGGCAGTTCAACAAGTTTGTCCAGTGTTGAACATTGTTTAAGACTAAGGACTAACTGCCAACAACAGGCAATTTTCCCATTGCAGACTAACCTCAGATGATTTCATTCCGTATACTTCAGTGCACATAGAAGACAGCCAAGAAATCTATAGATACTGATGACTGCAAGAGAGAAGATCAAGGTAAGTCTCAGACAACCTTAACAGCTAACCTTCATAGCATCATTATAGTGCTACTGTCAAGAGATCTAGATGCTGGCAAGGGAACTGCTAGCAAAGAATTCCTGTAGTTATTTCTGAAACTAAGCAAGTCCTCAATAGTCTGTCTTTTCCTCCATGGGGCATTTATTAAGAAAACATGTTTACTAAGGAAACACTGAATTTCTGAACCTGTTCTTACCAAGCATTACTCTTCCATCTTACAGAGTTCAAAAGGGTATGCTTCTGCTCTAAGACCTTGAGCTATGCATTGGTTTTTGCTAATATTTTTCCACTCACTCTACTGAATAGTTGAGAGAAAAATAGGGGCTTTTATTTTCCCCAATGTCAAGTATGTTAGTTCAGTTCTCTGAGCCATCCTAACTTCCACCAATTTGTTTCAAGTCAAATGAATTGACAAAAGTAATCTGAGTTTTGATTTCCTTGCCCTACTTTTGCTGCCTAATATTAATTGTATTGATTGATACTATGTCCTTTCATAAAAGTCTGAGTTCTATAAGCACACCAGCAGGTATTTACTATTAGCTGTTAAGTTATATCTTAGGTTATCTGAGACTTACCTTGATCTCCTCTCTTGCAGTCATCAGTATTTATAGATTTCTTGGCTGTCTTCTATGTGCACTGAAGTATGTGGAATCAAAATAAATTGGGGGGCAGGTTCCTTGGTCTAAAAAGCCTAAGCTTCATACACAATTGAGGAAGTTGGGAAATGAGGCTTTTTGCTCTCAAGTCCAGACACTAGTTGGATTTCAACTAGAGTTAGGTTGAAAGCACAGCACAACTAGCCCACTAATAACAACTTAGGTTTTGAAGGGCTGGCTTGATGCAGTCAGCCCTGGAAATGATCTCTTCCACACCTGCCCAAATGTTCTTAATTTGAGTGGACTACAAATGGTGTTCATGAGATCCCTTTCAATCTGATCTATTCTAAGTGCATCTATGCTGGCTTCACATTCTGTAGCTTCATTTATATTTTTATATATTAAGATGTATGCACAATTATAAGGGCAACTGTCCATCATCTTTTGAGTTGGGTTTTTTTTGACCTAAGAAAGTCAAAATTCCAAATACCCCTCTTTCATGGATGCTTGAAAATCCATACCAGAGGACAGTACTGGAGTTTCTCATAAGCACAAGAACTTCATCACAAAAGACAACTATATATTGATGTGCATATCTGTAATAACACTCCGGTGCAATAGAGATTTGGATGGCCAAGGAAGAAGTGTCTGGATTCCTAAATCCTGGGTAGCAGCTGTAAAAGAAAGAACAAACTTTTGGAGGGGAGCGGTGAGAGCTGACAACTTCGATTCCTGTTCCATTGGTTTAAATTTTTCAGTAAACTGAATAGACAAAGATCTCAGATTTAGCTTCCTGTCAGGGACTACAAAGTTGACAGTTATTCAATGTCAATAATCTATGATCTGAGCAGGCCTAAGGACCAAAAATTTACATATATTATAGAAATAATCCTGTACATCTTCATTGGCCTTAACATTTTGCTGTTATTTAAAAAATATTGTCAAGACTGCAAAGACAATCTCTCTGAGTTAAGAACAAACAGAACTAAAGCTGCATATGTGACATCAGTTCCACCTCCTTGTGCTCATGAGCTTATTATTCTAGTGTGGTTTGGTGGGGTATCAGGGCTATACACAAAGGAGGCAGTTGTCTATTAAATTCCTGACTCATTTGCTGCAGAAGTTGGAGCACAGAATTAATGAAATATTGAGTTGTTGGTCTTTAAGGAAAATGAACACTACATGGGAGAGGCTTTCTATCTCTACCTCTGACATGAAATGTTTTTTCTTAAACTGAATTTTCAGAGCTGGTCAGTAATTAATCTTCATTACCTAAATATGCAGTTTGACCACCTGTTTTCTGAAGGTATAGGGTATTCACAACTGCAACTGACATAAATTTAGAGCTGCTGCTTGAGCAAAGATCTTCACAAAACACAGGTGCTTGATTTGAGTGTCCGAACTGGTCAAGCAAAGTCAGCAGATATGTATTCCAATATGCCACATATGAAAAATGAGAAAATAATTCGTAACACATATAAACTGGTATGCCAAATCAGGACTACTTATTCCAGAATAAACTGTCACGTAAACAAGGTCTCATGCACGGCGTAATCACCATATTATAAAGAATCTACTTTAATGTCTGCTTTTGTTCCAGATTAATTTTCACCTGTAAAAAAATCATAACTTATAGCCTACTTCTTGCCTCTGAATTGATAAATTCCTCATGTGCCATTCTAGTGTGTACATTGCTACAGGACAAGAAGTAGAAGCTTGTCGTCCTTCTTCATTTTGTACGTACAAGCAATTGCCAACATAATCTGGCTCTGTAGTGTGACTTCAGTTGCTTTCAAACAGCGCAATTGATTTATGGCCAATGAAGTAACAAACATATGAAGACTTGTTTAAAATATCTCCTTGTAATCTGGTGTGTATTTCCATGGCTAGAATTACACAACAGCGATTTGAGACCTATGACTGGAGAGGTAGTTTCATTAAAGATTCCTGCTCTCAGAATGCTGGCATTTCTGACAGAATGATTTTACTCATATGTCTCTGTCCGAAGGTGATTTCTATTACTGTTGCTTTGTAAGCATGGCAAATTAAATAAAAAATATTTTCTCGAAGTCCTCACTTGGTGAAAAAGGTGCCGAATCTATTTTATTTTGTTACTAATTTCAGGAGTATTTTTGTCTCCGTAAGTTAAACATTTGGTTTTTCCACAAGCTTAATTCTCATTTAAAAATCCAACTTGTTCAATGAAACCGAATCAAAAAATAGAGATTTTAGTCTAAAAACTAGGTAATAACCCATGCATTGATTCCATGTCCTATCTCCTATTAACCTTTTGTTAACTACAGAAAAAGCTGTAATCTGGCCTTCTGGAAGAGGGAAAGGAAACGAGGCTTTGCTAGTTCCACTAGTTGTAGAGCTATCTTAATTTGTGTTTATTGGTGTCCTTAAAGCAACACTGTTCACCTGAATATTTATGTTTGCACAAAACACAGTTTTCAGTGACCAGAAGAATCAAGAAAGCATTTTTTCTATGGATTTTTGTCCTTTGACTCCTCTTCTACTAGAGCAGTCCAGTTTATCCCAGGATTCCTTTGATATCATTTCCAGGGCAGGAGACAACACATGTTATGCTAATGTAAATCTGTAGGAGTGTTGACTGGCCAGGAGGTTTGCTCCAACCAGAACATACAGCATATGCATCCTGCCATTCTTTTCCTCTCTGGAAGTATTAATTCATATTATTCTCCTTCAGGCCTGGAAAGATCCAGCCACTGAGACCTCCAGTAAGTTTTCTTGCCATCTGCTTGTACTGCTCTCCCAGGATCTTCACTGAGCACCTCAGCAAGCAACTTCTCTCTCTCTCTGTTCAGGCTCAGATTCAGAAATCTCTGCTCACATGCACCCTGGGTTTATCACTGAAATGGCTACTATTATTTTGGCATTTACCTCTGTACAGCTACTGATTTTCGGAAAACTTGCAGGAACACAATTATCTTTGAGATTTCTATCCATTTTTCAAAATGGGCTGAAATTGGTCAAGACATTGAACAATGTGACTGACAGCATGTTTGTATGAGCCTCATTTCCTTGGGAAAGCATGCTAGAATTATGTCTCCCAATTATGCTGGTGAGAGCATTGTAACCTATGCAGGGGTCAAAGTGGCTGCAGTTACACGGCAAGCAGAGATACACAGTTGTTCCCTTTGGGAACACACCTCCATTATAGTCTTATCCATCAGGCCTAGGCACATCCACTCCTGTGATTTTACAAGAAGTCTCTAACAAAAAGACTGGAATTTATGTATGCTAAATGTTTACATTAGAGAGATATGTGCGAAAGAAAAAGCAAATGACTTACACAATTATTCCTGTCTTTTTCAGGTGCAGAAGAAGGTGATAACCAGGAATGGCAGAGGAGCTGAAAGTGAACCTTACTAGAAAGGCAGCAGGAGGCAGCTGTGTGCAAGGAGAAAGGAAGAAAACAGGCAAAAACACGTGGGTATTTTGGTGAGCTATGGGTTTCTGACATCTGTAAAAGATCCTTCTCAATACAAACAGAGGCATGTTGGGGGAAAAAAATTAATGACTTAGGGCTATGAAAAGGAATCTCTATCAAAATTTGTTTCAAATAAATTTTTGAGATTGACTCTGGTCTTCACTTGAAGTTAATCTCCTAAGCAGGAGCAGAAGCCTGCCAAGATGTACACAGTGCACTCAAAGTAACAGACTGGCTCAGTATTTAAAACTAAGCAGGTACATTGTCTTTATAGAAAACTCTGGTGTAAGGCCCTTTTGGCAATTTTCTAGTTAAAGCGAACAATTGCCACACACACATTGGTTAATAGTTTCAGAGAGGTTTCATTTCAAGTACGTAAATGGTAAGAAGGCGGCAGTTGACTCCTGGCAGTCGCAGGTTTTCCAGCAGTATGGGACTAGCTGTTTTGCTGGGTCCTTAAGGGATGCATATGGTCAACTGCATACTCCTCCAAGAATGTGCTATATGAATTTTTTTATTGCAGAGGGTTGGAGAAGATGCTGGGATAGATATAATTTTTAATAGAATATTTTTAGTACAAAATGGAGGAAGTTTCCTCAAAATGATATGACTCTTTTTTCAACTTTTTGCATTATTCCTATATTTTCTTCCATTAGCTTTGTTTCCACATGATAAAGGCACAAGTTTCTCATGTTTGTTTGTTCTTTTTACTTTGACAATAACGATGGTTTCTCATGAGTCTTGGGTTGTTGGCTCTAACAGGATACTCCTTTTCTCATTATGAAGTACCAGTGGAAGGAAGCATATATTTAGCAAAAGTGGACAAAAATATAAAATAAATAGATGGTCAAGTATAATGTTAAAAAAGCCACCCCACTTTATACTTGGAGGACTCCCAAATCAGTCACTATGTATACTCAACACAGAGGAAGCAAAGAACACAGAGAACAATTTTACTAACTTCAGAAAGAGATGTGAAACAGAAGTTGGATGGAATAAGTAGACTATCATTAAGTGATTTACTGTGTTAGTGGTTAATTTTTTCCCTTGTCATATGTCACCTTTTCCTCCATCATTCAGAATCAATACTGACAGATAGTAAGCATTGTAAGCATCAGCCTTCTACAGGCAGTGGACTCACCTCACACTGCCTGACTTCTTTCCAAATGCTCTATCAGCCAAAACTGCCATGTCTTAGCATGTAATGACAGCTGAAGATGAGCACAGAAAGCCACAGTGACGGTTTTAGGGATCATTGTCACCGATATTTCAGGCTAGTATAATAACCACCCATCTGATGAAAAGGCACTGCAAAAAGCACCAAGCCTATTAGTAAACAAGTCTTTGGAGAGCCACAATATAACCTTTATTTTAGTCTTAGACAGAAAACAGCAATTCGGATTCTTGTAAAGCACTTAATATTAAGCCAATCAGATAGGCACCTGTGAGCCCAAGGCTTCGAACATCAGTTTTATCTGGACTTTTAAAAATCCTGTGTGAATCTTAAGATGGCTCTAGGCTTTTAAAAGTCTAGAACTGTTGCCTAAATGATTTCTCACAAAATTGCTGGGAGGGTGTAATATGAAAACTAAGTTCCCCCTATTCTGGTCTTTCAGGGGGTTTTTTCCTTTCTTTTTTTTTTTTTAGGTCAGTAACTATTTGGATTCAGGACCATAATCAATGTTAATTGCATATATTTGTTTTGGATAATTGCTTGGATGACTGCTTATCAAAAAGTAAACATTACCCTTAAGTAGTTATTTTAGAGATGACCATGATAAATGCAGACTGACTATTTTGAAGGAGTACTGTATTTATTTTCACCTCTCACTTGCAGCTCATAGAGTTTGGTGATGGAACTCAGATCATGTGTTCTCTTTTCCCCTGCAATATCTCTTCATATGAAACTGCCAGTCATGCTTATTTATTAAGGCAAACAAAAGAACCTATGGTTTTCATATCAAACAAAAGATATTAAGTGATTTAACTAATTTCATGAATGTACCTTAAATTATGAGAAATTATGAGTATTTCTTACCATATTTGTTCCTTATCTTATTAAGTCATAATAATGCAGAGGCTAAATGACACCTTCCAAACAAAACATATTCGAAATTTAATTATGTCAACTGTAATCACAGGAATCTAAATATATTAGCATAAGAATATTATAATTCTGCATAGTAAATAGAAGTAGACTGAGCTATGTTATAAAAAATTTAAGATATAAGCTTTCATTTTGTCAGACTCTTATTTTGCTCTCTGGAGCTAGATTCAAATCCAGGGCTTTTAACTTCACAGATGAGCAATAATCCATAATTCAATCCACTCTTCTTCAAATGCAAATATTTTTCTTACTGGATCTACATTATTTAAATTCCAGACAATATTACTTGTTCAACAATATGCTAAACTCTTATTATAGCCTGAGCTACGAAGACAGATGATCTTGAAGATGAAGGAGGAGACAGTTAAAAAATCCATGACTGATTTCAAAGCTGACCAGTACTTAACTGATTGAGACTCAGAAGGCAAAAGGAAAATAACATCGACCTTTATAATTGTAACTGAGTAGAAAGTCTAATATATTATTAAAAAAATCTCTAACATTGATAATGACACATAAATAAACAAGACTGGTGTTTTTGCACGCAGTTACATGGATGCAAGCCTCATTTGCAAGAGAGACAAAGAAAAGGAGTAAATTTATTAGAAGATGCGATGGATACACTCAAAAATTGAAGAGGATAACTTATATCCAGAATATATACTCAGCCATTTCAGCGATGTAATAAATGACCTTGTCCTTCTCACATTACATTCAAAAAGTACGCATAAATTATACAACAAAGCAGCATAATGTCTTGCAACAAAGCAATTTCTCAAAGGGTATTTAAAAGCAGTTTGAGAGTATTAGGACTGGGCGGTACAGTTTGTCTTGCTGTGTGGTCTTGCCCCTCTTTTTACATCACTTGGAATCAGTTAATCAATAAGAATT
This sequence comes from Morus bassanus, assembly GCA_031468815.1. Lineage (NCBI taxonomy): Eukaryota > Metazoa > Chordata > Aves > Suliformes > Sulidae > Morus > Morus bassanus. The sequence goes on along the minus strand of CM062574.1, from coordinate 120,911 downwards.
CAGTTATAAAATTTCTTCAATGCGTAGCTTTCCAGAGCAAGGTCTACTCATCTGAATGGTTTTCCTCACAAGGGGAAGAAGAAATGGTAAGAGTACATGAAAATCAGTTCTTACTGCAGCACAAGGTTTCTGATTTTACCGGTCAGTGTTACTCTGTCAACTGGTGCTAATAAACTATTACAACAAAGGGGGGTGGGGGGTGGGGGGGAAATGCTACATCAGTGGGAAAAATGGATACTGACATACAAAAAGGCAAAATAAAGAGCACAACATGATATTGTGTGATTACACAATAGAGTCATTGAGCCTGGTGTGTATTAGAAACCTTTTTCTACCTACACTTGGATGTCGGGATTGGTATTTTAAGGTAAAGAGATTATTGTGAAAGCCTTATTTCTGTTTTGTTAGTGTACTATTGCTTTCTTTACTTCCTGGAGACTACATTTTTGGCAGTGTACAATTTCAGTGAAATCTAACAAATCTAACAAGTAACACCAATACAATATTGTTTACAACCCCACCTAGTGGTCTTAAACTTAAAAATTTCCAATGGATTTGTGTAGTTGACAGCCTATACGTTTAGAACTCTCTCTTTATTTGTTTCTGGCTGTATTCTTCCTATTTTTATACTTCAAAATGCCATTAAAAACTAAATGCGTTTTATTTACCCAGACTTTGCAGTATCTCTATTACAGCAGTAATTATTCTACAGATATTTAGCAATTTTCATCCTGAGGAGTCAAAATATTTTATAACCCCAACATAACAAGCCGAGACGCAAACTGCATATAAGGATCCTGTCACTCAGTGCTAACTGAATCCATTCTTGAAGTGGAACTCAACATCTATTTGACAATAAATGGTAACATGACACATATTTAAAGCAAAGAGGAATAGTGTTAGATCTGAAACTGCAAAAAGAAAGACAGAGACTCATACTTCCCAAATGAGGATATAAGGAGTACACAAGTATCAATATTTTAGTTCTTGCAAATCATTACCTAGAACACATAATTACATATGCTGAGGATCTTGATTTTATATCCAAACTGAGAAAGAAATACCATATCACCTGTAGAAGAACTCTGTCCCCATTACAGTACAGGACATTTGTACTTAAGTTACTCAGAGGAAAGGGTGCCATCTGCTGAATTGCCAGTGTGCATAAGCAATTTATTTCCCAGGATATCCTGATAATGAGAATCTTGCATTTAGAAATCTTTAAGCACTTGCATCTTAACCATTTTTACATGGGTCTCCTGTACGTATGGATTAGGATTCAGTCTTTAAACACATGATGACCTCTTGCTGAGACTGTCTATCTAGTGAGAAATATGCTCTCACTGTCTAGTGTCCTGTTTCCTGTCTACTTACTTTACATGCTATTGGGGTTAAGACCATCTTTTTGTTTTTTCCTTTCTGTATTAGAACAGCAGCTACTTCAAAAAGATCCGATGGGTCATTGCAGGTCATGTGTGCTTCATGCTACAGATAATGTATAAGAAAGTATCACCAAGGCATTGACTAAAGCCTCATGAATCACATGTGAAGTGTCAATATGGCATGAGAAATATATGCAATACAAAACTGTAATTCTTAGGGAAGAAAATATAATAAATCAGCAAAAGAAAAACATTTCTTTGCAAGAAACAGTTTTTCTAACTGGATTTTGGATGAGGCCTTCATAAATGCATTTACCCTCATTAACATTCCAAATAGACCCTTACTTTTTAAATAACATCTTGGATGTGAAAATCTGTATGTCAAAATTATCTTTTCATCCAGAAGAATCATATGTTTCCGTGAAAACAATCCAATTATGCATATGTGAATATGTCTGATTATTAGTGGTAAAGGCAATAATGTTTTAAAAGAGATAATCTTATTTCCTGGTTTTGTGGATATGGAATTATTTTTAACCTTTTTCTGCATAACAGCTTCCAATGACAGGATCCACCCTCCTCACTTTCTCATATACACAGCCAATAGTCTAATGTAAGGACATTTCATAAAAGATATGAGAGATTTTCCCCAGAAGAACACTGAACTTGATTTTAACCTCTCCTAGGCAAGGGGTCAGTTGACCACAAAAAGATGGAATTCTTGTATTATATTCCTAACTCCTTTTATAGATCCAAGTCATAGTTTGCGATTTTGATGACTTGACATTATTTAAGAATGACCTGGCACTCCTCTGTTTAGCCTAAACAGCATGTTTCCCAAGTTTCTGACTCTTGAGTATTTGCATTTGTTTTCATTTACTTTTTGCGTTCCAGCATGAATGGCTATGTTATGCTTTCAAAGCAATTGAAGGGTTTTTTTTTTCAATTAACTGAAAGGGAAGAGGCTTAAATTAGGATATATCACCTAATATTTACCATGGTCCAAGACTGGGCCCTCTGCCAGTGTGCATGGCATAGCTCAGCAAACAAGCAGGATCTTGGTTAGCTCCAAGAACTTGTTCCTGTGGGTAAGTCCTGACTCAATACCTTGCACATCTCCCACTCCTAGCATCTAGACCACAAGCACAGGTGTAGTCTTGAGAAACATTAAAATGGGATGTAGGTTGCAATGTCAAAGTGACTGTTGCTGTAACTTCATGTAGCCATAGAATGAACTCTTATTCCCAGCTACTACAGCTCTTGCTTTTATAAATCAAACAGTATTTAATCATAATATCTCTAGTAATGGCCTGTTGTTTTGATTCACGTGTTTTAAAGTGTCTGCCTTTACCACATTCAGTGTGTTTTCTCCTATGCAGCCCCTTTTTTTTTTTTCCTTCCTTTTAAGTCATTGCTCCAAAAAGGTGAAACCCATTTAAGTTCTTGTTTAAAAATGATTCAGCTGGTTTGATAAGTCAGTAAATTATTTTGCAGGTTTGCAGAGGACCTTGTACCTTTCATTTGCATATGTTACTTCAAAAGCTCAGCAGAAATATGCATATCTACATAAAAAATAAATATACACCGTGGCACCTAATCCACTTTTATAGTCAGTCATAAGGTTTCTGCAAAACAAAACCGCATTTCTGTTTGGTGAATGCAGTTCAACGTACAGGATGGTGTCAGTTTAATCACATTGCAAGATTTTGACACTGCATTAAGCAAATACTAGCTTGTATAAATTTGTTTCCAAAAATTATGTTGAGATTCTGTATTTAATCAAGATGAAGAACAGAAGAAAAATCATATGCATGAAATATGATGTTTAGTGGTTCTCATAAGCAATCAGGTCAATCACACTACCACAATCAAATGCACTCCAAGTGGGATTTTGGATGTGCTGTGATTGTGGGGAAGAAGTGACATGCTAGTAGCCAATAGCTTGGCAAGTAAATTTTCTGTGGCTTCTCTGGTTTCAAATTGAACCTCCAGAGAAAAAGAAAACTTAAGCAACATTTTGCAATAAAATTTGTATTGGTTTTTAGATTTGTTCTTAGGTGGATACAGAGAACTAAATAAAACATTGAGTTATGTTATGTTTGCAGATTTTGTATGTTTTGAGATTTCTGCAACTTCATTTAGAAATAACAGTACAAGCTACAAAAGCGAAAGACATTATAATGAGCGTAGTGAGTGACTGAGAGGGATGTGGACTCTGACCTGATTACAATGATACTTAGTTCTCAATTTTATACTTAAATCTTGTTCACTTCTCACTCAATACATAAATATTTCCTGAAGTAAGATAGCTCTTGATATTAGCTCATTGCAAATTCGCATCTAGCTCGGAAAGAAATTTCAGTAGCAAACAATCCTCACTCTATCCAAGATCACTTTGATATTCAGTCTCAAAACTATTAAAAGTAGCAGGCTGAATTCTTCTTTCACTAATGAAACAAACTGTAATTCGTTGGATGGAGAGGAGTTGTGTACATAGAAGGACAAAGTTGAGGGGAAGAATACTAAAACCGTGCAAGCAAATGATCACTGAATGGAAATGTGATCAAAGGAAACAATGGTGAGCAGTGAACACTTTTCAGTGTGTATTAGTAATGAAATTCAAGTTTGGGTTGCCAGAAGATTTGCCAATGTTAAATCCAGGACAAAAACCTTACCTGCCTGAATATCAGTTCTGAACACACTGAATCTCAGTATACCAAAATATATTCCAGTCAAAGTTGCAAGGATCTTGATACGGGCAAATGTTTGAAAGATTCCAGAAAGTATATGACCCAGTAGGGAGATTTAATATCTAGGAGAAAGCTTCTGTTAATTGCAGGACTGTCATGTCAGGTAAAAAAGGAAGTTGGTAGATCAGCAAAACCTCATCAGTTGCCATGAACTGATCTTCCTGTTTGTTCTAGGGCAAAAGTATGTTAGGATCATTCATTGTTTCCCCGCCCAGTCTTGAAAATGACCCTGAAGGAAAACTCAGCAGGGTGGTGTGAATTTCTAGTTTGCTTAAACAAGTGTATATTCTGTAATTCTTTTATTGTATAGCTGACTTAAAACCAGAAAAGCTCCACTGGCATAAAACTGGACTTTTGGGGAATAAAAATTATCTTTCCTTCTGCCTATTTTGATTCATGTCAAAGCCCATTATGTTGCAGGTGCAGGGACCTTCATCTGAAGGGAAACATAAAACAGAATTATAACTTGCTATAACATAGATGAAAAAAGGGTGTAATAGCCCTGTACTAAACCTTATCTATTCTGAAACAGCTTACATGAGGAATTCTGTCTTCCCTGAAACCCAAAATAAGCTATGTTAATTTTGCTAGCAGTAGATGTAATTGGTCTTATATGAAAATGAAATAATACATTTATTGGGTGCTCTACAGGCAAGCAATATAAGCAGAAATGTTTGCGAGTGTTTCCGTGCATGCCCATACATAAAGTTCTTCTTATGTACGTTTTCTGTTTAAAAATTTATTTAAATTACCATCACAATCATAAGTTAATCCTAAGCAGTTTGACTTTGGATAAATGCTTCTTTGAAAACATTTAAGATGGCTTGGAATCATTGTAATATTTCTGTTGATCATAAATATATTAGAAGGATATTAATTAGAACTAAGCTTTGGTGCATTTATACAAAAACGTTAAGACTATATACATTTGAAAAAAGGAAATTAAACTGCTTTCTAGTTTTGCACAGGTCTCACTGGAAGAGAGAAATGCAGTATACATTATCAAGCAACCTGACTGTAAACTTCTCAGTCTTTGCAAGTTAAAAAAATTACTGTATTTAGGCCAGTAGAGTGGCAAGATCTCAAGCTAATCAGTGAGTAAAAACAAGGCTACATTTCCAAACCAGTTAAAACAGCTATCCCAAAGTTGTTTCCAGGAAAAACCAGTATGTTTTAAATAAATTACAAAACATACTTTTTAATATGTGGCAATGGTGTCCAAGCCGAAGTTCCTATTGCAAACTTATGAACACACAGCTGGTACAGCCAGCATCTCTGTATCAATATATTTTTATGTTTTGCTACTCTTAACCTCTAGCATTAAAAAGATTTATGAGTATGCTAACCTTTATGGTTTTTGAGAAGTTCTATAACCCACATACCATATAAGGGCAGCTGCTTGATGATCAGGCTAGCGATCTAAGTATGAATGTCACAAGCTCTCTTACTAAGCATGTCAGTAATACCTGTCAATGTAAGTTTAATATTAAATCGTCAGTTGCATACACAAAGCTTATTTATTTGAGTGAAGTCTGCAGAACCATTTCTAATATATCAGTAATCACTCCCCTAGCAGATACTAGATGCAGTATTAGTTTTTACTAGAATGTGAAGCACGTGATGAGATGTCAATATCTGCATAGGTCAAAACCAAAACATGTATCTGTGATTCATTGGAGGATATATGAAAAATAAACAAAAAAAAAGGCAAAATATTATCCATATGTTAACTTTTAATAGATAAGATGATAAATATACTATGGTAAGTGCTATTCCATTTATACAACAGTGTGGGTAGGAATGTTTACATACATTTTTATAATAAAAGTAAACGGGACACGTCTGCTAATACGTATGAACTACAGTTCATACGTTACAGTTATATAATAATGTATATGTATAATATATAATATATATATAATATATAATATATAATATATAATAATGTATATGTATAATAATAACATACATAATGTTACAGTTTCTGTAACATTATTTACATCTGTAAGTGTTTATAACTAAAAATGAAGTTTACAAATTCTAAGTATGAACTCATAAGAAAGAGTTCCAGCAACGAAGGGGAAACTTCCCAGGAAAAATGACAGATTATATCCTTTCCCTAGCAGCCAGCTGATGCAAGACAAATACTATTCTGCAGTTCTTTTCCAACAGTTGTGTGTGTCTGAATTTCAAACTTATTTGTATGCTGGTCTTTGTTAGGAGCAGTAAATTCCTCCCGGTTGCCAAGAAAACCTTATTTTGCAGTGATTTGTCTACTTTTTTGCATTGCACATCGCTCCTGTGCATAAAAGAAGTTAGAAATATTGCAAACGATCATTTCTGGAGATCATGATCTCTGACCTTTATCTGCATTTAACAACAGCTTAAATTCCACATTTTGTTCAGCATAGTATTCACACAGAAGTCTTCTAAATAGGCCTCTACCAGCTGCTATTCAGTGTGTAAGAGCTGCTCCCATTGTAAAAGCCTTTTCTTCCACAATTCGTTGTTTTATGGGGAAAATGTTACTGGTTGTATTTTTAGAATTTTTTTATTCTTTACATCTTTAATGAGAAGTGAAAATGCTAATAGCCTGCCATGCATTTTATTTCTATGACTTTCTGCCAAGTACAGCTAAATCAGCAGTCAAAACACTAACGGGTTTTATGTTAACAATAAGAAGAATTTGAATAGTGGTTTGAAAAATGTGATTGTTTCACTAACATTTTAGTTCCCATCTACCCAACAATTACAAAGAAAGTAGATACTTCTAGTTGTGATAAGTTCTTATTTTCACAGCTTGTGGCCAAACCCTCACCTGACTACTTTAGGAAGCAATAGATTTTTTAGTAGTCTTAAGCTCTAATAATGAAAAGGTTAAGAAGTGCTAAATAAGTATATTAAGAACATGATTAAAAATGAAATATCTAATTTTTCTTATTCTATCTTATGAATGTGATATTATATATTTGTTATTCAGGCTATAGAAGTCGGATAAAAACAATTTATTATTTACAAAACCAAAAAATGTACAAAACATCTAAATGGAAGATTTTTATGTTGTATTTGACATTTAAAATGAAGAAAGAAACAGAAACAAATTACATGAAGCTAGGAGAGACAAAGACATTCTTATTTTCCTAAAAAACAAGTTATAAATATGAAGTTAGGATGCATGTGAAATAGGAGAAGCCTGCATTTATTTATACCTGACTATTAGGTCCTGATTTCCAGGACGAAGAACATGGCCCTCTGAGTCACTGGCACGTGACCTCTAAATGGAACAGAATGAAAGCAATAGGCCCTCTATTCAGTGAGGACTGTGTATTTCTCCTAAGACTTTGGCCAAAAAAACCCTAGAAATTGGTATCTGCAGGGTGGGAACATGTTACCTCACTCACAACGGCACATCCTGGATAACCCTCCTATCCTTCTCCCCTGTCCACAACTGCTCAGATACTAGGTGAAAGCTTTTAGAACCTCTCCAGATCACACACCCGTGATCAAGCAGGAGAGGATAAGAAATGATCTTTGAGATTGTGTATAAAAAGAAAGAAGGGAAGGGTATTAAGAGCTGCTGCTTCCTTTACGCATGTGGATAAGGGCTAGATGTACTACAATAACTGGAACAGAAATTAACACATATAAATTCACCTTTTGTGGATCAAGCCAGTATGATCAAAAATTAATCCCTTTTTATGTAAGGTGCTGCATATGAGACACCCAATGGTTTTAGATACAGTATTAGGAAGGAAATAATCTAATTACTTTGTTTTAGACTTGCCAAATTTCACACAAGCTTGCCTTAAATGAAAAAGCCATGTATCACTAACTATAGATTGTGATTTCACATTCAGCCCTTCCAGGCAGGAGGATTCAGATTTATTTAGGGGCACATGCATAGCAGTAATAAAGTTAGCTAATCATTTGGCTATATTGTAAGTAGTGGAGATCGCTACCTCTCCCTCCAGCTGAATTAAATTGCTCATGTGGTCTATGCTGAATGTATTGTCTGTGTGCTGGTTAAGCTATCAAATCTCCATCATTAGAGGACTTAAAGATGCTTATTTTGTGCATGTAAAGAGACTTTGGAGATCTGTGGCAATGTCTTTAGCTACTTCCAGTGGCAGAACAGCAAGTGCCTACAAAACGCCAGTGGAAAAAACATAGTCACCTACAAACAGACACAAAAGAAGTCAGCTGCTTTTTTTGTTTTGTTTTCTGAGTCCTACTCCCAGATGTACAAAATTAAATTCCACTTCAGCACCTAAAGGTTTCTAGAAATGGGCCTGAGCAAAATTACTCAGAATTCTGAGTTCACCATGTCATGAGATTGTTCCATAGCTTGGTGTTTTCAGCATGCTGTGCTGAAATCTCCAACAGCCATGTAACATCATAGAATCCTAGAATCACAGAATGGTAGGGGTTTGAAGGGACCTCTGGAGATCATCTTGTCCAACCCCCCTGCTTGAGCAGGCACACCCAGAGCAGGGGGCACAGGACCGTGTCCGGGCGGCTTTTGAATGCTCCAGGGAAGGAGACTCCACAGCCTCTCTGGGCGGCCTGTTCCACTGCTCTGGCACCCTCACGGTAAAAAAGTTTTTTCTCATGTGTAAGTGGAACTTCCTGTGTTCCAACTCATGCCCATTGCCCCTTGTCCTGTTGCTGGGCACCACTGAAAAGAGTCCGGTCCCATCCTCTTGGCACCCACCCTTCAGATATTTATAAGCATTAATAAGATCCCCCCTCAGTCTTCTCTTCTCCAGGCTGTACAAACCCAGGTCTCTCAGCCTTTCCTCGTAAAGGAGATGCTCCAGTCCCCTGGTCATCTTCGTAGCTCTCTGCTGGACTCTCTCCAGCAGTTCCCTGTCCTTCTTGAACTGGGGAGCCCAGAACTGGATGCAGCACTCAAGATGTGGCCTCACCAGGGCGGAGCAGAGGGGGAGGATAACCTCCCTCGACCTGCTGGCCACACTCCTTTTTACCCACACGCCAGGACACCGTTGGCCTTCTTGCCCACAAGGGCACGTTGCTGGCTCATGATCAGCCTGCTGTCCACCAGCACTGCCAGGTCCTTCTCAACAGAGCTGCTTTCCAGTAGGTCAGACCCCAACATGTGCCAGTGCGTGGGGTTGTTCCTCCCCAGGTCCAGGACCTTACATTTGCTCTTGTTGAATTTCATGATGTTACTCTGGGCCCAGCTCTCCAGCCTGTCCAGGTCTCGCTGAATGGCAGCACAGCCTTCTGGCATATCAGCTACTCCTCCCAGCTTGGTATCATCAGCACACTTGCTGAGGTTACACTCTATCCCCATGTCCAGGTCACTGATGAATACATTGAATGGGACTGGACCCAGTACAGACCCCTGGGGAACACCACTAGACACCTCAGACGGAGTGAAAACAGTAAAGATATTTCCTACATGACAGCTATGTGCCATTTGTCTCTAACTGTCATTCTGTCAAGCAACCATCCAGTCTAATTAAGAGACCTCTCCTCAGGTCGATGCAGAGCCATCTTGCCAGTAGAGCTATCAAACTCACACTGCAAGAAAGGAACAACTCAGTAATTGGCAGAGATTTAGTATGACGCCTTTCCTACTTATGGGACATTCAAGGAATGTGAATAAACACACAAGTCTGCCAATACAGGGTCAGAAAATTAGCATATCCAGGCCAAGATCTTGTTTCCAGCAGTGTCTATGTGGTGGGTTAACCTTGGTTGGCTGCCAGACACCCACTAAGCCGCTCTCCCACTCCCCTTCCTCAACAGCTCAGGTGGAGAAAATCAGATTAAAAAGCTTGTGGCTCGAGATAAAGACAGGTAGATCACTTTTTAATTACCATCAGGGGCAAAACAGAACTGACTGGGGGAAGATTAATTTAATTTATTGCCAATTTAAAATTGAGCAGAATGGTGAGAAACAAAGTCAAAATGAAAATCACCCTTCCTCCACCCCCGCTTCTTCCCAGGCTCAACTTTACTCCTTTGTTCTGACTCTTCTACCTCCTCCCCCATGAGCAGTGCAGCAGGGATGGGGAATGCGGATTGTACTATTCAGCAATTAAACATTCCTGTAATCAACACTGTTTTAATCGCAAATCCAAAACATAGGACCATTCAAGCTACTATGAAGAAAAATACCTCTGTCTCAGCCAAAACCAGTACACGCTTCTCTACCGCTCCTTCCTCTTCACACTGTTCCCCTTCTCCAGCATGGGGTCCCTCCCACAGGATACAGTCCTTCATGAACTGCTCCAGCATGGGTCCTTCCCATGGGTTGCAGTTCTTCAAGAACTGCTGCAGCTTGGGGCCCTTCCATTCGGTACAGTCCTTCAGGAAGACACTGCTCCAGCGTGGTCCCCCATGGGCCACAGGTCCTGCCAGAAAACTTGCTCCTGTGTGGACTCCTCTATGTGAGCCACCATTTCTGCCAGGAGCCTGCTCTGGCATGGGGTCCTTCATGGGCTGCAATATGGATATCTGCTCCATCAAGGTCCCCCATGCGCTGCAGGGGGTCAACCTGCATCACCATGGTCTTCCCTATGGGCTGCAGGGGAAACTCTGCTCCAGTGCCTGGAGCACCTCCTCCCCCTCCTTCTTCACTGACCTTGGAGTCTGCAGAGTTGTTTCACATTTTTCTCACACCTCTCTCACACAGCTGCTGCACAGTGTTTTTACCCTTTCTTAAATATGTTATCACAGAGGCACCTCCAACATCATTGATGGGCTCTGCTTTGGCCAGCGGTGGGTCTGTCCTGGAGCTGGCTGGTACTGGCTTTGTCAGACATGGGGCAGCTCCTGGCATCTTCTCACAGAATCCACCCCTGCAGCCCTCCGGCTACCAAACCCTTGCCATACAAACCCAATACAAGCTAATAGCAGATGTCTAGTGAGAGTACAGGAATAACCCAAGATACGGTGACAGGCAGCTTCTTTAAAACCTAGCATACAGAGGAGGCACTGTTCAACCCTCCTTCTGGGAAGCAGTATGAAATTCATTCCAGACTGAATCCTTAGGCACCTGTACTTCTTCATGCTCAGTAGTGATTAAAACCCAAGCACACTGTTACAAATGCTTAGAAGCGGAATACAGTACACAAGTGAAAGCACCACTAAACCACTATTAATCCATTGGGTGCCTACATCCTGAATAATCAGTTCTGCTCCAGCTGCTCCTGTCAGAAAAGATATAGTAGGACTGAAAAATGAAAAGAAAAGATGTTCAAAGTTATAGAAGCACTTATGGATTGAAAAATGGACTAGAATCTTGTAACTCAGAAAAGGCAAAACTTAAAGTCAAGACAGTAGGCATCTATAAAGTCAGAACTTGAAAAGGAAACAATTATTTGCTGTTTCTCTTACTGCAAGAATTAGGAAGTATCAAATTAAATTATCAGATAGCAAGTTCTAAATGAACAAGAAGATCTTTTTTTTTTTTTTTTTTGCATGGCACAAAGCTAAATTCCAGAATTATTTCTACAGGATGTATAAAAGTTCCAGAAAACAATTAAGTAAAATTATGATCCATCAAAGACTGTTGAAAACATGGGTATTATGTCCAAATTGCCGAAATCTGGGATTGGTGAAACAGAGGAAGGTTTCACAGTGTGCTTTGTCCTGTTCTTATATTCTTTGCTAGATGCGTCTACCTGCCATTTTTTGAGATGAGATACCACACTGACTGGACCTTTCATCTGCCTAATATGGGTATTCTTATGTTCTAACAAGGGAGTGCAGCTCAGTTCAGTCTTGACCCCTTGGCTTCACTGCACTCGAATTCCTTTCTCATGACTACTCTCCCAAAAATAGATCCTCCTTATTTCAGATTGAGCCTTCTCACTTCTTAGCATGATCCATACTTTCTTCAAGGACAAATCTCCAAGAATATTCCCTCACTGTATAAAATGGAGAGTGAAAAGACATTGCTTGTAATGTGTGTATTTGTACACTTATAAATACCTGTGTGTGTATATCTATCTACTTATGTGCGTATCAGGAGTTTTCCACACATTTCAAGATGACGTTTAAATTTTTGGTTCTAAGTTATAGAGTCTTAAAAAAAATTGATTACAGCTAAGATTGGAGTACTCCAATTGATTCCAGCTAAGATTTTTCTCTCCGATTTTGCTGTATTTTTTATTTCAGAAGGGATTTTCCACTCTATTTGCGACATTCCAAATGATCTTCGGAGTAAGCAGCAAGGCTATATTCCCTTTTTTTCAAATGAGGAGGGAATATGTGTGGAGTCATATTATAGAGCTGACAGCTAACATTTTATTAACACTAAATCAATACGAAAATTATTTGGTAAATTATTTAGTCTTGCGTATGCCCTTGAAGACTTGTGTTTAGCATATTTTAAAAAATAATTGACTACATTGTGTCAGCAACCTAATATTAAATTTGTAGGAATTCTTCTTTCCCATCATTCACACTCATGCATTTTGCTCTCTCTCAAAAAAAAGGTGTAGAACATAAACGGACAACAGCATTGGAAATGACTGCAGTATTTACAAGTGTTTCTCTACTGGAATTGGTGTAGAAGTTCCTTGTGTGTGCTCTGCATTGGGTAACGCTGGAAGAACTACAAGATCAGCAAGCTAACTTTATTGCTTCATAGTCATGCTGAATTTTAGATAAAGACAGAGACAAAAACCACCTCTGCTTCCTTCACATACTTAGGAGATTAAAAGAGTGATGAACTATTAAAACAGTACAGTTGGAACATGATTAATATAAAGGAATGATAACAGCTGTAGAGCCAACCCCTACATTTCTATCCTTGGAACTCCACTTAATCAGAAAGGATCAAAACCTTGCAAGTGGTGGGACAGAGCTATCTAACTATCCTAGCGTAACATTAGATCCAGAGATAATGCTAACGCAGACTAGCAGCACTCTGCTTCGTAAGACCACACCCTTATCTAGAAGCTAGTGCCCACGATGGGCTCTATTAGACTGTGGTACGAAGTCCATGATTACAGTATGCATGTGGGAACATACGCTGGATCCTGGTTTTGTTCAAAACTATCAGGTCAGCCCTGCAGCATGGTATGCCTAATGGTGCCAGGGCTAGGACACACACTGCATTTTTATTTCAGTCATACTCATTTTTAGAAACAGATGAAAGTATAGTTCTGCTCACATGCAAAGCATACTGGGCTTTACCAGTCATGACAGGCAATGTGGAATGCAACTGCACAGGTATGCTGCCCCTTAGTATTTCCCATTCATTAGTCACCATAAGTATTAACACCCATGTCTCTTATTTATACATGTCCTTTCCAATGCACACATACACACCTCACCTAGCTCCCTGTCATAGTTTTAGCTGGGATAGAATAAATTTTCTTCACTGTAGCTGGAATAGTGCTGTGTTTTGGATTTAGTATGAAAATAATGTTGATAACACACTGATGTTTCAGTTGTTGCTGAGCAGTGCTTACACTAGTCAAGGACTTTTCCAGCTTCCCATGCTCTGCCAGGTGCACAAGAAGCTGGGAGGGGAGGGGGCACAGCCAGGACAGCTGATCCAAAACGGCCAAAGGGATTTTCCATACCATATGATGTCATGCCCAGTATATTAACTGGCGGAAGTTGGCCGGGGGAGGCAGCGATCGCAGCTCAGGGACTGGCGTTGTCGGTCGGCGGGTGGTGAGCGGTTGCAGCACTTGTGGTTTTTTTTTTTCCCCCTCTTCCCCCGGGTTTCATTTCTCTCTCTCAATATTTTCCTTTTTATTATATTATCATTATTATTATTATCATAATAATTATTATCATTACTATGATTAATATTACTATTTTATTTTAATTATTAAACTGTTCTTATCTCAGCCCACGAGTTTCCTTGCTTTTGCTTTTCGGATTCTTTCCCCCATCCCATAATAATATTGTTAGTAATAGTAATAATAAGAAATTGTAATGGGGGGGTAGGGAGACAGAGGCGGGGGGAGAGAGAGAGAGAGAGAACCCAGGAAAAACAAGTGACGCATCCGCTCACCACCTGCTGACCAACGCCCAACCAGTCCATGAGCAGCAATTGCAGCCCCCTGGCCAACTCCCTCCAGTTCATATACTGAGCATGACGTCATACGGTATGGAATATCCCTTTGGCCAGTTTGGGTCAGCTGTCCTGGCTGTGCTCCCTCCCAGCTTCTTGTGCACCTGGCAGAGCACGGGAAGCTGAAAAAGTCCTTGACTGCTGTAAGCACTGCTCAGCAACAACTAAAACATCAGTGGGTTATCAACATTATTCTCATCCTAAGTCCAAAACACAGCCCTATACCAGCTACTAGGAATAAAAATTAACTCTATCCCAGCTGAAACCAGGACAGTAGGCCTTTGCTGAATTTATGTACATGCCCTTTCATTTTAAATCAATAATTATATATTTTTTAAAAATTACATCACTTTATCTATCACATCTGCACTGTAAAGCAGAAGAAAGTCAGGCAGCCAGGGAGTAGGTGAGCAGCTTTGCCACAGGTGAAATACACTTCTGGTACATAGAACAGTAGAAGCCATGACTATGTTCCTAATCCTACACTTGATTTCTTAAGTCAAATCTTCTTGATATTTATTTTCTCATTTGTGTTAGGAACAAGAAGAAGAGATTTACTCTGATCTTATTAAGTGCACAGCAAAACACAATTGTTCATTTTGACTTTTTCTTAGTTGAACCTCAAGAAAGGGATATTAATCTTTTCAACCCTATAGCAAGAGCAATAGAGAGGTGTAGCTTCACCAAGAGTTGAAAATGTATTCTGTTTTAATCATATGTTTTGGGTTTGTTCCTACCTGTAAAAGCGATGGACATAACATAAATCAAGGAAAATAAATAAAAAAATAAATAAATAACTCCAAGTAGTTATTCTGAGATGGGGAGAGAGAGAGACAACTTTACTGCCTGTATTTCAGTTACAGGAAATGCACAATGATCCCCTTGTTGTGTGTACATGCAACTAATAATTCCTGATGCTTCGCTCCTCCCACTTCCTTCTCTGCTTTAACACTAAATTAGTCACAATAACACAATAACCATAATTATGTTGTTGGTGGATTCCAGTCCATTTTCATCAACACAGTAGTAAAATATATTGTACTCCCCACCCTACTTACATACTATCCTCAGTAAGAGAGCTTAGGTAGATTTCAATAAAATCTTACGTTGCTATTATTCTTGTTCAAAAACTTTTTTAACCCCATATGTGTGTGTTGGTCCTGTGCCATTACTTGATTCTTATAACTTAGGCACATAGAAAGATATCTCAAGGCTATCCAAGTTTTCCTAAGTTTTCAGTAGCAAAAGTTTCTTCCTAAATGACAATAAGCAAAGATATTTTCATCCTCAAAGGAGTAATTTCCACTGGTCTAGCCTGGGTTAAGCAATAGAAATTAACTGCCACCAGCGTTTTTCTGCACCTGCAGAGATCAGATATTCCTAAATCTGCAAGCACTGTCCCTAACTGAAGACATCATCCTGGATAGGAAGATGGAAGAGAATACTGATGTCTAAACATTCTCTTTTCTCTAAAATGTTTTGTGACTTTTCACTGTTAGCTTCATATATTAAAAAAAATGCAAATCAATCCATACATGTGATTTCAGGTGAAGAATCCTTCCTATTTATTAGGATATTTGTATACAAGGTATACAAATACATAGTTTTTTCTTTTTTTTTTTAAGCATATAATACAAGCTATTGGAAAGGGGAAAGGTAGTTGTGGTTCCTGTTGTCTGCTGAAGAATATGTTAGTTCTGAATTATTTTTTTAAGTTTATGTATCTCTGCTTAATATTTGCCTTGGCAGAAGGTAGAAGAAAGAACATAGTTATTCCACAGAAGTGAATGAAAGAGAATATAGGTATTCTGAGAAGACAAACCAGCAGAAGCATTTTGATCAATGTTTTTAATTCAAATCAGCTGTAAGAGCTCCTTGGTGAATAAAACGTTACTAGAAGTTGAATTCTGTGCCTCATAGAGCTTTAGACTTCTTCCTGACTTGGAGTATGCTGTTGAAGGAAGTAGATTTTAAACAAAGAATTTAAAACATTGACACTTTCTGTAATATTAGAATTCCAGAAATAGTAACTACAGCAAAAAAAGAACTAACCACTTCTAGAAAACAAAACCAAATAATTTCTAACAATTCTAAAATATTTCTGTAATTTTTAAGATGCATTCTTTTAACTTGCAAAATATATCTGTAGTCTAAAACTAAAATTTTAAAAGAAGATACGGGTACACTTGGTCCATCTACCCAAAGTATTACTACCTGACAAATTTAATCTATTAATATGGTTTAATTGCCTTATTCTTTACACTCTTTTAAAGCAAGAACAAATGTAATTCAGAAGGCACATAAAACCTGCTTGATTAAAATAAATTGGTAACAGAATGAAGTAAATATTTCTATGCTTAAAAATATTATCAGGAACACTGGACAAAGATTTTTTTTCTGGATACTGAAAAGGAAGTATAGATTTATAAGGTAAAGTAACAAGAAGAAAACCTTTTTAAAATGGGTGTGCACTGCAGTGTTTTATCTCACAAAACTGGTATCTGTATGGGCCAAAATTATTTCCATTTGATTTTGATAAAGTTAAAAAGTCTTTTAGTTTCAAAGCTTCCCATATCAAAATTATTTTTATTTAAATTATCAAAAAGTTTAAAAGCAGTGATTTTGACCTTGCCTTAAAAAAATAACTATGTTCAAAATGCCTGCATTGTAAAGGCTATACATACGTTTTGATAAATTATTTGTATAAGAATTATGCAATCTTTCTCACTGGCAGTACTACAGTAGTTTCTTTAAGGCTTTGTCTGTTCTAAATTCTTTTGTCTCTGCAATAAACTAATTTTTTTCTCTTTTTTCGTATCACTACTGTGTACTTTGCAGTTTGTGTGGTTAGAATGAGCCTTTCACCGTCACCATACTTAGAAGGTTTGTTTAAGCTCTGGACCATGATTTGGATTTGTCCTCTGAGGACAACTTTCTAGTTCACTGTCCACTTTCAGAAATCCTTCCTGTGTAATGTTTACCATAGACCGTCTAACATGAACTCTGCTTTTCCTCACATCCCAGTCTTCCTTCCTCTGTAACGTGTTCTAAACTTACTTACATGGTGCAGCATTATTGTTTAGCAAGTCAGCCAGGTGCAACCCCACAACTCCTCCTGGCAGGCTGGAAGCCAGGGAACCTATAATACATCTAGTGCCATGCTCAGTAACTATAGCGCACAAGACAGCCTGCTGGTAAAGTACAACGCAAAGAAGAAAAGGCAAGGGTTAAACTAAGTGAAGATAGCCCTTGGAATCTGTATAGAGTCAACTGTAGGGACTATCTCCATAGTACTTGTTTTAGCTGATATGGTAAGAACAAGTCCGCATGTAACCCAAAGTAACTCTTCAATGCAGAAAAAAACACAGTAAAAGGATGATTTGAGATCGTCCTGGTTTTGCCTATACGCAAGTTCTTCAACTTATTCCTTTTCTGCAGTCTAAGCTACACATACACAGCAGGTAGTGTATTCCAAAAACTGTATTTCATAGTAATGTTGAATGGACTGTCTTTTGACTCAAGGATGCATTTTCCTTTTTTTAGGACACAATGTCTGCTATCCATGGAGGTCGTCCTCCTGCCTGTGCCCAGCTTTACAAACGTGAGTAGTTACTGTAATATTTGGGACCATCTATGTGAAGACATGCCACATCCAAAATGCTTTCCTTGATTCGGGACCTTTTTGCTGCCATTTCTCACTGAAAGGAGAGGGTCAAACTTCCAACATCCTTCATAACAAATGAATATTCCAGATGCAATCTAAACTGCGTAACAGGAAAAAAAAAAAAAAAACAAACCAACAAAACCAGATTAGTGGTCTCTAATAAAATTTTTGCAGTCTGGTCAGAAATGTTATGAAAACTCTTTGGAAAGTGTCTATCTCCAGATGGTTATTAAAAGCGAATTTTACTTAAGAATGACTTAATAACATGGGCAGATTAAAACTAGACAACTAGACAACACTAATTTCAGATCATCTTAAAATTTCAGACTATGTTCTACTGAAGTTAAGGAGAGACTCTATGGAAAGTTCAGTCATTTGTGGAAAAACAGGTTTTGTGAGAGGATGTAAGAATGGACAGTTAGGGATAGCAAGTCTGTTAATAGTTATCTGACTTGAATCTGCCTAGTTCCATATTCTTGATATGGTTAAAGGACATGATGAAGCAGAGGTACTCTAAACCTGCTGCTTTGCCATTTAGAAGCATATTATTACGCAGGCTTTTGTGACTTCACCCAACATTTTGACATTTTCCTTAAGACAAATCCCAAACTGTATTCCAGGCTCATTAGATGGTGCCATTTTAGCAATGATTCACAATGTAGAGAAGTCTTTGTGCAATGTCGTGATATTGATCATTATATCTTAACCTTTCCCAATTTTGTATATTCGTAATTAAACTAATTTACTTATGCAGTGTTGCAATATTACAGGAGAGATCTTTGATCCATTACGCAGATTAAAAAAATGCAAGCCTATGAGCTCAGGTGACAGTGTAATTTTTTTTTATTCTACGTAGAGGAACAAAGTTGTGACACGAGTACAGCCAACAAGCGGCTCATAGATGGCTAATAGAAGTGTATTGCATCAACCCTCAAGTAATACAAATTGTGCATTGCATTGGACAGGGCTAATGCAGTGAATGTATAACATCTTTCTTAGCACCCCCAGTAAATTCTCTTCTGATGATAGACTGAGTTGAAGAGCTCTGAAGTTTTGTTTGGATAGAGCTTGCCCTACTTACCTTTTAACTTGCTTTTAAAAAGAAAAGCATAATGGACTTGCTTAGTGGTGGCCATAATCTGTTCTGGCTGCAGGAGGGCTGTATGCTCTGTCCTCTACATTCACACAGTCATTTTACTTGATCTGTGAATTACAGTTGATTTGTGCATGACTAAAAGACAGAATGCCTCCTTTAACAACTGAATTTAGTGTAGATCTAACTCTTTCTATAAGTGTTCTTTTTTGCTAACTGGGAAAAAGGGCAGCCACTACTGCTGGAATGATTCATGAGGTCCATTCCCAGCTGTCCTCTTTCCCTGGAGACGGATATGCCAAATAAATGGTATTGGCAGGGGCAGCAGCCTGCTTCTGGCTGCTATAGACAAGATTTTTCCAAGTCCAATAAGCATCGCTTTGGGCATGCTGGTGAACGGCAACATGCCCATCAGCAAAAAACCAGCAGCTTTCTCTCCTATCAGTTTTTGTTCAATTGCTTCTCTCTCTGTTTACAGCTCTTCCCAGTCCTTTGTCCTCGTCTCCAGTTCACTAGTATTGTGCCCACCATTTCTCTATGAAATAGTGAACAAAACCTGTCACGATCCAAACGTATGGAAAAACACATTTAAAAGCATAAATGGGAAACAGAATCAAGGATATTGGTAAACATAGGACTGTCCTATAATTTAGAGATGCCACCTGGCTAGTTTCTAACCAGCCTGGCTGGTCTCACGTGTGTCCCAGATCTGTCAGAGCTATTAGGCACGCACACATTGAATTTGTATGTGTTGTAGCCCTGTGCCAGGGTGGCTGGTTGTGTTTTCTGTTTTGTTTTGGGTTTTTTCTTTTTTTTTTTTTTCTTCCTTTTTTCCTCCCCTAAAGAATGGCAGCCTACTCCTACTGCATACCCCTTTATCTGACTTGCAACAATGCCATCTAGGGCGCTTACTGTGATATTGGGATTCAGGAAAGCCCTGCTGTGGACTAATAACGGATGGATATCGGGTCAGTAAAGTACTGAGACTTGTGACTGCAGTGATAGAAGCCTAGACTCCATAGTAATAACACATCTTCTTCAGAGCCTGGTTCAGAAAACACAACAGTGTGAGATCTCGGCCATGTTCTGTAGTGGGCAGGGACACTGGAAACCATCATTTGTTTAGGACTGAGAGAGATTTTGCAAAGGCTTGGCATTCTCAGAATTTGGTAAGGTTATCTTCTGTTTTCATAAGTCATGCAAAATCTTCCCCTCACATAAAAATACCTGCCAATGTCTATTACTTTCAAGAGGACAAAACTGAAGTCTGAACACAATTCAAATGAATAGCATTTCCATTGCTTTGCAGTCGAGGAGACTCTCTCCAATATCGCCATCCCGCCACGTCCTTCGGGGAACTGAAATGAAATCCAGGCTACGTGTGGCTGTTGATGAGATACAGTGGATTTATTTATAAAACAATATGGAAACTAGGAAACGTATGTAGCATAGGTAGAAAACCCAAAACCTCTTCTTCGCAGTTTTCAGGCCGAACGTTGAATTCCAAAGTCGATTCAAACTGGGGCTCTTGGGACGTCTCTCCACAAAAATAAAAGACATTCTGTCTTTAACATGAGGATTTTTCAGATCGCCCTCGTTTTGCGGAGTGTCACAATTTTCATCTCTAACAGCTGAGGTGGGCAGTGCTAAATGGGATCGTGGGCCTCCCCGTAACACCATCCGCTGTGCGCGGCCCCCCGGCGCCCGGCGCCCGCTCCGGCCGGGCCCACGCCCCGGCCCCGGCCCCTCACCCGCCACCAGGCTGCCCCCCGCCGCAGTTCTCGCGAGAGCTGGGCATGGGCGGGGCGCGGGTGGTGATTGACAAGCGTGCAGTCTGCGCGCTGTCGCCATTGTGTTGCGGGCAGCGGCGGCTGGCTTGGCGTGGCAGGGTGTGGGCTCGGCCCGACTTGGCCCCTCCGGTGGATCCTTAGCTCCTGAATGTCTGCGTCCTGAGGGGTGTACCGTGAGAGTGAGTACGGAGCGCTTACGGCGTCGAGGAGGGGAAGATGTCCCTGTACGGCCCAGCTCGCGCCTGTGTGCGGGGCCGCGGCCGGCGGCTCCGCGCCAGGGCTGGGGGGAACCATTTTGTTTCGGGGCTGGCGCCTGGCTCCTCCGCCCTTCTCTGTGCGAAGCGCCTCTGACGGCCGCCCGCCTCCGCGCCTTCTCTGGCAGCGGAGCTGTGTGACGTCTTCTGTCCCCCTGTTCTTCCCTCCTTCTGAGGAGCCCCTGCCCTGCGCGGCCGGGGCAGAGCGGTCGGCGCTGCCGGTCAGCCCGGCGCGAGCCCCAGTGTGGCATCGGCCTGGAGCGCGGGCACAGCGCGGGTGCGGCCCTGCGCACCTGGCTGGGGCCTGAGCCTTGCTGCCGGGCCTCCCCCTTCAGGCCTGGGGAGGAGAGCCCTCTTCAGCGGCTCCGCGGAGCACCCGCAGTCTAGAGCCTGCTGGCTCCAGGCTGGGAGAACAGCCCAGCGTCGTGGCACCAGCTGCTGCAGCGTAGGCAGACGATCGGCTTTTGTAAATAGTTTTCTTGGTCATGGGGCTCCTGAGAGGCTGCTGAGTTTTTTGTCAGTCTTCCTTGGTTGAAGTTTGAAAAAATACCCCGAACAAAGAACTGCGCAGACTGAGAGAATTGTCCCCGAACTCCATCTTGTTTGTCATAAGAACATGATTGTGAGTAAACACTGAGGAAGACACGTGATAACAGGTTGCTCGGGGGGAAGTCTTGAGAACAGTTGTATGAGACCATACGAAAATCTGTCGGCATAAAAGCTCAAGTCTTAGGTAGAAGTGCCACCACATAGTTCCAAGGTAGAAAACTTGAATTCGGGAGCTGGGAGTGAAGTGTCTGCTTCTCTGTAATTGAGTGTACAAGGATGCATTAAGTTGTTAGTAGCAAGCATGGAAGCTAGTAAAGGCTTCCCTTACTGGTAGACGTTGACTACCTGAAATTGCAGAAGAGAGGAGCAGTGAGAGGTTTTTATTTTAAATATTTGTTCTTTAGGTTATTATTACCTTTTGAGATGGCACTGTTTTCCTGCAAAGATCTCTTGGATCTTTTATCTCTTGTTACCTCTATCTGTGGCTATGTTAGGCCTAGTTGATCTTTCATAATTTAGTTGGAGGGATGACAGATCAAGAAGGGCAGGATATTTGAGCTGTGTACTCAAAATAGGCTGTTCAACTCCACCTCCCGTTACAAGTCGGTCATCTCTTTCTCAGGTACAACTTCAAATTTGAAGTTTGATTTCAGAACTTGGTTTCTTACCAAGTCCTGAGAGGCATCACATGTATCCTTTATTCCAGGAGACACAAGAGTTGTTTCCAGATTTTTCCACGAGGTTTTGATCGCTAAGTTGTGTAACATGGCATGAGCTGATGAAATATGTTGCTTTGATGAGAAGAGTGCTTCTCACCCTGCTGTTGCCTTTCTCGTTTTTCTGTTGTTGGGTACAAGCGTGAGCAATGTCAAAATGACGGAGAAGCCAGAATTGTGTTTTGTCGGGTTAGTGTGTTGAGGTTGCTCAATGAAGGACACAGCAGATGGCATATTGGAGTAAGGTATTTCTTCTTGCCACACAGGAAACAGGCTTTTAAATCAGTTCAGACTGCAACACATCTTAGATTATTTTCTGTTTTTTTAAATTCCTCAGGTAAGTCATTTAAGTATTTTTGGCCTCACTACCTTCTGTGTAAATTGAGGTGACTACTTTGTCATAGTACTCATTACAGCATGTTAATTACCACTTGGGATTTGTTGAATTCCTGTGTGGGTAAACCAAAAAGCTGGAGGTTTTAATTTGAGTGTCTTTGTGCTCATTCAAAAATACCCTTAAGATGCTCAGACTGTAAAAGGGAACCATTCTCATTCTGAAATATTCCATAAAACCATAATATTTCCCTTGCAGACAAGTATTATTGTGGCTTTAATGGTATTATTTTTAACTGAGAGACCACTGTCTGTCTCTGTCCTGTGTTCTGCAATAGCTTAGCATGTTCATCTTGACCACCTCATTGTGTTACCGTTATCAGCATAAGCCTTATTTATGTATTGTGTGTATTCAAGCCAACAGCGAAGATGGTTGCTTCTCAAGCTTCCAAGGTACAGTGCTTAAAATGTTTTTCAAAGAACTCGGGACAAAAAAAAAAAAAACGCCACCAAAGTAAAAAAAACCCAACAAAACAAACAAAAAACCCACCAAAAAACCCCAGAAGACTTCTTACTAGTGTTGATTACCAAAGCTGAGATGCGCAGTATCTAGTTGTATCTACCTAATATATTCAAGTCATGGCTCCATTGACTTCAGTTGCAGATATATACTTCCATGATTTCTGCTGGTTGGATTCCAAGTAAATTTTATGATGGATGCCCAGAAATTGAAGAGCTCTTGTGCAGTGGTTTCTAAAAAATTATTAATCTGAATGAGATGCTTCATGTCACTGAATCTTTGTTGAAAGGCAAAGATGAAATCCAGTTTCTTCCAGCAGAAGTTCTTTGCCTAGACCATAAGGCCTGTTTTTCAGTACCTTTCCACCTCTGCATCAAACAAGGCAGGGTTCCTCTTGTCAAATGCCTGCTCTTACACAACTCTGATTCATCTTTATAGCAGATCCTTCTCATTTGCTGGCTGAGGCCAGGACTGCAGGAAAAAAAAAAAATGTACGGTCGTATTAAAGAAATTAATCATAATGTGTCTGCAAAAAATGACATGTACATTTTGCATTTTCTAAAGTGTTGCCTTTAACTTGTTTTAACACTTTTTTTTTTGTGTATAGTTTCTGCAAGATTTCTTTACTTAGAGAAAGAAAGTATATAGATAGTATTGTCCTGACATATTCAGGTTGAAATCACAGCTGGTGCTAATTTACAAGATTAAGCTGATTGATAGCAATGTCCTCTTGGGGTTACCACTGGAGGAGAAAATTAGTCTTGTACCTTTTTATGTATGTTTGTAGAAGCAATTTGCTAATCTTGGACTCCATTTCAGCTTCTAGAGATAGTTGGCTCTTGTGTCCACAGTGTTCCACCCTGTCCTTTCCTATGTGAATGGTCTTATTTTGTCTGCTCTGTGGATGGTGCATAAGCAATTTTATGAGTATTAGATGATCTCTCTAATTTAGTCTTGAAGTTCTTATAACTTCTTAACGCTTCTGTCTCTTCCCCATGTTCATCTGGACATTAATTTCTAGCTGTAGGAGCTTCCATCCCTTCTTCTAGAACCTTTGCATGTTCTACATATGTCTGTGTCTGACTTCTATCTATGTTATTTAATTCATCTGGTTCCACCACTGTCTGAAGCTAAGTGATCCAGAAGCAGAATGATCCATAACGAAAGTGATAATGCTGGCGCTCTTTGTCAGGTACTTAATAGGACAGAATCGGATCCATTATTCCGTGTGTCTATCCCTTATATTTTTTATCAGGGTAAAATGTAGATAAACAGTGCTTTGGATGTCAGATTTCTTCAAGACCTACAGCTGTCCTGTCCAGTGTACACCCTAGTCTTTGTTGCTGTGACATTAATTTAGCGTCACTGTTTGTAACTTGAATAGTTACTTTTACACACTTGGTGCAGCTTCAGACAAGTACGAGACTTGCAGTGCACGTTATGGCAGATTACACTAAAGCTTAAATTAACCATCATTACAGTGTCTTACCTAATGTTACAAATATGAAGAAATATGATTTTTACATTTTATTGCACAAACAATCCACTTGAAGTGGTGTAGCTTAGTTCATTAGATTTGTCCTTACTGAATTTCTTTTTAAAAAAGTTCCACAATTGACAGAGTTGTTGTGTACTTCAGCACACTGTTTAGAGCATTCTTATCGATACAGCTGTGTTTACAACTTTGAGAATTGCTTACAATTGCTCAATATTTACTTAGGGGTTTAAATGTGACCTGTGAAATTTAATGAATTCATGATTTCAGGTTCCTAATCGAAAGTTAGGCAAGTGAGAATTTCAGATTCCTGAACTGATCTTAACTGGTGATGTCTCTGGCAAAAGTGAATGAGTTGCTAATGTCTGAAGTGTGATCTGGAAGCTGGTGTGCTTCTCTAATACAATCGAGTAGCTCTTTTGTACACAAATGTAAACATTCACCTAAACTTGGTATGCTTTATGTTATAATTTTTTTTCCAAATTAAAAAAAAAAAGACCTACTTGCAAGATTAAGCATTTAGGCTGCTTTATATTATGACCTGTGTTGTAAAGCTAGCAACTGAACATGCACCAGAACAGCGGTTAAAAAAAATCTTCCGCTACGGAAATTAACCTCAGCTGTCCAACTGTTTAGTCAATGGAGTTCTGTACAAACTAGCTTTTACCAGGTAGAATATGTAATGCGGCATGACTTTCAGCTAAGATTAGAAGTCCTGAGTACGTGAAGTCAACTTGAAACTGCAGCCAGACATGAGGTACGTCAGGATTGATGCAACAGCTTTTCACAGACTGTTATTGATGAGCATGGCTGTTGTGTGGGAAGAAACGTGCTTTACTGAGTGATAACATTTTTTTTTCCTGATAGAGGTTATTCCCATTCTCAGAATTTTAGGCCAGAATTAAAGGTGGTTAAATAAAACAGACTGTACCACTTCTGCAAATCACCTTGTACCAGTGGAGTTCAGCCATGTGTTTTAGAGTTGTTAGTTATCATGCTACTCTTCCAGCACCACAGCACTAAGGATACTGCAGTTCTCTTAAATATTTTTTTAAGAGCTACCTTTTGTGGTCTGATTCTCTCTGTACCATCCTGAGGAGGAAGAATCTGAGAATGTTAGCGATGCAGTTAGCTATCTATCTGGAGTTTTTGAGCAACATTAAGTCAAGATAACCTTTCAAGGACAGGATTGACCTCTCATGCAGAAGAGGCACCAGCATTTCTTTTGAAATGCCTAGAAATACCTAAAGAGCAAATAAACACTCAGCGACCCAAAGGTGAATTTATATATACCTGTGAGACAGCCTGTGCTCTTTTGTATAGGTTGATTTTCATGGGAGTTGTCTTCGGAGAAGTTAAATATTTCTTTGAGGCAGGTAGACGGCAAATGTATTTTTTTTTTCACAGGAGAGTGAAGTTTCATAGTTTTGACCCTGAAGAATAAGTCTGAGAGTAGTTTCTGCAAGTGTTGAGATGCAGTTTATTAACAAAAAAGTAATATATGAATTTAGGAAATCTGAGGACTCTTGCCCTGACTCCTGGCTCATTTTGTGTTAATACTAGCGCTGCAGAGTTCTTAAGGGAGTCCTACTTGTAATATAATAGGAAGAATATATTGTAATAATAATAATAATAACAATAGGGGCTATGTTTCCAGTGTTCTAGCATGTAAGGGGAGGAGATGTAAAGAAGAAGTTACAAAAACTAGGGTAAGAACTCATTTCCCCATCTTAATGATGCACAGTCAGACCAAAGCACTGTGTAAATATTTGCATGTGTGAGTCATTCTGAGCGGATCATAAGTATGACTTGTGCATGTTTTGCATGTAGGTCCCTGTTTTTAGAAGAAAAAAATAATCAGTGTGTCCTTATACAGGATACAAAGAATGGAGTCAAAACCCTCAAGAATTCCGCGAAGGATATCTGTTCAGGCCTCCAGCTCTTCACTAGGATCTAGAACATTGACTGGAAACAGTTTAGCTGGTGCATATAGTACAAGAGAATCTCCACGGAGATTAGAATCTGGATACCAGGTAATATGTTTTGTCTCTTTCTGTAAAGTATAAATTAATTTAATGTCTGTTTTTCACCAAGAAAAACCCTAAAACACAGACAAAAAAAGGTGTGTGTGTGGGAGGGAATAAGGAAAAGTCCCACCCAGAGCCTTGCATTTGTGAACAAAACCCAAGATTAATTCTGAAACGCAAGGATTTAATAACCAGGACAATGACAGTATTCTGCAGTGTCAACTGGTAGTTTTAGGTTTGCCATCTTACCAGCTTCACCTTTAAAAATCAGCTGTTTGATGAAAGAAGGGCGTCCTGATACTATGGATCTGTTTTGGCACTAGTCACTGCAGTCTTAAATCTGGGTAAATGGGGTTTTCTGTTGAGGGGAGCTGAGGATTACACTTGAATTTTGATGTGTATAGGGTTTTAATCTTCATGTGTGGATGACGCAAAAAGTACAGGAATATGTTGCGGTTCTAAGAGTTGACAGTAGGCTGTACTGCTCTGCAGCACCTACTTTCTTTGCGTTTTGTGAAGGTAAGAAGAGGACCTTCAGGCTTACATCACACTGTTATGTCAGTATGTTAATACAGCTAGGCTTTGTGTGCAATAGACAGGACTATTTAGTGCTTTATTTTTGAAAAAGTTTAAGGATTTTTTTTTTTTAAAGGAAAAGTTCAGGATTATTTAGTGCCCAAAACTAAAGGCATTTGCAACATTTTACACTAACCAAAATGCTTTTGTGGGGGAGAGGAGCCATGCACAAGAACAAAAAGTCATGCTCTGCAGATACTTTCACTTTGAAAAGAGTATTATGGGAGTAGAGATTAAACTACCTCAGAAATTATTTAGGGCACTTGGAACAACAGATGGCTGTTTGGTTCAATTCTCATATTATTTTGTTTCTGTTCCTGTCAGCAGTTCTCAGCTCAATTTTGGGCCCAGAAATGTAAGCCCATATTGGTCTTTGAAATTGCAGAAACTTAACTCCATGATTAAATGTTCATATTTTTTGATAAAATGGTTATGAGTTTAGTCCCTGCTGACAAGCTATCTGGGACATTGTATTATATAATGCCTTTTCCAGGAACAGTGTTACAAGCAATAGAGCATTACTTATTTTTAGCACAATTATATGTGTATATGTGTTACATTTCACCATATCTAGCATGCATGTGTTCGTTAGTATATAGGCTATAGGGCGTGTCTAAGGGTAGTCTTCAGTCACTTTTGCTTTTTGGATTCCTACACATTTTTCACTGGCTGTCTGCTCAGCAAAACCAAATCAGATAGTCTTACTCTCTTGTAGGGATTTATGGACCCACACAGTCTATATATCACACTGAAAGCTGTATCAGCAGATGAGTCTTGAGCTGAACTGGTGCTGTGAAGGTAGATGTGTTACCGCTGTTATGAAATTATAATACAAGTTATGTACTTAGCGTTGTTTCATTTATTACATGAACTGCAGTGTGTTCACTGCACTGCATATTATCTTTTGACTATTTTCTGTTGAGCAAAGTGCTTCTAATCTGAGGAATCATCTTTATGACACTTTCCAATTAAAACAGAGGGGAAAATAATTGTCTAGAAGATTATGTTGTACCCCTTCTTTCCACTCCAGTTTCATAGAAGGTAGTCTGAAAGCTTGTTACACAAGACTAGTGCTTAGTGATAAAAGCATAGGGAAGCTCCCTGTCTTGACTAACCTTTGGTACTTACAGAGCTGGTAGGAGCAAATTCCATTATTGCTTGCAGGTTAAGATTACAAGTGGCTAGGGCAAGAAGAAACAAATCGTCTAAATAAGATTAAGTCCAGTCAGATAGGAATGGAATGGGCAGGCCTTTTTGTTTCGCTAATTCATTCAGAAGCCTACCTTAAAATATTAAGAGCTGCTTCAGTTCCAAATCATGTAAAAGACTTGTCATTTAGAGGAAAAAATGTATGGCTATCAGTAGTGCTTTGGGTATATAGAGGAAAGAAAACTTGGAGACTTGGCTTTTTAATATAAAGTCATTTCTGCAGCTAGAGACCATATTTGATTATAGCTTAACTCAAACTTTTGGAAACGGAGCAGTCAGATTTTGAGTATTTGATTTTGACTAGGGCTAAAGAAAGAAAGAAGGGTTTCTATCTGATGGGTTTGTTCCCCTTACCTTTTTTCCCCATATAGGTATTAGTCTGGGTATTAGCCTCTGCTCATCTGAGGAGGCATAACAAGCAGGTTAATTGTAAATTAATCTGATGTATGTGATGTAGCATTGCTTCTAGTGAACTTAAAATGCAAAAATCAAATTAGTGTAATAGTATGGGAAAAAAATTCCCGTGCTTTATGATCCAATGTTGTTAACCATTTTGTGAGAAATGAAGTGGAAGTTTGGGGTTTTTTTAATGCAGTGAGAGGATCAAGTGTAGTGTATTAAATTGTTTTGAATGTTTTCCCGAACACGTTTTTCTGCTACTGAAAATAGACACCAAAAATAGAATACCTTGTGTAATGCTTCAATTGTTAAGTTCTGACAGGGGATGTTAAATAGTCTGTAGCTGAACTGACGGAAGAAAGCAAACTGAGATTTGTTTTGTTTCAGATATAGCAGTTAGGTTGAGCTTTCCTGACATCATGCCTGATCATCTACTTTCTCTCTTAAAGCCACTTTTTTGATACCCATTATGTTGCTTTTTTTCTTTCTGTTTTGGCCTTGGGACATCTTTCAAGGAGATGAGCACAGTGCAGAGATGCCACAGCTACCAAAAGCTGTGTTGGCATTAGAATGGTAGATGGTGTGGTTCTGTGAACTGGCTTTCAGTGCTGTGCTAGTGTGAGCGTGGTGTTCTGGGATTAAGGTCTCTGCTGTGGTGATCCAGACACTTAAAATAAGATGAAAATCTCAGATCTTCAGATTCTAACAGCTGGAGAAAAAGGAAAGGCAAGTATTTCAAGATCAGTTAAGTCTGTGGGTATGGCTCATGTTAAAAACATTTTAAGAGAGCTTTTATCCTAAAGTTGTGTAGTCTTAGGATCATGGGCAGATTATCCATATATGAAATAATTTAGAAACCTGATGAATCCAAGTGAGACTTTGAAATATGAGAACTTACCAGCTGATACTTTATTTTCAGGTTTAATTTTGCTTGTGAGAATGATGAGCATGAATATTTCTTCAGCTTTTTAAATCCTAATCCTACAACCTTTAAGAAATAGTGACAGAAACTACTGCAGTTCTAGTATTAGTAGTTCATAAAAAGAGGATGGACAAATAATCACTTACAAACTTTGCTTAGCTGTAATAAAATGGTTGGATTTCTGTTATTTCTATTATTTTTACTAATTTCGATGATTATTCTGTTGTAGGGTGCAATGCCTTTCCTTAATTATCGTCTGTTCAGTGAAATTCAGAAGGTAGTGTTGTAGAACTTCATTCATTAAGTTCCCTTAAAGATAGACAGATTCGTATGTTAAACGGTTCCCAGTTTTATTATTAGAAGCTTGAATGTGTAGCCAGGGTAAAGATCAGAGGTCCTGAGTATCTTGAAACAGAAAACACAAAAAGAACAGTTAAAGTCGCTGCCCTGCAGACATCAGCCTTCAAATAATTTGAGCACTTTGTTCTGAGGTAATGCAGCAAACAGTGGTTATTTGCAGGACTGTTTTGCTTTGCAGTCTTAGTTTGTTCTGCATATCAAACTGAGGGTTCAGTATCTTTGCACTGTGTCTGAAATTGGCTACTAAAACTATTTACCTTGTTTCTTAAGTCCAAAGTGGTTTTGTCCCCAGTGGTGTTTACCGTTTTCTGGTGGTCTTCAATGTTAGTGATTTATAAGAAACTTAGAGACACAAGTTTCAATTTTGTAGTGAAAAATGGAAATGTATTTTTGCTGCTTGCATCAAATGTAATTGGAATTAATAATGCCTAATTTGCAAGCCTTCCCTACCACTAGCACATTGATGGATTATTACAATAGACTGCAGAGAAATAATAAACTTAAGCAGTGGTAAAAGGGGAAGTGTTTAAGACTTGGAGAAGATACTGTGTAATTTGCAGTAGCGTAGTTTGTTTTTGTTTATTGTTGGTTTTGTGGTTTTTTTTTTTAAGGAATAATAACTTGATGACATAGTTTACATTTGTTGTTCCATCTGTTTTACTAGGACAGATCGTGCTCCTTATGTAAAAATAATGATCTGTTAGTAGGCCCAAACCATGATTTTTCTTCTTTTTTTCACCCCTCTTTGCACCCACTCTTTCCTGTGTTAAAACTTATGACCAGGACAAGACAGATGGCTTGTGTTAGTGGCCAAAAAGCCAGTTCTGCGGTCATGGAGAATCTTTTACTAAGTGTATGGGTTTTTTTACTTAACACTTCTGCCCTTTTGCTGGAGTATCTAAGTTGGTGTACGGCCTCAAAAGCCTTACACTTCACCTTTTTATTGTCCACAGTCAAATGAGAGGACAGATAAAGGAGCTGATAATTGCTAGAAAGTAATTATAAAAAGTCTTCCCGTTTGCCAGTGTTTCTCTCTTAAGCCTGTTTCATTTATTCTTGGGTATCCCTTGAGGTTTCTCATGAAAGGCTTCCAGATTTGTTAGTTCCTCCGCTTCCCTGTATTTTCAATATTCAGATCGGATATTGAGTTAATTTTGAGTTACAAGGTGCGTATGATAAGCATGTTGTTCTTCAGGAATCCAGTGTATTGAATAGTTCCAGTAGAGACTGGGGAATTGGAGAAAGAGACACCCATGAAACTTCTTGGAAGCTTACAACGTCCCCTCCAACTCGCTACTCAGGGACACTTGATCATCCGCATTCTGGAAGATTTTGGGGAAGCAGAAGCAGATTGGTGAGAATTGTTAATATGTAATACTTATTAAAAAAAAAAAAAATAAAAATCGGGTTTTACCTTAGCCTTCCCAATCTGAAAAGCTGCTAGCAGGGGCTCACTGTAATGTTTCTAGATAAATAGGTCTTATTAAGTCAAGATGGAGGGAAAGCAAGAAGATAGCAGTGTTAAGAAATTATTCAGAGGATGAAAATAATAATGTATATTAGTTTTACTAATAGTTTAATTCTTAACTTGAAGTGAGAGTGGCTCTGCAAGTATCCATTTAAAAAGAAGAAAGGGGGTGATTGGAATCTCATACATGTTATAGTCATACGGATGGCAAAATTAATATTGTTTATACTCAGCTTGTTCTCTCAGGTGTTTCTGGGGGGGGGGTGTTTTTTGGGTGGTACCAGCTTTGTGAGTTAACTCAAAGTTCATAGTTCTGGAGACCTGCTTTAGAAAACTTAGTTGTGGAGCAGCAGTTCTTAGTCTGTGCTTACTTAGATGCTGCTTACAGCGTACTGTGAAAGAAGATGGAGGCTGAACTGTCACCTGACTGAGATCCAAGGCTCAGGCCTTAACAGCTTGTCTTAACTGGGCTCCAGAATGTGCCTTCATAACTCCAGAAATAGTTTGCTGCTTTGACATGCTTACGCACTGTAGAGTGACAATAAAACATGTTCAGTTGAGTAGAAATATTAGGATGGGAAAAGCAGAAAACTGTGAAGATGCTTGGCTGGAAGAGAGTGAAAATTCTGCTCGCTTCCAAACTGAAAGATGTTTGGGTTCTTGGAAGTGCTCTACCTTAAGTAGGTGTTTGTTCTCTTAGTGTGACTTAGAGGTGAAGACACTTTAAGATAAGTGGGGGTGAGATAGGAACTAATATGGAGATGTTAGCCTTCATGGTAGGTGTCTCTCCATACACTTGAAATGCAAATGGAGTTTGTGGTTGTAAGTGGCCTACATATCTAGTTAAGTTGGTGCTATAGAGTTTTCAAAATGATATGCTGTTTCCCATTAAGGTTAATCTTTCTCTTCAGTTAAGTTCTAATGCAAATGAACATTGCAGAAGACACTCTGAAACTTCCACTTATCAAATAGCAAATGATTAAAAGATAAGTTATATATTAAGCTGATGATGCATGAGGGAAATTAACCTGGCTTTGTACTTGGTTTGTGATTTTAGTTTCTGTGTCTCCCCGTCTGCCTTTTATGATGGGATAAGAGAAATACATAAGATACTTCTTAGTTTTAAAGAGCAAAAAGTAGTGGCATAAGCTTAGTAAAAAACATAACAAAATAAAAATAAAACACAGCTATAACACTGCTCTAATTTGGTTGATCCTTAAAGGATCTTGGTTGTACATACTTTCTGGGAGGACAAACAGCTCAATTGAGCTTTTTGATTGAGCTCAAGTTTTTAACATCAAAAAATAAATTCAAAACATTTCAAATAGAAAATGAATGCCTTGGCTGCAAGTAACCAGACTAACAGCTTTATAGGCTACCCCCCCCTTTTTTTTTAATTTTAGTGCTAGTTTCTGAAAACTGTTTTATTTCAGTACTGTACACTACAAAAATTGCTTTGTACCCATTCTTTACTCTGAACTGTCTCAGTTGTACTTGAGCTTAATGTAATCAAAATATATCTGGTCTGAACAGCTTACTAGAAGCTACAGCTGACTCGTTAGCTAAGTGTATTTTAGGTTGGTAAAAAAATAAGCTGGATTAGTTGAACTATTAAATAAAATAATGAAGCTGATCAGTTTTGGTCATTTCTGACAGCAAAATTATGTTTTTTTTTGGAGATCTGTAAGGCTATATTTGATCATGTTTATAGCATCTTACAAGTCAGGAATATCTTTTTCCCCTGTAAGCCACATCTATTGACAAAGGAAAAATAATGCTGAGTGTAAGAGAAACCAGCTTTTTGTTGGTGGGACAATCTTGAGTAAACCTGGGAATACTGATCAAGAGCACAAGCATAAATCCTACATTATTTTTAAATAAAAAGGCTTTGCATCTTGAAGTTATTCTTCACTATTTTTGTGAGTCTTACAGTATGTACACTTTTGTTCAGTGTAAGTACATCTGAAATACTATGTAACTTTTTTTTGTTATTTCAGTCTACATCTTCTTCCTCTCATTTTACATCTGGGTGTTATGGTGAGTCTGAGAGAACTCAGGGAGCATATTCAAGACTGCATAGCCAGCAGCGAGATAGTGATTCAAAGAGACCTAAGCTATCTTGTACATCTACCTCTTCTGTGAGAAGTAATGGGTTGACTGCCTTTTCAGGTGAGAGGTTGATTACTAGAGCTGAGTTACATGAAAATTGTCTGAGTAGTAAGATCAGGCTTTGCCAAGTTTTCAAAGACTTGCTTTGAAATATTATGCTTTTATTATTTTTAAATATTAAAAACGTATGCCTAACAGAAGAGTATGTTCACAGTGGTATCAGTATCCAAAGTACTGAGAATACTGGTAACATGGTCTTTTGAAAACCCAATTGTACTCGTGTCACTTCAAAAATTATTACCTGTACCTATTCCATTTGCAGTAAAGCTGAACTTCATGGCTCAAATATGTCTTAATTGGTTAAGATTTCAAGGAAAGAATTAGTGCAGCTGCTATTATTTCATGAGTCAAATGGTGTTGCTAAACCTATGTGTGCCAGGGACAGCAGAAAGGAAATCTTTACCTTACTTAGCTCTGTGTTCCTAGAAGCACAGTGTCATGGCTGGTTAAAACACTGTTGTTAAGGGTCAGGGAAGAAAGAATTCTTTTTTAGCAGGGCCTAAACTCATTCTATAGGCCAGGCAAAAATAAACGTTCTACACTAGGAGCTCTTTCAGGAAAAACTGAAATTTTCATTAAAGCTGTAAATAAGTATGTGATACCTGGATAGATCTAAGTTAAGCAATATGCTAATGAAAGTCTAAAGGTCAGGAAATAATGCTCAAAAACTTATAATGAAAATATTTCTGGAATGTTTTGAAGCAGACCTTTAGATCCATTCAGATTACCCTTGTGAGTATATGGATCAGTGTTCTTCTTATATCCCCTTATGGAACCACACAGCCATCCAAATAAAAGTTAATAAATTCTTGCTCAAAATGCAGTGTTGTTCATGCTTTCTTATTCTGTTAATAAAATGACCGCCATTAACATTCCTCATTATGGTGTTGGACTGTCTGTCTTTCCATTTCTAGATTGGTTGGTCATCACACTGCAGACCAATGAATGCTTAAATTTGGATTTATAGGTTAGCAGTAAAACAAAATCAAGGTGGAATTTTCAGAGCCATTGAAGAACACTTTTTTTGGAAAAAGAGTTTGGTTCACAGCTTAAGTATGTACAGTTCCCTGTTTAGTTGTTGGAGCTGTTAGCAAAAAAACAAGATCCCTTCTTAAACTGAAGCATTTTACTCTGCAATGCGAGCAAGAAGGGTATTAGTCATTGTTCTCAAAGCTGTGTCTAAGCTGCATTTAAGCGACAGCCGTCTTTCTAGAGGATGAATTTTAGGAGCATTTAAGAAGCATCATTAGAATGGCAGCATTTACTAAGTCTCAAGTTGCTGTTCTGCCATATTGTGAAGCCTATTTAACAACTAGCCACCATTAGAAAGCAAGATGCTATTTCTCTTCCTCCTCCTATCCTGTATGAGTGTTAATGAGTCTGACTCTTTGCAGAAGTGTTACTATTTTTTTCTGGTTTAGCTTTCAGAACTAACTCACTGCAAGATTAAGTGCCAGCATCAGCAGAGTGCTGCTTACTCTTGGCTTTATGTTGGCAGCTGGCCACTTGATCAGCTTAGTGGTATTGTTCAACTCGCCCTTGATATGGTATAACCAGAATGCACGCATAAGTACCAGCTCTAATGGATTTTTAAGTGATTACAAAAGCAGGGGATTTATTTACTCTTTCTTTCTAGATTCCTCTTGGAGGTACAGTAGGATTCCTAGATCTTCATCAGTGATGCTTGGCTCCCTTGGAACTGAGCTGGTGAGAGACCGAAGAGAGTTAGAAAGAAGAACAGATCTGCCCGTTAATAACCTGGTGGATCACAGCTACAGAAACAGTGGCTTTTCATCCTCATCATGTATGTATTGTACAACTGGAAGCTTCTAAACCCATAGGTTGCGTGCCTGTTAGTTTCTTTGCATGTTCTTTTAATATCTTCTTGAAAACACAAAGCCAAAAAGTCTATTTAATTTTAAGGTATCCTTTTAAATAAAGTTGGTTGGCCACTTTGCACGCGTTGGCTAAACCATCGAAGGATATATGAATGGTCTAGCTTGTAGATATATTCAGTCATTAGAAAATGGTATCGGTGTTTGCCACTGTAACTGTGGGAATAGTCAGTAGGCCTCTTTTCTTCTTGTTCATCTTAAGATCGCTTTGTATTTAGGTATGGGAAAAGATATAACGTTAATTTGACTCAGGAAAGGGTTTTCATGAAGGTGCCCGTATTGTATTATCTCTTTGCATTAGGATTCTTGAGTGGTTTTTAGGAAAAGCTGCTAGACCACTGAAAATAAAAATGAATAAACACATACTTTACATGAGGTGAGCGGTTTGTTCCATGGTAACTGCTAGGACTAGTACGGACTTCTGCAGTGTCATTTTTCACTTTCTGTTCAGAGTGTTGTGGCCTTTTAGAGCTGTCTCGGGAGAAGCTTGTCATCAGTATTGATCTGCCACCTTTTGCAGATGTATTAGTGGTATTTTATAATGCAGAAGTTTAAAGAAAAATACCATTTTTACAAGTACAGAAGATAAGCAGAAAAGACAAAAACTCATTTCAGATTTCATCCTGCAGTGTTGCCTTACCAGAAGAGTATGTTTTAACGTCATCATACTCTACGTTTCTTTAAGTGGACAGTTGGAGTTCACCTGCAAGAACCCAGTGGGAGAACCGGATGGGTGGACAGCCTTGCTTTGTACTGTCCGTGCTGCATTTATAGCAGTAGTGCCACTGTTAAGTGCTATAAAAATAACTCCCAACTGTGTTCCCTGCTCTGTAATCAAAACCATATGGCAGATGCTTGGCATCTGTGCAGATGTTTCTTTAATTGGAATCTGCCAGATGCATAAACCTCAGCTTCAGCAATAAATGGTGATTGCAATGCAGAACCCATTAAAAAATCAAAACAAAACGTTGCCAAAACTACAAAACATGAAAGGTTTCAATTCCAGAATACACAGAGAAAGCTTCTGCCTCCTAGCTTAATCTACCTAGGCTTGTTAAGCAGTTAAAAAACTGAAGAATTTTTCCCTTCTTATGAGGTTAGCAGGTTTCAGCTGCTTCCTCCTTCCCCCTCTTTTGCCCTATGCCCCCCAAATCTAGCCATTTGAGGAAGGAGACTAGCTGATGTTAGCCTCCTCAGCTGCTTCATGTAATGTTAGCTACAGTTCAGCCACAACAGAATTATTCTCGGTGTGTTGAGGTACTTAGTATTTACAGAAGATAAGCTTATAAGAATCATAGAATGGCTTGGGTTGGAAGGGACCTTTAGAGGTCATCTAGTCCAGCCCCCTGCAGTGAGCAGGGACATCTTCAGCTAGATCAGGTTGCTCAGAGCCCCATCCAACCTGACCTGGAATGTTTCCAGGGATGGGGCATCTACCACCTCTCTGGGCAACCTGTTCCAGTGTTTGACCACCTTCATTGTAAAAAAAAAAAAATTTAGTCCTTACATGGTCTGAATCTACCCTCTTTTGGATTAAAACCATTATCCCTTGTCCTGTCACTACGGGCCCTGTTAAAAAGTCTGCCCCATCTTTCTCATAAGCCACCTTTATATACTGAAAGACCGCAGTAAGGTCTTGCCAGAGCCTTCTCCAGGCTGAACAACCCCAACTCTCAGCATTTCCTCATAAAAGAGGCGTTCCATCCCTCTGATCATTTTCATGGCTCTCCTCTGGTCCTGCTCTAACAGGCCCCTGTCTGTCTTGTACTGTGGACTCCAGAGCTGGAAGCAGTGCTCCAGGTGGGGTCTCACCAGAGGGGAGTAGAGGGGGAGAATCGCCTCCCTTGACCTGCTGGCCACTGGGAAGCTTTGGGTGATCGAATGTACATTTAAAAAGCAGGGGAGGACATAATAATGTGGTGATAGTTATCTAATTGACTACAGGTAGTCAAGGTAATTGAGAGAGCAGATGAGATTACTAATCCAGAATGGTTAAATCTGATAGTGCTTAAGCCAGTTGCATACCTGAACATG
Organism: Morus bassanus; assembly: GCA_031468815.1. Classification (NCBI taxonomy): domain Eukaryota; kingdom Metazoa; phylum Chordata; class Aves; order Suliformes; family Sulidae; genus Morus; species Morus bassanus. The sequence continues at coordinate 83,243 of CM062574.1, read as the reverse complement.
TGAACTAACTTAGCTGTTGCATTTCTTTGATAAAAGCAATAGCTAGATAACACTCTTGGGCTGGAGCAGTGGAATTACAGTATTGCTAGGGTATTCTTGTTATATTCGAGTTCTTGGTTTAAAACATTATTATAGTAAGATACACATCTAATTTAGATACTATTCCATTTCTGTTATCCAAAGTCAATAATTTTATGCTACCTTTAAGTAGTGTTTGTAACTGCAGCTCTTGATGTTCTTATGATGAGAAGAATAAGGGTAGCTTGTTGTAATAGAGGGGGAATATACTTAGCTTTATCTGTACATTTGTTTCATGTGCTCTGGTGTCTGCTACATTGCTGAAATTTTGATTAACCCGTCTTCCTCAGTCTACAGGCACGATGGACCATGAAGTTATCAATAGTATTGTATATAGTTTGCTGTTCTGAATTCAGATGCTGGTCTTATGTAACTTCTGACCGATGGTCAGAATGGTCATACTTGCATATAAGAAAGCGAGTCATACCTTGATAATCTGAAGATTTCAGGGGTGTTAGATTCCAAATGGATTTACCAGACTGAAATAGTGTAGGTTTCAGTGTAACTTTAGAATTCTGGTAAGTAAATTTAAATTTAATATCGTTCTGGAATCTACCTGCCAAATTTGAAACAATTTTGCGTAAGGATCACGAAATCCTGAACTTCCGCATTTATACTTTAGAGTTATCCTTCTGGAATGAAATAATTAGAGCATATCTTGTCATAGTGTTTTCCTCTGCTTTTCTGCAACAGATCTTCAAGACAGGCCTGCCTCTTCATATGCAGAGGGAGCAAGACCAAAAGAGAACTCGTTAAGCACTTTGAGGCTGAATGCGTCCATGAACCGCCAGTTGCCTTCTGATCATCAGCCATCTTTTTTCAACAGAGACTCTGACATGAGCTCTTCGAGATCCAGCTATTCTTCAAGACAAAGGAGGAATGAATTGGAATCTCCCCAGAGGAGCATGCAGCCAGCATTTTCTCTTACTGCCATTAGAGATGAAACTCCTTCCTCAAGTGGTTCTGAAAGGGTATTATCTTCTCAGAGGTCGTTGAATGAGCCTGCAGCCGACAGTGAAGGGAGGCGCACAACCAGACAGCTGCTGTCTCGTTTAGCATCTAGTATGTCTTCTACGTTTTTCTCTCGAAGGTCTAGCCAAGACTCGTTGCACACAAGATCATTAGGCTCTGAAGAGCCAACTGTGGTCCCAAGAGTTCAAGCTTCTACTCTGTCGAGCGGTAATGGAGCTGCAACTCCGGAAGTTCCAGGACTTCAGACATCTGAAGCTTCTCAGGGATTTAGTTTTCTTAGACGAAGATGGGGTTTATCAGGGGTTTCACAAAATCATAACCCTGATTCAGACAGGGAAAGTTACAGACCAGACTCTGAAAGTAGGAGCACAGGATCCTGGTTATCATCATCTTTGAGGAACAGATGTACACCTCTCTTTTCCAGAAGAAGAAGAGAAGGAAGAGATGAATCCGCAAGGATCTCTACCTCTGATACCACTGCTAGATCACAACATGTCTTCAGAAGAAGAGAGTCAGGTGAGGAGACCTCTCTTGAAGAGTCACATAGCCCTCGGGCTTCTGTTAGCAGACCACCAACACCTGCAGTATCTGGTATTCCTACAGCTACTGCCTCCCCAGCAGATTCAGGCCACAGTAGGAGAAGTTCTGGAATTCTGCCTGGTTCTCTCTTTCGCTTTGCAGTGCCTCCAACATTAGGGAGCAGTCTGTCTGACAATCTTATGATAACTGTAGATATTATTCCTTCTGGCTGGAATCAGTCTGATGGACAAGAAAGTGGCAAGTCTAAGATACCACCTTCAAGAGATCCAGAAAGACTCCAGAAAATTAAAGAGAGGTAAATTAGTATGTTCTTTTGAGGTAACAAAATGTATCTGACTTAACATGAGTGGGTTTTCTGTAACCGTGATGTTAAAAGCAAACTTTGCTTCAGAGAGGGTGGCAACTCAGTCCTCTGACACATGTGTTCTCACTTTTGTCTTTAGAGAAACTTGTTTTAATCCTTGTAGGTTTGAGAACAGTTTGATGAATGGAATTGTCATTATAAAAAGTCTTACATGAAATGTGTCAGTGTTTGTTGATATTCCTTCCTATTCAGCCTGCTTTTAGAAGATTCTGAAGATGAAGAGGGTGACTTATGCAGAATCTGTCAGATGTCTTCTGCAAGCTCTGACAACCTTTTAATAGAGCCGTGCAAATGCACTGGAAGTCTGCAGTATGTTCACCAGGAGTGCATGAAAAAATGGCTGCAGTCCAAGATTAATTCAGGTAAAGCAAACTCTAGACCGAGGTAGACTTCCAGTTACATTGGGAGGCTTATCAGGAGGATTACTTATACTAATATTAAGGTATTTACTTGAAAAACAAGCGGTTGGGGACAAACAACAGTGTGGCACTTCCAGGCTTATTGCGTGTCTCTGCAGCCTCTCATGTGAGTAGTTCAAAGAACTGTATTTGTCATTCAGAAAATTACATTTTTGGGATTGTCTACGAAGATTTTAGACAAAAAAATAACATTGTGGAAGTGTAGCTTTAGAGCTACTCTACTGCTTTGGGTGAGTTTGTTCCCCATCCTTCTTCATGTTAGTTTTTCAGACTTTTATAGCTAGGCTGACTGTAGCAGAGTGGTAGGAATTTGAAAATCCAAAAATGGTTTTCTATTGTAACTATACTTAAATATTTAAATTTTTTTTTTAAAAGATACTAACTACTGTTCAAGGCAGTTAAAACCGCTTGTTCAAAAAATAACTTCAAAGTGGATAGAGAATTTTTTTAAGAAACAGTTCAGAAATCGCACACTGTACAAATGTTTTTGTAATAACAGTTATAAACTAGTGAATTTATCTGTAGTATTTTTAAGACTTAAAAATAGGTGGCTAGCCTCTGTTTGTTTACTCAGTATCAGAGTAGGGATGTATTAGAAGCCTCAGCTTGTAGGAGAAACTAATTTGAAGTATTTAACTGTATAAGACACAAATCCACCATAAACTTGCCTTGTTTATCTTCTTGCTTATGGAGCAGCTTGTTTGAAACCTGGTACTTAAAGTTATTGCCAGAGTAACATTCTGTCTTAAAGCTCTTCTAGTATATTTGTTACTACTTTTGTATGTATTTGGATTACACTGTAGAATTCAAACAGCCCAAGTGGTGATCTTACGCCGGACTTTTCAGTAAGGGGCATATGGTGTCCAGAATGGATGAGAGGCAAAATATGTGGAGCTGGATAGAGAACAAAGATTCTATAGCATTTAAATTCTGACAGTGGCAGATAGTCACTACATTTGTATTAGAGGCTTTCTTTTCTTCTAACCTTGCTCTGCAAAATAAAACCAAGAATTAGTACAGTTCGTAATGCTTGTATAATTGTGTCCTATGTTATAGATTGTTGCAACTTGGCACTGACTTTCTCCCTGCCCCTCCCCACCAGGTTCTTCTTTGGAAGCAGTAACAACTTGTGAACTGTGCAAGGAAAAGTTGCATCTGAATCTGGAAGACTTTGACATTCATGAACTCTATAGGGCACATGCAAATGAACAAGTTAGTATATTTTGCCTAGTTTGGTAAGTGTTGGTTTAGTGCTGGGAGGGCGCTCTTTAGAGAAGGAAAATGCATCTCCTTTTCAGGAGGACTGTTAGGCACATAAAGTAATGTCAACATGGAACAGATTTTTCTCCTCAGTACTCACACAAATTTTATCCTCCTGCTGTGCTTCCTATAGCTGAACTTTCAGTAAGTGTAATATAACCCTTATCCTTTTTTTAGTTGCAGATTTGTCATCTAGCTTTGCAGTCCAGTGTCTCTGCCACATAGGTGCAATGGGAATACTAGTATGATTAGATTGAATTTCACATTAAGTCATGAATTGTCTTTGGTTTTGGCTGTTTTTTAACAGTTGTTTTAAACATACCATTAAAAACTTCTTTTGTTTCATTAAAGTGGTAGAAACTAACCTCTCTAACAGCTTCCTGCTGCTCCTTCAAGTTCTTTCCTAAATTAAAAATAATTAAAGGCCCATTGGTATTACTCTCGTTATATAAAATACATTATCTTAGAACTACTGGATTGTGTAGTATTTAAAAATGAATAAAAAACAAAGCTGGCATTTTAAAGGAACTTTTTTCAGAGGGTTTTCCTTATTCTCTGGGTTGTATTCTGTGAATATCGAAAGACTAATGAAATTTGCCTGCCTCAGAAGTTGAAAGAAAATACAAAGTGACACCAGTTTTGGGGCCAAACACCAACCTCTAATTTTCCCATTATTTAGAGTAAGCTCTTACCCTAGTACTCTAGTTCCTGTCATTTGGGACAGACTCTGAAAAGTCTTTCTCGAGAGGGCCATCATCTTATGTTTTAGTACTACTGATTGTTGGTTACTGTCACTGTGCTTTGATAGAATTAAGAGCTTTGAAACTTTTTCCCAAATAATTGACTCCAAATGATCTGTTCAGCAGTAGCATTTTGGCGGTTTATCTTAGCAGGGAAAATAATTTCTCAATATTTATAACATCCTAAAGTTCTTATAATATTTCCCTTTATTTTGGCTTTATGTGTCGTGTTGGGACCACTGAAAAGAAACCAGCAAAGTTTGTTGGTTTTATTTTCCCCAGTGGTATAATACTCTGATTCTCATATTCCTTCCTGTGAACTAATCATGCTGACTGAGACTTTATTTGTAGAACTCTTTCTATTTATCTTCAAGGATAACATGTTAAATCTGGGGTGGGTGGGAAGAACCGGAAGTATAAATAGTTTTTAAGTAATTAAAATTTTTTTAGTATTACATTTCCCTAATTCTCTTGGAACAACTAGAGAGCAAATATATATTGTTTCCAGTAAAATTTAATTCTTGTTCTACTTAGTGGGTCGTATATGCAGACATAACACTGACATTCTGAATGTTTCTTTTGATCTCCTTTAAGGCAGACTATGAATTTATCAGCTCTGGTCTCTACCTTGTAGTGTTGTTACACTTATGCGAGCAGCGCTTTTCTGATATGCTAGGAACTGCAAGTGAGGCCAGCACACGTGTCAGAGTAAGTATGCAGTGATTTTATGGCAGGAATTGCTCGTACAGAGAACTTGGAACTAGATAGTTACCTTGAGCAACCTAGGAGCTAGATACCGAAGAAGCATGCTTATCTAACAAATTTAGGTCTAAAGTGGTCTGGGTTTGTCAATGCAGTAATGTTTGATTTGAAACTGAAGGTACTACTTTATTGCAGTTACCGTGTTGCAAAATCATTTTTGTCGAGGTTGTTGGTAGTTCATTGCTTTGCACGTACGTTGTCATGATTATTGTGAATTTATGAAAAATTGGAAGGTTAACCTCGCTCTGTACAAAACATGCAGTTGAGAATGTTGGACTATCTTATTTGATTAATTTTTCTTATTATGCCAGTCTGCATTGCAAAGGTCTAGACCTTGCAATGCTTGTCTGCTGGATTGTGCCTAAATATGCATTTGAATATTACATTCTGAAACTGACTAGCTATAGTGTGATTTTTCTGGCATTAGTCAAAGCTCTTACTAGTTGTATTTGACTGGATTCTTGTCACTTAAATGGCTTGGCTTAGAAATGCAGTAAGTACGCATTTTACCAGTAGGAGAACATCATACAAAGTTATTTCTGTATAGTGACTTACTCAGAAATCCTGTATTCTACACATTTATTTGATACTAGATAATTAATTGGTGCTCTTTGTCAACTGAGCTCCTGAAAAGCTCATTATTATTTTTCCTAATTCTGTACAAAGAAGTGACAATATTAAGCTTGTCCAGTGCTTATTGGAATGGTTGCTAGCAGGTACTAGGCCTTTGGGGTAGAGGCAGGACTGTGGTCTGATCTCTTACTGTGTTAGAACAGTGGTCCTCTTTTCTGTACACGTCTAATGCAGAGCTTGTGTTCCATGATCCACAAGTGAAATGTCCAGTTTCTCTGCTACAAGTGTAGAGACATAAAAGACACAAAAACTAATAGTAGCCAGCATCCAGTACAGGTTATTAACTTGTGTGTTGCAGAAATAAGATGTTTTTTACTGTTTTTTTCATCAGAGGCAGCATTGTACAGTGACACTGCATTTTAAACCAATGAGAGCACCGATGCGTGTTTGATACCAAGCGTACAACTGAGCTATGGAAACTGTACCATTATATTCTTGTTTCTTTTTATTTGCTGTGTCTCAGCATCTGGACTGTCACTGAAACAGTGATGTAGATTCTCAGCCAGGTGGTGGGTTTTTTTTTTGTCAGTGACACTTTCACAGTTGCCTAAGGAACTTGATTCTTACGGATTTTGCCTTTGGGTTTTGGTACCATGTACTTCTAACATTCAACTGCCACCATTGCCTAATAGTAATCCTGCTCTTAAACTTTTTATTTATAATTAAAATCTTAGGTGTATTTATGCATTTTTCATTAACCTCATTCAGTCAGAGGGCTCTGTTTTGCCATATTAATAGTGAAGTAAATGAAGTGGATCCAACTAATGCAGTCCTTACAGTTTGTTTTTCTGCATTACAATTCCTAGGAATGGTTTTCATAAAACTGGCACTTGTTTGTATGCGCTACTTTCAAAATGGATGTGTTTCACACACTGTAGAACATGAAGATGATGCCACTAACTGCTACCCAGAAACATTTGACATAGAGTGGAAGCTGAAATAACTAAGCGATAGCAATTTGAGGTCTAATGTATGGGGATTTATATTAAATTTTGCATTGGTATTTGGAAGTTGGGCAAATGGGTTAGGATAACCGACATCTGGGATGAAGCTTTGGGATATAAAAAGTGAAAAAAAAGTGAAGAAAACTTTGCTAACTTGTTGCAAATTTCTGCAGATAACTTTGCAACTTTTAAACTACTTTCTCTCTGCCTTGTTTCTAGTTTATTAACCTTGCAAGAACTCTTCAGGCACATATGGAAGATATTGAAAGTAGGTGCTTCCCCTCTTCCCCTCCCCTCCCATTAGTCAACTCAAAGTTAAATGAGTACAATCCTCCTTGCCAAGATTCATAATACCAAACTTAATTAATGAAAATTTTACGTTACCCAGCAGTGCTTTTTCCATTATCAGTAGAATTATTCTGAGGGGGAACTGGTTTTAATTCTCCATGATTAATTTTTCAACAGCATAGAGTTGTTTAGACCACAGAAGTGTTTTTTGCAAGTGATAACAAGACTCCTCACTAGTTACAGTTCAGTTATTGTAATTCTAGTAGTACGTAGTTACAGAATTTGCTTTTACAGGAGTCCTAGTAGAAAAGAAACATTTAAAGTTGAATTTTACTGTACTTAAATTACCATACTTACCATTTCCTCTTTTCCCCTTTCTTTTTTTCCCCGCCTCTTTCCCCTTTCCTTTTTCCCCCCCTTTTTTTTCCCCCACCTCTTTTCCCCTTTCTTTTTTTTCCTATCCACACACACTTTTCAGTTGTGTGTATTCCTTGATCAGACCTATCCACTTCAGGAATGAAATTTAACAGTTGCCAATTTTGGCAAAGGTCTGGCCTACTTTTCACTTAATGGCCTCTTCAGTGTGCTTAAATTCAAAACTATATGCTGACTTCTGGTAAATGTATCCTGAATCTAAGTATTATTTCTGGGTGTGATGAATAATAGGCAGTAGAAAGGTAGTTGATCTAACTTTTTTCCTAGTGTGCATGTGAATGTCAACAATTAAAGTTTGTATATGAATTTTCAGTGCATAGGACGTATTTGGAGTATAAGGAATGTTGTGTGTGAAGGAGCAGGTGATTATTTCTGCACTCAGAGCAGACAAAGGTGGACTTGAGTTCAGAGTTTATTCCTAAGTTATATGCATCCTTATTAGAGTAAAAAATAATCTTAATGATTGCTGTTTTACACAATAGTTTAATCTTTATTTGATTCAGGCTTTATCTAACTTGCAGGTAAGGAATACTGAGTTCTAGATTTATTATTGATGCTACTGTAGTTATATTTTTCTTCTAAGAACTGGAGAAGTGAGGAGACAGACGTTGCTTCTTTCTGTGTTCAGAGATGGAACAAGTTACTCGAGTGTAAATACTTTCTTGACTGCAGAGTTTGCTTAAGAGGACAGAATAAATTCCTTTTACAGACAAGCTAACACTTCACAAACCAATTGTAGATGTGTGTACTAACTTTTTTTATCATAGTTGACAAGTGTGTATTTGTCTTTTAATTCACCTTGCAACAACAAAACTCTATGCATATGTGGGCTTTATGTTCATTTTGCATATGCTGAAAGAACGGGGATGGAGAAAGGGCCTGCTTCCAAGTAGGCCTGACTTAATTGCATTAAGCAACATAAATCTATAAAGCAATTTTTAAGTCTTTCTGTTTGTTTAGACTGCTGAACCTTTCTAGATATTTTTAGTATCCAAATTGTTAACGTTGAGTCATTTCTTTCCCTTGTGTTGGGTGCTGCTGTCATGGATTGAATATATTCTCCTCTGACTACTGTTGGAATTAGCCACTGTAAACACTACATAAAAGTTGAATCTCTGGCGTAATTAAGTTTTCTTCCTTTTATTTTGAGGAAGAACAGCAGGAGGACACTGCATTTTGTAATATTGAGTTTTGATTTGGAAATGCTGTATTTCTTCGACATGAGATGCATTTAAAAATTAAGCCTGTAATTACACAAGGTTTGGGTGGGTATTACAATCCGCTATTTAATATCATAAACTTATCTTTATTTCCACTGCTCATCTTAAAGTGCTCTAATTTCGCTGACCTTTGTCAAGGCTTCTGATTATACTGTGTTGTTCCAACAGCTTCTGAGGATGATTCTGAAGACTGATGCTGGTAGACCTTCCATACTGCGAGACAAATGGAATTGCTGCAGAAATGCTGAACTGGCAGGAACAACATCACCATGCATTTGTTTTTTTTCCTCTCCTTAGTAAAAAGCGCATTAAATATTACTGTAGTTTTTTAAGCATTGTTGAATTCAAAATCAGCTGCTGCACAGTGGAACTCGGTGGACTTGAGAACTACTCAGCATGTGCGAGGATTAGATACATATAAAGCAACTTCCGTTTTTAAATGATGAGGAGGATGTGCTTTGTTTTGGAAGGCATCAGATTTTGAATATTTAAGGAAGCTGTATCTCTCTTTGTTTCCTTCTTACTGTAGTCAGATTTCTGGTTTTATCTATCAAGTTTTGCTCCTCTGCTGGAACTAAGTGGTTATAATGGGTTTCAGGGTGAGGGTGGGCAGGGAGGGTGGGGATGTCCATGTACTTAAATAGGTTTAGTTTGGGTTTTTTTAAATGCCTCTGTTGCCGCATCATATAATAACTGATTGCTTCCAGTGTTAGTGAATGAACAGGAGGATAAACAAGATCCTGTAGAGATTGTTTGGGTTTCGGTTTATTTGAAGATTATTATTTAACTCAAAAAGCAATAAGAACTTGCAGTGGTCTTCTAATACTTAGTGTTAGTGATGGCTTTTTTTATGTACCAGTTTGGAAATTGGAGATGATATTTGATATTATGTGGCTGTTCTATTACGGAATATTGCAGGTGTAAACTCTTGCATTTCAGCATTCCTGGCAGATATGCAACTTGATAAAGACCTAAGGTTGTTTAGTTTAATCAGACTTTTTTAGATCCCACCTTCACTGTTCAAAGCACTGGTTATCAATGTGTTTTCTAGTGTTGTCACTTCTTTATAAATAAAGACGATAGAGGTAAGCATCTCTGCTGGTATTGTCCATTTTATTTAAACATGGATATCTACCAGAACTCGCACTTGAAAACTTAGGAAGCTATAGTCTGTGGTATACCTTTACTAATGTTTGTAAATTCTTATGCAGTTATTTAAGATTGTTTCTGACCATTTTGGATTGAAATGCTTTATATGAATGGTGGTACAATAAATTGTCATACATGTACTGGAATTGTATTTGCTATAAATATTTGTTAGCTTTTTTTAATTACTATGGTAACAATGTATCTGCAAAGAGTGCAGTATGTTGAAATACCTTGAGTTTAGTTTATCGTTACAGTATGTAAAACTAACTTGTGCGGAAGAAAGGATGTGCCTTAACAGCTGAAATGAACTCATGTGATTTTAAGAGTAAACTTTGCTAGCATTACATGAGATGGCCTGTCATCTGTAAGACTTGAAAGAAAATGGAATGCTAAGGAAATTGCACATTTCTGTGCTCATTCTGGTAACCTTAGGCATTGGGTATTCAGTGCCAACACTCAGAAGTATCATTCCAGCAATTAGTTGAAATACAGCTCTCTTTCAGACCTTCATTTGAAAAGTGAAGGTCCGGACGTACGTGAAACTGTTTCTAACTCATTTCTGGAGAAAGTGAATTCAGGTTTACAATAAAAGTTAAATGTTTAATCCTTTCTGAGTTAGTTGGTATAGCTTCATAAAACATCATACAGTGAAGCAGACAGTATTTCGTATGCACTCAATACATTTAGAGTTACAACCATGAGCTCTGATAGCCTAATAAATTGATGCCGTGATATTTTTAAAATTTTTTTCTGTCCTTGTAACAAATAGCATTCCACGGAGGTGAGCAATTTAAATAGGTGCAGCTCCACATACAAATTCGGTTCAAGTGAATTGTCACTTCGTTGTCCTGCAGCCTGCTTGAGCTCCAGTGCAAATGAAGGAGTGACATGGGGCGGTATCTTGGTGAAATCAGTGAAGAGCAGAGGGTTAGAATGCACCAATTGGGAATAATGCTGCCACCAACCCCAGCTGCCTCCCCTGAGAAGAGCTCTGTCTTGCAACCCAGATGTCCCCTAGCTATAGAAGGGTAGCAGGGAGCAGCCAGGATTTGTTGTCTTCCACGTACCTATACTGTGAGATCTCTGTCCATGGGAGCATTTGTCTATGCAAGCCCTTGTGGGTCCATGCAAGTTACTTGTGTCAGCACAAAGCATATATGTGTTCATGCAAGTGTCCGAGCAAGCATGCATTTGTTTTCTCTGCTGATGCTGTCTCATGCCTGCACCATGTTGTCTCTATGGGTTTGGAGGCATAGGGAATGGCCACAGCTTGTTCCTGGTTCTAGCTGTTCCCAGGTATGCCTGATGCTCAGTGGTGGGCCCAGATCTCCCCAGTGAGGCCAGTGATGACAGATGAGGTGTGGATGGCATCATGCCGATGGGAATTAGCTGCAGAGTTGAGTGCCTCATCTCATCCTGGGGCCAGTTAAGAGCTGTGGGGTTGATAGGGCCCAAAGGTGTTGCTCAGTGCCATTGTGAGTCCTTAGGTCTGTGGCTCCCTCAGATGCCCTTTGCATGCTGACATGGAGATGCTTGCAGGCTTCCCATCCTGGAGTTCTACAGCTGCTTCTGTGTTGGGGTGGGGGTGAGGGGGAGAGCATGTTTTTTTCCATGTCGTAACTCTGACTTTTGTTACTCTGTGTGTACTCTTCTTTTGTTGTGTGCCAGCCTCGTTTTCCAGGTTGCTTGCACTGCACAGAGCTGTATTGTTTCAAATGTCCTTCATCTTCTGCATTGCTAGGCTCCTCCCAAACTTGGCCGTGGTTCTGGCTCTTCTGCCACTCTTTCATTATGAGGAAGTGACTTCAGGCTTGATATCTGGACAATTGTTGTACACAGGAGGTCTAGAAAGATGCTGGAACAGCAAAGGATGAGTGTAAGCTTTTGGTGAGCTTAATGAGCTCAGAAGAACAGAAAAGCCTGGAGTTCTGGGTCATCTAGCAAGTAATAAGGTAGCACTAGAGCTGGAAGGGTAGAGGGTTTAATTCTAGCTATGGTGTCTGTGTTTCAGGTAGTTGGACTAGATGATTATTGTAGGCCCCTTCCAACTGAACTATTCTGTTCTAGAGTCAAGTGGGTTGTAGGACCCTTCCAACTGAACTATTGCATTCTAGAGTCAGGTGGGTTATGTGTGTGGAATTCTGTGTGCTCCTTGTTTGGAAAATGAAGCGGAGTGTTCCCTGTGGGCCGCTTTGTGTGCTTGATAGCTATGTGGTACAATTGGTGCAATATTGGAGTCTTGGGATCTCTAGTAAAGGAAGCGGATGGAGGCTTTGATGTTGTTTCTGCATATGTATGTAACATTGCGTGTGTGGGATAGGTCACTGAGTTGAAAATGGAATTGGATAGGAGACTGCAGTGCACTTATGTGTTACAGAACATGACTTGCAGTCTTGGCTTTTTCTGCAGTCTGAGCACTTGAGAAGAATTGTCAGCTGAGGCTGGCTGAAGGAGTTCCTGAGATGTGCCCTTGATTTCCACCAAACACAATGGATGTGGGTAAATACAGAGAATTGCCTTCTAGTCTGCTTGGCACTGCCCCATTTCACAGAATCGCAGAATGGTTGGGGTTGGAAGGGACCTCTGGAGATCGTCTTGTCCAACGCCCCTGCGTGAGCGGATACACCTAGAGCAAGGGCGCACAGGACCACGTCCAGGCGGGTTTTGAGTATTTCCTGAGAAGGAGACTCCACAACCTCTCTGGGCAGCCTGTTCTAGTGCTCTGTCGCACTCATAGTAAAGAAGTTTTTTCTCATGTTTGGGTGGAAAATTTGTCACCATTTGCCACCCTTTCCCCTCACACTCCCTGTGTTTGCTTTCCAGTGCATTGCAGAGCCCTCTATTGGCCTGTTGGCCCCTTCAGATGTTCTCTGTTTCACTTCAATTCTCTTACTATCACTCCGTTTTCCTTTCCATTTCCCCAAATGCCTCTGTTTGCCTTCCACCCTCCCTGGAGACCTCATTTGCTCTCTGACCCACTCAAGAGCCCTGGAGTCTTTTGGTGTACCCCACAGTCTTCCAGTTGCCTTCTGGTTCCCTCAAGACCCCTCAATTTGCTTTTTGGTGCAACCCAGACATCTCCATTTGCCTCCATTATGCCCCACAGCCCTCCATTAGATTGCATACCCTGTCAGGGCTACTTCATTGTCCTTATAGTCTGCCTCAGAGCCCTTTTCTTTGTCTCTGTTGCACCCCAGAGCCCTTTGCTTATGCTCTGCTCCCTTCAGGATGCTTTCATGTGCTGTCACTGCCATCAGGAACGCCCCTCTTTTTTGTTTTCTAGTTCCCTTGGGACTGCCTCTCATTGGTCCTCTGATCCCTCTCAGGATCCCTCCGTTTCGGTGTTCCCCAAATCCCTTTGACTGTCATCTAGTTCCTTCAGGACCCATTGATTTGTCACCCTGTTTTGTCATGACTCATCTGCCTGTCTTGCACCCATGGCACTCTGCTCCTCTGGTGTCCTCAGATCCCCTTATTACCTCTCCATTTGCCATTCTGTGTGTCGTATGTCCCACTGTTGCCCACTCCAGAGCATTCTCTTTGCTGTGAGGATTCTCTATCTGACCTTCGAACTCTTCAGGACCCCTCCATTGCTCTTGTGGTATGCTCCAGAGACCTCCAATTCATAGAACGACAGAATGGTTGAGGATGTTAGGGATTGTGAGTCCAAACATCACCACCACCCACACAGACACACATCCTGCTTAAAGCAGTCAAGTGGACCAAGTTGCTTAGGACCATGCCCAGTCAGGTTTTTAATATCTCCAAGGGTGGAAAAGCCACAGCTTCTATGGCTGACCTGTTCCACTGTTTAACCATGCTCACAGTGGGGGGGAAAAAAAAAAAAAAAATTCTTTTGTGTTTAAATGGCATGTCCTGTATGTCACTTTGTGTCCATTGCTCTCTTGTCCTGTTGCTGGGCTCCACTGAGAAGAGTGGCTCCACCTTCTTCACTTCCTCCCATCAGATGCTTATGCACATTGATAGGATTCGCACACGCACCCCTCCCTGTCCCTTCTCTTCACAAAGCTAAGCAATCTCAGCTCTTTCAGCCTCTCTTCATATGATGCCCCAATCCCTCTGTCATCTTAGTGCATGCATGATTTTATTAACTATGAAGATAATACACTATAGAGATAAAATGTTTGTATAAACATTTTAATGATTATACAGCTAATGGAAAACAAGTAGTTTTGTACACTGGTGAGTGAAAATCAATACCACAAAGTGCAAATTTTCTTCCCCCACTGTCAATACAACAGTGTCTGTGACGAACGGAGGGACTAGGAGGGGGGAATGTGGCAGGACAGGCAGCTCCCAGATTTGTTGCATCTCCAACTACCTGTGAGGGCTTGCCAGATTTGTGGCACATTCCTTTGTAGAGTCAGGCACTCTGTGAGGACTTGATGCTGATTTTGCACTGCCTGGTGTCGTGATAAGAGGGCCCCACGTTCCTATTGTGATCTGGTCTTTCTGAGGTGGAGAAGAGGGGTAGGAGGACGGGGACTTAGGACTGCTAAGGGCTGCTTCATTCAAACTTGTTTTCTCCACGGAGCTGACTGCTGTGAGCTTGGTTCCCCAAAACAGTTGCACAGGTGCCCTTTCTCAGGCTGTCAAGATGTCACGAAAGCCCCTTCTGAGTTGGTGTGAGATCTTTCCATAGATGTGTGGCTGGAGACATGGTTCTTCCCCAGAGACCCTCAGTTCATCTGTTGAAATAATAACTAAAATAATAATATCCTACAGAAGTTGTGACTGGTAAATGGTTAGAGAATATTTAGAGTAAGGTGCTTTGCAAGTAGTTAAGCCCATATAATTCTCAGTTTTGGCTTGTCAGGAAGGCTGATGGAAAACCTTGGCAAATGATGGTGGATTACCACCAGATAGGCAAGTTCACCCAGGTGATGGCTCTTATTGCACAACCGTACCTTAAGAGTATTGGTAAGTTACAAAAAAAGAACAAGTGACTTTCAGTTATGGATCTGTTTGCCATCACGCTAACTGAGGAACTGGTCTACAAATTTGCTTGTTTGTTTAGAGACAAACATACCTTTACTCAGGCACTGCAGGGGTTTCACAACACACTTGCAGTAACACATGGTCACATTCAAAAAAACATTAGAAAAGCTGTTTCCAGAGAAATAAAGAAAAGGTGTGGTCTTAGAGATGATATTCTAGTGGCCAGAGATAGAGAGGAAGAGAATACCCAAGGCTTAAACCCTGTGTGGGGGCAGCACCTGCAGGTGCCCGGCAAGCAGGCGGAGCCCTGCAGGACAGAGGGCAGACAGTGTGATAGTCTGGGTGCTGCTGGGTGGAGGGAGCTGGAGGTTGTTTCTGTGAGGCTGAAGCAGCAGGCATTAGGTGAGAGATGTGTGTGCCAGACGCAGTGCGAATCTCAGTGATGTGCCGAGTAGTTAAGTAGCTTGGACTACAAATGTTCACCATGTGAGTAGTATGCTAAAAAATATATGTTCTACATCATTAAAAAAAAACCCCAAAAACCTCAATCCAAAAACATTTCCCTAGCTGCCGTGTTCTACCCTTGTGCTGGCTACTCTATGAGGCATTTTCTGGTTAGTCTTGAGGGTGGGATTTACTGGCCAGAGGAAACGGTTTTTGAGGTGCTGTTAGTGACTGCAGGAAGAATGTTACCAGTTGTTAGAAATGCTTCTTTGTCTCTCAGCAGGTTCGGCTTTCCTGAAGGAAAGGCTGGTTGTTGGTAATAAATGTGACTGGCTCTGGATGTTTGCCAGTGGAGCTAAGAGGACCCCAAAAACTTATGTTCATTGTCCCTAATGCAGTGCTTACGGTGTTGCAGGTAGGTTCAGTGGGAGTGCATTCTGCTGCGTGTCTTCCTTGTGTAACCAAGGTGGTAGGTAGGGAATTAACTAGAACAAGTAGAATACTGTGTGCTGTGTGACCATAGAAACATAACTGAATCTATATTGTTTTAAAGTAATGATTAACTTAGTGGTATAGTGAAGAATGAAGAATGTTCTGTTAGAACTTTGAGACAATAAGGAATTGTGTCTAGTAATTTAAGTGTCATGCACCAGTGATGCTGCTCAGAAGCCCATGTACCTTCCCATTGTGATTTGGAGATCATGTAATCAGGTTAGTCAGTGGTCTTAGAGGAGATGACCAATGATTATTTTTAAAGGTGATATCATATTTAAAAGAATCCAATCATGTTGAAAGGTAGTGAATATTAATGAAGGAATGAATATTTGGTATTCTATGATAATAATGTGGTGTGATCATGACTTAGCAGAAAATATGTATAAAAACTGGCAAATTTTAATGCAAAGGTGAACACGCTTGAGGAGGAGATATCCCCTGTGTTCCCGGTGCCGTGAATAAAGAATGCCTGCCTTTTAACACTACATTAGTGTTACGAGGTTTATTCCCGATTTCGGTGACACTTGGAAACTTTCAAAGCTGCGGGCAAACAATTCCTCGGGTTCTCTTTACTGTTTTCCTGCTTTTTTTGCGCTTTGGTGTTTCTTACTTAAAAATGAGGGTACAGAATCTTTCACTTATGTTTTTTTTTTTTTTTTAGAGTTTGTAGCTTACTCAGAGGTTATAGTTTCTTTTGTGAAGCTCAGTATTTGTCAGGGTTTATAGCTTGCTCATTTACTGATCAGGCATCAGGGTTTAAAATTTATCATCATCCATAAACTTTAAATCCCCCACAAACATTTTATTTGTACAACTTAGATTCAGCATTGATGGCCTACAAAAATGGAAACGTCTAAATCCTAACATAATAAACTCTATGCCCTGAACTGTAAACACTAGGCTGTGAAACCTGCTGTGGGGTTTGTAACCTTCTCCTGTGCCAATGAGGGTTCAGCTCTGTACTTTCACCTAGGTTCTGGATTTGATACGGTACAGCCACCTCACACAAAGTCAAACTGCTAAGGTGAGGAGTGAGCTGAGAGCCATGAAAATTTCTTGTGGAGATTTATTCCAGAGGTAGAGCGGAAGCACAGACAGGTGAAAACAGGGCTTTTCCTCTCAAATACTAGAGCTGAATCCTATCTCTGAAGGAAAAAGGAGGTGTGGAGGGTGGCTGTGACAGCTACTTAAGTTTCTTGCCTCACCAAGGGCAGGAGCAGGAGGCGATCCTTCCCTATTGGACTGATGAACAGTGGAATCAGGTGTCACAGGGGAAGGGGGAGCATGCTGGCACTAAGCCATGTGATATACACACTCCTAGGTGTCATTTCTGTGCATTAATTAATAAACGATTGTTTTATTCTTTCTGGTCATGTCCATGCAACAGAGCCACCACAAAGGTGACTCAGTAAACATACTGACAAAGAAAGGTATCTCCCTGAGATGTCCCTGAGAAGCTCAGCAGAAACATCCCTGATGAGGAGTAGTTGACAGGACAAAAAAAAAACCCCTTGATGGGTGCAGGACAAAGAAACTGTGATAACGAACTGATGGTCGAAGTCTAAGACAATGGGAGTCATCAAGAACTATTCCAGGAACTGATCTCCTACACCCACTTACGTATCCACACCAAAAAAGTATCAAAAGTAACTCCCTACCTACCCAAAATGAGCTTCTCTGCCTGAGCTTCCTTGCACAAGATCTGCTGGACAGACTGGACCCTCGCTGGATGTGCATGGCTGGCTCCAGACTCCACAGTACAGACCATCTTTGAAGTGAGACTTTTCCATTGTCAATTAGTCTCACTCCTGGGAGCCGTTTGGTGAGTGCCACACCAGTAATACCTCACACAATATGTTTATAGGCATACACACAGCTTAAGGTTTATAAGTATATACTTGCTTCACTAGTTGGAATTCTGTACTATTATGTAATACATATATATTTGCTTTACTCTTGTAATAGATATACTTGCTTTTCTAATGGTAATTCTGTAGCGACGTGTAGAGTGTCTGTGCATGGGTGCGAAGCTGCCGGAGCGCTGGGGCTGTGCCAGGAATCGGAGTAGCCCTGGGTGAGTTGGACACGGGGCTGGGTCAGGGCCGTGCTGACCCAGAGGGTCTGGGGCAGGGAGGGGAGGTGAAGGGGGTTGGTGCGGTTTGGGGCTGTTCTGGAAGCACAGCACGATGCCGGAGGGTGGTGGGGGTGTATGTGGTGGCTGTGGTGAGGCTCGTATACTGTCGGAGCTGAACCGCAGATCAGTAGCAGCGGCCGGTGTTGGGGGATCACGGAGCGGCGCTCTGCATTCCGTAGTAGCCGCCGGGTCTGGGCGGGAGAACCAACCCTTGTGTAGGTTCGCGCAGCCGCTCGCACCGCGGCATGCCAGGAGCTGTTCGTCCTCTGGAACCGGGATTCCGGCTGGCCAGGTTGCTCTGCACTTGGGCACTGAGCTTCGGGTAGGCCATGTTCTTCTGCGCTGCGTGCCAGGAGATGTAGGCTTCCTGTCGGCCATGATGCTTCGCAAAGCATGCCGGGAGACATAGTATTCTGGGATTGGGCTTCTGGTCGGCCATGTTCTTCTGCGCCGCATGTTGGGAGATGCAGTCTTCCAACACAGGACTTCCGGTCAGCCATGTTGTTTCGCACAACATGCCGGGAGGCGTAGTGTTGTGGCACTAGGATTCCAGTCAGCCACTTTGTTCTGCGCAGCATGCCGGGAGATTGCCCCAGGGCCTTCTGTTGCCTGCCCGGTCCTCTTGCACCCCCTCCTGCATCTCTTATTCTGTCTCAAGGGTTTTTATTTACTCTGTTGTTCCCTTTGGGCCAGAGTAGTTCCCTTGGGTCCCCTCCTGAGACCACCTTTGTACCCCAGAGCACTTTTATTGCTCTCTACGCCATCTAGAATGTCTCTGTTGAGTCCTTTCTCCCCCGATGACATCCGTACTTGTCTCGCATCCCCTCCAGAATCTCTCATGTCTCTGAGCCGCCTTTTACCCCTGTAGACCCCTTTCAACCTTTGTAGTTCCCCCAGGCCTTCTTTGTACCCTAGAGCACTCCGTTCTTCATCTATGCCATCTAAGAGGCCCATATTCAGTCCCTGTCCCTCCAAAAATACCTGTGCTCTAAACCCTTCCCAAGTTACTAATTTTTCCCCTGAGCCTTTGTTTGCCATTGTAGCACCCTTTGGTCCCTTTGAGTTCCCTCACAGCTCACTCTCAGGCTTTCCTTTTGCCCCAGAGCACTCTGTTAGCCTTCTACCCCGAGATCCCTGGTTTGGCCTTTGAGCCCCTCTAGAAACTTTTGTGTTGCGCACAGAGAAGCTGTCCAGAGGCCATCTTGTGCCCCAGAGCATTCTGTTGCCTGCCCAGTCCTTTGAGGAGCCCTCTGGTGTTCACAGGCCCCCTCCTGCATCCCTCATTGTGTGACTGGGCTTTCTCTCACCCCTCTTATTTTCTTTGGACCCTTCTAATTCCTTCAGCACCCCTGCTGATGTGCTGCTTCTTTTGTATCGCTATTTATTGGACTCCTAGCCACTTAGGTATTCTCTGAGGTGTTAACTACAGTTTCTGCAGCACTGTTTGTGCAGTCCAACTATATTTTGATTTTTTTTTTATACCTTTCAGGACTCTTCTAGTTCTCTTCTGTGACTAGATCAGAGAGTCAACCTAGAAGTCTTGGTGATCTGCAATTGTAGGTCCTATACAGGAAGCAATTCCCTCAGGAAGTGGAGGCCTTAGAAATGAAGGTTTCCAAGACATATTTCTGTTGTCTTATTCAGCACTATACAGAATGCACTCCTGGTGTAGCTTTGGTAGCATGTGTGGCCCAACAGAAATGAAGGGTAACAGTATAGCATTTTCTTTGTTAGAAAGACAACTAAAGCCTTACACTTCTCTTGCTAATACCATTACAAAATTCAATCAACAGTTTTCCGGTGTAGCCTCCAATAACCCTAAATGCTTTTAACAGTTTAAAATCAGAATAAAATCAAGTTTAAATTACCTACCTATTTATATTGTTGCTGTGATACATGCAGTCATAGTCAAAGAGCAGATATAGTCTTTCATAGTAGCAGTTTATTTCCATTTTCTGCACACTGTATGGTCTAAATCTAAGGCAGAGTAAAAGACTTCTGCCCAGTGGGCTGTCTTTATGGGTTTTGCCAATTTTCCCGTCCCCTTTCTCAGGGAATTGTGGGTGGGGTGGTAGGTGGGGCTTAGTGGTATAGCGACCTCAGGTTTTGCCCCAGGGATCTCATTCTGCTTATGGCTTCCAAAGAGGTTAGTGGTCTGGATTTCTTTTTGTTGATAGCAGTCTTTGAGCTAGTCAAGATATCTGGGAAGATATGTTTTTCAAGCTAAGGGAAGCAGAGATTCCTCTTTGAGATAAGAGCAACAGGATGAGTCAAGGCTGAGCAGTAGGCATAGCACAAAGTATGTTTATAGGGTGCAGTTCTTTCTCAGGTCAATATGTGAATAAGGGGGTGTTTGGGGTGGAAGATGCCTACAGCTACTTTTTTGTTTCTTTTTGCCAGTATAGGTGACATTTTCTTGAACCTCAAAGTTTACTCTAGAAGTAATGTTGTTTTCTTACTGGTTCTGCTGGATATGATGAAAGCAAGGATCGTCGTCATCTGTTGTAGGACTCATTGTGAGAAAACATAGTGGGGGTCATGGCAAGCCCATTTTCTACACTTGCATCCGAAGTTCCTTTGCATCCCAAGGAAGTGGTGGATGTACCAGTCTTTGTCTTTTTCAGGGCACAGGATGGCTCAGCATCTTTCCAGATTGCCCTCAGGGTACGTTGCTGTTCCTAGAGCCTTTGGTAACTGCTGCCCTTTTAGGTAAGAACTATGTAGAATTAATCTAATACGTGCACATGCAGAGGAGCCTGGACTGTGTGTGAGAAGATAAGGTATGACCCAGAAAAACTGCTCCCAAAGAGCATACGGCACAGTGGCTTTGGGGGCACAGATAAATGAAAGGTGCTGTTGGGAGGGAGTGTGAATCTGTCCCTGACAGCCCGAGGACAGTTAAAGGGTTTCTTAACTTTTTTTATTGGGGGATGGCTGGGAAAGGGAGGTGGATTCATCAGCATCTTTAGACTGGTATTGCACTGTGATTTGGGTCATGATGAGGTGCCTTTGGTTCTTTTCTATACCACAGCTGAAGAGAGGAAGGATGAAGTTGCAAGAAATGCGGTGTACGGCACTCTGCTGTTGATGTCACCACCCATGAGGTCAAACAGTGTCTGTGTTGTGCCCCTCAGATAGTGTCCAGGTGGGAGGCCATGCGGCATGGGTTTTATTAACAATTGCACCCCTGTGGATGGCCAGTGGTCTAGAATTAAATGGGAATGAAAGGGAGAGGGTGATTTGAGGTTAGCTGAATAGGGAGGTAGGGTGGCTTAGGTGCAAGTATTGGAAATATTGTCGGAATGCTAGGTTGGAGAAATCTCGTGGGCTGGAGAAATCTCGTGGGCTGGAGAAGTAGAAGAGGTCACATAAAGCAGGCCATAGAGCAAATTGTATGCCTTGTTCATTTGGTCTGTGTCAGGTACATTATTATATACTATCCAGCACTCTGATGCCTCTGCTCCCTTTTCCACCATAGCCATGGCCCTCCCTGACATTCTTATCATGTCTGTCCTATTGTCATCCATCCTTATTTCATCGGCATTGTTTCTTACAGGTATCCAATGAGCATGTATTTCTATTACAGTGTATTTCTATTCCTTGCATTTCTTGGAGGATGTATCTTATTCATGCCCATAAAGGTCTCAGGCCAGGGTTGTGGGGTTTTTTTGGTAGCCTCCTGGCATGTAAGTGCGTTATACTCTCCCAGTTGGGTGTTTTTTCCATCACTGTCACGTATGCTTTGCTCTGGTTTCAGCCATAGCATTTTTGTTTCCATGTCATTATTTTTCTCTCATTGATTTAGCAATAGTTTTTGTAATTGCAGTCTTCATCTTAGGCCTCTCTTTGAGGTCTTTCTTGGGTCTCTCTTACCTTCATGCCATCGAGCTTTTTTCCATTGGCTGTCCACCCCCATTATTCCACAAGGGGCTTCCTAGCCACACCCCCCACCCCCAATCCATGCTTTTCCCCATCATTCCATCTTCCACAGCTTTCTTTGTAGGGATAAGGTGGAGTACACCTGTGTCTCTAGGGTATATCTTAATTGCCAGACACTTTTAATTACTTTTCATGCAATTACTCCAGGTGAACCATGAAGGGATTTGGGCAGCACCCCAAGGGGATTGGAACCATACATGTGGCTGAAGGTAGCAGGTGCTGTTGCTGAAATGCAAAGTGGTGGTGTGGTGGAGTTCTCCAGTTACAGGGATGCATGATGTCTCATTGCTCAGTCATCTATTTGTCCTGGTTTTGGCTGGGATAGAGAGGGCTGGTGGATGGCCAGGGCATCGCTGCTGTTTCTATGCTGCTGTACTGGACAGGCTAGAACTCCAGTGTGAACTCGAGTTGAAGGGACTGTGACCTGTGGATGAGTCCACATGGGAGCAGGACACCCCGAAGCGCCTGTGGCTGTAAATAAGTCCGTGCTGCAGCAGGTGCACCTTGAAGCATCAGTGGCAGTGCATGAGGTCATGCTGGAGCACCTCAAGTGTGTGGCCATGGATGAGCCCACAACAGAGCAGGTACATCCCTGGAGGGACTGTAGCCATGGGCAAGGCCATGTTGGAGCAGGTTTGCTTCTGAAGGGACTGTGGCTGTGGATAAGTCTATGCCACAGCAGGTATACCCCTGGAGAGCCTGTGGCTCATGGATAAGGCTCCACTTGGAGCAGGTACACCCCTAAGGGTCTGTAGTCTGTGGATAAATCCAAGCTGGAGCAGGGTCAAGGGGAGGAGTTCACTGCAATGTTAAAACCTATACCTTGGCCCAAAGGGACCAGGGTGGAGATTGTAATGGTTCTACCTTTAAATTATTGTAACCCATGATTTGAGTTGCATGTTATAGAAATTACTGTAGCAGGAACGACCCAAACCAGTGGAGGGTAAGCCTTACAAGAAGCAGTGCAAGTGCAGCAGGGACCTGACCTGAGTTGGCTTTGGTGCCCAGTAACTCCACGCAATACCACCTCTCCTGTGCTGAGTGACCACCATACTAGATGGAGCCCAAAGTCATGAACTCAATGGACATTTTGTGGACGTTCGTGGACATTTTACGGACGTTTTACAGGGGTGGTCCATAGACTAAGGGAATGATATCTGTGTACGATATCAAAAGATGGGAAGGGGTGGGGTGGTTAATGAGGTTATGTCGGATAGTATGGGACCTGAGCATGGTATGGAATAAGGGGTGGATACTGTCCTGGTTTTGACTGGGATAGAGTTATTTTTCTTCACTGTAGCTGGTATAGTGTGTTTTGGATTTGGTATGAGAATAGTGTTGATGGCACACTGATGTTTTAGTTGTTGTTAAGTAGGTGCTAAGCGTTGCTAAGTAGTGCTTATACTAGTTAAGGACTTTTCCAGCTTCCTATGCTCTGCTAGGGGCTCAAGAAGCCAGGAGGGGAGGGGGCACAGCCAAGGCAGCTGATCCAAACTGACCAAAGGGATATTCCATACCATATGACATCCTGCTCAGTATGTAAATCTGGGGGAAGAAGAAGGAAGTGGGCGGAGCATTTGGAGTGATGGCGTTTGTCTTCCCAAGTAATGGTTACACACGATGGCCTGCTTTCCTGAAGATGGCTGAACACCTGCCTGCTGATGGGAAGTAGTGAATGGACTCCTTGTTTTGTTTTGCTTGCACATGTGGCTTTTGCTTTACCTATTAAACTGACTTTATCTCAGCCCATGAGTTTTCTCACTTTTACTCTTCCGATCCTCTCCCCCATCCCACCGGGGCGGGGAGTGAGCAAGTGGCTGTGTGGGGCTTAGTTGATGACTGGGGCTGAACTACGACACTACTGTGCAAACGAATTCTGTCATGTAATGGTGGTGAAAGTACTGTTCTTTTGTTTCATTTTATGAAAGGATGACAGCATGATGGAACAGGGTATGAGAGTGTAATATTTTTCTGCTTTGCCAAAGAGGTGCCCAAAGGCCAGCCTACATTTGAGAGAGGGTGCAAGGATCTCTGTTTTGACTGTTGGCAGAGGAATGAGCATCCTTTTGAGGCCAAGGTGAGGTAGAGCTGTTAGTCAGCTCAACTTTGTGCATGGGGGACACAGTTGAGGTGGGGGAGCTCTGAGGGACAAAATGCGGTCAGTAGCTTCAAGGCCTCTAGGGACATAACAGCAGATGTGAGCATGGTCTTTGACTTGTCAGATATTAGAACTGATCATCAGAGTCATATCTTGCTGAACTGTATTGCCTTCTGAAGTAACACATATTTCTTCTGTACTGGGATTTGAGTTCCTTGGCCAGCATCGCCTTTGGCTTCTATCCTTGAGTTCATATGTTGACACGAAGCAGCTCTCTCATCAAGTGTTTAGGTCCAAAAAAAATAATTTTTGGCATAATTTTTGTGTGTGTGTGTGTGTTGATCTCATGGTTTGTGGGGTTTCTTTTTTGGTGTTGACCTTGTGGTTTCTTTGTTCTGGGTTTTTTGTGGTGTCAATCTTATTCCTGTAAACACCTGCTCATCTTTCACATCCATTCATGCTCAAATCTGCTTCCAGTACAACATAGCTGTGTTGTCAGACTTTTTAGTACCATGTTATTTGACTGTAGTCTTTTGTACGTGACTGTTTTCCAGCAGCACAGTCTTGCATTGCATTTCTTTCACAGCCCTCATTTGACAAAGCTGTCTATTGAGGGGTTCTCAGCACTGCTATTCATAGAGTTAGGTAAGAGCTCTTCATCCATAAAGGAAAATCCATGTCATTATGCCTGCATCTCTCTCTTCCCCTAACATTCCCAATAAATAGCAGACTCAAGTAGTGGTTATTTTTGAGGTGTCATTCTGTTCATGTAGTTCTAAGCATCCCCTCTGGTTTAGGTTCTACAAGTGGTGCCCTGGCCTCAACACGGCAGACTGAAGAATCAGACTTGGGGCAGGCAAGCAGCCGAGGTAAAAGAAGAGGGAGAAGAATTGCTACAGGTGGGCCGTGGTTTTGGGAGGTATTTCGGTATGCGCTTTTTCCTCTGGCTTTTGCAGGTGCTGCACACAATCCTGGGGGGGCAAAGCTGCTTGCTGATGAGCAGTCCAAGGAGGAGAGGATGTTGTTGACCAGGTTGGGGTCCAATTGCAGAGTAGCGTGAGGCAGCTTGGTGATGTTTTTCCCTTTGGTTTTGGAGGTGCAGTGGAGAGCTCTCCTCAGAAGCAGCTAAGGATTTTGGGTGAGGCTGGATAGGAGAGAGAGGAGCAGAATGGCTGATAATTGCTTTCAAACACAATGGTCACTTGGTCACTTTGGTTTTCCAGGTGCCGCAGGCAACGTGCCAACCACACCATCTCACTGTGGAATCAGAGTGCAGAAGGTGAGTGGACTGACATGGTGCTTCTGCAGAGGGTGTTCTTGAGGAAGAGGTCTCTGGTGGCTGGCATGATAGTGACTGATGGTGCTCTATTATTGTAGGTGTTGAAGAGGAACCTGGTGATTGCAGGAACATCCTGATTAGACAATGTGATCCTTACCAAGGATGGATTCTGACCCCTTGGGCACTCTGAAAGCTAGGTTGAGGGGCAAATGCTATGTCTGTGTGGGGGAAGGATGGGAATTGGAGGGTGTGGCAGGCAGGGGGTTTGAAGTCAGTGCCATGGAGAGGGCTGCCCAGGATCAGTTGTGTTTGGGCACAGACAGAGGGTGCTGGGTCTGGTCCACTTGATGCAAGCATTTTCCAGGCAGGGCAGTTCCAGCCGGTGTCTGTGTTGCAGTGTACTGTGCGTAGTCTGTGTTCTGTGTCCTATGCCATACCTTCTGCAGGTCTTGATGACCCCATTGCTCTTTGCACTCTGTGAGCTCGGCATGCACCTCAGTAGGCATCCATAGGATCTTGAATGCCTTGCCTCATCGGCGTAGTGCCAGTCGAGCGCTTCTTGTCTTGCAGTTGAAGGTTAAAGCATGGATCTGTCTTGTGTGTTTTGCCTCGTGGATGTTTCTGGACAGTCGTCTTTGCAGCAGTGATCCAGGCTGGGTCAGCAGTGCTTCTCTTGAGAGTTCTGTTTCTGTGGGGTCCTCTTCTGGGGGTTTCTTCCCCATGTCCTTATGTGGATCTTGGATCTTAGTGCCCAGCTTCTTGCGTATCCATCATCCCAGTTTTGGTGGCAGCTTTCTGCCATGGGCCATGGCATTTGACTCTTCTCTGGAGCTGCTGTAGAGCATCAGTACCGTGCTGTCATGGCACCATAGGTCTTACTGGCCATTGACATTTTACCCCTGGGAGTCATTCTTCTTGCGTGTGGTCTTCTCACATCTTTTGGTCACACTGTATTGTCTGTGTGCAGTGTTGGTCTGTGTGTGTGTGTTTTGGCTGGAGCTGTCCTGCCCTGGGGGTGTAGCAACAGTACAGTAAGGGGCAGTGTAGCAGTACCGTGCTGCAGTAATATGATGATCTGTCCAGTTTCCCTTGTACTGGACCATATAGTCCATCTCTGGGTAAGTAGCCAGCAGAAGCCAGGTGACTTGTTTTATATTGCTTTTATTTCAGATGTAGAGTGACCAGCTGTGTGTCAAAGAGCAACAGAGGAGGCCAGTGGAGTGCCGTAAGAAGGTGGGCTAGCGCGTGGTATGGGAGGGCAAGTGCTATGGTTGGTGGCTATGACAAGCTTATGCTATTTTGTTGTATTTTGAAGGTGTGAAGCAACATGCAAAGCAGGCTGTCTGCACTGGAGCTCACTCAGGCAAGGTGAGCAATGAAGTGGGCTGACGTGGTGGTTATTGTTGAGGTGTCATATTCCTGTAGATAGGATCATCCGCCTCTTGCTGTTTCTCTGTTGTCCTTGTCTTTCCCCCCGTTTCTCTGTCCTGTTCTCTCTTCAGTTTCTTGGTTCTCTGCCACACTGTCCTGCTCCCTGTCACTGTTTTTTTCACAGTCCATCTCTGTCCCGCAGCCCAGTGCTGTTTTATTTTCTTCTCCATCTGTCTGTCCTGCTGCCCATTGTAGGGTTTTCCCCCTCCACCTCTGTCCTGCTCCCTGTCTTATTTTTGCCTTTCACTTTGTCCTGCCTCCCTGTCCCTTTTTTCTCTCTATCACCTTGCTTCCTGTCCCTGTCTTTCTCTGACAATCTGTGTCCTGCTCCTTGTCCTTCTTTTCCCCCCTCTCTTTATCCCCATCCTTCTTTCTTTTTTTCTCTTTCTATCCTTCTGCCTCAATGCTTCTTTCTCCACCTCTGTCCTGCTCCCTACTGCTTGTTTCCTCTCAATGTCCCTCTGTCCTGCTTCCTGTTCCCGTTTTTCTGTCTTCATTTCTCTGTCCTGCTGCCTGTCCAGTTGTTTCTTGCTATACCTTCCCGTCCAGCCAGCTCTCCTTTTTTTTTTTTTTTTTTGCTTTCTCTCTTTGTCTGTCCTGCTCCTTGGTCCTTTTTTTTATCTTCCTGTCTTTGTCCTCTAGCCCATTGCTTGTCTGTTGTTTTGGTTTTTTTTTCCTTCTTGGTCTCTTTACAGATCTGACCGTTTCTTTATTTCTCAATCCCTTTGCCCTGTTCCCTGTCCTCTTTCTCTCTCTGTCTGTATGTCCTGTGCCCTGTCACCGTCTTTGCCCCTCCTTTCTTCCCCCCCCACCCCATCCCTCTGTCCTGCTCACTGACCCTACATTTTCTTGCTCCATCTCTCTGCAGGGCTCCTCATGCCTATTTTTCTTGATTTCTCTACCTCTCAGACTTTTTCTTTCAACCTTTCTTTCTCTCTCTGCTCCTCAGTCTTCTCCCTTGTCTTATTTTTCTCTTTCTAGTCGTCTGTCCTGCTCCCCAGCACTCTGTTTTCTTTCACCATTTCTCTGCCCTGCTCCCCATCCCTCGCTTTCTTCATCCTTCTGTGCTGCCCTGTGGTGCCCCCTCTCTCTCCTTGTGTCCCTCATTGTCTCTCCACCCCTCTGTCCTGCACCCCATCCTGAATTTTCCTTTTCCATTTCTCTGTCCTGCTTTCGGTCCCTGTTTTTCCTCTGGATCCATCTCCCCATCATTCTCCCTGTTGCTCTCGCTTGCTCTCTATCCCAGTGTCCTCCTCCCTGTCCCTCTCCTTCTCTGTATCCCATTCTCTTGCTCCATGTCCCTCACTTGTTTTCTGTATCCCTCTCTCCTTCCTCCTGTCATTCCTTCTGTCGGCCTGCCCCCCCCCCCCCCCCCCAGCCTCTGGCCTGCTGCTTGTCACTGTTTTTTCTTTTTCCCACTCTTTGTCTGAGTTCTGTCACTCACCCTCTTGGTAAATGCTTGAACCGGTAGCAAATAACTTAGCAACAAGTAGAATTTCTGAAGGAAGAACAACAAAACCAGGAAGCAAATAGAAAGTTACCAAAAAATTTGTGGGTGTCAAACACATCAAAGTTTTATTGCCAAATGTTGTTTGGCAATGTGTTCCAAATGGCTATTTTTAGTAAACATAAATTTTCAGGAAATTCAGGGTTGTGTGTGGCAAAACATGTCCCTCTGTTTTTGTGTCCTGCTACACGAATGGCCAGTGGCAGGGCTCTTGTTCCCTACTCCCAGTATGGGTTTAGGAGTGGAAGGAGAATGCCCGAGTTCTGCAAGGGCTAGGAATGCCAACCGTTTTTCCTGTCTGCCACTTTCCTGTGCACGTGATGAAGTTGTTTCATTTTTCTCCCTTGTTCCTGGTCTAAATAGTTCTGAAGCTGCTCTGGGTTTGCAATTTGTGTTACTATGTTTTTGTGGAGTTCTAGCAAGGTATCACTTCTACTGTGGCCAAGTGTCAAAATACCGTTTTCAGTTTAAAGCTTCAGAAACGTATCCACTGAAATGAGTCTAGGTGAAATTGATATTGCATCTGCAGCTGTGCTTGCAGGGATGCTCAGTGGCTCCGCATCAAAACAGCAAGTTGTGAGTGGACACCCGCCGGGTTGTGCTCTGGGACTGAGAGCGTGCCGTATTTTTGCTGTTGGGAGCTGGAATAGAGTGTGTGCCTGTTAAATGTAAGGACAGTCAAAAGCTGGGAGGGGCCCTAAGCAGGCTTGGTGGCACAACTGCAGTTTTAAAAGGTCTTGACCGTTTGGAGAAATGGCCTGGAAGAAATCATTCCTTTTTTTGCAAGGAGGCAGTTCACAAGGACAGATGGGTTGCTGTACACTTTAACAAAAGTATTCAACTTGGGATGTACAGGGTGAGGAAGTTTGAGCTGGACGTAGGCTTGAGAAAACATATGTAGGTATCTGTGTCTGTCACCTGCGCGTATCTATGAAAGTGGCTCTAGTGAAACTAAAGCTGCCAGTGAGTCAAAAAGGCATGGTCGTCTAAAAAAATGCAAAAGCTCTAGTGGCCTGTATCAACAACTGTAGCAAAGATGATGCAAAATATTTTTTTGTATAACTCTGCTCAGTTATAGTCTTCACAAACCTTCACAAAAAAGGGAAGCTTTAGGTTCCTACCCAGCTTTACGGTAAAGGGGTTTTTCCTCTCTGAGCAGAATGTCAGCTGCCACCATTTCACCATGGTTGCCCTTTCTTCTGCCATGAAAGTAGAAGACAGGTGGAAAGGATCCATAGTGGTCTGCAAGTATGAGGTATGTCTACAACGTGTGTCTGCACTTTTCCTAAGCTACTTGTAGTATGGACCTTAAAGTGAACTTTAAGAATGTGCCAACTCTCCTTCTTTAGTTTTCCTATGAAATGTTTTAACACAAATAGTAAAAATAAAATATGGTCTGTTCTGGAGCATGTTGCGCCTGTGCAAAGCTTACTTCCCTCCATTTATTTTCCGTCCCTGAAAGCATAATCTTCTGTTTCTGTGTGCTTACTGTTAACTGATACTGTGAAAATAATTTTTGTAGTAAAAGAAACTGTTCAGAAGAAACAGACTGTTTTCATGATAAAAGTTCTGTGTTTTTTCAGTCATTAAGTTTTTATAACATCTTATAGTAGTACTCAAAAACCTTACCGAGATATTAGCATCGGTACTAAAAGTAATCAGGGTGACAGAAGACACATGGACAAATTGGCATTGCTTCTGCATGTTTTCCAGGCTATCCCAAGAAGCATTAGCAGCCTTGTAACTAGTGACGGTGAGTCCTGATGTGGTTTTGGTGAGTTACTGCTTCAGTAATGTCCTTTTTCCTTAACCTACAGTGTGTAATATTTGACTTAGTTAGAAAGTGATTTTCCAGAATGGAAATCTTTCTCATGAAAGAGGTTGCATTTTATGAACTTCCCATCAGAGCGGGTCTTTGGTGACGACATACTTCACAGCAGAAGTCATTGGCAACAAGAATTTTCACTCCCTTTAAAAAAAAAAAAAAAAAAAAAAAAAAAGTCCATTTCCTCCCAAAGACCCAAGCACAGCACATGTTCCAAAAGTTGATGGCATCGCTGGTCTTTGGTTCTCAATTGTAACAGTCAAGGTATCATAAAAATACATTCCTCTGCATGCTTCAGTACAGCCAAACGCATTAGCAAATCTGCCAGTCCTTGTTGGTGGCCTTATGTATTGTAGCACTGTGGATTTGATTCCGCCCTGCCCCGCCGCAAAGTAAAACCGTATAGGGGATCTCTTATCTCACTGATTTTTCTATCATAAAGGAAACTTTAAAAAAAAAAAGGTGAAACTGCATGATTTACAAACTGACTTGCATTGTTTAAACTGTAACTGCCAAATAGCTGTAGTGTATGATTTATTAGGTGTATTTAAGCAGTTACGTGTTTGTTGTAAATGTTTAATAAGAGAAGCAACTGAATGTTCTTGGTTTTTTTTCCCTGATATTTTGAGGGAGTGTTATGAAGTACCTTATTTCTGTCTCGCTTTCAGTGGCGCGTTTCCCTGGCAGTTCAGCAGCATCTCTCTTGGGCAGGGCAGCTGGCCAGATGTCCCTCCTAACTACGTAACACACAAAAACCCTCTAGTCACATTATTACTGTGTATTTTTGAGATAGATAATCTAATAGTGTCAGTTAACAACTGTGCAATTTAAATTATTGCAAAATGAAAACCAAATACTTTTATAGCTTAGGTATTTTTATTGGATATGTATAAATACACGCACACCTTACTGGTATTTTTTTTATTTATTTTTTATTTTACTCTTTCAAGTTTGACACCGCTTTCCGCTTCACTGACCAAGCAAGCAAGATGTGCAGCAGTGCAAGGGCTGTAGCTGTTGTGGTGGATCTGTAAGTGTAGATTCTGATTACGGTACAACCTTGTCCTGCAGCCTCACAGGGTTATCTCCACGCAGCAGTGCCATAAGGAAGGGATGAGACTTTTTCCAACACCAGAAACAGTGTTTAGTGTTATGCAAAGAATCTGTTCAAAATGGTATCAATTAGTCTTAATACTGTTTTTAAGGGTTCAAATCACTCTATGTTTTAAAGGATGTGTTGTATTTTGAGCGGACCTGTTCATCTAGAATCCTCCTTCGGCTCAATTTACTTCCTATCTCTTACTCTGACAATTCCTCCATTTTCTTCTGTGCTATTTTTTAATATGTTGAAATATAATTTGGGATTGTTGTTGTCAGATATCTTGTTGAAAGTGTCTCGTGATGCTCAACAGATACCCCCCAGCCCAGGTTTGCCTGGCCGGTCGTGAAGCGTAGTGAAGGTAAGGGGCCATCCCTGTGCCTGGAGGCTCCTGGCTCTGTCTCCAGCGGGTGCCTCGCAGGTGCGGCAGCGAGGGCTGTCTGGTGGGGAGAGTCCGGGGCCCACAGGGACCGGGGGCGTTTGTCGCCCTGGGGAGCCCCTCTCAGCGCGGGAACAGAGGGGGAACGTGGCCGAGCAGAGCCTGAGCAAGAGATGTGACACCATCCTCTGGCTTGCTCCTGCTATGCTGTAGGGTACCCGCCAGCCTGTGGGACAGGGACTGGGGGGGCTGCAACTGTTTGGAGGGGCTGCCCCACCTTTTACTTTTCTAGCAGAGCTCCCTTTTGAGGGGGGGTGTACATATGTAAATGGCATTATTAAATTAATTAGCTGAGGGTTGGAGCAGATTGCCTCGTTTTGTGCCTTTTTTGGGGTGAATAAAAAGGGGGAAGGCTTGGGGGGTGATGTCATTTCGGCACCCCAGTGTCACTGAGGGGGTGATAATGGATCAGACAAGTAGGTGACTGGGGGATGGGGGGGTTATGGAGGGGTTTCCCCCCAAAAAAGGGGGTTGCAGCCAAAAATGCCTGAAAATTTGGGGGCTTGTATTAAAAAAATATTAAAAATGGTAAATATGGCTGTGAGGCGTTGAAGTAGAGAAAAATCTCTCATTTTTATATATATTGAAAAATAATATTCATTTATAGATGTATAAAGGGATTTTAAAATAAAAACCTGTATCTAGTATATTATATAAAGGATTTTAGAATATAAAAAAATCTAAATAGAGATATATAGGGTTTTAAAATAGAAGAATAACTCGTATATATATATCAAAATTTAAAAAAAGAGTTTAAAATAAAGAAAAAGGATATATGAAGGAATTTAAAACAGAAAAAATTCTGAATAGTGAGCATCTAAACTTAGTGTGTTACACAGTAAGTCTAAGTAGATATTATATGTAATCTAAATAGAGATTATAAATAAATATAAATAGATAGCTAAGTCTAAATAAATGTAATTCTGAGTAGGTGTCTAGAGACGTCTAAACATATTAGCGTCAAAACCTAAGTAAACAGATAACTAATCTAAATAGATGTTCTATATAAAAGTGTTAATATATAAGTCTAAATAGATGTGTAAATACACATAGTCTAAATAGATATAAGTGTAAATATATTTAAAGTGTAAATATATCTAAGTCTAAACAGATTATATATAAATATACATAGATAATATATATAAAATATAGATGTATTGCCTGAACATGTGTATGTGTAAGATACGTAAGTGTAAATGTCTATGCTATATAATGCGTTTAAAATGCAAAGAAACCTTACTTATAGAAAGGTTGTAAAAGCTCAACCCCCCACCTTTAATCTCTACTGAAGATATAAAAATGCTTTCAAAAGCTGCCCCTTCCCCCTTCTCCTTTTCCCCCTTTTCCCATCCTGATTTGGGTCCGATTTCCTGCACATGGGGACTTTCCCCTGTGGGACTGTGCATGCAGAGTAGGAGCCACTGCCACAGCACAAAAATACCCCAAACCCCCTGATTCTGGGTCCGCAGTGTGTGAGGGGAGATTTGGGGGGAAGAAAACAATTTGGGGCTCCTAGTGAAGCTAAATCCACCTGGATTTGTGCAGCTGGAAAGCAGAACACACCACACAGTCGCCCCCCCGCCCCCCCAAACTCCCAACCAAACAACAACAACACACCCAACCAGAAACCACCAACCATTTTCCAGCACAAAACCAACAGCAAAAATCACCAGTTTTTATGTGGTGGAAAAGTAGCAAACCACCCCAAAACTGACTATTTTAGAAAAGTAATTTCTTATCCTACTAAATAATCGGAGAAGAATAATTAAGATAATGCTGTCACCCGGCGGCCAAGATTGGGTACTGCGGCTGAGCAGCCGCGCATGCGCAGTGGCGTGCTTTCCCGCGCTCGCTGCTGCCAGCAAGCGACGGAAAATTGGGTGCTGCAGGCAGGCAGGCGCGCGTGCGGCCCGGGGGGGGCGGTGCCGGCACCCCGCTTCCCCCCTCTGGCTTAGGGACAGGTCCTGCCTGCTGGCGATGGCCCGGGGAGGGCGGGGCCAGGTCCCCCTGGCCCGACCACCCTTAACAACAGGCCCCGCCCCCTGGCAACGCCCCGGGGGGGTGGCAGGGCCGATCCCCCCATCCCCGCTTAACAACAGGCCCCGCCCCCTGGCAACGCCCCGGGGTGGTGGTGGCAGGGCCAATGCCCCCCCCCCCCCCCGCCTTAGCAACAGGCCCCGCCCCTGGCGATGACCTGGTAGGGCAATGCTGGGCTCCCCTGCCCGCCCCCCCCCCCTTAGCGACCCGCCCTGCCCCCTAGCAACAGGCCAGGGGGTGGTGCTGTGCCCCACGGGGCCCCCAACTTAGTGACAGGCCCCACCCTACTTTTTTCCACTTTCTTCCACGCTGTGAACTTCCAGCAGGTGACAGAACTGCCTGCCGCCCTTCTGGCCGCCTCTGAGGGTTCGCCCCCTCCCCTTTCCCAGGTGATCGTGGGAAGGGCGGTGGGCGGGGACTGGGGTACATGAGCCACAGCCTGTGCTCCGGGAGCTCGTTCTGCTTCTGGGCTTCTCTGGTGTAAGTGCTCTGTTGTTCATTGGGGTGAGTGCAGCTTTTGTGCTGTCTCAGCTTTTTGGCTTGGTGTGTTTTGATGTTTAGAGAAGTGGAGGTGTTTGTTTGAGGTAGGGATTTCAGAGCTTGGTAATGCTTAGCAGCATCTATACTAGAAAGTTCTCTTGTGTATTACTTTTCTCTTTTTCTCTCATATAATGTTGTTTTGGGTGCTTAGGGGTGGTACGATGGTTTAATAGTATGCTGTTTTGTTTCAGGTTTTTTTGCTGTAAGTGCATTTTATCTTGCTGAAATTCCTGACTTTACTGAAGATGGAATGTCAGGTTTTTTAACTAGTTCTGCTGTTTACTGTTTAAGTTGTTGATGTTATCTCTTAATAGTGAGATGCTGTGGTAGGGGTTAGGATGAGTATGTTGTATGCATCTGTATATGGAGTTTTAGCCTTTCTCAAGAAAGTAGTAGGGACACAAGGCATAGTGTCTTTCAGGGTATGGAGCAGTTCATTGTTTATTGCCCACAGAGTATGTTGTTGTCCCTAGAACCTTTGTAGCTGTGGTAGGCCCCTCTGTAAGAGTCAGGACTTCCCTTAATTTGTGGGCCTGTAGCAGAGCCCGGAGTCTGTGGGAAGATGGAAGATAGGAGGTGCTCACAAAATGTAGGACAGGCCTTGGAGGAGTAGTGGCAGACCCAGGGACTTTAGGACTGCCAGTACGGGGCAGGAGCTGCTGAGAAGGGGTGGGGTTTCTTCCTTGACAATTCAGGAGAAGAAAAGGGGGTTCTAAAGCTTTAGGACTGGAGGATGGTTGGGAAAAGGAGGGGGGTTCATCAACCTTTCTCAGATGGGTTTTGCCATTGGATTTAGGTGTTGCTGAGGTCTGTTCTGTGTTGTTGTGTAGTTTGTGTGGTCTGTGTCCTGTGTCTTAGACCTTCCTTGGTTTTTGCAGGTGCTCTGCAGAGGCTTCAGAGGGGCTATGTCGCATGCTGATGAGAGGTCTGAGAAGGTGAGGTGGTTGCGGGCCAGGCTGTTGTTTAATAGCAAGGTGTTATGTGGCAACTTAATTGAAGTGTTTTTCCTTGGTTTTGCAGGTTCTGTGTTGGTTGCCTTTGGAATTGGCTGAGTGTTTGAGGTGAGCTCAGTCGCAGAGAGGAGGAGCGCGGAGCTGGTGATTTTTTGCAAGTGCAACAATAACTTTGTTTCTTATGGTATCTCTAGGGGCCAGAACAGAGGACAACTGTCCAAGTCTGGAATTAGCATGGAGCAGGTGAGCAGAATGCTAGGTTTCGTCTGAGGTGGGGGATGTTCTGGGAAAGGTCCGTGTTGATGGATGTGATGCTGACTGACTGCACTGTTTGTTGTGTGTGGGTTGTGGTTTCTTTATTTCAGATGACGAAGAGGCACCTGGCAACTGCAGGACTGATCTAGTGGGCTGACTGTGGTTTTTCTTCTGAAAGATGGATTGACTGAGACTCTTGGCCCTCTGAAAGCTAAGTTGAGGCAGCGGTGCTGGGGAAGTGGTCAGGGGAGGGAGGGAACGAGGTTGGCAGTGGCTGGAAGGGGTTTTAAAGACAGTGTAGGGGAGAGGGCTGCCCAGGAACCAGCCCCCTTTTTGGCAGGTAAAGGGAGCTGGTTCCTCTTCAGTGTGAGGCTAGCGTGTGCTGGGCAGTGCGTTTCCAGGCTGTGTGTGTTGTTGCGTAGTTTGTGTGGTCTGTGTTCAGTGTCTTAGACGTTCCTCAGGTCTCGATATTCTTTTTGCTCTCAAGGAGAAAGGCACGTGCCTCAGGCACCATCCCTAGGGCCTGGAAAGGCCCTAATCATGGGCACAGTGCCTATTGGGCACTTATTGTACTACAAGTTTAAAGCGTGGATTAGTCTGGAGTCTTGGAAGTTTCTGGATGGTCGTCTTCTGTGGTACCATTCCCGGCTGTGTGAGCAGCTCTGCTCTGTAGCTGTCAGTTTTCAGGGACTGGCATTTCTTCCCTGCATCCTTAAGTTTTTAGGTCTTGAAGCTGCGCTTCTTGCGCATCCATCTTCTCCATTTGGAGAGGAACATCTTGTCACGGCCATGATGCTCTTGTTTTCTGGTGTTGCCCTAGGGCCTCCTCACATCACTATCAGGGTCCTGCAGGTGGTCTTGCCGGATGGTTTTTTCCGTCCAGGTGTCATTGTTCTTGCTGAGAGTTTTCTCTCATCCTTGCGGTGTGTTTTTTGTAGTGTTCTGTGTAGCATTGGTCTGTGCCCGTGTGTGGGTGACTTGGAGCCACTCTGCCTGGGGGTGGAGTCATGCGTAGGTGGCATAGCAATGAGAGTCTAAGGTTCATCTCTTGATCTGGTTAGGCTCTTGAGGCAAAGGTTTTACAGTCATTTTGGCTTAAGTAGCTGTCAGCAGTGGGTGAAGACAGTCATGTCCGTAGCATTTTGTGGGTGCTGAGGGGATGACGGTAGCTGTCTGGGAGAGGGAGCTAGAGTGCTAGCTGTGCAGAGTGCATGTCTAAGGTGTTCAAGCTTGTATGTGTGTAGTGCTTAATGTTTGATTGAATGTATTTCTTTTAATGGCAGGCTGCAGTTGGGCTCTAGATGGTGTTCCTACATGGGAACAAGATCTCTGGAATCATTAACTTATTGCCGTGCATCCAGGTGATGTGTTCAATATTGTTTTTGCAGATGCCGAGGGTCGAGGCATGCAGGGCAATGGAGGAGAGCTGCAGGGAGCGCTGTAAGAAGGGGAGTCGGTGTGTGGTATATAGAGGGAAGACGTGACGTGACTGATGGCTATATGACTCCATTATGGTATTTTTTTTTCTTTGGCTTTGGTGGTGCAAAGTGCTGAGCCAAGTGGGATCTGGGCACTGGAGGTGAGTCGGGCAAGGTGAGCGTGATTGGTGGGCTGAAGTAGCAGTTCTTTCTGAGGTGTTGTATTGCTGGTGAAGTTATAAGTAACCGATGTTGTTTTTCCGCATGGTGGGCTCCCACTTATGGAAAGCAGTATACAACATCTGTTTGCCTCTCTGTATTTTTCTTGAGGGGTTGTAGCCGGGGGGCATGGCCTGTCACGATAGGGATTAGGTAAACAAAGGGGAAAAACAAATTTTCTCTTTACATCTCTCTAAGTTTGATGTCCTCATATTAAAAGCGATGGCACTAAGGGAAGACAAAGAATTAAAAGACAATGAATTAAAGACAGCAAATGGGATACAAGTAGACAGAAAATCTTAGAAGGAAATAGGATTTAGGAAGTAAGTAAAAAAAAAAAGCGATATTGAAGTAAACCAGAAAAGTAGAAGAAAAATTTAAAAAGCAATGACACTAAGGAAAACCAAAAATCAAATTAAGAAAAAAAAAGCCGCAGCGAACAATATCAAAATAGAAAATTTTAAAAGCGGTGAGGATTAAGAGAGGAGAGAAATAAAAAAACAGCAACAGCAAAATCAAACGCAGACATAGATAGAACATTTTGAAGGCTTGTTTCTGCTTAGACAGCTTGCAAAGGAAAGGGATATTGTCAAGTGCTGGCAGAGCGCATCCCCAAACATGAATTCCTGCACGTGCTCGTGTTTCCTGGTGGAGATGTACTTTCTGCCCTTTCATAGGATTGATACGGTAACCTTTTATCTTCCAAATGTTCTTGGTAAGTGTGGAATGGTTTTTGGGGTGTTTGGGTAAACTGCTGTTTGAGGGACAGAGATGGAATGGCTCAGCCATGTGCACCAGGATTTTTTTTACTTTGGATACACTCCTTATTAACATGTTGATCCTTTCTCTTTATGGCTTCTGTTCTTGCACATGCAGTTGTTTGCATCCCCCAAGTAGCAGGTGGCTGGTTTTGTTAGTCCCAGCTATGCGAGCACAGGTGACTTTCCCGGCTTCCTGAAGCCAAGAACAATAATGAATCTGCCTCATGGGGGAGGTGTGATTATTGGTGTGAGAAATGATTCTTCTGTGGTAATCTTCTTGGAAGGAAGGGGAAGGTCACGTAGGTTTTTGGCCTCTGGAAACTAAAGACAGAGTCCCAGGGAGTTTCCCCCCACAGAACTGCTGCTGAAAGAAATCTCTTTTGTCTTTAATCCCTGCTTGTGCTTCTGGCTGTAGGACAGAGGATATGGTATTTGAAATCTGCCTTTTCCTGTTTGAATTATTCTGGATACCTGTGCCCTCACCTTGGTGCTGTTGTGGGGTCTGTGGCATTTCATAATGGCCAGGACCACAGAGCAACCCCAGCGCACAGCGTGGGCCGCCATCGAACTTTTTAGACTTGAATGATCTGCAGTTGCTAGGTTGCTGTCTCAGGGTAGGCTCGCTATTTGCACCTTGTCAAATCGGTCCTCAACCGAATATGTGGGGGAAGAAGAGTGGCAGAGTAGTGGGCTTGAACGCTTGGAGGCTTCTGAAAGAGTTCAACCTGCTTATGAGGGCCTGCGTTTTAAATGCTACGTTTCACTGCCAGCTACACAAATAGAAATGGTGACTGGTAAATGAAGCTAAAGTATATGTTTTTGGTTGATTTTTTGGGTGGTTTTGTTGTTTTTTTTTTTTTTGTTCTTTTGGCTGAACAGAGTTACTAGAGCTTAATCTATGCTCTGTAATTTTACCTCTCAGAAGAAAACAGATTTCTCTAGCTGTAAGTACACTTGTAAGTATATTTCTGTCTGGATACCTCCACCCCCCATGTTTTGGTAAGGCTTTTTAAGAGCCTCCCTGTCCAAAAAGCCCTCGGCATCGGCCAGTGAGGGGTATCCTCTTGAGGTGAGAGAAAATGGGTGAGGGAAGAAATGGGAGGGAACCACAAAACCTCAGTGTTTTGGGGGTGCTGTAGGCTTCAGTGTGATGGATGTCTTGAGTGAGGCCTGATATTTGGAGAGGGTGCTGAAAGGCTGTGTGTTTGAGGGCAGAGGCATCGCACAGTGTGTTTGCACACCCTTGTAATGACAGCGTGCTCTGCAAATGCCTCTACTGGTCATGCTGCCAAGTGACTGAGGACGGTGGGGCCGATCACTGGGTCGGGGGAGTGGCCTTACCAGCGTCTGTGGCAGCCACAAAATAGTCTTACACGGACCTCTGCAGGGGCAGACCTGAGTGAGCAAGTCTAGCTCCTGCCCCTGCAACCACCCTCACGCTGCTTATGCAGTTGAGGATGGGTTTTTAGGCAGAGTGGCTGAAGTAGAGGGGAGTGAGGGGACACTACTTGGGTAGAGAGCTAGTCAGAAAACAGTTCAGTGGAGGAGAACGTAATGAAAACTTCCTCAAGTTGATATGAGGGCCACAGGCATATGCTGCTTCTAGATTAGAACTGGGCACATGGCAAAGCGTAGGCTTACACATTTTTTTCATTCTGCTTTTTTGTCTTTAGCGATGCCGCTTCCTTCCTGTGTCGGCTTCTCTCGGTTCACTGTTTGCCAAACCTCCAGAGAAGTAATTTCTGGGCAGCTGGTGAGATGCTTGATTGTTGGGGGGCTGGTGTTCGGGTGTTCTGGGGTCTTTTGCATTGTTCTCTCCTCCCTCCCTCCCCCTAGGTCACGGTGAGTGTCATGGTAGAGTAACAATCCTAGTGGTGGTCAAACTTCTGGAAAAGGTCTTTGTGTACTTGTAATATTGCAGCTCCTTCTACAGGTGTGACTGCTCCACACCACCTTTCCTTGCTCATACAGGTACTGGAACAAATACCCATGCTGAATTTGAATTAGTGCCCCTCCTTGTGCATGCTCTTTTGTACTTTGATGCCTTCTCTCTGGGTAGATTGTTTGAACCGCAGATTGTTTTGGGGGGGGGGGAATAGGAACTGTATAGCTATTTAAGAGACAAGAATAAAATGACTTAATTTGGACTAAATGAATAAAGTTCTTGCACCTCTGTAAATATTGAAGAATTCCATTGCTGTGTAATGGCTGAACCTGTTAACTTATTAAACCACATGGAAATCGAAACCTGACCCCGAGTTTCACTTCATACCTGCTGGAGTGTGGTGAGTTGCACTTTGGCTTTTGTAGAAGTTCAGGGAGGTAGTTGATTCATAGCTCTATTGTTTTTTTTAAGACTGTCATTTCTGAACAGCCCTTTTTGCCAAATGCAGGCGCACAGGTTTGCGATCAGTAAGACCATGGCAAGGGCTGTAGCCTTTGCGGTGCTCCTGTGAGGCAAGGGATTCCCGAGATGGCGACGTCAGCCCCAGAAGGTGTGAGTGGTGCTGAAACGTTCAGTGGAGCCTGGACATACAGCAGGACCCTGAGAGGGTTGGTTACAGCTTCTTGGGGGGCCCTAGCAGCTTGGGGAGAGCCCTGTACTCTCCCTCATGAGTGCCTGCCTTGGTGTTTTCTTCTCCCTTTGCCTGCCCTGCTTTCCCTTGTTTCTTGTCCTTCCTTGGTTGCAGGGCCTGCACTTCCAGCTGCAAAGTCAAGGTAGGCCAGGGGAAAACAAACAAAAAAAAACCCCACCAGAAATCCCCCAAACCCCACATTTTCATGTGCAAAAGCAAAAATCACTGATTTTATGGAAAAGTGCCAAAGAACCCCAGAATTTAATATTTTGGAAAAAAAAAAAAAAACAAACCCACTGATTTTTATAATATGGAAAAGAAAAAAAAAACCCACCACCAAACCCACACACAAACAAACCCCACCAAAACCCCAATTTGAGGGAAACTTGGTGTGAAACACTGGCAGTTTGGGCATCAGTGGGGGTTATCCAGCGTGCATTATCTGGTGCAGGTCAGTTATCTCAAGTGGATTCTCTGTTGCAGGTTATCCCAGGTGAGGTGTACCTGCTGTGTATTATTCCAGGTGGAGCCCCTGGTGTAGGTCATCCCCATGCATGCTCCCTGCTGTGCCTTTCTACCCACGCATTCCCCATCTGTCCATGTCTGTCTCCCCACTCCCTGTTCCCCCCATGTGTCTGCTGCCCTCCCAAACGCTTTGTACCAAAAGGTTCCTCTGTGTGAGACCTGCCCCTGCCCTCCTACCTTGTACCCCTGCCGCCCATTGCCCCCACCTAAACTCTGACACCCCCCACCCACTTGCCTGCACTGCACTGCCACCCCGCACTGCCTCCTCCTGTGTTCTGGATTTGTGCTGGAAATGGTGTTGCTGAGGCAGGGCTGTCAGTTACTGCTGAGCAGCACTTGCACACTGGTGGGGGCTCTTCTGCTCCTCGTACTGCCCTCCCAGTGAACGGGCTGGGGGAGCACAGAGAGCTGGGAGGGAATGCAGCTGGGAGAGCTGACCCCAGCGATATTCAGACCATATGATATCATGTGCAGTAATAAAACCAGGGGGGAGGCTGGTGGGGGGCTGCTGCTTAGGGGCTGCCAGGGCATGGCTCAGTTGGTGGTGAGTGATTGTTTTCATTTGTATTACTGGTCTGTCTTGGGTTTTATTTTTTGCTCTTTTTTTTTCTTTTTTTTTTTCTTTTCCTTACTGGTGGTGGTTGGTGGTTGAACTGTTTTTATGTCAACCCATGACTTTTCTCACTCTTACCTTTCTGATTCTCTCCCCTGTCCCACTGGGGCAGGGGGAAGTGAGCAGTTGTGTGGTGCTTAGTTGCCAGCTGGGGTTAAACCACAACACAAGGTTAGCTGCAAGCCCTGCCTGGCTAATGCTTTAGGTGCTCCATGTTATTCCTACCATCTTGATAGGCCATCCTTGTTCTTCACTGCTACTTTATAGTGCCTTTTGCATGGCGTGAATACTGCTGCTTATAGAGCAAACATACCTGTCTCCCACCCTCTGGGAAGTAACTCTGCCAAAGACAAAGAGCAAAACAGCTGTGGCATAATCTACAGTGATTCTGCCTCTCTAGGCACCAGGCAGGCCCCTTTCTTGCCTCTTACTCTGTCTAGCCAGGCTGAAAAGTATGGTTGTTACAGAAACAGCTATACCCTGTGGCTCCTTCTCATATTGTTAGCTTGGCCATGACAGAGCATAGGCTGCTGAGGTCATTGCCTCTGCATGGGGTGCAGGCGGCCTGGAGAGCTTTACATCAAGTCATTTCTTTCCCCTTTGGGCAGCAGCAGTTCTAGTAATAGACTGATTTTTTGAGTAACCAAAGGAGGAGATTCCCCAGGGGATTACTGGCAAATCCGTTTCACAGAACTACCTAGAAAAGGAGAATATAGGTATATCTCAGTTTTAATTGACACTTTTACCGCATAGCCAGATGCTTTTCCCTGTGGTACCAATAAGGCTAGAGAAGTAACTAAAGTTTTGTTAGAAGAAATTATTTCAAGATTTGATATTCCCCTAGGGATATCATCAGATCAGGGACCACATTTTGTTGCTGAAGTTATAAAACAACTGAGTCAAATTTTAGATATGAAATGGGATCTACATACACCATACAGGCCTCAGTCAAGTGGCAAGGTAGAAAGAATGAACTGCACTCTTAAATTGGGAAAATATGCCAGGAAACTTCTATGACCTGGATACAAGCTTTGCCTTTGGCATTATTAAGAATTGGGATATGGCCTCGGGGTAAAAACAGTTTAGGTCCCTAATGAATTGCTCTGTGGGAGACCATATCAGGCCCCTCATATACCAGGGACTATACATATTCAAGAGGTTATAAAAGAGCAAGTCAGCATAGTTAAACAAATACAGGAGGATGACACATCTTTAGGGTTTGAAGAAGTTTGGTGCAACTTAACCTCATGGTTGCCTGATTGGTCGTGGTAAAAGAAATTGTTTTTGTTGATTGTTTTCATCATAGCTATCATAGTATTATTTCCTGTGTAATGATACTGTGTGGTAACTGTTGCTCCAGCCTTTGCTGGAAAAAAAAAAAACACCCAACAAAAAAAAACCCAAAACAAACCCTAATACAGTGAGGGTTATAGCTTGCTGGCTACAAACCCTCAAAAGAAAAGGAGAGATTGATACTTGAAACCGACTTCAAAAGAACATATGGTCCCTTCTAATTGGAGCAACATAGCTAAGTTTGAAATACTTGGAATACTTTACTAATAAGATTCTCTTAGAACTTCCTGTATGTGATTAGACAGAAGGGAGTCTGGAGACACTTTTGAGTAGAATAAATAAGGAAGATGTGCTAGAATAAGTTAGTTTAGTATCATTAAGAATTGTGTAACCAAGCCAAAAATGAACTGAGCATGCCCAAAGACTGAGTTCAACCAGCAGACACAGTGAGGAAGACTATTGATGACCACCAGAGGACCCTGGAAGACCACCTGTGAGCATGAATGCACATGTGTTAAGGACATTTGCATATATCAATGAGTTCCAAGAATGGTATGGATATTGTAATAATTTCCTAGAAATCTATGGAATATGTGTGTGTTCATTGCATAGAACCCCTGTAGTAGGGCAACTTGGCACACATGCTAGGTGGAGCGATCCCCTGTGCGCCTGGCACCACAATAAAGAATGCCTGCTTTCTAAAACTACAAATTGAGTTTTAGAGGCTTTTTAGGTTTGCTGACTTACAGTATCAATATAAAGTTTTTATGATGAAATGAAACCCTATTTATAGAAAGGATTAAAAGCTCAACCCCTCCTTTCCTCTCTTCTGAAGTTATAAAAGTGTTTTCAAAAGCTGCCCATTCCCCCAGTTAGTTACTTTCCCCTGTGGGGCTGCTTCCACAGCACAAAAATACCCTGCAAACCCCAATTCTTGGTTTAGCCCACCTACCTCTCTGTCCCCCAAAACTTGTTACTCTTTTGCCAGTGCTGCCCTGTACACTTCACCTATCCCTCTCTTGCTCCCCATATCCCATGTTCTGGCTCCCTGTCCTCTTCTCTACCTCCCTCTGTCCTTCCTCCTCCTTTCTTCTTCCCTCTTTTCCTGCTGTCCTGCTGCCTTTGGGCACTGAGCCTTGTAGCCAGCTCATTGCCAGGATTTCTGATGTGCATGAAGGAACAAACCTTTGCTGCCTCCTTTGCATTCCTGGATGTGTTTCCAGACCCTGGGCTTCAGACTGACTGGCTGTAGTTAGGTCCAGGAGAGATGATGATGTGCTGTGGGGCTGGGGTGGTGACCCCCTGTTCCTCATAGGCTCCAGCTGTGGGCTGGGGCAGCCCATGTGGGACCCATGAGGCAAGGATGGGCTGGGCCAAGGTTTTATAAAGGCCACAGGTGGGCCTGGGCTGGAGCAGCACCAGGTGCAGCTGGTGAGGCTGAGGATGGGGCTGGTCCTGCTGTGCCAAGGGGCTCTAGCTGGGGAGAGGGCTGCCTGGGCACTCCTGCCTTCAGGAGCTGGCTGAGGAGTGAAAGGAAGGGGGTTTCACAGGCAGCTGCTTCCAGCAATGAACAGCTTATCCTTGAGCAAGGAAGGATCCCTCCCAGATATCACCAACAGAGCACACCACCAGCACGAGGTGTCAGGATATCAGCGCCTCTGTCAGCTGCAGC
This sequence comes from Morus bassanus, assembly GCA_031468815.1. Classification (NCBI taxonomy): domain Eukaryota; kingdom Metazoa; phylum Chordata; class Aves; order Suliformes; family Sulidae; genus Morus; species Morus bassanus. Next base: position 38,928 of record CM062574.1, on the reverse strand, counting down.
GTGAGCCCCTGTGCGTCTGGGAAGCCTGGTGGGAGAGGAGTGTCAAGGCACCTGTCACCTACTCCTGGGGGGGTGAGGTTTGGGCAGCCAGCACTGTGGAGGAGGAAGGGGCAGAGGCAGAGAGAGAAACCTCAGGACTGCAAGGGCATCTTGCCCACAACAGGAGCTGTGGTGAGTCACACGTCTCCTCACATGCATCTGGGCCTGTCCCCGCTATGCTTTTCCCAGTCTCTGCCTGCCTCCTTGCCTGTCCCTGCGTCTGCCTCCCTTTTGGGCTGACCAGCTCCCCGAAGCTTTTTGCTCTTCTGTCAACACTGCCCTGTATCCCCTCGCCTTCTACATTTCCTTTCTATGCCTCTCCCTTTTTGGTTACCCACCTGCTATTATTTTGTTCTTCTCACACTGCCTTCTTCCCCCTTGATCATGAAAATTGCATTTCTAAAAGTCTCCCTCTACCCTGTGACCTATCTGTTTTCAGCAACTCCCTCTGCTCTGCACCCAGTCCATCTTCCAATGTCCTTTCCCTGTGGCCATCTACCCAGCTCCCTCTCTTGATAACTAACTTACTTATTACCTATGTGGCCAGAACCCTGTTGCTTTCTAAATTTTCTCTCTATGTCTGTGTTTATCCAGTTCCCCATCCATGTTTATTTCTCCCTGCCTGTCCTCTGCTTCATCACTTCTTAAATTTTGTTTCAATGTCTTAATTTATTTAGTTTGTAGACCCTATTTTTTTTCCTGTCCATCCCTTACCCCATCGCTTTTAAAATTCTCTTTCTAGGCCTACTTTTATTAAGCTGCCAATCCCTATTTTTAATGGTTTGTTGTTGGTCATGCACACAGTTGCTTTTAAAATTCTTAAGTTCACTGTCCCTATTTTTTTTCTTATCATCAATACGGCTGGAAAAGACCTCCAAGATCATCATCAAGTCCAACTGTCAACCCAACACCACCATGCCTCCTAAAGCACATCCCAAAGTGCCACATCTACATATTTTTTTTGAACACCTCCAGGGATGGTGACTCTTTCAGTAAAGAAATTTTTCCTAATATCCAATCTAAACATCCCCTGACACAACTTGATGCCATTTCCTGTCATCCTATCGCTAGCTACTGGGGAGAAGGAACCAATACCCAACTCACTACAAGCTCCTTTTGGCCTCCTCTTCTCCAGACTAAACCAACCCCAGTTCCCTCAGCTGCTCTTCATAAGGCTTGTTCTCCAGACCATTCACCAGCTTCCTTGCCCTTTTCTGAACAGGCTCCAACAACTCAATGTCCTTCTTGTACTGAAGGGCCCAAAATGGAACATGATACTTGAGGTGTGGCCTCGCCAGTGCTGAGTACAGGGGTACGCTCGCTTCCCTACTCCTGCTGGTCACCCTATTCCTGATACAAACCAGGATGCTGTTGGCCTTCTCAGTGACCCAGGCATGCTGCTGGCTCACATTCAGCTGGCCATCAACCAGCACCCCCAGGTCCTTCTCTGCCAGGCAGCTTTCCAGCCACTCTTCCCCAAGCCTTTAGCATTGTGTGGACTTGTTGTGACCCGAGTGCAGGACCTGGCCCTTGGCCTTGTTACACCTCATACAGTTGACCTCAGCCCATGGGTGCAGCCTGTCCAGATCCCTCTGCAGAGCCTTTCTACCATCTAGCAGATCAACACTTACTTATGCCCAACTTGGTGTCATCTGCAAACTTATTAAGGGTGCACTCAATCCCCTAATCCAGATTGTTGCTAAAGATATGAAACAAGACCAGACCCAAAACTGACCCATGGGGAACACTGCTCATGACATGCCACCAAATGGATTTAGCTCCATTCACCACAACTCTCTGGGTTCAGCCATCCAGCCAGTTTTGTACCCGGCAAAGAGTATACCTGTCTAAGCCATGAGCCGCCAGCTTCTCTAGGAGAATGCTGTGGGAGACAGTGTCGAAGGCTTTACTGAAGTTCAGGTACATAACATTTGCAGCCTTTCCCTCATCTAGTAGGTGGGTCACCTGGTCATAGAAGGAGACCAGGTTGGTAAGGCAGGACCTGCTTTTCATAAACCTATGCTGGCTGGGCCTGATCCCCTGATTGTCCCCTACATGCCTGGTGAGTGTGCTCAAGATGAACCGCTCTGTAATCATCCCCGGTACTGAGGTCAGGCTGATTGCCCTGTAGGTCCTCTGATCCTCCTTCTGGCATCACATATCACATTGGCAAGCCTTCGGTCATCTGGGACCTCCCCTGTGAACCGGGACTGCTGATAAATGATTGAGTGGTTCAGCAAGCTCCTCTGCCAGCTCCCTCAGTACTCTCAGGCTGATTCTGTCTGGCCCCATAGACTTGTGAGCATCCAGGTGGCAGACCAGGTCATAAACTGCTTCCTCCTGGATTACCGGGGGGGTTTATTTCGCTCTCTGTCCCTACCTTCCAGCTCAGGGGGCTTAATACCCTGGGAATAACTGGTCTGACTACTAGAGACTGAGGCAAAGGTGGCAACAAGTACATCAGCCTTTTACTCATCCTTGGTGGCAGTGTTCCCCCCACTGCATCCAACAGAGGGTGGAGATTCTCCTTGGCTCTTTGTTTACATATTTGTAAAAACATTTTTTGTTATCATCTCCACCAACTGTGGCTGGGTTACATTGTAGCTGCAGTTTTGCGGTCCTAATTTTCTCTCTGCAAGACCTAACAAGGTCTCTGTACTCTTCTTGAGTTGCCTGCCCTGTCTTGCAAAAGCTGTAAACCCTTCTCTTTTTCCCTGAGACACAGCAAAATCTCCCCATTCAGCCAGGCTGGTTGTCTTCTCGGCTGGTTCATCTTATAGCACACGGGGACAACCTGCTCCTGCACCTTCAAGACTTCCTTCTAGAAGAATGCCCAGCCTTCCTGGACCCCTTTGCCTGTCATGAATTCCTCCCAAGGGACCCTCTTTCAACCAGCATCCTGAAGAGTCCAAACCCTGCCCTCCACACGTCCACAGTAGCAGTTTTGTTGGCCCCACCCTTACTTTGCCAACAATCGGGAATTCCATCATTTCACAGTTGCTAAGCCCAAGATGGCTTCCGACAGCCACATCTCCTACCAGTCCTTCTCTGTAAAGAGCAGGTCGAGCAAGGCACCTCCCCCAGTAGGCTCACTCACCAGCTTTGTCAGGAAGTTATCTTCCACATGCTCCAGGAACCTCCTAGACAGTTTCTCTCTGCTGCGTTTTATTTCCAGCAGACATCCGGTAAGTTCAAGTCCCCCATGAGAACAAGGGCTAGTGATCGTGATAGTTCTGCCAGCCACTTGTAGAATGCTCGATTTACCTCTTCATCATGCCTGGGTGGTCTACAGCAGACCCCCCAGCAGGATATCTGCCTTGTTGGCCTTCTCCCCCATTCTTACCTATAAGCACTCGACCTTATCGTCACAATCATTGAGCTCTATACAATCAAAACACTCCCTAACATACAGAGCCAACCCACCACCTCTCCTTCCTTGCCTATCCCTTCCAAAGAGCTTATAGCCATCCAACAGTGCAGTCCAGTCATAAGAGTCATACCACCACCTCTCTGCAATGGCAACTAAGTCATAGCTATCCTGCTGCACAACACCTTCCACCTCCTCCCATTCAGCGCCTGTGCTGCATGCATCTGCGTAGACGCACTCAAGCTGGGATATCGATTTCACTCCCGAGATCAGTGTGCTGCCCCCTAGGCTGCTCTTTACTGAGGCTGGCTATGTCCCCTCCCCACTTCAAATCTTGTTTAAAGCCCTCTTCATGAGCCCTGCCAACTCACAAGCAAGAATCCTTTTCCCCCTTTAAGATAGCTTAACTCCCTATTCAATCCCTTTTCATTTTTTCCCCCTTATTATCCTAACCGCTGTTGCTTTTATAATTGTCTTTTTGCCTACTTTTATCCCGTTCGCTGTGTTAGTTTGTTGATTTTCAGCTCTTTTATTAGTGCCCTCACTTTTTAAAATGTCTTTTAATGTGTCCATTTTAATTTAATTTTTTTCCTTTACTTTCAGAGTATTTCTGTTCTGTCTTTCCTGTCTGTCGCTTAACACGTCGCTTTTAAATTTTCTTTCTACGTCCGCTTTTCTCCAGGTCACAGTCTTTATATTTTGCTCTTGGTTGCATTTCCGTAGCAACCTCACTTTTTGAGTTATCTGTCTATGTGTGTTAATTTAGTCTGCTGTCCCTATTTTTTAATTCTTTCCTCTCTTCATCCTTTGCATTGTCAAATTTTGTTTGTGTTTATTTTTATCAAACTCCCCATCCCTGTATTACTTTCCTGTCATGTACCCCACCGCTTTTAAAATGTACTCGCTGCATCTGCATTTACTTTGCTGTCCCTACTTCTTAATATTTTTCCTCTCTTGATCCCATGGCTTTACAAGTTTCTCTATGTGTATTTTTATTGAGTTCTTGGCTCTATTTTTCATCTTTGGCTCTCTTTATCCCCATCATTTTTAAAATTTCATTTCTTTGTTTCTACCTAGTTCCCTGACTTTTTTTCTTTATTTCCCTCATCCCTGTTGATTTTAATGTTTTCTGTGTCTCATTTTCTTGCAGTCCTTTACACCTTTGCTTTCTATGTCTGCATTTTAGTTTGTCGTCTTTATTTTTCAGTTGTTTTCTTTTTTAAATGCCCTTTCTTTGTCTACCTCTATTACATTCACTGTCTTTAATTGTTTCTCACCTTTCCTTAGTGCTGCCTCTTTTTAAATTTTCTGAGCCTACTTGTATCAAGTCCCCATCCCTCTATTTTAATTCTTTCTTACGTTTCCATCTTAGAACACCATCCCTATTTCTTTTCCCTTTATTTTCTTAATCCTGTCACTTTTAATATGTTCTTCCTACATCTACTTTTAACCCCTTCTAGTTTCTATTTCTTAATTCTTTCCTGTCATGAACCACGTTGCTTTTTAAATTTTCTATGTCTTACCTTATCTAGTTAACTTACCCTATTTTTCAGTTTAACTCTCCATTCTTTTCATCTTGAAGTTTTGTTTGTAGGAGTACTTTTGGCTCATTTTTTGTCTGTCTTACACTTTTTCCTGTTTCCTGTATCGTGCTGCTTTTAACATTTTTGTTCTATGTCTACTTTTATCAAGATTGCTCTGTTTTCTAGTTGTTTCCTGTCTGTCTTGTACCCAGTCGCTTTTAAATTTTCTTTCCTCATCTCTTTATATCCAGTTTGCCTTCTTTATTTTTTAATTCTTTCTTGCCTGTTGCGTACCCGGTCGCTTTTAAATTTTCTTTCCTTATCTCTTTATATCCAGTTTGCCTTCTTTATTTTTTAATTCTTTCTTGCCTGTTGTGTACCCAGTCATTTTTAAAATTTTCTTTCTATGTCTACTTGTAACAAGATGTCTAACCCTACGTTTCATCTTATTTCTTGTCTGTCCTGTCAGGGTGCTTTTACTTTTTTTCTACATCTACCTTTATCCAGGTCACGGTCTTTTTTTTTCTTTCATTCTAGTCTGTGCATAACCTGTCACTTCTTAAATTTTGTTTTTATGTCTTTAGTTTGCTGTTCCTGTTTTTTTAAATTGTTCCTTTATTGCGTTAATCTTCTTGTTTTTTAGTATGTTCTTTTACATCCACTGTTATCTAGTTCCCATCTCTCTTTTTTAATTCTTTGTCTGTGGGTACTCCCTCAATTAGTCATTTTTCTTTCTATGCCTCCACTTAGTTTGCTGTCCCTTAGCTTTAAGTTTTTCCTCCTCAAATTTTTGAATATTTTTTCTTCTTGCATCTCAACCCAAGGCTTTAGAGGGTCTCCTTAGCATGCTTTTATCTCTGAAGCATAATTTTCCCCCCTCTCAGTTTGTCAGAACATCTCCTTAGGTCATCCCTCTTTCTCAGGGCAATCTTTTTGTCCTCTCCTCCATCTCGCTTGCCTCCGATGGGTCAGCATCACCCTCAGGACATCTGTAGTCTGTTCGGATCCCCTCCCGAGTACCCTGGCACCCTCGAGCCTTATTCAGTCTCTCCGGCCATCTCGGCGTCCCTCCGTTACTGTCACAATACTTTCTGCAAGCGTCCTTGCCTTCCGTGGCCATCCTTTAGTTCCGCAGCAGGCTTTGTATCTTTCTTATTCAGAGACAACTCTTCCTCAGGCTTTCATTTTGCCCTAGAGCACTCTTACTTTCCCTCCGCCGTGTCAGATGAATCCATTTGGCCCTCGGTTCCCTGAGGACATCTCGATTCTGAACAGTTCCCTTCCCAAGTACCTCATTCTGTCAGCAATCCTTCATTTGTCTCTAAGTCCACATTCCCCCTGCCCTCTCGTTTTCGTCACGATGACTGCGGAGACCGTCCTTGTGCACCACAGCACCCTTTGAGCTCCGCAGCCCTCTGTGCATCTCATATTCAGACAATCCTTCTTCGGGCTTTCTCTGAGCCCCAGAGCTCTCTTACTTTATTAACTGACTTTGAGGATGTCTCCATTCTGTTGCTCATCCCCTGAGGATGTCCGTACATTGTTGGGACACCTTGAGTTTTGCATCGCATCCCAGAGCCTCCTTCTCTCTCTTTTGCTCCTCCCTTCTCCCATCATTGCAACTCCTGAGGCCATCATTGCGGCCCACCACCATATTTTGGCTCCATAGCCCGCTTTGCACCCTTCTCGCTCCCCGGCGACCTTTCCCAATGCCACCTTTTGTCTCTAGAGCACTCACGTCATCGTCTATGCTACCTAGGGTTCCTCTGTTCAGTGCCTGGTCCCCTCATGAAATCTGTAGTCTGTTCAAATCCCCTCTGGACTTCTTCATGTCCCTAGGCATTCTTTTGTCTGTTCGTCTCGGAACCCCTGCGCTACTGTCTCAATGCCTCCTGAGGTTTTTGACATTCTCCACGGCATGCTTTTAGCTTTGTAAGCCCCCTTTGGAGTCATTCTGTTGCAGTCATAACTCTCCCGAGGTCTCTGTTCCCAGAAAATAGCATTCTTTTTTGTTCTAAGCCATCTAGAATGCCTCCCCAAGACCTTCCTTGTGCTCTACAGGATTTTGGTAGGACTTTGCCTTCCTTTCGATCTGTTATCCCTCCGAGCCTTTTGTGACACCTCTGGTCCCAGTCGCCATGCCTCCCGAGACATCCTTTGCATCCCACAGCCCCATTTTAGCTCACTAGCAGACTTTGAGCCTCTCTAGTTACGTCCAAACGCAGTCCTCGGGTTTGCTTGCGCCTCAGAGCACTCTGATTCTGTCTGCCATCTAGGGTACCTCCACTCGGTCCCCGACCTCCTGAGGAGATCTGTACTCTGGTCACGCATCCTCCAGACTTATTCCTGCACTCATTCTGTCCTCTCTTCCTTCTATTCGTGCCTCTGTTTGTTCCCTGGCTCTCTAGTGACACATTTACTGAGCTCAGAGCCCCTCTGAATCCAATTGTCACATCCCCAAATGTTTTAACGTCTCTCTGCCTCCCTTGGGACTTTTTTTCTCCCAGTCACAATGCCTCCCAAGACCTTCCTCAGGCTCTATATCCACCTTGTAGTGCTTTGAGCCACAGAGCGCTCATTTGTTCCTCTACGATATCTAGGATTCCCCTGTTCAGTCCTCGACTACCTGAGACCATCTGTACTCTGCTGAGGTGATCTCTCCCAAGTTCCTCCTCGTTGTCCCAAGCCGCCTTTTGTCTACCAGCCCCCTTCAACAACCCTCTCCTCACAGTCACAGTGGCTCCTGAGACCTTCCTCATTCTCCACAGCACCTTGCAGCACTTGATCTCCCTTGCTGTCTTTCTCATCGCATCAGAGCCTCCCGTCTCTTTGCTACGCAGCGCTCCTTTATTTTTCTCTGCCATCGAGGGCTTCTCCGTTCCGTACTTGTGTCACTCGGTCATCTCTCATTCACATAGACACCCTCCTGAGATTCCAAGGCCCTCGCTGTGTCTCCAAGCCTTCTTTTCTAAGCCTGCCCCCTCTTAATAGTTCTACTCTCTATAACAATGTCATCCCTACTCTCTATAACAATGTCATCCCTACTCTCTATAACAATGTCATCCCTACTCTCTATAACAATGTCATCCCTACTCTCTATAACAATGTCATCCCTACTCTCTATAACAATGTCATCCCTACTCTCTATAACAATGTCATCCCTACTCTCTATAACAATGTCATCCCTACTCTCTATAACAATGTCATCCCTACTCTCTATAACAATGTCATCCCTACTCTCTATAACAATGTCATCCCTACTCTCTATAACAATGTCATCCCTACTCTCTATAACAATGTCATCCCTACTCTCTATAACAATGTCATCCCTACTCTCTATAACAATGTCATCCCTACTCTCTATAACAATGTCATCCCTACTCTCTATAACAATGTCATCCCTACTCTCTATAACAATGTCATCCCTACTCTCTATAACAATGTCATCCCTACTCTCTATAACAATGTCATCCCTACTCTCTATAACAATGTCATCCCTACTCTCTATAACAATGTCATCCCTACTCTCTATAACAATGTCATCCCTACTCTCTATAACAATGTCATCCCTACTCTCTATAACAATGTCATCCCTACTCTCTATAACAATGTCATCCCTACTCTCTATAACAATGTCATCCCTACTCTCTATAACAATGTCATCCCTACTCTCTATAACAATGTCATCCCTACTCTCTATAACAATGTCATCCCTACTCTCTATAACAATGTCATCCCTACTCTCTATAACAATGTCATCCCTACTCTCTATAACAATGTCATCCCTACTCTCTATAACAATGTCATCCCTACTCTCTATAACAATGTCATCCCTACTCTCTATAACAATGTCATCCCTACTCTCTATAACAATGTCATCCCTACTCTCTATAACAATGTCATCCCTACTCTCTATAACAATGTCATCCCTACTCTCTATAACAATGTCATCCCTACTCTCTATAACAATGTCATCCCTACTCTCTATAACAATGTCATCCCTACTCTCTATAACAATGTCATCCCTACTCTCTATAACAATGTCATCCCTACTCTCTATAACAATGTCATCCCTACTCTCTATAACAATGTCATCCCTACTCTCTATAACAATGTCATCCCTACTCTCTATAACAATGTCATCCCTACTCTCTATAACAATGTCATCCCTACTCTCTATAACAATGTCATCCCTACTCTCTATAACAATGTCATCCCTACTCTCTATAACAATGTCATCCCTACTCTCTATAACAATGTCATCCCTACTCTCTATAACAATGTCATCCCTACTCTCTATAACAATGTCATCCCTACTCTCTATAACAATGTCATCCCTACTCTCTATAACAATGTCATCCCTACTCTCTATAACAATGTCATCCCTACTCTCTATAACAATGTCATCCCTACTCTCTATAACAATGTCATCCCTACTCTCTATAACAATGTCATCCCTACTCTCTATAACAATGTCATCCCTACTCTCTATAACAATGTCATCCCTACTCTCTATAACAATGTCATCCCTACTCTCTATAACAATGTCATCCCTACTCTCTATAACAATGTCATCCCTACTCTCTATAACAATGTCATCCCTACTCTCTATAACAATGTCATCCCTACTCTCTATAACAATGTCATCCCTACTCTCTATAACAATGTCATCCCTACTCTCTATAACAATGTCATCCCTACTCTCTATAACAATGTCATCCCTACTCTCTATAACAATGTCATCCCTACTCTCTATAACAATGTCATCCCTACTCTCTATAACAATGTCATCCCTACTCTCTATAACAATGTCATCCCTACTCTCTATAACAATGTCATCCCTACTCTCTATAACAATGTCATCCCTACTCTCTATAACAATGTCATCCCTACTCTCTATAACAATGTCATCCCTACTCTCTATAACAATGTCATCCCTACTCTCTATAACAATGTCATCCCTACTCTCTATAACAATGTCATCCCTACTCTCTATAACAATGTCATCCCTACTCTCTATAACAATGTCATCCCTACTCTCTATAACAATGTCATCCCTACTCTCTATAACAATGTCATCCCTACTCTCTATAACAATGTCATCCCTACTCTCTATAACAATGTCATCCCTACTCTCTATAACAATGTCATCCCTACTCTCTATAACAATGTCATCCCTACTCTCTATAACAATGTCATCCCTACTCTCTATAACAATGTCATCCCTACTCTCTATAACAATGTCATCCCTACTCTCTATAACAATGTCATCCCTACTCTCTATAACAATGTCATCCCTACTCTCTATAACAATGTCATCCCTACTCTCTATAACAATGTCATCCCTACTCTCTATAACAATGTCATCCCTACTCTCTATAACAATGTCATCCCTACTCTCTATAACAATGTCATCCCTACTCTCTATAACAATGTCATCCCTACTCTCTATAACAATGTCATCCAAGTCCTTTCTTGTAGTCCAGAGCACTCTCGTAGCACTTTAGCTCCCTATATGCAGATTTTTTGTGCTCTTTAGAGCGCTCTTACTCTTTGCCATTTAAGATGCTTCATTCAGCCCCCAGCCCCCTGACAGCATCTGCGCTCTGCTGAAATCCCCCTCGGAGTTCCTCCTTGTTGTCTCTGAAGCTTCTTTGGTCTCTCGGCCCCCCTCAGGACATCTCTGCTCCCTTTGCAGAGTTTTTGTCAGACATTCCCTATGGTCCAGAGCTCTCTTCTAGCTTGAGAAGGCACTTTGCATCCCTCTTCACCCCTTAGCCCCCCTCCTGAGTCTGAATTTGTTACCCCAATCAGTCTTTTTGTCCTCTCAACTCTTTGCACCCCCCCCCCATTCAGTCCCCGGTCCCCCAAGGATATATGTACTTTGTTCACTTCCCTTTTGAACTTCTTGAATTCCTCAGACTACTGTAGTTCTTCTGGCCCCTTTGAGACAGCTCCTATCCCTGTAACAATACCTTTTGTTCCACCAGAGCCTTTCCCAAAGCCATCTTTGTACTCAAGAGCAATTTATTTGTTTTCTCTCTTATAGGATGTTTCTATTTGGTGTCTGGTATCCCAAAGATGTGTATCATTGGCTCAGATCTCCTCTTGAGTTTTTTTGAGAATTATTAGCCTTGATGTCTTTTTATCAATACATGTCTTGATGCACTTGTTCTACTTTCCATTTATTTTTTTCCTAGCAATTTAGGTGTTAATTCAGATGCTTCATACAGCTTCTGATGTTACTCCTGTGTTCTCCTTTTTTCTTATTTTATGTCCTTTAGGACCGATCTTATTCTGTTTATAGAGTCAGAGAACATCAAGGTGACTCTGAATCGTGATTTACAATCAATAATTTATTTTACAACTAGCAATATTTGTGAGAAGAGGTTCCTAGGGAATCTAATTTCATCTTGTTATTTGGTGCTATCTAAAATGTAGATAGCATGGGTACTTTTGCTATACATGAAGCGTAATTCTATAGCATTTCTTTTTAAAGCACAGTAAAGCACACAGTTACCAGTAATAATAACATTATTGCATTTAATGAGCTGGTCTACTACATTGTTTAGTATGACATGTATCTTTTTCTATCTACATGCTAGTAAAATGAATTTCAATTTCTTACCTGGTGATATTGCTGATGAAATAAATGTCATTTTACTAGAAGAACTGCTGTTGCTATTTTCATTGTGTGCCCACTGTCTTTGCTCACTTTCTTCTACACCATGAACTTCAAGCAGGTGGTAAAGCTTCCTGCTGCTTTTCTGGCTGCCTTTATACTCTCTGAGGGTTGACCCCTCCCCTTTCCCAGGTGATTGTGGGAATGGTGGTGGGCGGGGACCGGGGTATATGAGCCACAGCCTGTGCTCAGGGAGCTCATTCTTGTTCAGGCTTTTTAGGGTGATGGTGTTTTGGGATTCCTTCAGCTGACCGTAGCTATTGAGTTGTTTAAGCTTTTTGCCTAAAGAAGGAGATGTATTTGTTTGAGGTAAGGAGTTCAGAACTTGCTAAGCTTGAGTAGTATTTATATTAGAAAGATCACTTCTACCAACTTTACTTTTTTTTTTTTCTATGTAACATTGTTTTGGGGTTTTAAGGAGCAAGATGGTTTTAATGGTATGGTGTTCTGTTTGTGTTTCTCTTTGGCTTTGCAGGTTCTGTGTGGGTTGCCTTTGGACTTGAATGAGCTTTTGAGGGGAGCTGGGGCACAGAGAGGAGGAGCATGGAGCCAATGACTTCTGGCAAGTGCAATGGTAAGCTATCATGTGTTAGGGTATTTCTAGGGGCCACCAGCAATGAGAAGTGTGAAATTCCACAATTAACATTGAGCAGGTGGGCCATGTTGTGGTATAGGTCTATGTTGACAGATGTCATGCTGACTGACAGTAGTGTCAGTTGTGTGTGGATCCTGGGTTTGTGCTGTGGTTTTTTTTTCAGATAATGAAGTATCTGGCTATTGCAGGACTGATCCGGTTGGCAGCCTGTGTGTGTTTGCTTTTGGAAGAACACCCTGACTGAGGTTTTTGGTCCTTGGAAAGCTAATGTTGAGGTATTGGTGTTGGGGAAGGAGGGAAGAAGATTGGCAGAGTAGGAAGGGGTTTTAAAGACAGTGTAGGGGAGAGGGTTGTACAGTACCCAGTCCTCTTTGGCAGGTTAAGGGAGCAGGTTCTAGGCTGTGCGTGGTGTTGGGTAGCTTGTGTGGTCTGTGTTTCAGACCTTTCTTGGGTCTCAATGTTCTTTGCTTTCTGGCAGCAAGGCATGTGTCTGGGGCACCATCCCTAGGGCCTGGCAATGCCTTAATTGTGGGCGCAGGGCTAGTCAGGTGCTTTTATTTTTGGCATCACAAGCTTCTAGTGTGGATCAGTCAGGCATCTTGAAAGTTTCTGGACAGCGCTCTTGTGCAGCATTGTTCCCAGTTGTGAACAGCTCTGTTATCTCAGTGCCCATTTTCAGGGCGTGGCATTTCTTCCCTGCATCCTTAAGTTCCTAGGTCTTGAAGCCGGGCTGCTTGTGCATCCATCTTCTCCATTTGGAGAGCAGCTCCTTGTCACGGGCCGTGATGCTCTGCTCTTTTCCTGGGGTTGCCTTAGGGACTCCTCACAACACCGTCAGGGTCCCGCAGGTGTTCTTGCCCGACAGGCTCTTCTGTCCGGTTGTCGTTGTTCTTGCCGAGAGTTTTCTGTCATCTTTGAGGCGCTTTGTTTGTAGTGTTCTCTGTAGGGTTGGTTTGTGCCTGTGTGTGTGTTTGGCTTGGAGCTGCCCTGCCTGGGGTTGTAGAGGCAGGGGGAGGTGGCCTAGGGATGGGAGCCCATGGTTCATCTGTTGATATGCCTGGGCTGTTGGGGCAAAGATCATACACTTGTTCTGGCCTGAGCGGCTGTCAGCAGTGGGTGCAGACAGTGATTTCCATACTGTTTTGTGGGTGTTGAGGGGATGATGGCAGCTGTGTGGGGGTGGGAGCTAGAGTGCTAGCTGAGCAGAGTGCATCTCAAAGCTGTTCAAGCTTGTACATGTAGGGCTTATTCTTAGATTGGATGTATTTTTTCTAATTGCAGGCTGTAGTTGGCCTGTAGATAGTATTCCTATAAGATACCAAATCCTTTGGAGTCAATAAGGTATTATTGTGCATACAGGTGACTTGTTTGGCATTGTTCTTGCAGATGCTGAGGGATGAGATGTCCAGTGTGATGGAGGAGAGCTCTGGGCAGTGCTCTAAGAGGGGCAGTTGGGGTGTTGTATGGAGAGGGAAGATGTGACTGATAGCTATATGACTCGATTACTGTATTTCTCCTGTTCTTTGGACTTAAAGGTGTAAAGTGATGAGCCAAGTGGGATGTGGGCGCTGGCAGTGATTCAGGCAAGTTGAGAGGAGATTTGTGGGCTGAAGTACTGGTTCTTTTTGAGGTGTTGTGTTGCTGCCTGAGTTGTAGGCAACTCATGGTGTTTGGGTGTTACAGGTGGTTGGTGGGCCTCCACGTGGCAAGCGGTCCTGACTGTCGGAATATTTGTTGAGGTAATGGAGTATGTGATGGGGATTGGTGTGGGCTGGCTGCAGTCTGTCAGCGGGTGCCTTTTTGCTTGGGTTTTTGCAGGTGCTTCACAGAGGCTTCAGAGGGGAGACTGCACATGCTGATGAGAGGTCTGAAAAGGTGAGGCGGTTGCAGGCCAGGCTGTTGTTGAATAGCAAGGTGTTCTACGGCAAGTCATTTGAAGCATTTCTCTTTGGTTTTGCAGGTTCTGTGCTGGCTGCCTTTGGAACTGGATGAGCATTTGAGGTGAGCTGGGGTGCATAGAGAGGATGGGTGGAGCCAATGATTTCTCACAACTGCACTGGTAAGTTTGTGTCTTACGGTATCTTTAGGGGCTGCGAGCAATGAAAACTGCCGAAGTCCAGGATCGGCATGGAGGAGGTGAGCGGAATGCCAGGGTGCGTGTGAGGTGGGGGCTGTTGCAGGATAGGTCTGTGTTGACAGATGTGATGATGATCGACAGCCCTGTTAATTGTGGGTTTTTGCCTCCTTTTCTGATGAAGAGGCACCTGGATACTGCATGACTGACCCAGTGGGCTGAACATGTGCTCTTTCTTCTAGATGCACAGATCAACTGAGAGTCTTGGCCCTGTGAAAGATAAGTTGCAGCAACGGTGCTGAGGAAGGGGTTGGGGAGGGAGAGGACAAGATTATCCTTGGCAGGAAGGGGTTTTATAGATAACATAGGGACAGGGCTGTCCAGGAACCAGTCCTCTTTGTGGTAGGTTAAGGGAGCAGGCTCATCTTCAGCGTGAGGGTAGCATGTGCTGGGCAGGACGGTTCCAGGCTGTCTATGTTGTGTAGTGTTTGTGGTCTGTGTTCTATGTCTTAGATCTTTGTCAGATCCTGATGGTCTCTTTGCTCTCAGGGAGCAAGGCGTGTGCCTAGGGCAATGATGCTAGGGCTTGGAAAGGCCCTAATTGTGGGCCCAGTGCTCATCAGGTGTTTCTTTTTTTGGTGTCACAAGCTGGAAACTTGGATTGGTTGGCATCTCAGAAGTTTCTGGATGGTGGTCTTGTGTAGTGTTGCTCTCAGCTGTGTGAACAGCTCTGCTCTGTAGCTGTCCTCTTTCAGGGCTTGGCATTTCTTCCCTGCATCCTTAAGTTCTTAGGTCTTCAAGCCGGGCTGCTTGCACATCTCTGTTCTCTTTGGAGAGAAACTAGTTGTCAGGGCTGTGAGGCTCACCTTGTTTTCTGGCATTGCCCTAGGGTGTCTTCACATCACTGTCGGGCGTCAGGTCTAGTTGCCAGATGGGTGTTTCCATCCAGGTGTCTTCCTTGTTGCCAAGAGTTTCTTCTTGTCCTTGTGATGCGTTGTTTGGAGCGTTCCATGTAGTGTTCATCTGTGCCTCTGTGTGTTTGGCTTGGGGCCACCCTGCCTGGGGGTGTAGAGTCAGGGGGAGGTGGCCTAGGGATGAGAGCCTCTGGTTCATCAGTTGCTATGCCTGGGCTGTTGGGGCAAAGGTTGTACAGTCATTTTGGCTTGAGTGGGTGTCAGCAGTGGGTGCAGACAGCAATTGCTGTACTGTTTTGTGGGTGCTGAGGGGCTCATGGCAGCTGTGTGGGAGAGGCAGCTAGAGTGCTGGCTGAGCAGTTTGCATCTCACAGGAGTTCAAGCTTGCTTGTGCATAGGGCTTAGTGTTAGACTGAATGTGTTTCTTTTAATGGCAGGCTGTTGTTGGGCCGTAGATGGTATTCCTATATAGTACTGAATTCTCTGGAGTCATTAGGTATTGTTGTGCATCCAGGTGAATTGCTGGGTGTTGTTTTTGCAGATGCTGAGGGATGAGGCCTGCAGGACAATGGAGGAGACCTCAGAAGAGCGCTCTAAGAAGTTGAGTAGGGGTGTGGTATACAGAGGGAAGATGTGCCTATTGGCTCTGAGTTGATTACAGTATATTTCTTCTTTAGTCTTACAGGTGTAAAGCGGTGAGCCAAGCAGGATGTGGGCACCTGAGGTGAGCCGGGTAAGTGGGTGGCGATTGGTGGGCTACAGTTACAGTATCTTCTGTAGTGTTGTATTGCTGGTGAAGTTATAGGCACCCCATGTTGTTTGGTTGTTACGGAGGGGTGGGCGAGCCTGAAGGTGGCTAGTGGAGGTGATGGAGGCCAGGCTGGCTAGCTGTGGAGGTAATGGAGTGTGAGCTGGAGATTGGTGTGGGCTGGCCGCAGTATCTCAGCGGGTGCCTCTTTGCTTGGGTTTTTGCAGGTGCTCCACAGAAGCTTCAACGGGCAGATGCTGAATGCTGATGTAACATCTGAAAAGGTGTGGCAGTTGCAGGCCAGGCTGGCTGTAGTAGCAAGGTGTTTTATAGCAAGTGAGCTGAAGCATTTCTCTTTGGATTTGCAGGTTCTGTGCTGGCTGCCTTGGCATCAGATGAGTGTTTGAGGTGAGCTGGGGCACAAAGTGGAGGAGCTTGGACCTAATGATTACTTGCAAGTGCACTGGTCACTTCGTCTTATGGTATCTGTGATGGCCGAGAGCGATGACCACAATCCAAGCGTGGAATGGGCATGGAGCAGGTGAGAGGAACGCCTGGGTGCGTCTAAGGTGGGGGATGTTGCGGGAAAGCTCTGTGTTGACAGATACGATGCTGACTGACAGCACTGTGTGTGGGTTGTGGGTTTTTGTTATTTCTTTTTCAGATAATCGAGAGGCCCTTGGATCTAGTGGACTTAGTGTGTGCTTTTTCTTCTGCAAGGATATATTGACTGAAATTCTCAGCCCTCTGAAAGCTATGTTGAGGCAGCGGTGCTGGGGAAGGGGTTGGGGGAGGGGACAAGTTTGGCCAGGGTAGGAAGGGGTTTTAAAGATGGTGTAGGGGACAGGGCTGTCCAGGAACCAAAGCCCTTTGGGCAGGCAAAGGGAGAAGGTTCCTCTTCAGTGTGAGGGTAGGGTGTGCTGGGCAGGGCAGTTCCAGGTTGTGTGTTGTGTAATTTGTGTGGTCTGTGTTGTGTCTGAGACTTTCTTCGGGTCTCAGTGGTCTCTTTGCTCTTGAGGAGCAGGGCACATGCATCGGACACCATCCCTAGGGCTTGGCAATGCCCTAATTGTGGGCACAGTGCCCATTAGGTGCCGCTGCTTCTTGCATTACCACTTGAGAGCGTGGATTAGTCAGCCACCTCAGAAATTTGTAGACGGTGGTCTTGTGCGGCATCATTCCTGGCTGCCTGAGCAGCTCTGTTCTCCCGGTGCCCGTTTTCAGGGTGTGGCATTTCTTCCCTGCATCCTTAAGTTCTTGGGTCTTGAGTCCGGGCTGCTTGCACATCAATCTTCTGTTTGGAGAGCAGCTTCTTGTCACGGGCCATGATGCTCTGCTCTTTTTCTGGGGTTGCCTTAGGGCCTCCTCATGATACTGTCAGGGTCCCACAGGTGTTCTTGCCTGGCAGGCTCTTCTGTCTGGGTGTAGTCTTTTGCTGAGAGATTTTTCTCGTATGAGGGTGGTGTTTGTAGTGTTCTGTGTAGTATTGGCCTGTGCCTGTGTGTTTGGCTTGGAGCTGCTCTGCCTGGGGGTGTAGAGTCAGGGGGAGGTGGCCTAGGGATGAGAGCCCCTGGTTCATCTGTTGCTATGCCTGGGCTGTTGGGGCAAAGGCTGTACTGTCATCTTGGAGCAAGTGGGTGTTGCCAGCAGGAGGGGAGTAATATTAGTTCATTTTCGTGGGTGCTGAGGGGCTGATGGTAGCTGTGTGGGAGAGGCAGCTGGAGTGCTGGCTGAGCAGATTGCATCTCAAAGGTGTTCAAGCTTGTATGTATAGGGCTTAGCGCTTGATTTAATCTGTTTCCTTTAATGGCAGGCTGTTGCTGGGCTCTAGATAGCGTTCTGACATGGGAACAAGACCTCTGGATTTTTTCAACTATTGCTCTACATCCAGGTGACTCATTCTATAATCCTGTTCTTGCAGATGATGAAGATAGAGCCGTGCCAGGCGATAGAGCAGAGCTGAACAGAGCACTCTTAAGAAGGTGGGTCAGTCTGTGTGTGGTTTAGAGAAGGAAGATGATGGCTATATGACTCCATTATGGTATATTTATTTTTTTTAATTTTCAATGTGAGCCAAGCAATGAGTCAAAGCAGGATCTGGGCACCGGAGGTGACTCGGGTAAGGTGAGTGGTGATTGGTGGGCTGAAGTAGGGGTTACTTTTCAGGTATTGTATTGCTGGTGAGGTTCTAAGCAAGCCATGTTGTTTGAGTTTCCAGGTGCTGGGTGGGGCTTAACACAGCAACCTGTACTGATAGAGGCTGGGGCAGGAGAGCTGTTGAGGTAAAGGAGTGTGAGATGGGGATCAGTGCCAGCAGGCTACAGTCTCAAGCATATTTCTGGATGTGTCTTTTAGCTTGGGCTCTTGCAGGTGCTGTACACAGGCTTGGAGGGGCACAGCCCATGTAGAGGAGCAGTCTGTGAAGGTCAGGAGGTTGTGGGCTAGGTTGGTATCTATTAGGAAGGTGTTCTATGGAAACTCAGTTGAAGTGGTTCTCTTTGTTTTTGCAGGTTCTGTGCTGGCTGCCCTAGAACTGGGTGAGCGTTTGAGGTGAGCTTGGGTGTAGAAGGGAGGAGCACAGGGCTGGTGATTTCTTGCAAGTCCAATGGTTAATTTTGTGTCTTACGGTATCTGTAGGGGCTGGAAGCGATGACAACTATCCAAGAGTGGAATGGGCACGGAGCAGGTGAGGGCAATGCCTGGGTGCATCTGAAGTGGGGGATGTTGCAGGATAGGTCTGATGGATGTGATGCTGACTGACAGCACTGTTTGTGGGGGGGGTTTTTTTAGGTGATAGAGACACCTGGCGACTGCAGGATTGATCTATTGGGCTGACTGTCCTTTTTCATGTTGAGGATGGATTGAGACTCCCAGCTGTCTGAAAGCTAAGTTCAGGCAGTGGTGCTGGGGAAGGGGTTGGGAGAGGGAGGGGATAAGGCTGGCCATGGATGCAAGGGGTTTTGAAGATAGTGTAGGGGATAGGGCTGTCCACGAACCAGCACCCCTTAGGCAGGTAAAAGGAGTGTGTTCCTCTTCAGTGTGAGGGTAGCGTGTGCCAGGCAGGGCAGTTCCAGGCTGCGTGTGTTGCGTAGTTTGTGTGGTGTGTGTTCCGTCTCAGGCATTCCTTGGGTCTTGATGGTGTCTTTGCTCTTCTGGAGTGAAGTATGTGCCTCCAGCAATGACCTTCGGGCTTGGCAAGGCCATCATCATAGGCATCATGCCCATTGGATGCTGCTTTTTTGTGTTGCAAGGTTAAAGCATGGATCGCTCTGGCATCTCAGAAGTTTCTGTACGGTGGTCTTGTGTGGCGTCGTTCCCAGCTGCATGAGCAGCTCTGCTCTCCAGCTGTCCATTTTCAGGGCCTGGCATTTCTTCCCTGCATCCTTAGGTTCTTAGGTCTTGAAGCCGGGCTGCTTGCACATCCATCTTCTCTGTTTGCCCAGGAACTTTTCATTACAGGTCTTGAAGCTCTTGTATTCTGGGGTTGCCCTAGGGCCTCCTCAGATCACCATTAGGCCTCCGGTCCATTTGCAGGATGGGGTTTTCCATCTGGGTGTTGTCATCGTTGCCGAGAGTTTTGTCATCTTTGCGGTACATTGTTTGGAGCGTTCTGTGTAGTGTTGGTCTCTGTCTCTGTGTTTGGCTTGGTGCTGCCCTGCCTGGAGGTGTAGAGTCATGGGGAGGTGGCCTAGCGATGAGAGCACCTGGTTCATCTGTTGCTATGCCTAGGCTGTTGGGGCAAAGGTTGTACAGTCATTTTGGCTTGAGTGGGTCTCAGCAGTGGGTGCAGACAATGATTTCTATACTGTTTTGCAGATGCTGAGGGGATGATGGTAGCTGTGTGGGAGAGGCAGCTGGAGTGCTAGTTGAGCAGATTGCTTCTCAAAGGTGTTCAAGCTTGTATATGTAGGGCTTCCTGTTAAATTGAATGTGTTTCTTCTAATGGCAGGCTGTAGTTGGGCTCTAAGTGGCATGTTTCCAATGGGAACAAGACCTTTGGAGTTGTTCAGCTATTGCTCTGCATCCTGGTGACTTGTTCAGTATTGTTTTTCCAGATGCTGAGGGATGAGTTGTGCAGGCAACGGAGGAGAGCTGAGGGGAGCGCTATAAGCAGGTGAGTCAGGGAGTGGTATATAGAGGGAAGATGTGACTGATGGCAATATGACTCAATTATTGCATTCCTCTTTCTTAAGACTTGAAGGCGCGAAGCAATGAGCCAAGTGGGATGTGGGCACCAGAGGTGAGTTGGGCAAGGTGAGCTGTGATTGGTGAGCTGAAGCAGCATTTTTTTCTGAGGTGTTGTGTTACCGGTGAAGTTGTAGGCAACCCATGTTGTTTGGGTGTTACGGGTGGTGGGCGAGCCTCCATGTGGCAAGCAGTACTGATGGAAGTCTGTTGGAAGAGTTGTCGGGGTAATGGAGTGAGACTGGGATTGGTGTGGGCTGGCTGCAGTATGTCAGCAGGTGCCTTTTTGCTTGGGTTTTTGCAGGTGCTGCAGAGGGGAGAGGCCCCATGCTGATGAGAGGTCCGAGAAGGTGGGGTGATTGCTGCCAGACTGCTTAATAGCAAGGTATTACATGGCAAGGCAGTTGAAACATTTTGCTTTGGATTTGCAGGTTCTGTGCTGGCTGCCTTTGGAACTGGGTGAGTGTTTGAGGTGAGCTGGGGCACAGAGAGGGGGTTTGTGGAGCTGGTGATTTCTTGGAAGTGCAACAATAACTTTATGTTTTACAGTATATCTAGGGGCTGGAAGCGATGACCACCGTCCAAGACCACAACAGGCATGGAGGAGATGAGCAGAATACCTTGGTGCATCTGAGGTGGGGGATGTTGTGGGAGATGTCTGTGACAGATGCGATGCTTACTGACAGTGCTGTGTTTGGGTTGTGGGTTCTTCTTTCTTTTTCAGATGATAGAGGCCCCTGGCCACTGCAGGACTGATCTAGTGGGTTGGCTCTGTTTCTTCTGGAAGGATGCATTGGCCAAGATTCTTGGCCCTCTGAAAGCTAAGTTGAGGCACTGGTGCTGGGGAAGGGATTGGGGAAGGGTGGGGGTAAGGTTGGCCAAGGCAGCAAGGGTTTTTAAAGATAGTGTAGGGTACAGGGCTGTCCAGGAACCACCCCTCTTTGGGCAGGTAAAGGGAGTGGGTTCCTCTTCAGCATGAGGGTAATGTGTGCCGGGCAGGGCAGTTCCAGGCTGTGTGTAAGGTTTAGTTTGTGGTCTTTGTTCCATGTCTGAGACCTTGGGTCTCGATGTTCCTTCGCTCTCAAGGAGCAAGGCATATGCATTGGACTCCATCTCTAGGGCCTGGTAAGGCCCTAATTGTGAGCACGGTACTCATCAGGTGCTTCTTTTCTTGTGTTAACACTTGAAAGTGTGGATCCGTCAGGCATCTTGTAAGTTTCTGGACGGTGGTCTTGTGCAGCATCATTCCTGGCTGTGTGAGCAGCTCTGCTCTCCCAGTGCCCATTTTCAGGGCCTGGCACTTCTTCCCTGCATCCTTAAGTTCCTAGGTCTTGAAGCTGGGCAGCTTGCGCATCCATCTTCTCTGTTTGGAGAGCAGCTTCTTGTCATGGGCCGTGATGCTCTGCTCTTTTTCTGGGGTTGCCTTAGGGCCTCCTGATGACACTGTCAGGGTCCTGCAGGTGTTCTTGCCTGACAGGCTCTTCCATCCGGTTGTTCTTGTTGAGAGTTTTCTCTTATCTTTGAGGCACATTGTAGTGTTCTGTGTAGTGTTGGCTTGTGCCTGTGTGTTTGGCTTGGAGCTGCCCTGCCGGGGGGTGTAGAGTCAGGGGGAGGTGGCCTAGTGCTGAGAGCCCCTGGTTCATCTGTTGCTATGCCTGGGCTGTTGGGGAAAGGGTTGTAAACTCATTTTGGCTTGAGTGGCTGTCAGCAGTGGGTGCAGCCAGTGACTTCCATACTGTTTTGCAGGTGCTGAGGGGCTGATGGCAGCTGTGTTGGAGAGGCACATGGAGTGCTAGCTGAGCAGATTGCATCTCAGGAGTTCAAACTTGTATATCTAGACCTTACCTTCAGAATCTAGTGGTTAACGGCAGGCTGTAGTTGGGCTCTAGATGGTATTCCTACATGGGAACCAGAGCTCTGGAATTGTTAGGTATTGTTGTGCATACAGGTGACTTGGTATTGTTTTTGCAGATGCTGAGGGATGAGATCTTAAGGATGAGAGCAGAGCCCAGGGGAGAGCTGTAAGAAGGTGAGTGCGGGTGCAGTATATAGTGGGAATGTGTGATTTATGGCTATATGACTTGATTACAGTATTTCTTTTTCATTGGTGTTACAGGTTTGAAGCAATAAGCCAAGCGGGACATAGGCACCAGAGGTGAGTCTGGCAAGGTGAGTGGTAATTGGTGGGCTGAAGTTGCATTTTTTTCCTGAGGTGGTGAGTGGCTGGTGAAGTTACAGGCAACCCCTGTTGTTCAGGTGTTACAGGGGGGTGGGTGAGCCTGAAGGTGGCCAGTGGAGGTGATGGAGGCCAGGCGGGCTAGCTGTGGAGGTAATGGAGTGTGAGCTGGAGATCGGTGTGGGCTGGCCACAGTATCTCAGCGGGTGCCTCTTTGCTTGGGTTTTTGCAGGTGCTCCATGGAAGCTTCAAAGGGCAGACGCTGAATGCCGATGTTACATCCGAAAAGGTG
Source organism: Morus bassanus (assembly GCA_031468815.1). NCBI lineage: Eukaryota > Metazoa > Chordata > Aves > Suliformes > Sulidae > Morus > Morus bassanus. The sequence continues at coordinate 16,333 of CM062574.1, read as the reverse complement.
GGGCAGTTGCAGGCCAGGCTGTTTTTAATAGCTAGGTGTTGTACGGCAAGTGAGCTGAAGCATTTCTCTTTGGATTTGCAGGTTCTGTGCTGGCTGCCTTGGCATCGGATGAGTGTTTGAGGTGAGCTGGGGCACAGTGTGGAGGAGCTTGGACCCAATGATTTCTCGCAAGTGCACTGCTAATTTTGTGTCTTATGGTATCCGTAGGGGCTGAGAGTGATGACAGTTTTCCAAGCATGGAATGGGGATGGAGCAGGTGAGGGGAACACCTGGGAGTGTCTGAGGTGGGGGATGTTGTGGGAAAGGTCTGTGTTGACAGATGTGATGCTGACAGCACTGTTTGCAGTGTGTGGGTGGTAGTTCTGGTTTTTTTTTCAGATGAAGAGACACCTGGCCACTGCAGCATTGATCTACTGGGCTGACTGCTTTTTCATGTCGAGAATGGATTGAGACTCCAAGACCTCTGAAAGCTAAGCTGAGGCAGCAGTGCTGGGGAAGGGGTTGGGGGAGGGAGGGGATAAGGTTGGCCAAGGGTAGGAAGTGGTTTTAAAGACAATATAGGGGACAGGGCTCTCCAGGAAGCAGCACCCTTTGGGCAGGTAAATGGAGCAGGTGCCTCTTCAGCATGAGGCTAGCGTGTGCCAGGCAGGGCAGTTTCAGGCTGTGTGTGTTGTGTAGTTCGTGTGGCCTGTGTTCTGTGTCTGAGACTTTCTTTGGGTCTTAATGGTCTCTTTCCTTGCAAGGAGCAAGGCATGTGCATCAGGCACCATCCCCAGAGCTTGGCAATGTCCTAATTGTGTGCCTGGCACCCATAGGGTGCTGCTTTTCTTGTGTTACCACTTGAAAGCGTGGATCAGTCGGGCGTCTCGAAGTTTCTGGACAGTGGTCTTGTGCAGCGTCATTTGCAGCTGCCTGAGCAGCTCTCTTCTCCCGGTGCCCATTTTCAGGGCCTGGCATTTCTTCCCTGCATCCTTAAGTTCTTAGGTCTTGAAGCTGGGCTGCTTGCACATCCATCTTCTCTGTTTGGAGAGCAGCTTCTTGTCATGGGCCGTGACACTCTGCTCTTTTCCTGGGGTTGTCTTAGGGCCTCCTCAGGATGCCATCAGGGTCCCACAGGTGTTCTTGCCCAATGGGCTCCTCCATCCAGTTGTCGTTCTTGCCGAGAGTTTTCTCTTGTCTTTGAGGCGGGTTGTTTGTAGTGTTCCGTGTAGGGTTGGCCTGTGCCTGTGTGTGTTTGGCTTGGAGCTGTCCTGCCTGGGGCTGTAGAGTCAGGGGTAGGTGGCCTAGGGATGACAGCCCCTGCTTCATCTGTTGCTACGTCCTGGCTGTTGGGGCTAAAAGTTGTACTGTCATCTTAGAGCGAGTGGGTGTCATCAGCGGGCGAGGACAGTAATTTCCATAGTGTTTTGTGGGTTCCAAGGGGCTGTTGGTAGCTGTATGGGAGAGGCAGCTGGAGTGCTAGTTGAGCAGATTGCATCTCAAAAGAGTTCAAGCTTGTATATGTAGGGCTTAGTGTTAGATTGAATGTATTTCTTGTAATGGCAGGCTGTAGTTGGCCTCTAGATGGGGTTCCTACAATGGGAACCCTGCCTCTGGAATTGTTAAGGTACTGTTGTGCATCCAGGTGACTTGTTTGGTATTGTTTTGGCAGATGCCAAGGGATGAGGCGAGCAGGCAATGGAGGAAAGTTGAGAGGAGTGCTGTAAGAAGGTGAGTTGGTGTCAGATATAGAGAGGGAAGGTGTGACTAATGGTGATATGACTCAATTATTGTATTTTTCTTTAGACTTGAAGGCGCAAAGCAATGAGTGAAGCAGGATGTGGGCACTGGAGGTGAGTTGGCCAAGGTGAGCTGTGATTGGTGAGCTGAAGTAGTGGTTCTTTTTGAGGTGTTGTGTTGCTGGTGAAGTTTGTAGGCAACCCATGCTGTTTGGATGCTACAGGTGGTGGGTGAGCCTCCACGTGGCAAGTGGAAATGGTGGAAGCCTGTCAGAAGCACTGTCGAGGTAATGGAGTGTGCAATGTGGATCGGTGTGGGCTGGCCGCAGTATTTCAGCGTGTGCCTTTTTGCTTGGGTTTTTGCAGGTGCTTCACAGAGGCTTTGGAGGGGAAACGTTGCATGCTGATGAGAGGTCTGAAAAGGTGAGGTGGTTGTGGGCCAGGCTGTTGTTCAGTAGCAAGGTGTTGTATGGCAAGTGAGATTGAAGCATTTCTCTTTGGATTTGCAGGTTCTGTGCTGGCTGCCTTTGGAACTGGATGAGCATTTGAGGCGAGCTGGGGCGCAGAGAAGGGAGAGCATGGAGCTAGTGATTTCTTGCAAGTGCAATGATAACTTTGTGTCTGGTATCTGTAGGGGCCAGAAGTGACAAAGACTGTCCAAGTCGGGGATTGTCACAGAGGAGGTGATCAGAACACCAGGGTTCGTTTGAGGTGGGGGATGTTGTGGGATAGGTCTGTCTTGACAGGTGTGATGCTGACTGATGGCGCTCTTTGTCTGTGGGTTGTGGGTTTTTGTTTCTTTTTCAGATGATGGAGAGGCCCCTGGCTACTGCAGGGCTGATGAAGCAGGCTGCCCGTGTGCTTTTTCTTCCAGAAGGATGGATTGACTGAGACTCTTGGCCCTCTGAAAGCTAAGTTGAGGCACTGATGCTGGGGAAGGGATTGGGGGAGGGGACAGGGATGGTCTTGGTATGAAGGGGTTTTAAAGATAGTGTAGGGGAGAGGGCTGTCCAGGAAGCAGGTTGTCCTCTTTTTGGCAGGTAAAGGGAGCAGGTTCATCTTTAGTGTGATGCTAGAATGTGCTGGGCAGGGTGGTTCCAGGCTGTGTGTGGTGTTGTGTTGTTTGTCTGTGTTCTACATTTTAAACCTTCCTTGGATCTTGTCATTCCTTGCTCTGAAGGAGCAAGGCATGTGCCTCAGGCATCATCCATAAGGCCTGTAAAGGCCTTAACCGCTGGCACGGCACCCATCAGGCACTTTCTTTGGCATCACAAGCTTAAAGCATCCATCGGTCTGGCATCTTGGAAGCTTTTGGACGGTGGTCTTGTGCGGCGGTGTTCCCAGCTTTCTGAACAGCTCTGCTCTCCAGCCATCTGTTCTCAGGGACTGGCATTTCTTCCCTGCATCCCTAAGTACTTACGTCTTGAAGCTGGGCTTGTTTGCGCATCCTTCTCAGTTTGGAGAAGAACTTCTTGTCACAGGTCTGGAAGCGCTCATCGTTTTTTGGTGTTGCCCTAGGGCCTCTTCATGTCTCTGTCAGGGTCCCCAGGTTTACTTGCCGGACACTGTTTTTCATCTAGGTGGCATTCTTGCCGAGAGTTTTCTCTCATCGTTGAGGTGCGTTGTTTGGTGCGTTCTGTGTAGTGTTGGTCTGTGCCTGTGTGTCTGGCTTGGAGCCACCCTGCCTGGGGGTGTAGAGTCATGGGGAGGTGGCCTAGCAATGACAACCTGTGGTTTATCTCTTGCTATGCCTAGGCTCTTGCGGCAAATGTTGTACAGTCATTTTGGCTTGAGTGGCCATCAGCAATGGGTGCAAAGAGTCACTTCTGTACTGCTTTGCAGGTGCTGAGGAGATGACGGTAGCTGTGTGGGAGAGGCAGCTAGAGTGCTAGCTGAGGAGATACTATCCTTAACAGTATGGAAGATTCTATATGTAGTGTTAAAAGGCTGTATGTCCTTATGCGTTTTTGGTTCTGTGTGTGTTTTTTTATTTTCAGGTTATGGTTGGGCTTTAGATAGTATTTTTAAGTGGAGCTTCAATTTTTGAAATTAAGTTACCTGTATTCACCTATGTGAATTTTTTTTCTATATGCAGAATCACGAGTGGTGTAGCAAGGAAGAGGTACAGTGGAAGCCAGTGGAGCTGGTTTTAAATCTGGTGCATCCGTTCTTCTCAAGATCTAGGATTTGGTCAATTTTCCAGGAGAGTGTTAAGAAGGTAATGTCAGCCTGTATATAATTAGCCTAAAAGAGGAGTGCTGGAAGGCATAGGCTTATAAGTAACAGTTGGTCATAGTTGTGGAATGGCTGGTGGTGGGGATTATAACAACTGCAGTGATGCATGTGGTTTGGAAACCTGGCATGGATTTAGAAATGGCTGTTTGCCTGAGAAACTGAAGAGTTACTATGACAAAGTACTGTAGTCAGCTGAAGTGGGGACAGCAGTGGATGCTTTGCACTTGGGTTTTCTTAAGGCTTTTATTATGGTTTCCAACCATGTCCTGTCAGGCAAAGAGATGTGTTATGGTCTAGTTCAGGTGTCTGCAGTGGTTAGGAACACTGTTAAGCTGCATGCAGAGGGTGGTGGTTAATGTCCTTTGTAATGTGTTATGTCACAACTGGGTTATCATAGGGTCTGATATTGGCCTCAAGAGCGTTCAACAGTTTTACAGGTGACTTGGACGATGGGATGAAGTGTACTGTGAAGTTTGAGAATGGTACCTAACTGAGTTGGGAAGTGGAATTTTGCAGCAGAGAGCTAGTTTACAGGAAGATTTGTATGCCTGTAAGAGTGGGCAAAGAACCACCCGATGTAGGTCAATAAGGGTAACTGTAAGGTCTTGCACCTCTCAAAGTACAGCACAGGAGTGTAGCATGGGTCAGGATATCCCCACCTGGGGAGTAGCTGTTGAAGTATCTGGGGGTCCAGGTGGAGAATACGGTCCATAGGTGTAAACAGTATGCTGCTGGTTTGCCCGAGAAAGCTAATGGGATGGTGGGTTGCATCAAGAAGGGTGTCAGCAGGAAAACAAATGTGTGTTACTGATACTCTAGTTGATGGTTGTAGGTGACATGTGGATTACTGTTTTGTTCTGAGCTGTTGTGTAGAAAAAGGATGTGCCTGGGCTGCATAGGGTGTAGAGAAGGACCTCAAATATTAAGGGTTGGGAAGGGTCCTTTATGAGGAACAGATGAGAGAACCAGGTTCATTCAGCTTTGAGCAATGAATTTTCAAGGGAGAGTTTATCCCTGTGTTCCAGTATTGAAAGGGTGTAGCTGGTGAGCATTTTGCCACTGCAGCTACATATCAGTTTTTATTGGTGAGGTGTTTTGCTGTAGGATGGGTTCAGATTCCTGGTTCAGGGAGCAGAGCTTGGGAGAGAAGGTCAGCATTTGCTGGGAGGGGTTTTTAAGTTACTGGAGGAGAACACTGTCTAAGACTCAGGCTTTTGGCCAGTAAAGGGAGCAGGTCAGGGTGACTGTACTGTTAGCTGGGTAGGGTGGTTCCAGCCTGCGGCTGTGCTGTTGTGTCGTTTCAGTGGTCTCTTCTGTGTCTTACAGTATAGCTTCCTTTTGGTTTTGATGTGTCAATGGGTTTTTGTGGCCAGCAGACCCTTGGGTAGCCCTCTAGATGGTTTGAAATGCATTGCTTTATCAGCATAGGACTTGTTGAGTCTTTTGTTGCTATTGTAATACAATGCATGGAGCTGTGTGGCAAGCATCGAATCGGAGGTGTTTGAGAGGTCATCTCTTGAGGTGGCTGAGTTAGGTGGTGCATGCAGTTCTGTTTGAGTATTTCCAGTGTTGTTTAGGGGCTTTATCTTTGTTCTTAAGAGTGTTGTGTCTTGAAGTTCAGAGTACTTGAGTATCCATTGTTTTGGTTTTAATGGTATTTTGGGTTGTAGCTGTTCCCTTTTTTCACGGGGATGCTTTAGAGCTTTTCTGCAATTGTGGCACTATGGGGTTTTCTGTGCCAGAGGTGTCTTTTCTGTGGCAGTCATTCAGATTTGTAGCCTTCCTGTGTCTCACAGTTGTGCTGTTTTCCTGGGGTGTGGCTGTGTGGTGCCACACAGTGCATTGGGGTCGTATCTGCCTTTTTGAGGACTGTAGCAGTCCTAAAGGCAGGGGTGGTATAGATTTAGATTGATGTGGATATGTGTTGAAGTGTCGGGATTAATAAGGCTAAGATCAAACCATCCATATGCGGACAAGTAGCTGTAGGCAGCCATCACAGGTTTTTGTGTTCTGTGGCCGCTAGAGGTTGGAGTTCAGTGTTTTGGGGGCAGAAGTGTGCCTAGTTTAGCAGGTTGATTCCTGAGTGTCTTAAGTTGTGTATGGGTGGCTCAATATTTGGGATTATGTGTTATATTGAAAACTGAGACACCTTTTGGTCTTGTCCAGGTGTTGGTCAGTATCCAGGTGACTGTTATAGTTTGAGTAGCATGCCCTGTTTATGTGGAAGTTGTCTGGGCCGTGCTTTTTGGATAGACTGTAGGTACTGGCAAGCAGGGTGTTCAGTGCCTCTATTGTGGCTTGTGGGTGCTGTAGGGGAATTTGCATATCTGTAGAATGTAATCGAGGGAGTCTTGCCAGAGCATACAAATCAAAGGGGAGACGCAGGAGGAGTTGTGCATGTAGATAGCTGTATTCCTCGAGTTGGTAAAAGCCTGATATTAGGGAATTGTCCAGATCAGCAGTGTTTTGTGGTGGGCAGTCAGGCAGTTTTAGCAGTGGTGTTATTGTGGCAGGTGAGCGGTGAGAACAGTTTCATGCGGTTGAGCAAGAGGTTATTGACGAAGCGTTTGTTTTGATGTGCCTACTGTTGTACACTTGAAGTATTTCGTTGTAGGTTGTACTTCATATTGAGTAGTTTAAAAGAAAAATAATAAATAGAAAATGCAGCTGGGGGAATTTTTTTCCTGGGGTGGCTTTTTGTTCCCAGTCCTGGCTGCTCTGTGAGGCTATATTTATTGCTGATGTTTGGGTGGAGGTCAGGCTCAGGCTGGGGTTTTAGCAGGCAGGGTGACTCTTTTTATTTTGGAACCCTGGTAACTCTCTTCCTGGGGAGTGCTGGTGATACGGAGCCACGGCCTGTTGTGGCAGGCTGTCGGCTATCACCAGAGAGGGAGGGGTAGTTTGAGCAGTAGTGCAATGAGCTGTTTGCTGTGAATGTATCTACTGTTGTATGATTCAACATGGGAATCTACCCTCCTTCCCTTGTACTGTTTAATGTATATTTTTACCCCTTTTCCCTTATATGGGTGAATGCACATGTGTATCCTGTCCCTTGTACAGTTCAATGACTGCTTGTTTCTTTTAGAATTAAAGAATCTGCCTTTTGTGTATTGTGTGGTTGAATGTATGTGTTCACATATGTACATTCCTACCCTCGTACATTCAAATGAATACATATATATTCCAGCCTTGTATGGTTGTATGGGTATACTTATCTATCTCTGTACTGCTGTACACTTGAATGAATCTAGCTTGTAGGGTTGCATATATGTCTATTGCTTTGTACCCTTGTATGGTTGATTAAATCTATGTAACTTCCCTTGCACCCTTGTACGGTTCAACAAATGTGTTTTTGCACCCCTCCTGCTCTCATACAGTAGAGTGCCTATACCTATATCTTACCTACCACCAGTGTTGTACACATGAATGAATGTATCTACCTATGTATCCAGCTAACATTGTATGGCTGAATGAATCTACATAACTGTTGCCCTGCCTTAGTTTGAAATGAATATACGGTTGTATTGCTGAGTGTGTCTACTCTCCTCCCTTGTATGTTAGAATAACTATGTACCCTTTCACCCTTGTGTTGGTGATACAATCTACATACCGTCCTGCACACCATTGTATGTTTATATATGCCTACCCTGCCTTCATTGTATGCCTGAGTGAATGTATATACCTACCTACCCTCCCACCCTTGTATGGCTGACTGCATCTAGCTCTCTTTGCACCTACCCATGTACGGTTGTATGTACATACCCCCCTTCCCTCCTGTCATTGTAGAGTTGACTGCATACATGTATGTTCCCTCCCATAACTGTATGGTTGAGTGCATACAGATACCTTTCCTCCCACTCCTGTATGCTTGTACACATGTACATACCTAACCTCCAACTCTTGTACAGTTGAGCGCATCTACCTGCTTTGCATTCCACCCTTGTACAGTTGAGTGAGCGTATCTACATACCTAAGCTTTTACCCTTTGAAGCTGTAATGAGTACACATACCTAACCTGCTGCTATAGTATGCTTGAATGCATCTAACCTCATATTGGTGAATGTATGTACCTACCCTCCTCTCTTACGGTTGAATGTTTTAATCTATATATCTAAACCCCCACCCTTTGTACAGTCGTACAATCATACTGTCATACAGCCAGATGCACGTCTACCCTCTGTGCCTCGTATGGTTGAATGTGCGTATACCACCTCTCCCTTGTGCGGTTGAATGTATTTACCTACCTACGGTCCCCCTCTCGTGCAGTACAACATATCTACCTAACTACCTTACTTTTGTGCCGTCAAATATATGTAGCTACATATGTTCCTAGCCTGGTAAGGTCAAATGATTTCATGTACATACTGTCCAGACTTGTACTGCTAAATATACCTACCTACCCTCCCACATTTTTATGCTTGAATGGGTCTACTGTTGTACGGTTGAATGTATGTATATAACATGCCACCCTACCACGGTGCAATCACTCTACCCTTTAATGTGTGAATGTATGTACCTGCCCTTCATTGCTTATATAGGTGAAAGAACTTATCTTCCTACTTACCGTCCCTTCTTCATACAGTTGGATGAATCAACAATTGCATGGTTCAATTTTACATAAACCCTTTCTACCTTTTGTGGTGTATTGTGACTACTGGTGTACAAATGATCATATGTATCTAGATCACCTGCCTTACGTAGTTGAATGTGTGTATGCACCTGTCCTTCCTTCCCTTGTATGGCTGAATGACTGTATGTACATAACTACCTTCCGTCATGGTTGTATGAGTCTACAGTTGTGTGATTAAGCATACATATAAAGTACTTGTGCAGGTCAATGTAGTTGTGTACCATGTCATTGGTACAGTTTGATGCATGTATAGGCATACCTACTTTTCCTGCCTTGTATAGGTAGATGACTGTGCCTTGGTATCGTTCAATGTGTCTGCCTACCCTCCCTGCCTTGTACAGGTGAGTAAATGTCTGCGTGTGCCTACGCTTCCACTGTTGCATGGTTGATTACAAGTATGTCTGCCCTTTCCATTCCTTCTGTATATGAGTCTACCTATATAAGGCAGCCACTGTCTGGTCAACTGAGTGTATGTAGCCTTGTAGGGTTGATTGACTGTGTGTTCTCTCCTTGTCTTGTGCGTGGTCAAATATGCATATCTACCCAAGTACGATACCTTTGTTCTCTTGTTGAATTAAGGTGCATGTGTATATGCAGTCTTCTACTTGTGTGCGGTGAATGCATCTACCTACCTACTCTCCAGCCTTGTATGGCTGAACATACCTCCCTATCCCACTCCTCTGTATCCCTGAATGAGTCTACCCTTCTACAGTTCAATGTACATATCTGTCATCCCACCCTTGTAAGTCTGAATGTACGTACATAACTACCGTACTACCCTCGAATGGTTGCGTGAAGATACCTACCTTTCCTTTCAGCATTTGTGCGGCTGAACGTACAGGTGTACCTACCTACCATCCACCCTTGTATCGGTGAATGTACGTATGTCCCTACATATGCTTTTGCCCTCGTACAATTTGCATGCATGTTGTTTTGTACCCACCTGCCCTTGTCTGGTTGAATGAATTTACCCTGGTATTGTAGAAAGTATGTGTTTACCCTCCTCCCTTGTGCAGTTCAATGACTGAATCTACTTACTGTTCCTCCCTTGAAGGGTTGAATGTAGGTATTTGTCTAGAGTTTAACATATGTATAAACTTCAATCTGCATTGTATGATTGAATGTATATTTCTACCTACCCTATCTCCCTTTTAAGGTTGAGTGAATATATGTACCCTTGCAGCCTTGTGCGGTGGAATCACGGTAGCCCTTAATGGGTGAACATATGTACGTACTTACCCTCCCTGCCTTGTAAGGTGGAATGAAAATATCTCGGTACCTACTCTCCCTTCCCTGTACTGTTGAATGAATTGACTGTTGCAGGGTCTAACTTAGGTATCCACCCTCCCTCCCTTTTGTGGGTGTTCTTACATATTTCTGTGTGATTGAATGTGTGTAGTTTACATGCCTTGTACCGTTGAACATGTGTACATACCTGCCCTTCCTGCCTCGTACGGTTTGTGTGTTCATATCTACACATCCTTTGTCTTTAGTGCGGTTGAACACATCTACTGTTTTATGGTTGAATGTACGTATGTATCCCCTCTCCCTTGTATGGTTGACCAAATGTGTATAGCTCCCTATCCTCTCAGCCTTGTAGGGCTGAACGTACATATGTCTGCAGATTCCCTTTCTTGCGTGTGTGAGTGTACATGTATATCTACATAATTAAGCTACCCAAATGGCAGTATATACCCTTCCTCTGTGTGGGTGAGGTAACCTACTTACCCATTGTACCTTTTGTTGTACCGGTTAAAGGTATCTAACCTTAAATGGCCAAATGTAAGGTTAAACATATATATGTCCTGCCACTGTTGCACGGTAGACTGAATCTACCTCCCTTCCCTTACACCTTTGTACGGTTGACTGCATATATGTACCTTCCCTTCCACACTTGCATGGTTGAATGAATATACTGTTGTATTGGTGAATGTATGTGTCTAAATATATCTCCTCCTTATTTGTATGGGAGAATGAATGTATGTTCTCAGTGTTGTGCAGTTGAGTGTTTTTTTCCTGGTGTTGGTAAATGTATGTATTGGTCCAGCCTGCCTCATGTGGGTGCTTGTATGTATGTAACTAACATGTGTGCCTTGTGTGGTTGAATGAGGCTGCCTATTGTCCCAGCCTTGAACGCCTGAAGGAATGTAGTGCCTGCCCTACCATGTCTCTAATGTGTGGTTTAATTAATCTTCCTACTTGCTTTCCCACCCTGGAGCGGTTGAAGAAGTCTTTCTTTGTAAACTCCCTGGTGTGTGTGAATGAATGAATTTCTAGTGGTATGGTTGAATGTATGTTTAGATCTCCTTGACTTGTGAGGGTGAATGAATATGTCCACCTTGTCTTTGTGTCATACGATTGAATGTACATGTGTAACTACCCTGTGTCCCTTGTATGGTTTGTTTCTGTATACCTACTCTGGAATGGTTGTGTGGTGGGGTTTTTATGGTGGTTTGTGGATTGGGTGTGGTATTGTTACCTAACTGATATATTTTTCACAGAAAAAAACCAAAACACACTCAAAACCAAATAGAATAAAAAAACCCCAGCTGGGGGATTTTTTTTCTCCCCCGGCTGGGTTTTTTTTTCCCCGGTCCCGGCCGCTCTGCGAGGCGATGATCATCGCCAATGTTTGGGCAGAGGTCAGGTTCTAGGCCGGGGTTTTTGCAGGCAGGGCAGTTTTTTGAGGCCCTCTGGAGCAGAGTTCCTGGGGAGCATTGCAGAAACAGGGTGATGGCCGGTTGAGGCAGCCTGGTGCCAGAAGGAATGGTCTGAAAGCACTAGGTGCTTTTCATAGTAGCTGAATGAGCAGTATGTTGCAATTGTGTACAACTTGTAGGTTGAATGAGTCTATTGCTGTATGGTTGTGTGGTTGGGTTTTGTGGGGTGTCCTTTCTGCAGGTTGCATGTGGAGTTGAGATTTGCTCTTTGCAGAGATTGAGAAAGGAATTAGAGGAAAAACCCTAGCTGGGGGATTTTGGCTTTTCTTCTGGCTGATACTGTTTTTTTCATGTTGTCTTACACAGTAGGTGGAAAACATTTATTGTTTGTGTTCGGGTGGAAGCTGGGATCATGATAGGCTTTTGGCTGGGACGGTAGTTTTTGAGGTGCACCAGAGTTCTAGAGTGCTGTCCTGGAACATGGTATTTGACTGTTGCTGTGGGGAGGTATGCTGTGTTACAAAGGAGTGTGAGGAGATGAATCAGCATATTTAGGTGAGGGGTATGGGGAGTTGGGGTTAGGTGAGAGCCTGTAGACTTGCTTGTGAATGAGGTGGGCCCAACTTTTCTGTCTATTTGTATGGCTGTAAATTTATTTTGAGGTGCTTTGTAGCTTATGTCACAATTAGTCTTGTGTTTTTCTTTTGGTGTGGGGAGCGTGGAAGTCAGTGGTCTGAGGAGATGAGAGGAGCTCCATTGCCATCCCCCCTGGGAATATGAATTGCTGAGGCAGTATGGCTTGGAAGAGGAGAAGAAATGATGTGTAAAGCAATAGATTGACTACTGAAAAGGTTGTAGAAATGCTGGGAAGATGGCTGGGTAGAAGAGCACAGGTGCCAAGTAGTTCAAATGATGCTTAAGGTAGCAATTAGTAGTTGGAAGTGTAGTATATTTGTAAAAGTAATGAGTTGGAAGTGAGTGAATGTCATAATAGTCAGTGTTAGGGATTTTGGTACATGTACTATCTATCATCCTAGAAAAAGTACTATAAAGAACCAAGTGTTGAGAATTAATCTTGAGAGAATGAATCAGAGGTAGAAATGAATCAATTGAACAGAGGCGTTTAATGTGTAGGCTTTCTTGTATAATGCTGTGATGGCAACAGTTACTGAAATGAGAGCAAAGCATAGGTAGTCAGCACCCAGGAGTAACGATTGCTGTGTGGGTAATGAAATTTTGTTGGCAGGGATTGGTGTTACTCAGTGTGGCAAAGCAATGCATTGGGAAAGTGTAACTTAAATTACAATTAAGTGTTAGATTTACTTGCTTACACTTCACAGTCTAAATCTAGGCTTTAGACTGTCTAAAGACAGCTCTTGGTTAGAGCAGGTGTTAAGTAGGTATGGTCTTCTTGAATTTCCTGTAGCTTTTTTGTAGCTACAAAGCTTAGTTGCTGGCTTTTAAAAATTTGGAAGACTACTGAGGCGCAATTGCTGCCACAGCTAAACTTTTTTCTTGAGACAACTCTGGGCATTCATTGTGTTTATAGTGGAAAAGTAAAAGTTATACTTTAGGCAGTAGGGATCAGCTGGGAGTAAGGCTGGGTTTTAAATGAAAAATATCAGGATGAGCTAATAGAGCTAGGTGAATATACACCACAAAACCTAATAAAACCAAATAGAAGGTGTGGGAAACAAAGAGGGAGGTAAAGTCAGAGTAAAGTTCTTTGAGTTGTTGTGTCATTTTCCTCTTACTCTGTTTGTCAATTTAGCCTAGTGGGGTGAGTTCCGGTTGGGTGGGGTTTGTTATGGCTGGCTGTGGTGCATAAATCCCCTTGAATAAAATAAATGAAAATGAAGCAGCAGTAGAAAATGGCAAAGTCCCTGGGAGTAACAAAATTGCACAATAATAAGAAATGAATTAAACCTCAACTGAAATTACTCCCAGGGCCAAAAGCCATTTTCTACTGCTGCACCAGTTTTAGTATTTTTAGTTTTTCCACGAAAAATAACTGGAACTTCCACCTGGCAGGGATCAAAAAAAATAATCCAACCCAACTTCCTTACTCCCAGGTGGAACACCCATTAAGCAAAAGAGAGTCATAAATATGCAAATTATTCAATAAAGTAGTCAAAGTAGACTAATAATTGTTTTCCACACACCACAAAAACATGCCAAAACAACATAACATACACCCAACCAACAAACCCACCTCACACGAATCAGAACCAAACAAACTCCCCAAAACAAAAACACAAAAGACAAACACCAAAAAAACCATATCAGAAACCAAACATAACACAAAACTCCACTATAGAAACCACTTAAAATCAGCACAACCCTAGACACACCACACACAACACAACTCAATAATCACACGCTCCAATATGAAACAGGTCATCCTCCAACTGAACCAGAACTCATCTACTACAAACCAGAAAGTAATAAAGAAACCCCAGAAACAGAAAATAACACTTCCTGCCACAACATCTGCAAAACCAGAACACCACAAACAAACAGAACTAAACCAGAATAAGCACCACAAACAGAAATACATCACAAATACCAAAAACAACCAAAAACCAGACCA